>OY987194.1:0-1200000 GCA_963920755.1 Cartodere bifasciata | reverse complement strand
TGGTCTGCTTCCACTCAAACTTGCTCGAGCACCCTGTAATAACAAATAAAACAAATGAAATTTAAGAGCCCGATATCCCACCTTCTCTTATGCAAATTTGTGTACAACCTAGACCGCAGTTTTTAGAGTTATTATTAACGCAATGACTTTGAAATTTCAAAGTGATAGTATTACCTTAACTTCTTTTAAAATACTTATTGTTCGTCACATTTTGATTTGGGTCCCTAGTTTAGCAAAAATAACAGTTTAAAGGTGGGTAAACCACGCCAAAAACAACAACTATTTTTTTTAAGAAATTGAGCGCTTAAAAACGAATTTTAAAAAACAATAAGTATTACAAATTTAATAAGCTTTCCAATGAAACCAAGTTTTTAAAAATCCGATAAAAATTAGCAAAGATATTGAAAGTCTAAATTACGTGAATATTTACATAGGAAAGGGTTCCCCCTCCGCCAGCCTCTAGCGTGCAATGGAAAAAGGATGTACCTGATTTTAACATGTTTACTGATTTATACGTTTTTTGGACCATGCGAAAACGATAATCATACTTTAAACATTATTTTATTGATAAATATTTAGATATTAATACGTCTGAAGGTGTACCTGCAGTTCAATGTGAAGCATATTGAATAAAACCTTATTATTTCAAAATCCGATTTTTGCACATACACCCTTTTTTCATTCGACGGTAGGCCCTTTCATGCTAGCGTTCCCCGCACCGATTCGCCTCTCACCATGGTAATCGGAGGAGATATGAGACTCTTAATACATATAATAGATGTTCATTAGTACCCGTTATTTATTTTTACAATATTTTTAATTTAACTCTGAAAAATGCGATACATTTTTTGAAAATGTACACAACTCTATTGTTTGTTTACCTTTTTAATGCGAGACTGTGGAGATTCCAGATCTATGACGTCATCAATAACGTCACTCTCCAGTAAACTAATGATATACCGAGTGTACAATTCAGAGTCGATGCCTCGAGAATCCAATTCTGCTTCCAACCAATCAGAGATAGCCGCGGGCATAGACAACGGTTGTGGATACTTCATAATACACTATAAATAAACAAAAAAACACTAATTAAAAAAATATTAGATTTTAGTACAAAGAGTTAAAGTGATGCTTTGTGTGACGAGGCAGAAATATTGTCTGGTAAGCGAAGCGTGACAGACAATTCTGCCGAGGCACACAAAGCCACTTTAACTCTGTGTAGTAAACGATACTTTTTCTTAAAACTTCTAAAAACAATGGTTTTATAATAAATTTAATTTACTTATTTTGGTTGACTTTTATTTATTTTAAAATAAACGTTATTAAAGTGATGTATATTTGACGTTTTAAGAAAAAAAATTTGGTAGCGGCAATAAAAGTTACTTTTAGTGTCGCCGGCACTAAAAGAAAAAACTCTATCATATAGTTTAGAAAAGTGTCACTTTATGCTCGTCATATAAGTAAGAAAAATCAATCATTTTATAGAAATGTTTTTTTAACTTTTCGGAACTTTCCTAAAACAAAACCCAAAAATGCCTAATGTTTTAAAAAAAAGTCGCTTGATTTTAATCATGAATAAAATTGCAATTTAAACACATACCTAAAAGAACTATACGAATTATGAACCATAAGCGCAGGATACTGAACATGCAGTATAACGAAATGGAAAATTAGGCCATTGGAGACCACATGTGTCAGTTTACATTTTAAAGTGGAGTTATTAACTTTACATTTATTTATTTCTTTGGTAAAAGGAACTGCTTTTTAAAGAATTTAAGCTTGTCTTTACGTTTTGTGTAAGTAAAAAACCCAATAAAACGTGCTTTAAAAAAATATGAAAATTGTCATTGCCCCTATGTATCTTAAAAATCTAGGGACTTTATTCATAATCTATAAAATTTTGAGTTGACAGGTCTGAATTTTGACACTTATAGTCTCCGTTTACCAAACATGGCGACCCAACTTTTTGCAACTGTTTGACCTCTCTCTTGATTCATATAGCTCTTTTAAATGTGTGGACACACCAAATTTTTTTTTCTCTAATGGAGCGTATTCGTACACAAATAAGTTGCGGTAACCTAGGAGATCTGTCATACCACCCGTCGTTCCAGATGCTATACTGACATTACTTCTGCATTTTATATTTTTATCAAATATAATGCTAATATACCAAAAAACAACAAACTGCCGGTTTAAAACATTCTACGTACCAGCTAAAATGTTTGTATAAAATTTAGAGTGTTTTACAACTTCAATTCTTCATAATTAGGTAAAAAAGGGCACAATGACCCATTTACAAAGGTAATTCTAATGCAAAATCCGTGCATCCAAAAAAATCCGTATTATTTTAAACATTCTCGGAAATTCTTTTGTAAATGTGTTATAATTTTCTATTTTACCTAATTATAAATAATTAAATATGCGAAACACTCCCTAAATGTTACACAAACCTTTTAGATGGTACATTGAACGTTTTAAACCGGTAGTTTGTTGTTTTTTTGGTATTTTAGCGTTATATTTGATAAAAATATAAAATTCAGAAGTAATGTCAGTTAGCATCTGGAACGACGGGTGGTATGACAGTTCTCCTAGGTAACCCCAACCAATTTATGTACGAATACGCTTTAATGTAAAAAATTATTTGTACGTAAAATGATCCACATTTTCCGAAAAAAAATAATTATTGTCATAAAAATCTATAAAAATGATAATTTCTGTCATCTTCTGCAAAATCAGTAAAACAATTACAATTTTGTTCTAACCAGTCGCAATTAAAGGTTTTAAACGGTCACTTCAGAAATTTTAATGTAAATCAAACTGCTCATAGCTGAACAAAACGTTAGTAAAGTCTACAAAAAACCCCCCTGTAGGTCTTTTAAATGCCACTGGACAAACCATATTTTGCATATTTTTTTCTCTAATTTACCCAGATTTTTTCTATAATGCGAAGAAAGTAGTACCAACCTTACAGTTCGTAGTGCAGAAGTATATCCGATGCTTGCAGTGTTGCCAACAACGACACAAAGACGCTGAGTTCTCGTGAGGTTGCAGAACGTGATACAATGTTGCCGGCTTGTAGTGTAGCCTCCAGAGGTGACGTCATGATTACATACATGGCCCCCTATATGCCATTATGAATACAAATTATAAACTTATTAATTTCAAATCAAAATGGACATCTAAAGTTGTGGTTGGTGTATGATTTTTTTACTGGATTATTTGTGGAGAATGGTGATTTTTCCCCATGGTCACCTGGAAATAAACAAAGAAATATATTAAAAAATAGTTTTTTAACCATTGTGTTAATAATAGTATATTAAAACCTAGAGTTTTATAAGGAACGTTTTTTAGCACGCGTCCAGGTTTGGAAAAAGAGCCGCGCAGCGGCGAGTTTTCCAATGGACAAGTGATAAAAAACGCCTTATAAAACGAGTTTTTTATACTATTTTTTATATTTGCTTCATTTAATTCATTAGAAGCATTTTTAATTTGAATTAAAAACTTAACATGAAATTTTGTATGACCAACCTTATAGCATAACATTGACATTTTGAAGTAAAAAATAAATAAAAGTTAGATATATTGAATAATGACATTTGTAAACTTTACTCATTTAGGGTATAGTCCGTAAGTCATTTTGGTAAACCAAAGTGACAGTTTTAAGAATCATTTTCTATGACAACGTATTGTGTAACAAGTCACTTTGGTTTACCAAAATGACTGACGGACTATACCCTTAATCCTGAATGAATAGGCTTTTTTATTAAGAAAATATAACCATTGATATCGTTTCTTCAATTCTTCTAGTTATTCCCTCTACAAAAAAACTATGTCCCCCGATTGATTATAATAGTAAAATTTGTAAATAAAAAGTAACTTGCAAGAAAAGAATTCATCTTTTTGCATCAGGAAAACCAACCAATAAAATTAAATTTTGGGTTTAATAATGAAGCAATTCAGAAACTTTAAAAAACCAAATTTCGGGTTTCATAATGTGCATATTATAGAACGCAAATATAAAAAGACAATTAATAAACGAGCGGTTTTAACAAGCGAGCGATCAGCGAACTTGGTAATAAGTGAGTTTATTAATCGCCATTTAACATACGAACTGGTTACAATGCTTTTTGGCACATCGTAGATCATTATTTAATAAATTATAAAATAAAATAGTTATTTCACCACCTAACAGAAATAATGCGTCGGCCATTCAAATTTATTACAGTTGAAGAAGAAGAAGAGCTGTCACCGAACTTTTATTAATTGTGAATAAAAAATGAATGTTATTTCCTTAAAATGTGGTAAAAGGATCTGCTTCTCATTCTATCCAACGGTAAATATTTAATTTCTTTTGGTTTTTGTTGCTTAAACCGTAATTAAAGCTACTTTAACATTTGTTATGTAGAAACATAGATAGTACTTTTAAACATAGAAGAGCGTTACTATGGGCTCGTATCCATGCATTAATAGGGGTCATTAATCAACGATTTGGAGTGCGTTTATGAATGTTATAATAAACGATGTGCGAAAATTAGTTATTTAACAAACTGGCAAAAGCAATTCGTCGGTCATTTAACTTTATTGAAGTTGAAGAAGAAGTACTGAGACCAACTTTTGTTGACTGTGAAAACAAAATGAATATTATTTTATCCTTAAAAATGCTAAAAGGGTCTGCTTCTCATTCTATTCACAACTCTCATTCAATTTTTTTTAGCTTTTGTTGCTTCCACCGTAATTAAAGCTAGTTTGACATTTGTAATGTAGGAACACAGATGGTAACTTTGAGCATAGCAGAGGGTTGCTATGCTCGTTGCTAATGCATTAATAGTGGTCATTAATAAACGATTTTGAGTACCTTAAACAGTATCATTAGTAAACGTTGTCTGTCAAGAGTGTAAAACGCAATTTAAATATTTTTTTGCGTTCTATAATATGCACATTACTTTTTATTTACAAATTCTACTATTATAATCAATCGGGGGACATAGTTTTTTTGTAGAGGGAATAACTAGAAGAATTGGAGAAACGATATCAATGGTTACATTTTCTCAAAAACGCCTATTCATTTAGTATTAAATGAGTAAAGTTTACAAATGTCATTATTCAATATGTCTAACTTAAATTTATTTTTTACTTCAAAATGTCAATGTTATGCTATAAGGTTGGTCATATAAACAAAATTTCATCTTAAGTTTTTAATTCAAATTAAAAATGCTTTTTAATGAATTAAATGAAGCAAATATAAAAAATAGTATAAAAAACTCGTTTTATAAGGCGTTTTTTATCACTTGTCCATTGGAAAACTCGCCGCTGCGCGGCACTTTTTCCAAACCTGGACGCGTGCTAAAAAACGTTCCTTATAAAACTCTATGTTTTAATATACTATTTTATATTTGCGTTCTATAATATGCACATTATGAAACCCGAAATTTGGTTTTTTTAAGTTTCTGAATTGCTTCATTATTAAACCCAAAATTTTATTTTATTGGTTGGTATTCCTGATGCAAAAAGATGAATTCTTTTCTTGCAAGGTACTTTTTATTTACAAATTTCACTATTATAATCAATCGGGGGACATAGTTTTTTTGTAGAGGGAATAACTAGAAGAATTGGAGAAACGATATCAATGGTTACATTTTCTCAAAAACGCCTATTCATTCAGTATTAAATGAGTAAAGTTTACAAATGTCATTATTTAATATGTCTAACTTAAATTTATTTTTTACTCCAAAATGTCAATGTTATGCTATAAGGTTGGTCATAAAAACAAATTTTCATCTTAAGTTTTTAATTCAAATTAAAAATGCTTTTTAATGAATTAAATGAAGCAAATATAAAAAATAGTATAAAAAACTCGTTTTATAAGGCGTTTTTCATCACTTGTCCATTGGAAAACTCGCCGCTGCGCGGCTCTTTTTCCAAACCTGGACGCGTGCTAAAAAACGTTCCTTATAAAACTCTATGTTTTAATATACTAAATTTTCGAAAGTTGTAAATTTGTAATTTTGCGTATTGCTTTCATACAACATGTAGTGGATAAAGTTTGATTGTTTTTTTCTCGGTTTTTTAGCAAAATCGTGACATGAATAAACATTTAAGAGAGTTAATTACCTATTTTTTGTTATAAAATCTGCTAGGAAAAATAATATTCATAAGTTACAAAAATGCAGTTCTTCAAATTTCTGTTTTTTATGGTTTCCATTTTTATCGCACAATCTGATGCGCTCGATAATTTTATTACTAATAACAATTCTTCCAACCCCATTAACACAAATATGGTAAATGATTCTGTAAATATAAATCAAAGACTGGTAAGCATCTTTTTTATACTCTTCGCAAGACTAGGTCCGAAGAGTATATTGCAATCGATCAGAAAATCCTAAAATCGTCAATTTTCATCCTAGAGCAAAAATTCTTGCAGATTCGTGCGTTTCATGACTTTTTAAGATTTTCATTTTTTGTCCGTCCGTCTGTCTGTCTGTCACGTTTCTTGTGGTCACGCTATCTTAAAAACCAAAAGCGATATCAAACTCAAATTTTAAGGAAAAATCGATCCCTGTAAGAGGAAGAACCCTATTGTTTTTGGCAAGAATCTGATTACTACAAAGCCCCCTTTTAAGCCCCCCAAATGAAAAAAAAATTGTAGCTCGACTATTATTAAATTTACAAAAAAAATTATTCGACATAAAACATAGAAAATTTAATTCTTTACAAAAAAGTATTTGTTTGTTTTTTTGTCCGACCCCCCAATTACCCCCCAGAACAAAAAAACCTCCTATCTCCGTTATTATTCTATCTACAAAAAAATTATTCTTTACAAAATTAATAAAAATTTAATTTTCTATTAAAAATGTTATTTGGTTTTTTGTAAATGTAGACAGTAAGGTTAAAAAAGCAAAAAATTAATAATTTTAGTAGCAAAAAACTTCTAAGTCCAAATCGCGTCACGATTCGGTCAAGAAGGCCATGCCAAAAATATTTCAACCAAAGAAACAAAAGCAGCTGTCAAAACAAATAACCTCAAATATGTTAAACGTCAAAACTGACGTTTATCCTCTTCGTTGACGAAATTCTTCGTGTTTTCTGTTAATAGTTTGCACTCTTCGCAGATAAATAAAAAAATTGTTTTATTTTAAAAACTATTATCTTATAATTGTTTCTTGCGAAGAGTATTCTATAGAATGTGTAGCAATTATATAACAAATTGATTTAGCTTTGATTTAAAAAATATAAAATCGCACTTTCTACCGAATCCGAGTTCTACACGAGCTACTCATTTGCGAAGAGTAACTTCTACGCGTTTCGACTTCTACCCAATCCGACTTCTACCCATCCTAGTTTATAGACTGTTTATTAAAAAACTTCGCAGACACATTTTTAACGGTTCTAGGTACATTAAAAAAAAAAAATTTAAACCCGTTGACGGAAGCATATGGTATGTTTTTGGGGACACGCCCAGAGATCCTTGGAAAAATGCTAAAAAAGATCCTTTTTTTTTAGTTTAAAAAATTTCGCCTTTTTTATACAGATGTAACTGGATGTTCAAAAAGTAAAATCTCAAATTGGTGTATCTCTACCTGTCTTGGAAACGGGGTTATTAGCCAAATTTTATAACTAGATATCAAATAAGGCTTTAAAATGATTTTCGTAAAAAAATTTCCTCAGAAAAAATTCCTTCACCCCCTAAATAGCCCCCAAAGAGTAATATCCAATCACGTTGGATCACCACCAAACTTTGCAAATAGGTACAAAATAAGGTGCTAAAAAATTTTGTCATAATATTTTTTCTACAAAAAAAAATTCCTTCACCCCATAAACGGGGGGCCCTTTAAGAGGGTCAACAATTTTTTTTTAAAGTTATTAAAAAATATTTTTTGGCATCTTATTTTGCATCTATTTGCAAAATTTGTTTTAAATCCAACGTGATTAATTTTTACTCTTTGGGGACTACTTAGGGGGTAAAGGAATTTTTTCAGGGGTAATATTTTTACAAAAATCTTTTAGAAAGCTTATTTAACATCTATTTGCAGCAGTTCCCCCGTGAAGAATTTGGGGGGCCATAACTCCGTTTCTGCAATAGGTAGATATACGCCAATTTGGGGTTTTACTCTTTGAACATTCAGTTACATCATATAATAAATTAATGTAAAAAAATTTTAAGAAAAAGCTTTTATTTAAATGCCCTAAAAAGAAAAAAATTAATTTTTTCAATTAAATTAAACCCATTAATTTGTCACAATATACACTTTTTATGATATAAAAGCTTGTCGCGAGATTCTGCATTTATGTAGATTTATTTTGTAAAATAGTTACATACATTTTTTTCTTTTTTCAGAACCACTTAAATTAAAAATTGGTTAATGGTATAAGTATTGTATTCTTTTTATTAATTGCAATAGTAAATTTCGCGAGATTCTGCATTTATGTAGATTTATTTTGTAAAATACATACATTTTTTTCTTTTTTCAGAACCACTTAAATTAAAAATTGGTAAATGGTATAAGTATTGTATTCTTTTTATTAATTGCAATAGTAAATTTCGCGACAAGCTTTTATATCATAAAAAGTGTATATTGTGACAAATTAATGGGTTTAATTTAATTGAAAAAATTAATTTTTTTCTTTTTAGGGCATTTAAATAAAAGCTTTTTCTTAAAATTTTTTTACATTAATTTATTTTACATTTTTTAGTTTTTAATCATTTCATTTAGTATGTCATTGCTATAACCTTTTATTTGATATCCATATTGGCAAAATAGTTAAAAAAAGAGAATCCGCCATTTTTTTTAGGGCGCCATATTGAATTTTGAATTGTCACATATCTTACTATATCCTACATGTCATTACCTTTCATTTGATACCCATATCGGCAAAATAGTAAAGAAAAAGCTAATTAGCCATTTTTTTGGGCGCCATATTGGATTTTGAATTATGTCATATATTTTACTGTATTCTACAAGTCATAACCTTTCATTTGATACCCATATCGGCAAAATAGTTAAGAAAAAGCTAATTTGCCATTTTGTTGGGCGCCATATTGGATTTTGAATTATGTCATATATTTTACTGTATACTACCGGTCATAACCTTTCATTTGATACCCATATCGTGAGAATTGTTTAGAAAAAAGTCATCCGCCATTTTGTTGTGGACGCCATATTAAGTTTTTAGGACTAAAAAAGTTACCATTTTGCATTGTCACCGGACTTCCACATGTATACAAAATTTCAGAAAAATTGGTCAAGCGTAAGTGTTTCAAAATCGAGTTGCAAGATTTGTACTACACAAACACACATACATACATACATACATACAAACATACATACATTGCGAGTTAAATAAAAGCTTTTAAAAAAGGCGGTCCTACCCGGAATTTTGTTGATGTCCAAATACGGATTGACTGTACTAATTGGTAATTTCATTTTTTTCATGTAAAACTATTTCAGGGTTCCGTAAACACAACTACCCCAAGATCATAATGATGGTTAACAGGAGGTCGAAGCAGGATATATTAGAAACTAACTCAAAAAATTGGCAGAAAAATTCCATCTCCAAGGACCTCTGATGAAAATAAAATGTATAAAAAGAAAATTAAAAGATAAGTGATACATTTATTACTAATTTTTTTTCTTTAACCCTTAGTCACCCACCAACCCCAACCTACAGTTTTTAAATTACAACCCCTATATTGCGATACCTCATTTCAAAGAGGAAAAAATAAGCTTTACGATGGCGTTAATAGATATTTAACCAGTAAGTGTGTTAATAAAGGCGATTAATAAAAAAACGGCTTTAACAAGCGATCAGCGAGCTACTTAATAAGTGAGTTTATTAATCGCCATTTAACATACGAACTGGTTACAATGCTTTTTCGCACATCGTACATCATTATTAAATAAATTATAAAATAAAACAGTTATTTCACCAACTAACAGAAACAATGCGTCGGCCATTAAAATTTATTACAGTTGCAGAAGAAGAAGAGCTGTCACGAACTTTTATTAATTGTGAATAGAAAATGAATTTTATTTCCTTAAAATGTGGTAAAAGGATCTGCTTCTCATTCTTTCCAACGGTAAATATTTAATTTCTTTTGGTTTTTGTTGCTTGAACCGTAATTAAAGCTACTTTAACATTTGTAATGTAGAAACATAGATAGTAATTTTAAACATAAAAGATCGTTACTATGGGCTCGTATCCATGCATTAATAGGGGTCATTAATCAAAGATTTGGAGTGCGTTAATAATGTCTTTAATAAACAATGTGCGAAAAAAAATCTCTTTTAATATTAACCGAAATATGAATTCTTTTCAACTTTGGGGGTGCTTTCTACCCTGTATTTATTATTAGATTTTTTCCCAAAAACAATAGGGCTCTTTCTCTAAATAGGATTGATTTTTGTGTTAAATCTCAAGTCGATCCGATAAACCGTTCTTGAGTTATGGTGGTCACAAATTTCGTTACAGACAGACAGACGGACAAAAAATAAGTCTTAAAAAATCATGAAACGAACGAATCTGCAAAAATTTGCTCTAGGATAAATATTAACGACTTTAGAGAAGGTCCGACCAATCGCAATATACTCTTCGACTTTTTATGCGAAGAGAATAATAATATAACCATTTTATAGACTCGGATAAAATTCGATCCTATCTTACCATTTTATTTACCAAAATAAACAAAAATGTTAAGTTTAATGTTAAATCTAATAAATATTTTATGCATTTTTTAATTAATTGATAAAATTAACTTACAATTTAAAAACCATTTAAATTTGAAAACTAGAATAAAACTATTTCTTTCCTAAACCACGATAACTCAAAATCAATAACAAACACCAATATTTAATATTTCACAACAAACTAAAAACAACAGTGTTATCCTTCGTGTTATTCACTTATAAAAGTTTTAA
The DNA here is from genome assembly GCA_963920755.1 of Cartodere bifasciata. NCBI lineage: Eukaryota > Metazoa > Arthropoda > Insecta > Coleoptera > Latridiidae > Cartodere > Cartodere bifasciata. The sequence goes on along the minus strand of OY987194.1, from coordinate 1,189,087 downwards.
GACTTAAGTTCAGGGACCAGCATGAGAAAACCATTTGCGATGCACTGATCAGTGATCCTAAAATTGCCGCCAAAAAACGCGCATTAATTCCTGGAATAACATCCTAAAATAGCATTACCTTTGTTGCGTTTTTAAACAAAAAACAATCAAACAAAACAAAAACAACAGCGGGTCTGGCCGTCTTGCGAGGTCAACATCTTTAACCATAGACAAATAAACAATTTATTTATTTAAAACCGAAACCGATAATGCAACCAAACAAAAAATCTAATTCTGACTAATCGCCTTATCTACAAACTTACTTAATTGTGCTCCAAAACACAAAACTTTCGTTATAGCACTTAGAAATCAACAAAAATGCACATTTTTATTACAAATGCAACCGTATTTAATCAATATTCAAACTTCCCGCCATTATTTATGTCACAAAAACGTAAAATCGACGTGTTTCGTCACTAGAAAACTAGATCACATGAATTCACTACAATATTTAGGTAATTTTCTTTAAAAAAACCCATTTCAGCATCGGAAAATGTCACTAAAAACCCAAATAAACGCCCAAAACAAAAACGAATCAATTTACAACGCCATTTGGATTGCACAACGATAATGAAAGTGACATCTTTTAAAAACAACAAATAAACCAAAGCCAAGCCTTAATTTTTATAACAAATGGTAGAAAAAGTTGTAATAATGCTAAAAAAACTTACTTTAAACAGCGGGGTTGTTGTTAAATCACAAAAAACTTCAAACACACCCCACAATTTAACAGGACATGGCTGTAGGCACAATGGCCACTGCCAATAAGAACCAATCAGATTCGATTATAGATTTTTACGAGTTCACGCATGCGCTCTACTAACAAGCTGCATTTACAGATAAAGCTGGGGTTGCACCACAGCCAAGCCATTTTTAATCATAAACCATGGCCTTTACAAAGCCTAAACAAACCCAATTGCGGTTTTTTTATGCTATAAACACGATTTGCGTTGGTTTAAGTAACGTAAAGTGTTGTTTGAAGCGTCAAAACATGTTTTTTAGTAAGATTTAACGGTCATGCGTTACGTAAACCGTGAAGCCAGCTTAACAAAGTGCTGTCTATGATTTAGTAATTTTTAAGCGTTTACGGTGGTATTTCTGAATTTCTAGTGTCATGTCATGATGTCACTATCATCTGTCTTGTGTTAATATCGTGGTGGAAAATTTTTAGTCCCAAAACTAAGCGAAACAATCATTATCCAATAAGAAAATTGTGTCACGCAAAGTAAAAACCACGGATTCATAAAACAGCTTTAAAACCCCATGGCATTGCGTCTAGTTTGAGAAAAATTGAACCAAAGATCACCGTTTACGATGTTTGTAGTGTTTCGCTCAGGTCACATTATTAATTGCCGAGTAGTTAAAGGTAGGAAAACTTTGAACCTTTAAGAGGTTAGAATTGAAATAAAACGAGGAAATTTGCAATATTATGTAATTTTAAGTTGTCTTTTATATTTTGCGTATAGACAAATAAGGGGCGCCACCAACGGCACCACAAGTGCCAAACAAAACCTTTAAGTTTATTAGGACTATACCGAAAGTTTTGTTCTAATACGACAAGTATTTTAGCCACAATAATTTGTTTAAGTTGGAGAGTTTTAGAAAAAAATGGAATTGTGCCGAGAAATTTTTATGCATACATTTTTTACTACTTTGAAAGCACATTATCTCAACAACAGTGTCTTGCCGAGTTGATTTTTACTTTTGGCGACGATGCACCACATCAATAGACTATTTCCTGTTGATTCTTGAAATTCAAACATGGACCCACCAGTCTTAGCGCCCATCCTAAGACAGCTCTACCAAAAACAGGAGTGTCCCGGAAATACATGGATGCTTTGCGCCAGTTTAAAACCCGCGGAAAATGCACAAGTGACACACCGCAAGATTAAGACATGAAAGGCAATTAATGACTCCAATTTAAAGAATTTTGGATAAACAGTTAAATGTGGAAAAATATTTTCTGTTGGCAGCTCAATTTTTTAGGGAGGCATAAAAGTAGACTGGCTTTAATTAGTGAACCAGAATTTTGAGTCTGGCAGTGGAATTTCATAAATCGCATACAAAACCGCGACCAATTATGAATTTACATAAACAAAATGGAAAATAACCGACAATGGGAGTTTCATGTAAAGAATAAGCCAAAAAGAGGTATACGTTTTCTTGCAGCTCGCGAGGTTAACTAAAAAATGTACTGTGGCGAAACCACTTGTCGTATCTTAAAGGAGTATGTCGCGAAGCATAGAAACTGCGGTTATGTAATGTTGGTTGCCTAAACTCAACAAAAAACATCACTTTCTGGTCATTGCTCAGTGGGTTTATAAGAGTTAATTTTAATTGAAAATTGTGCTTACTAGCAACCTAAATAAACAAAGCACAGGTTGACATGTTCTAAAGGTCCATCAATAAGCGTTTAAATACAGAATTTAGAAGCACTGTTTTTTTGCATTTTAAATTTCTAAAATTCTGTGTTTAAACGCTTATTGATGGACCTTTAGAATATGACAACTTGTGCTTTGTTTATTTATGTTGCTGGTAAACACAATTTTTAATTAAAATTAACTCTTATAAACCCACTGAGCAATGACCAGAAAGTGGTGTTTTTTGTTGATTTTAGGCAACCAACATTACATAACCACAGTTTCTATGTTTCGCGACATTCCCAGGACGTTAACAAAACTTTTGGTATAGTTTTAATAAACTTAAAGGGTTTGTTTGGCCCTTGTGGTGCCGTTGGTGGCGCCCCCTATTTGTCTATATGCAAAATATAAAAGACAACCCTCGTAATTATTAGTATAAGAGCTATCAACATGAAAATCCACATCATTAACGGTGTCATGATTTTTTGATATTACATAATATTTAATATTACTTTTCTTAATCCAACAAAATGGCAGGCCAAACAGGTAGCGTTTTTTTTTTAAAGGTAAAAACATCATAAGTGGGATCGTTTTCTTCGTACAACAAAATTGATTTTTGACCCTTCGAGCTATAACCCTACCAACCCTTTATGATGGGTTTTCAAATGTGCTTTCCAAGGGCAGAAAACCCTGTAATATAAATTTCTTATTTTAGCCATAAAAGTCTACAAATTGCATAAAATTAAAAATGTTTACTTCATAAATGTCTGGCAGTGTTAGGGCTCATATTGGCACATATTATTTTATTTCTTAAAAAAAAATATCACACTTATGATGTTTAAAAAAAACGCTACCTGTTAGCGCTGCCAGTGTATTGGACAAAAGTTAAGAAATATTAAATATAACGCAATGCACAAAAAATCATGACAACGTTCGATGATGTGTGTTTTTGGTTGCCAGCTCTCGTACTAATATGCTAAATACACGGTGTCCAAAAAATGGCGCATAAATGCGATGGTACGCTCTTGGAGCATTCTTAGAGATCCCTAAAAAATTGTCAAAAAAAATCCATCTGTTATATTCATCGCGAAAAATGCGAACAAAGTTGCATAAGTTCGGCAACACAGTCTAGGAAAATACATCTAAAAATCCCATCTATAAGTCTAAAAATCCCATTAATGAGTCTTGATCATGCACTTTTGCACTAGATTTTCTTGACGTTGTTGTCAGCTTCATTTTATGAAAATTTTGTAAAATTAAATTGATTATAAAAATGTAGTTCGACCATTTAATAAATAAACAAATGGTTGAATGGTTTAAGATATACTGTAGCTTTGTAATAAACCATTTGTTTCCTTAATATGTGCTGTTATATTCAAGATATAAGCATTTAAAGTTTCGCACTTTGGGGCAACATATCTCCGAGGATATATGAGATAGATTTTTTTTAATAATTTTCTGGGGATCCCTGGGCATGCCCCAACAACGTACCATACAGGTGGTGCGCCAATTCTGGTACACCCTGTATAAAAGACAACTCTCGAAATTGTGGTTTTTTTGCAGGATGCATACGACAAAACCTTCCGATCGAATGTTGTGCCAGTTTGGCCACAAACAGACGACAATTACACGATAACCGACGAGAAAACAGTTTAATAACACCTAGTTTAACAATACAAAAAACACAACACTGGTCAAACCAATACATAACGTACAGAAATATATCGCTTTCTAGTAAAGTTTACGGTGAACCTTTAAAACCATCTTCAAAAGTGGAGGTAACAGTAAGTGAACTTAAGAAAAAACAGGATGAAAGTGCTGCCGCGGCAGCTTCGTCACTTGCGGTACCAAAAGAATTGGAAAAAGCAGTTGTAAAAAAGACGCTTCAGCAAAAAATAATAGCTGAATTGTTGCATTATTACCATGGTTTTCGGCTTTTGGGAAAAGATATAAAAATCAGCGTACAATTATGTTGGCACGTACTTAAAGGGAATACTCTTACAAGAAGGGAATATAGATTATTAATGCGTACAGTTGGTGATATGTTCCGTTTGGTGCCGTTTTCAGTATTTATTATTGTACCATTTATGGAGTTGCTACTGCCTGTTTTTATTAAGTTTTTCCCTGGGTTGCTACCGTCGCAGTTTCAAACTGCGAAGTCTGATGATAAATTGAAGGCCAACCTTAAGGTAAGATAATGTTATGTTTTTAAATACTTTTATTATTTTCTTAAGATTCGAGATTTTAATTTGTCAGATTTACGAATCTGTGAATTTAAATATTTAGCTTTAACATTTTTTAATTATACAGAATGTTTCCTAATGTCGTAGAACAAATTTAGGGGGGATTCCTGGACTCATTTTAAGAAAAAAAGTTCATTTAATCTTGTGTCCAATTTGACTTTTTTTTAACTTACAGCTCAAGAATAACCACTTTAAACACTTTTTTCAAAATTTTATAAAAATAAAAATATTTTTAGTATTTAGATGCATCAAAAAGGTTCAGTAACATTTTTTGATAAAATTATTTGTTTCGGAAATAAAACGAAAAAAATTATTTTTCAAGGGTTTTTTAGAGGGATGTTATTAACTAAGGGGGCAAAATCGGACACATGTTTATGTGAACTTTTTTCTTAAAATGTGTCCAGGAATAACCCCTTGAATTTTCCACGATATTAAAAAATTGTAATTTTTGAGAATTTTTAAAATTTGGTAAACATTAAACGTGTTCTAACAAAAAAAAAGCACTTGGAAAAACTACAATAAATGAATTGTTTTCTACGGCTTTTAATAAGCTTATAAAGACAGATTAAGGAAAATCAATTTTTTTTTAATTTACCTTATTTTGTAGCAAGCTCCAATTTTTTTCAGTCTTTTAATTACCACGGCCACAAATAATTTTTGTCAGCAATAAAAACCATCAGTGCTTATGTAAAGAGAGCTGCTAAATCCGAATCTGCTACTTATATAAAACTATATAACTCCTTTGGTTTAATTTCTATTAGCTTTTAAAGACAACTTTGGCAGCCAATTTTTTTCTTTGCTCTAATTTTAAAAACATTTTTTTTTTTAATATAAATGCAGATTCTTATTCTACAACAATAAAATAATCTACAAAATAAGTGTCATTATAATCAGAGACAAAACTTTTTTTTGCCGAGCTTTTTTTAAAAATTGATCAAATTTAAAAAGTTGACAAAAAAAACGCACTTGAAAAAAAATCTGATCGTTTATTTGTTTTCTACGGCTTTTAATTAGCTTAGAAACACAGTTTAAGACAAATCTATTTTTTTTAATTTACATCATTTTGTAGCAAGGGGTAAGGGTTCAAATTTTCTCAGTTTTTAAATTATTACGACCACAAGTAATTTTTTCCAGCAATGAATGCCATTAATGCTTATGTAAAATGAGCTGCAAAATCCAAATCTGGTACTTAAAAAGTCCCAATGCTTTTAGTTTAATTGCTATGGGCTTTCAAATACAACTTCTAACGCGCAAACCGATTTTTGCTCTATTTTTCAAAATATTTTTTTAGAAAAAATATAAGTGCAGATTTTAATTTTTAGTAATCTACAAAAGAAGTGTCATTATAATCAGAGGCAAAACATTTTTTTGCCAAGCATTTTTGAAAATTAATCAACCTTAAAAAGCTCTAACAAAAAAACGAAAGCACTCGAAAAAAATCTGATAGCTGATTTGTTTTCTAGGGCTTTTAATTAGCTAAAAATTACAGTTTAGGCAAATCTATTTTTTATTAAATTTACCTCATTTGGTAAGAGTCCAAATTTTATCAGTTTTTTAATTATCACGACCACAAGTAATTTTTTCCAACAATGAATGCCATCAATGCTTATGTAAAACGAGCTGCTAAATCCAAATCTGGCACTTAGAAAGTTTCAATGCTTTTAGTTTAATTGCTATGAGCTGTCAAAGGCAACTTCTAACGCGCAACCCCTTTTTTTCAAAAAGCTTTAGTTTTTTAAATATTTTTTTAGAAAAAATATAAATGCAATTCTAGTTATACAACAACAAAGTAATCTGCAAAATAAGTTTCATTACAATCGGAGACAGCACATTTTTTTTGCAGAGCTTTTTCAACTTTTCAAAATCAACTTTAAAAAGCTCTAACAAAAAAACGAAAGCAAGAAAAAATTTAATTGCTGGTTTGTTTTCGACGGTTTCTAATTAGCTTAAAACACAGTTTAGGCAAATCTATTTTTTATTAAATTTACCTCATTTGGTAAGAGTCCAAATTTTGTCAGTTTTTTAATTATCACGACCACAAGTAATTTTTGCCAGCAATAAATGCCATCAAAAATGAGCTGCTTAATACGAATCTAGCTCTTGAAAAGTTCCAATGCTTTTAGTTTAATTGCTAAGAGCATTCAAAGACAACTTCTAACGCGAAACCCAATTTTTTTCGTGCTTTAATTTTCAAAACAATTTAAAAAAAAATATATAATTACAGATTCTTATTCTACTTCAAAAAATCAATCTGCAAAATGAGTTTCATTGTAATCAGAGAAAAAATTTTGCCGAGCTTTTTTAAAAATTGAGCAACTTTGAAAAGCTGTAACAGAAAAACAAAAGCACTTGAAAAGAATGTTACTGTAGCGTTCTTTTTTACGCTTTTTAATTCGCATAAGCGCAAAGTCACAAAAAAGTTAATTTCATGAAAATTTTCGGTATTTTTTGACAAGTTTTTAAATCGGAAATTAACAAATTCAAATTATAGGTCAAAATGGACATGGCTAAATTTTTACAACAAACTCTCGACGACATGAGTGTTCAACACAAAGACCACAATTCAGAACGTGCAAAAGAATTTTCAGAATGGTTTCACCGAATTAGAAAATCGGGAGAACTAGTACCTAACGAAGAAATAATGAAATTTTCGAAACTTTTCGAGGATGAAATTACTTTAGATTCGTTATCAAGAAACCAACTTATAGCTTTGTGTAGGGTACTAGAAGTGCAAACTTTGGGCACTAATAACTTTCTACGTTTTCAATTACGCATGAAACTACGCTCATTGGCAGCTGATGATAAAATGATTCAGAAAGAAGGCGTAGAAGCTCTCAATCTGGCCGAAGTGCAGCAGGCTTGCAGAGCGCGGGGCATGCGGGCTTATGGACTTACTGAAGACAGGTAAATACTACAGTTAGTTCCATAAAACATTACATTATCTGTGTTGGGGAGGCAGAACGGGATAAGTATATTTGACATTTAAAAAAATGTGTTTTTCGGACACCGAATTTTAATAGAAACATTTAGATATTTACAAATTGGATCAGCCATATACGTACTGTGGAATCTATTTTTTTATGAAGCTTCTCATTACTGCATTAATATTGTTTAATATTTGTGAGAAAACCATTTTTAGAGTGACATGCACATATGACATTTCTATACTTATCCCCTTTTGCCTCCCTACCACAGATTTAGTCAAGAAATTTTTCCGACAGCACAATTTTTGTGGGAAAATGTAGTATTTGATACCTAGAAACATAATTACCGTGTGCGCACTCATGCGCATATTCGCATTTTGTGCTAGAGCCCCCAAAGAGCTCCCGTTCATTCGTAATACTAGATCATGATGGATTTGCCCAAATTTCTCAAATAGACACCAAATAAGGTTTTAAAGGGATTTTCGTAAAAAAAATGTTTCCCCCCTTAAACGGCCCCAAAATTAATATCTTTATCGGGTTTGATTTACAATAAATTTTGCAAAAAGATGCAAAATTAAGTTCTAAAATGATATTATACAAAAAAAAAATTGCCTCTTTGAGATGTCATTTTTTTTTAGAAAATGTAGAGATGTGCCAGTGGTATTTGACCAAGATTTTGACTAGGTATTTTTACGGTCATTTGATAACCCAAATTTGGGGAAATTGGTCAAATTCTAAATATTTCTTTAATCTGCCACTTTTTGCTAAATTTTTAATGTTGTTGTCTTAATTTCCTTTTAGATAAAATAGACTAGATTTATGCGTAAAACATTGTATTTAATTTTTTATTTGACATCACCAAGGGCTCTCTTCTAACGTTTTTATGAATTTGACCAAATTTGACCGTTTTTGACCAGAGATTTTGACCATACCAAAATGATTTGTTTGGTCATAAACAAATCTCTAAGAAAATGTATAAAAAAATGACTTTTATAACCTTATTATGAACCTAATTCCAAAGTTTGGTGTAAATCCAACGTGATAAGTATTAGTTTTCCTCATTTTGGAGCCATTTATGGGGGTGAAGGAATTTTTTTTGGGTGAAAATTTTTGACGAAAATTCTTTAAGAATCCTATTTCGTGTCTATGGACAAAATTTGGTGTAGATCCATCAGGCAATTTAAAACGCAAAAAAATAGTGCTTTTAAATAGTTAAAATTCTGTATTTAAACGCCTATTATACTCATAGTAACGAGCGAGCATTTAAATTCTACCTCGACTCTTGCCATGGAAAACAAAAGCTGCTTTTCCGTATGTCTTTGATAGTTTGTTTAAACGTCAAAAAAAGATGACAACATCAAAAATGACATTAGTAGAAACTATCAAAGACCTACGGAAAAGAGGCTTTTGTTTTCCATGGCAAGAGTCGAGGTAGAATTTAAATGCTCGCTCGTTATATTGAATATATTGCATTTGGTCGGACCTTCTCTAAAATCGTTAATATTCATCCTAGAGCAAACATTTTTGCAGATTCATTCGTTTCATGACTTTAAGACTTTTATTTTTTGTCCGTCAGTCTGTCTGTAACGAAATTTGTGACCACCATAACTCAAGAACGGTTTATCGGATCGACTTGAGATTTAACACAAAAATCAATCCCATTTAGAGGAAGAGCCCTATTTTTGGAAAAAATCAAGTAATAAATAGAGGGTTAAAAACATCCCCAAATTGAAAAAAATATTCTTAATAAAATTAAAGATTATATTTTTCCCTATAAAAAAGCGTCTAGTAATTTTTTTGTATCCCCACCCGTTTACAAAAAAAATTAGTTTTACGTTGTTTTCAATGAAATAAAAAATGCGCCTTCTTAATCATCTACTGCGAAGAGTATCATATAGAATTTGTAACAATTATAAAAAAATAGTCATAAAAAATGAGCTATCTGCGAAGTGTAACTTTTTAAATGATCTATCCCACTCACTGATCTAGCCCGCTCTTGTTTTTACTTGTCAGGTTATTTATCAACAATTTATTTTATTTGACAGATTACGTTCACAGTTAAGACAATGGCTGGACCTAAGTCTGAACGAAAAGGTTCCACCATCTCTTCTTCTTCTTTCACGCGCTTTAATGCTTCCGGAAACAATACCCACATCCGATAAACTTAAAGCTACTATTTCATCACTTCCGGAATCCATTGTTAACCAAACTAAAGCAGCCATTGGAGAAAAGGAGGGCAAAATTGACAATAAGGTCAAATTGGAACTTCTTAAAGAAGAAGAACGAAGAATCAAGGAAGAACGTCTTGAATTAAAGGAAGAAGCCAAAGCAAAAATCCAAACAAGCGAAAAATTGGACAAAGAAACCCTTATCGACAAAGCACCAATATTATCACCATCCTCAACACCTATTTTAGAAGACACTGCCTTAAAAATAAGCGCAGAAAAACTAGAACAAGTAGAAAAAAAAGAAGAACACTTACAATCCCAAGATTTCCACATCCTAGAAACCGCCATCGATTCCGTTTCCGAAAGAAAGAAATTCATTGTCGAAAAAGGCGAACTGCAAGAATTAAAAGCAGAAATGGCCGACTACAAGGAAGATGTTGAAAATTTGAAAAAAGTCACCAGTTCACAGCCTAAGGGTGAAATACGTGAAAGCAAGGTAAGTTTGCGTGTTTTGGGAGGTTTTGGTCCATTTGACGGTTCATTAGACACTCCTTATTCCATGTGACGGTCCCGCAGCCACTTCTTTTCTTACTTTTGTTTGAAAAACATTCCTTGCTATTTTTTGCAAAAATGTTAAAAATTTACATGTTTTTTTAAGTATTTAAGGGGATTTGGTTCATTGTACGGATCAGTAGACACTTTATTTTTTGCGACAAAATCTTTTTTTTTTACTTTTTTAAAGAAACTATTTGCAACTTTTGATTTAAATACTCATAATTTGTGTGTTGCATTGGGTAAATGAGCAAATTTTGGGTATTTTAGTCCATGTAACGTGTCAGTAGACACTTTCTTATACCAAGTGACGGACCTGAAGCCACTTCTTTTTTACTCTTTTACTCAGTCCTAGCTACTTTTTTCAAAAATGCTAAAAATTTACATGGGGTATGAGTTTTTTGGGTATTTAAGGGGGTTTGGTTCGTTGTACGACTCATTAGACACTTATTTTTTACAACATTTTTTTAAAACTTTTCTAAAGAAACGATTTGCAACTTTTGGTTAGATACTCATAATTTCTGTGTTGCATTGGGTAAAACTGGTAAAAGAGAGAGTTTTGGGTATTTTAGTCCATGTGACGTGTCAGTAGACACGGCTTTTTTTATAAGGAAACAAAATTTACTTTTTTTATCAAAGATTTGTGATTGTTTTGCATAATTTGGGTTAAATACCCAAAGCAAGTTGTTTTAGAAACTGTTTGGTTGATTTTGTCCATTTGACTGTTTGGTAGACACTGTCTTACTTTTCTAACAAAACCATTTTTTAATTGGTTATTTTTTTTAAGTATAACTTGCGATTAATTTTTAAATTAGTATCCTTTTTTTAAATGTTGTCCACTTTTCTACATGTAGACACTTCCAAAAGTACACATGACGGGTCAGAAGCCACTTTTTTGCACAATTTGCAAATTATAATTTGTGTTTTTTTTCTATCACTTTTTTAACTTGTGATTAAAAGACTTAATTTTTTGATATATAGCCATGTTTTTAAATGTGTCCACCTGTAGAAACTTCCAAAAGTCCACATGACAGTTCAGAAGCCGCTTTGATTTTTCAAAAAATCTGCAAATTTTAATTTGATTTTTTTTTTAACTTATGAATAAGACACTTCCTTTTTTGAATTATTAGCTATCTTTCAAACTTTGTCCACTGCCCTACCTGTAGACACTTTCTAAAGTCCGCATGACGGATCAGAAGCCACTTTCATTTTTTATAAAACCTCCAAATTAACAATTCTCTGTATTTTTTCTTTAAATTTACAATTTTTTTAGGCTGCTAAACGTCTTTACAACAGTGTGAACAAGATGATCACAAAATTGGACACAGTTTTGGAAGATTTGTCAGAGAAAGAACTTCAATTAAAGAAAGATTTGGAAATTGAAGTAACACAAAAAAAGAAGGAAGAACTTTTGAAAATTGATGACATCATGGAGGCAATTAAACAAATTAAAAATGTTCCTGACCAATCGAGAATTGATCAAATTACCAAAGTTCTTAGAAAAATGGATGACGATCAGGATGGTTCTGTCAAAGTGGAAGATGTTCTTAAGGTAATTTAATTTTTTTAATGTATAAAAAGAAATATTACATTTTTTTTTAAGTAACAGAAAAAAAAATTTAGAAATAGCAGAAAAAAAAATTAAAAATACAACAATAAAAAAATTAGAGATATGCCAGTGGTATTTGACCAAGATTTTGACTAGGCATTTTTACCGTCATTTGATCACCCAAATTTGGGAAAATTGGTTAAATTCTAAATATTTTTTTAATCTACCACATTTTGCTAAATTTTTAATGTTGTTGTCTTAATTTTGCTATTTCCTTTTACATAAAATTGGCTTAGTGGGATTTATACGTCGAAATATAGTATTTAAATGACCATAATTTAATTTTTCATATGACATCACCAAGAGTTTTCTTCAAAGGTTTTTAAGAATTTGAGCAAATGTGACCATATTTGACCGTAATTTTACCAGAGATTTTGACCATACCAAAATGATTTGGTCCTAAGCACATCTCTAAATATTTTCGATTAAGCATTTTTAGTCTACCTCACTTTTAAAGGGCCGTATTTCTGGAAAAGTATACCCTTTTTTAATATTTCTTTCACCAAATGTCTTAGTTTTTTACCCTCTATTTGTCATATAAAAAAAGCCAACTAAACGCGGTCACCCTGTACTACTATCCATTCACATTTTAAAAAAACCAGAATCATCTATGAAAACTAGTACCTTTTTCTTTTACAAGTTGAATTTTCCACAAAGTTGGCATTACATTTCAAATTTACTGTCATTAAAAATTCAGAAATGCCAAAAATAATATGACAGTTACATAAAACAAGCGTAAAAATTGGAAAAACGAACCAATTTTTGCTTGAGATGTGAGAATTTATAAAGAAAATTGTAGACATTTTTGTAAAAGTGCTAAATTATCCTATGATACCTAAAAGGAATTCTTAACAGTGAGTACTTTCATAAATAATTCCTGTTTTGTGTAAACTTTTAAATGGTTTGATGATTAGTGCATTATAAAGTAATTTAATAAAAAAATAAATACTTCTGCATATGTTGAGACCATTGTTTTTGATTCAGATGCATTAAACATGTTTTTAAATGCATTTTTTAATTTTTTTGACTTTTCTTATATAACCAGCAAACACAAGTGACATTAATGACAATATACTGGGTAAAATCTGTCACCCTATGGCTCACTTGTTCTGGCTTTTTTAAAATGTGAATGGATAGTATTGGATTAAGCATTTTAAGTGTATCTCACTTAAAGGGCTGTATTTCTGGAACGTATACCCTTTTAAAATTTTTCTTCCACCAAATGTCTTAGTTTTTTACCCTCTATTTGCCATATAAAAAAAGCAAACTTAATGCGGACATTTTGTACTATATGTATATTTTTTTGTTACTAGGTGCTTGAAATTATCGGCAAAGAAAACGTCAAATTAAGCAACAAGCAAATAGACGAACTCATAGAACTTCTAGATAAGGAAGAAATCCTTGAAGTAGAAGACAAAATCGAGAAGGCTTTGTTAAAAGACAAAGAATCAAAAGCAGCCGAGAAAGCAGCGCGTCAAGCAGGCGGCGGTGACGGAGCCACGCCCAAAGATGGCGGCGGGCCTTCCGCATCAGCTGATGCCTCGAAAACGTCACAAAAAGATAAAAGTGAGGTTAAATCACCTGGGAGTGACTCACCGTCCACGAATGGACCCAAATTAGAAAATATACCTACGATTCCACCCATTGAAAATAAGAACAAAACGAAAAGTGATTCGAAAACGCTTTAAAAGTACAATTTAGATTAATTTTTATTATGGTGTGTAGCAAAAGAAGACACGATAATTTAGAAGAGAAATATTATTATTAAAATGAAAAAAACAGGTTTTTTTGTAAGAAAAGATTCTAAGGTAAGTTTTTTTTGCTTTAATTTATTAAGTAAAGTTACATTCTAATTTATCGTGACATAGTTTTGTTACACCCTGTATAGACTGTTCCAAAAATAATGCAGATTTATTCTCTATTGTACAGTTGTTTTAAAATTAAATATTTTATATTTCTTGTAGTAAATGAATGTCGCAATACTTATTATAAGAATTTAGTGTGTCCGCGATCAATGTGCTTTTTTTTTAAGGAAAATAGCTAGGAAAAATCCTACACATTTGGTAAAAACAGTTTTTTGACAAAGTGCCCCCTTTAGAAATAATGGCCTTTAAGCAGGTAGACTAAAAACACTTAATCGTAAATATTTACCAAATGATTTGTCCAACCATCATGAAATTTGTGCAATCCATAAAGGTAATAAGAACGGTCATTTTGAAATTTGGGGCCCCTTTTAAAATGGGTTAAACACTGGTAGTGTTAATAAAAACTGCATGTAATTTTTTTACCTCTGAGAATTTTGTAATTTTGTTTATTTTTTTAAATACCCCAATTTAAGTTAAAACTTTTTTACCACTTGAAATTTCTAAGAAACTGTACCGTTTACGAATAAACTACCAAAAACACTCCTAATGTACCCCATATTTAGCATAAGACTAGACTTTCTTTAGAAATTTTTATGTCACAACTACTGTCACTTAATTGAAGTAAATTTATTGTCAAGTCAAATGCAAAATATGCGGTACATTAAAAGAGTTTTTGGCAGTTTATTCTAAACGGTACAGTTTCTCAGAAATTTTAATTGGAAAAAAGTTGTAACATGAATTGGGGTATTTAAAAAAATAAACAAAATTACAAAATTCCTAAAGGTAAATAAATTATATGGAGTTTTTATCAACACTACCTGTGTTACAGCCATTTTAAAAGAGACCCCAAATTTTAAAATGGGTTTAAAATAACCGTTTTTACCTTTATTGATTGTAAAAATGTCATGATGGTTAGACAAATCATTTGGTAAATATTTACGATTACGTGTTTTACGTCTACCTGCTTAAAGGCCATTATTTTCGAAGGGGTGCACTTTTTAAAAAAACTGTTTATACCGAATGTCTTGGATTTTTCACAGCTATCTCCCATTAAAAAAAAAGCACATTGATCGCGGACATCCTGTGTATAATTTTGAAACAATCTGTATTTTGGAAAATCTTTGCATTTTTTTCTGGAATATTCTGTATTAATTTAATTAACGTGACGTATACTGGGTGTTTTAGAAAAAGTGGCTAATATTTCAAAAACATTCTGTATACCCCAAGTTTCTTTTATGAATTCCCAAATTCGTACCTACCTTAAATTATTTTTTTACGAAGGTGCAAAAACGTAAATAAAGCAGTATGTTTCCCGTTTGTGAAGTGGTATACCGTGTGTATCTCCCGCAAAAAGCGCACGAGCTCATAACGTTTTACGTATACTTTCTACAGATTTGAAATTTTAGGAATTGTCTAAGGAGACTTTTAGCCTTCCTTTACATGCATTTACAAAAATGTAAGACTTCCGGTTTAAGCGGAAATGACATTAATTTTGTATTTTTAAATGGAACATCCTATATATTTTGACATATTTTGGAACATTCTTTTAATAAGAATACAATCGTTTTTAAAGAAATTATGTATCACTAATATTAACGATTTTATAGCTCTATGAAAATTACCTTATTTCATCATAATCGTCTAACTTAGTCATAGAGTCCTGAAGCATAGATTGCAGCGTTCTCTGTAGGACTAAATTAGCTCATTTTCAAAGTGCTATAGAATACTTAATATTGGTAATACATAATTTTTTTAAAAATGATTGTATTCTTATTAAAAGAATGTTCCTAGAAATGTCAAAATATATAGGGTGTCTCATTTAAAAATACAAAATTAATGTCATTTCCGCTTAAACCGGAAGTCATACATTTTTGTGAATGCACGTAAAAGAAGGCTAAAAGTCTCCTTAGACAACTGCTAAAATTTCAGTTCTGTAGAAACTATACGTAGTAAGTTATGAGCTCGTGCGCTTTTTGCGGGACACACGGTATATAAACTTTGAGCTATGAAATTTTGCATACAAACAAAGTGTATGAAAATTTTTATAGATTTGCTATACTGTTTTATTTAAAGTTTTTTCTTGAATTGTTATCAGTTTTATAATGTAAATATTATGATTAATAATTGATTTTGTTAGAATATGATAGTAAAATCATATTAAAAAAAAAACAGTGATACCTTAAGTACCTTATCTGAGGTAAAATTAGTGATGTTAATTTACCGGTCAAAAACGTAGTTAGCCAAATTGACCGGTTTTTTTACCGGTAAAAAATCCGGTCAAAAATGATTTATTTTTTTATTTCAAAAATGGATGTATTTTGCCTAGGGGATTCTAAAATGACCAAATACTTGTAATTTTTTTGCCCACATTTACCAAAATTTGTAAAAAACCTTAAAAAATCAAAATGTTGCTATACATTTGTCTGCATTGGTAATTACATATAAAACTAAGATAACCTTCGCAAACTAATTTCAATAACTTAATTTCTCATTCGTCGATTTTTTTATTATTTTTATTTTAGGTTTTTAAACAAATAAAAGTATAACTCACAGAACCCCCCTTAAAAAAAATCAAAAATTGACATTTGACAGCCATTTCTTCTTCTTCTTACAATTGTTTTAGCTTTAGAATCATTTTTAGCCAAATTGACCGGTCAAAATCATTTTTGACCGGTAAAAAAACCGGTTAAAAATCCGGTAAAAAATCCGGTAAAAAAACCTTCTCACAACACTAGGTAAAATTAATTATTATTACAACTTTTTTTTGTAATTATTTATGGGTTGTATTATTATTATTATTACGAAAAACTTTGTATGTTAAATACAATAAAATATTAACTTTATTTGTGTTTTATGTTAATTGGTTATTACACCGTTAATTACAATTTTGCACTATGAAATTTGAAATGCAATTACCTTGCAAATTACTTACTTAAATTAATAAAAGCATTTTTAAACATGAGTGGGTTACAAAAAACTCTTTGTAAAGGTTGGTTTTTGTAATGTTTTTTATTATACATACAGCATGTCTAAAAATTGGCGCATAAACGCGACGGTACGTTATTGGGGCATGTCTAGGAATCCCTAGAAAAATGTTAAAAAAAAACCATCTCATATATTCTTGGAGATATGAGGTCCCTAAGTGCAAAACTTCAAACACTTACACCTTGAAGATAACAGCACATATTAATGAAAGAAATTACTAAATACAAAGCGACAGTCTATCTTAAACCATTTCACCATTTGTTTATTTTTTAAATGGTCGCATTACATTTTTATAATCAATTTAATTTTACAAAATTTTCATAAAATGAAGCTGACAACAATGTCAATAAAATCTAATGCAAAAATGTATGATCAAGAATTTTAGAGTGCCTTGATGATTTTGACAGTTATTGTCGCCTTATAGAGTGGCGACATGCATCATTCTATCTCTGTCATACGTCATCCACATATTAGCAAAGATGACAACAAATACAACTTACAAACACAATTGATGACATAATCTGTATGACAGAGAAGGAATGATGCATGTCGCCACTCTATAAGGCGACAATATCTGTCAATATGACATCAAGGCACTCTAAAGAATTTAGATGAGCTTTTAAGATGTATTTTACAAACTGTGTTGCCGAACTTATGCAACTTTGTTTGCATTTTTCTTTATGAATATAACAGATGGATTTTTTTTACATTTTTCTAAGAATCTCTGTGAATGCCCCAACAACGTACCATTGCGTTTATACGCCAATTTTTGAACCCCAATATAAAAAGATCATTATTATATACTCCTTGCTCAAAAGTCGAAAACAAGGAGTATCGGGTATTTTAATTGTTTTAAAAATTTTAAAATGCAAATTTGTGCGTTTCATCTGTTTTTATTTTTTAAACAAATTTCAAAAAAATTCATCCGTCCGTCTGTCACGTTTTTTGTAGACACTCCAATTTAAAAACCAAAAGTCCAATCAAATTTAAATTTAGAAATATTGTTCTTATTAAAAACTAGATTGCTATTGTTTTAAAAAGAAATTGGATAATAATAAGGGGGGCTCCGAATCCCCCTAAGTAAAAAAAAATGATGTTTTATTATATTATTTAAAAAAAAGGTAAAATTTGATTTTATTTAAATAACTGGCATAAGGGCAAACCTTCTAATACTAAATTAAAATATGATTAATGCTCAATGAGTCAATAGTTAACCATTTTAAATATTTTGAGATCAGAGCAAAAGATATACTCAATACATCCATATTTTAGAAAGTACCTATAGGTACTCAATAGCCGCCTTTAATATATCGTATTATCAGGGGTATCAACGCTGGATCTTGTGTAAACAATATTAATTTTAGGAAAAAGTATTCATGACATTAAAGACTCCTTTAAAAAAAATCAATACCTTTATCTATCAAAATGTATTTACTAATTTTTTATACCCCCATCCGTTTAGAAAAAAAATCAAATTTTAATTATTTTTACTAAAATAAAAATTGCAACTAATATTGGATTATTACTGCAAAGAGTATCTTATAAAATGTTTAATTATACAGGGTGTCCAAAAAATGACGCATAAACGCGATGGTACGCTTTTGGGGCATTCTCAGGGATCCCTAGAAAATTGTCAAAAAAAATCCATCTATTATATTCATCAAGAAAAATGCGAACAAAGTTGCATAAATTCGGCAACACAGTCTAGGAAAATACATCTAAAAATCCCATCTATAAGTCTAAAAATCCCATTAATGAGTCTTGATCATATACTTTTGCACTAGATTTTATTGACGTTGTTGTCAGCTTCATTTCATGAAAATTGTGTAAAAATGTAATTCGACCATCTAATAAATAAACAAATGGTTGAATGGTTTAAGATATACTGTAGCTTTGTATTAAACCATTTGTTTCGTTAATATGTGCTGTTATATTCAAGATATAAGCATTTAAAGTTTCGCACTTTAAGGCAACATATCTGCGAGGGTATATGAGATAGATTTTTTTTAACAATTTTCTGGTGCTCCCTAGATATGCCCCAACAACGTACCATCGCGTTTATGCGCCATTTTTTGGTAAAATTTGTATGTAAAAAAAAAAAATAACCTTTCCAAAAGAGTATCTTGTAACCCATTCACGCATATTTAGCCTCCACATTTTAAATTTAAATTTACCCCTTCTACATTTTTATGCAAAAAATTGATTATTTATTATCGATTCTGTAAATTTAAAAAAAAATATTTAACCGTTTAAAAATTAAATAAAACACTGGAGGGACAGAAACATTCCTCTGTATACTATCCTGGACATGGAATTTAAAACGATTTTTTATCAGCCACCTTTGATTTTTTGAATATTACTCTATTGTAAATGGGGTTTTTTATGTCAGTTTTCTAATGTTATTTTGACAACAAATGCGTCAAAAGTATTTTATTAAAATAAATTATGTAAAATGTGCTGCCGGCGAGAAAAATACTAAGAAGATATTTCCTTTTTTAAATAATTTTGTTTTAGGATAACAATAAGGCTCTAATCTACGTAAAACATCAGAGAAATGTTTCTTGTTAATATCCACTTCGCATAAAACTTGAGATGTTTAAGCCACTATTTTGACTATATTTACAATGCAAAAATTGATCGTTTTAAATTCCATGTCCGCGATAGCATGTTACAGGCTAATTTCATGTCAGAAAATCATCGAAGCAGTTCAAAGTTGCAACCCGGTTGCAGCACTATTTTGTTTAAAGGTTTTTATTACATAATTGTAATTTACGAATTAATAAATCCAATTGACTAAACAAAACAGAATTTTTTTACGAAAAATACCTTTTTTTAAGCCAAAATATGTCGTTTGCGACGTCGCAAATTTGCACTACTCCGAAATTTATACTTGAAATTAGCCTGTTAGACCACAAAGAATAAACTTTTAAATTATTTTCCATCCATCCTGTGAAATGTTCAAAACTTCTGTGATTTTGATCTAATTCATAGAATAAGATCGTTCTGGCGCTATTTTATTTTATAGGTACTTTAGTATCGCTTTGGTCAGCAATAAAAGTGAATTGATGTATTACTACTCCGTCTTTTTTTAAATATTTTGTTGAAATTTCGAAAATAACTGACATTCAGAGAGATGACTTTTACGAACTTTTGAGTGCACAGAACATCCCATTTATGAATTTGAATCTATAGCCTTAAAGTAAATTTTAAAATTTTAAAAACTACAAGGTGCTTAGTTGAACGCATCGATATTGTTGTATGCTAAATCTTAAGGCAAGTTAAGTCTTAGAACCCGGCACCGTCCAGCGAATGGCGGTTCCAGATTTGAATCAGTCGCTCTTGGTTACTCGTACGGAGAAGTACCTAGAACCCACGCATTTCTTGTTTGTTGGGTACTTTATCTTTTAATTTAACTTTTAATTCAAGTTGGAAAATAACGAACTATTCATCAGTGAACGCGATTGTGGTAGTGTGTAAAATTATATAGTTAAAAAACAATTTCCTAGGTAAAATATTTATTTATACAGTGTGTCCTTCATCAATAAGCTTTTTTTTGTATTAAATAGTTGAAAAAAAAAACGAAGACATTTAGACAATTTTTTAGTGCCCCACAAGTAACAAATTCAAATTTTTTCATAGGTAATATCCCTAGGGCATAAAATTTTTCCTAAAAAAAGTCGAGGCCAACTGTATATTTTAGTAATATAACTAAAAAATATACAGTTGGTCGAGACTTTTCCGGGAAAATTTGTTGCCCGAGGGATATTTGGCAAGAGTATATCCCGAGATAATACGTATTATGATAAAATAAATAGACAAGTCAAGATTGTGAAAGATAAAATTTGTATTAATAACATTGTCAAATTTGACGGCCGGGGTTTTTCCGCGAAAAAATTTGCCGCCGGCAATTTTTCAACTGTAAAACGCCAAAAATGACACCTCAGATCACTGTATATGACAGGAGGGATATACTCGGACAAAGAGAATGAATTTACTAGAGTATCAGTGCGCGAGGTTTTAAAAGGTAGAGGGCCACTCTGAAAAGTAGAGGGCGCTTCAAGCTTCAAAATTTCATGGGTAGATGTCGTTGTTTTTTTATTCTACCAAAAATTAAATCTAGTAAGTGCTCTAAACTAAACATATTATTTTGAATGAATGCAAAAATTCACCAATCTTGGCAAAAAATTCTTTGGAATGCAAAAAAGTAGATCTACTCAATCTGTTTGTGTTTATGCAACACTTAAATAACAAGCGCGTACGTAAACTTTGTTGTAGAAGGAAGTATCAGGAGTTTTTATTACTATTTTTTTTATAATTGAAGTTTATTTGACATTTTTAATTTAATTTTAATAAAATGTCATCTATGTACTTGGTGTAAATCAAAATAAAAATCGGTACAAAAACCTAACCTTAAAATAAAATCACCAAAGAAAACTGTAAAATTTTACAGATATCTGAAATACCGCGATTCATGAAAAAGGCCGTCACTGTCAGTCTAAGTTAATAATTTGTCTATGACTCGGATAAAAATATAAAGTAGACTTCGGCATGAGCTTCCACTAAAACCTCTTGTTTATCTAGTGGCTGGTTTAGGTGTTCTATCGCCCCAAATTTTAACTTTTTGACCCACTTCCCCTTGATTTTGGGACATTCCCCTTCCGCCCACTTCCACTATTCTAAGGTGTAGCACATTGCTTAGCAACATACAAATGTATTCTTTTCTATGTTTCTTAAGTTAACCCGCGCGCTTAGTGACAGATTGCCTAAAGTATGGAATATTCTTATCTTTATTTTGATGTGTTTATCGTGGCGCTAATAAAAGATGTCTAAAATGTAAGTAAAGCAATAAATTAAGTAAAAAAATAAGTAATGTCACTTTGACAATGAAGGTATAGATTCAAGAAGGTGGAAGGGGAAAAATGGGTGTTAAAGCTGGTCCAATTTAACGCAATTTTCAAATTTTATTTTTTTCTTGAAAAGTAAAGACGTGCGATCTAAAAATTTGCAAAACATCATAGATATTTATTAAGCAAATTAAATTTTTTTATAAAACATACCCAAATATTAAAAAAATTAGGGGTTTGTCGAATAATGGTAAAATTTGTAAAAAAAAATATCATTAAAAAAAACTAAAAAAGTTATCATGGACACTGTATTTTATTTATTTATTAATAATGAAACACCCTGTATAAATTAGGTGTTAAGTAACATTTCTTTTTGTTAAAGTGGTTTGAGATGCTCTAATTTAATATTTTTTTTTTAAGAATTTAATAAAAAAAGCGGTTTAAAAAACTACTATCTAATAGGAAAAGAAAAATGACAATATATTTAAATCAAAATGATACCACCATCATAGTGCTATAAAAAAAGTTCCGTAAAATATCGGTATATCCAACAAGCAACTGTGAACAGTCTTTTTAAGGAACGTAAAAAGTAAGTACCCATAAAATTTATATTGTTTTTAATTTTTGTCAATAACACCATAAAAGGTTGGTACATCTAATAACTTTTAAACAATCGATTAATGCCCGGTTTTTCCGCAAATTCTTAACTGTTCCTTAAAGTTAAACTGACATTTTATTATACTCTTCGCAGACAAAGTCGAAGAGTATATTGCGATTGGTCGAACCTTCTATAAAATTGTTAATATTCGTCCTAGAGCAAACATTTTTACATATTCGTTCGTTTCATGACTTTTTAAGACTTTTATTTTCTGTCCGTCTGTCTGTAAAGAAATTTGTGACCACCATAACTCAAGAACGGTTTATCGGATCGACTTGAGATTTAACACAAAAATCAATCCCATTTAGAAAAAGAGCCCTACTGTTTTTGGAAAATTAAGTAATAAATAGAGGGTTAAAAATACCCCCAAAGTAGAAAAAAATTCATATTTTCGTTAATATCAACTTTATGAAAAAAAATATTCTTGATAAAATTAAAGATTGTATTTTTCCCTATATAAAAGCATCTGGTAATTTTTTTGTATTACCACCCATTTACAAAAAAAAATAAGTTTTACGTTGTTTTAAATAAAATAAAAAATGCACCTTTTTAATCATCTACTGCGAAGAGTTTCATATAGAATGTGTAACAATTATATAAAAATAAAAAAATAGTCATAAAAAATGAGCTATCTGCGAAATTTAACTTTTTTAATGATCTATCCCACTCACTGATCTAACCCGCTCGTGTTTTATCATAAACTCTCTAGGAAAAAAAATAACAACCCATCAGCAACAAAGAGCAACGTGCAAAAATTAAGTAGTACACTTTTCTTTTTTTTTTAATAATGCATTGCCTTCCTAAAAAGGCCACATTAACAAGAAGTAGGTAGGTACTAGAAACCTGCAGGCAAAGTTATAAGTAGGCGGTGTGTCAAAGTAAGACACCACAAAATTACTGGTTGGCCATGAACTTGAGAAGAGACTGCGAAAAAATACTTATAACGCCTTCTAGATCGTTTATACAGGCTCTCAATGCAACACTTTTAAATTTAAAAGTTAACATTGACATTTCTTTATTTTTAAGTAAATATTTCAAAAAATATTTTTGAAAACAACCTTTTCTTTAAAAAGCAAATCCTAGAATAAGTTATAAGGCTTTTAAAATTGAAGAACACACAAATCTGTGACCACATGTGTCAAAAAATGGCACTTAAACGCATCAATGCTACTATCGTGGACATGGAATTTGAAACGATCAATTTTTGCATTGTAAATATGGTCAAAATAGTGGCTTAAACATCTCAAGTTTTATGCGAAGTGGACCTTAACAAGAAACATTTCTCTGATGTTTTACGAAGATTAGAGCCTTATTGTTATCCTAAAAAAAAAAATTATTTACAAAAGGAAATATCTTCTTTCTATTTTTCTCGCCGGCAGCACATTTTACATAATTTATTTTAATAAAATATATTTGACGCATTTGTTGTGAAAATAATATTCGAAAACTGACATAAAAAACCCCATTCACAATAGAGTAAAATTCAAAAAATCAAAGGTGGCTGATAAAAAATCGTTTTAAATTCCACGATAGTACGTTTTTGGGGCATTATCAGGTATCCCTAACAAATTATCAAAAAAAAAAATCCATCGAAAAAAATGCGAAAAAAGTTGCATAAGTTCGGCAACACAGTTTGTAACACACATCTTAAAAACTCATCTAGATTCTTGATCATACATTTTTGCATTAGATGATGTTGACATTGTTGTCAGCTTCATTTCATGAAATTTTTGTAAAATTAAATTGATTATAAAAATGTAATATGTTAAACAAATGGTAAAATAATTTAAGATAGATTGTGCCTTTGTACATATTTAGCCATTTCATTCGTTAATAATAATATGTGCTGTTATCTTCAAGATATAAGCGTTTAAAGTTCCGCACTTTGGGGCCTCATATCTCCAAGGGTATTTGAGATTGATTTTTTTAAACAATTTTCTGGGGCTTCCTAGACATACCCCAACAACGTACCATCGCGTTTATGCGCCATATTTTGGATATCCTGTATGCCTACTTATTTGCAAAAATTAAAAAAAATACTTCCATAATATTTATTAAAAAAACGAGCCAAAAAAAACTAACACACTTTAAAGAAATCAAAATATTAACGTGTCAAACAATAAATTAAAAAAAAATTCTAAAATCTAGCTCCATCATGTATTAATTTGGAAATTCTCCCAATTTGCTTTGAGTATTTTTGTAAAGCATCATACTTCGAATTTTCCTTTTTGTTTTCATTCATAACCAAAATATGATTTATTTGGTCAATTTTTCCATCAATCACAAAATCCAAAATGCAAGAAAACAATAAATTTTCAACATCTTCTTCCTGAATTCGTAGTTCTTTGGCAATAAAATCCAATCTGATACGTTTGTATGGTATTACTAAATCCACCAAAGCTTTTGTCCTGACAGTACGTAATAATTCAGCAATATGCTCCTAAAAAGAATTTTTTGTAAAAAAACAGATGTGTCCAAAAATTGGCCATATAAGACACATTCATCAACAGGATGTCCAAAAAATAGCGCATAAACGCAATGGTACTATCGTGGACATGGAATTTAAAACGATCTTTTATTAGCCACCTTTGATTTCTTGAATTTTACTTTATTGTAAATTGGGTTTTTTATGTCAGTTTTCGAATGTTATTTTGACAACAAATGCGTCAAATGAATTTTATTAAAATAAATTATGTAAAATGTGCTACCGGCAAGAAAAATAGTAGGAAGATATTTCCTTTTTTAAATAATTTTGTTTTAGGATAACAATAAGGCTCTAATCTTCGTAAAACATCAGATACATTTTTTTTGTTAATGTCCACTTCGCATAAAACTTGAGATGTTTAAGCCACTATTTTGACCATATTTACAATGCAAAAATTGATCGTTTTAAATTCCATGTCCACGATAGTACTATCGTAGACATGGAATTTAAAAAAATGTATGCTCAAGAATCTAGATGAGTTTTTAAGATGTATTTTACAAACTGTGTTGCCGAACTTATGCAACTTTCTTCGCATTTTTCTCGATGAATAAACAGATAGGTTTTTTTGACAATTTTCTAGGGATGCCTGAGAATGCTCTAAGAGCGTACCATCGCGTATATGCGCCAATTTTTGGACAGCCTGTATTTATGTAATATTTCTTTCGACAACAACTTTTTTTGCGATTTAAATAATTTATATCTTTTAACAAAGAATTTGTGGCGTTTATAAACACTTTCTGTCAAAGTTGAACGATTCTTGGCCATAGAAATTATTACTATTTTATGTTTTCATTTTATTTCTGTGGAAAGTGGCCAAACTCTTTCATATAAAGTAACACTAGAAGTCCTTAACAATTTTGTTCGAATACTTACCTGTATAAAAGGATCCTTCATAAGTGAACTCTTGTTTTCCTGAAATATTCTTTCAAATTCGTACATGTCATTATTTTGAAAAGATGCAATTAAATCGGTCATAGCTTTAATTTCAGGATCATTTTTGTATGGTTTTGCTTCTTGAGAGTCAAAAGGATTGATCATAGACTTAGTCAACATTGAGGTTAGGATTAAATATTTTAAACAAGTTATTCTTCTGGGATTCCCAGATTCATCATAATTTTTAAAAGCTTCAAAAAAGTCCGTATAAGCATTTTCATAATCACCACTTCTTAGATGCATTTTTCCACCACATTCTCTAAAACAGAAACAAGAGCGGGTTAGATCAGTGAGTGGGATAGATCATTTAAAAGGTTAAACTCCGCAGATAGTTCATTTTTTATGACTATTTTTTTATTTTTATATAATTGTTACACATTCTATATGATACTCTTCGCAGTAGATGATTAAAAAGGTGCATTTTTTATTTTATTGAAAACAACGTAAAACTTATTTTTTTGCAAACGGGTGGGGATACAAAAAAATTACCAGATGCTTTTTTATAGGGAAAAATACAATCTTTAATTTTATTAAAAATATTTTTTTTCGTAAAGTTGTTATTAACGAAAATATGAATTTTTTTCTACTTTGGGGGTGTTCTTAACCCTCTATTTATAACTTGATTTTTTCAAAAACAATGGGGCTCTTTCTCTAAATGGGATTGATTTTTGTGTTAAATCTTAAGTCGATCCGATAAACCGTTCTTGAGTTATGGTGGTCACAAATTTCGTTACAGACAGACAAAAGACGGACACAAAATAAAAGTCTTAAAAAGTCATGAAACGAACGAATCTGCAAAAATTTTTGCTCTAAGATGAATATTAATGATTTTAGAGAAGGTCCGAGTAATCGCAATATACTCTTCGACTTTGTCTGCGAAGAGTATAATAAGTTTAAATTAGTGTAAGTCTACTATCCATTCACGATTTAAAAAAAACAGAGCAGGCGAGCCATAGGGTGACAGATTTTACCCTGTATATTGTCATTAATGTCACTTGTGTTTGCTGGTTTTGTAAGAAAAGTCAAACAAATTAAAAAATGCATTTAAAAACATGTCCAGGGCATCTGAATCAAAAACAATGGTCCTAACATACAGAAGTATTTATTCTTTTATTAAATTACTTTATAATGCACTTATCATTAAGCCATTTATAAGTTTACACAAAATAGGAATTAATGTACTCACTGTTAAGAAGTCCTTTTAGGTATCATAGGATAAATTAGCACTTTTATAAAAATGCCTATAATTTTCTTTATGAATTCTCACATCTCAAGCAAAAATTGTTTCGTTTCGTAATTTTTACGCTTTAGGTAACTGACATATTATTTTTGACATTTTTTAATTTTTAATGACAGTTAATTTTAAATGTAATGCCAACTTTTTGGAAAATTCAACTTAAAAAAAAAAAGTTATAGTTTTCATAGGTGAGTTTAGT
The DNA here is from genome assembly GCA_963920755.1 of Cartodere bifasciata. Taxonomy (NCBI): domain Eukaryota; kingdom Metazoa; phylum Arthropoda; class Insecta; order Coleoptera; family Latridiidae; genus Cartodere; species Cartodere bifasciata. The sequence goes on along the minus strand of OY987194.1, from coordinate 1,161,986 downwards.
TTTTTTAAACTGTGAATGGATAGTATATATAAAAGAGTGGGCATACTTCCACAGAAATAAAACAATAGTAGTTATTTCTATGGTAATGAATCTTTCAAACTTTTATAGAAATTGTCGATGCGAACTTTTTTTCTTAAAATGGGTCTAGGAATCACCCTCTGAAATTTTTAAACGACATTTTTAGGGAACACTCTGTATAAAAATACTTACCGAATGACACTCATTATTAAAGGATGCGGAATTGCAGATTTGATTCTTAGTGATTTTTCATACAATTCTTTAAGTTTCTTGTAATTTTTCTGCAAGGTATACATCTGTATTTCCAAAGCATAAATTTTCAGCATTTGTGACCCTTTTTGGGGATCTGTATCCATTATGTCGTCATTATAACTTGAAACTTCTTTTAGCTGCTTTACAATGTTTGCTAACTTCACGTACTCTCCACGTTCCAAATATACCTTGCCTGAGAAGTTAGAAAATATAATTAATGAAAAAAAAAGGTAAATTTTGGGATTTTTTTTAAGGTAATTTTGTTCAACAGACTCGGTCAAGTCCTACGTCACAGGTCATAGAAGTGCATCCAAATACTGTCTGTGAATTTTTTTTAGGCACCCAACATTACGGACCAAAGAAAAAGCTCTTTTTTTCTTATTCTATGTTTACAACATTGGTCTTTTTAAAACATTATTTAAATAAAAATAGAAGACTTTTTTGGGTACCATTGGTTTAAAAATGTTCCTTAATATCTTATTTACCATATTTTTAGATTCCCGGCATACATTTTTTACTGCAAGAACTTAAAAATATATTTTTTTATTTGAAGATAATGATGAGCCACCCAGATGTCAGCTTTAAACGCGAATTGCTTGAGAAAGCAACCATATCAAGGGGTATGGTTTGTTCTAGGTAATAGAAAATGTAAATTTTGCAGTGGTACTTACGTGACCTCTTGATATGGTTGCTTTCCCAAGCAATTTGCGTTTAAAGTACGCATCTGGGTGGGTGCGCAACATTAACAAATATACTGTAATTTTTGATTTTTTATAATGAACTAAACTTAAAATATCGAATTTTAGACGTTATAGCATATTTTAATACCAATTAAGGGTATTCTGAGAAATCCTTTTATTTTCATAAAATATTGTTTTGAAGAAGTGGATAATCTGACAAATTCAAAATTCTAATTTCACAGACAGTTTTTTAATGTGGATCTGTGATCTTTGACGTAGCACTTGACCAGGTCTATTAACTTTAAAGGTTTGTGGCGTTAAAAAGCGTGATTTATAGAACGTAACTTTCACTTTACTTCGGCGTAACTTCACTTCCGCGTAACTTAACAAATTTGCTTAATTTATAGATTGTAAAGTTACGTGAAATTGGAAACAGGTATGCACATGTGTCTGAACTCGCGACTTCTGACTATTTACACCTGGGAGGTAATTACGGAATATCGCTTCGTACGAAACCTACATAAGAAGACCAGTAGGTTTTGTACGAAGCGATATTCCGTAATCACCACCCTTGACAATAAGGGTGAATATCTCATTTTTGCAAATTTTGCGCATGATCGGCCAAGCTCGGCTTTTGACAGTACTACTTACAGCTAAATGAATTAGCAAAGTAGCGCTAAAGTGAACTATAAATTTGCTAATACATTTCCATGTATTTTATTTCATTTTCTGTAAAGTTACGCCGAAGTAAAGCGGAAGTAAAGTGAAAGTAACGTTCTATAAATCGCCCTTTAACAGACCGAATTTTTTAATATCAAAATGACTCACAAAGTTTTGTATTAGTTTTAAACCACAATCTATCATTCTTAGCCAATTTTAGGGCGTCCAAAGTTGTTTCATAAAATTCCTTCAGGACCTCAATGTCCTTAGAGCAACTAGTGTAGTCCAAAATAGAGTTAATACTTTTTTCGCCATTATTTTTGGTAACTGCTGTATTTACATAGGACAGCAAATCTTTGTAATGTTGCATCGTTTCTTCAAAATTTTGTAGTTGAAAATTTATTTTGACTATTTGTTTGAGAGCTTTAAAACCCCATTCACCCTTTAGATCACCTTAAAAAAATAAATAATGTAAAACTTAAAACAAGAGCGGGTTAGATCAGTGAGTGGAATAGATCATTTAAAAAGTTAAACTTCGCAGATAGCTCATTTTTTATGACTATTTTTTTATTTTTATATAATTGTTACACATTCTATATGATACTTTTCGCAGTAGATGAATAAAAAGGTGCATTTTTTATTTTATTGAAAGAAACTTAAAACTTATCCTTTTTGTAAACGAGTGGGGATACAAAAAAATTACCAGATGCTTTTTTATAGGGGAAAATACAATCTTTAATTTTACTAAGAATATTCTTTTTCGTAAAGTTGATATTAACGAAAATATGAATTTTTTTCTACTTTGGGGTTTCTTTAACCCTCTATTTATTACTTGATTTTTCCAAAAACAATAGGACTCTTCCTCTAAATGGGATTGATTTTCGTGTTAAATCTCAAGTCGATCCAATAAACCCGTTCTTGAGTTATAGTGGTCACAAATTTCGTTACAGACAGACAGACGGACAAAAAATAAAAATCTTAAAAAGTCATGAAACGAACGAACATGTAAACATTTTTGCTCTAGGACGAATATTAACGATTTTAGAGAAGGTCCGACCAATTGCAATATACTCTTCGACTTTGTCTGCGAAGAGTATAATAATATAAAACTAAAACCAGGTGATTCCTGGACTCATTTTAAGAAAAAAAGTTCATATAAACTAGTGTTCAATTTTGACTTTTTTTTAGCTTATAGCCCCCCAAGAATCACCACTATAAACACTTTTTCCAAAATTTAACAAATGAAGAAACATTTCTATTATTTAGATGCATCAAAAAGGTCCTATAACATTTTTTGAAAAAATTATTCGTTTCGGAAATAAAGCGGTAAAAATATTTTTTTAGGGGTTTTTCAGAGGGCTGTAACTAACTAAGGGGGTAAAATCGGACACATGTTTATATGAACTATTTTCTTAAAATGGGTCCAGGAATCTAATTCTTAACGACATTAGGAAACACCTTTTTTTTGCTACCTACCTTGTAGGTCTAATACTTTTTGGAAACCGATTAAAGATGCCAAAAGATTTTCTTCTTTCATAGTTTTTGCAAGATAATATTGATTTTCTAAATCGACATCCGGTTCCGATGTACTCTCCTCTGAATATTCCAAACCGTAATCACTATCATCTTCGTCGAAAAGAAACATTTTTAAACAAATACAAATTAAATATCGTGTTTTTTATTTTTTATCAACTCAAACCAAAAACTGTCATTTTTTGACATTTATAAATGGACCAAAAATCTACAGCAGTTCGAAAAATCAATTTGAATTTAATCTACAAGCCTTTCTTTTAAGGCTAGAGATTTAAATTAACAGATTCAAAGATCTGTGCTCCTAGAAGCTCGTATAAGTCATCTCCGTTGAGCTCCCGTCAATTCTACTAAATAGCACATCTACATGAGCGCCCCATCGTATATTAAAACAACATGTAGTTTTGAAAACTACAAAAATGGGGCTACAATTAAACGTATTATAGTTTTATTTAAATCGGTTATTTCTTTGTGTCGAAAATCTGACTTCAAATATCATTATACTATTTTTGTTTTTCTTTTTCGACTACTGATACATTTTTTGGTTTATATACATTACGTGGTCTACGCCAAATCATAATACGTTAATTTACCATGTTTTTTTAAGCTTATAAATGATTAAAATTGCAACTTACGTTTTTCCCTAATAGATGTGCTCGTTCAAAGATTTCAATGTAGAAAGAAAAACACCAAAAGTACTATTTTACCATATTTATATTATTTCTTGCACTCAGTACCACTTCTATGTATCACAAACATTATCCTAAATATTTTTAATCATAGTTATTGATGTATTACTCCGTATTTTTACATATTTTGTTGAAATTTCGAAAATAACTGACATTTAGGGAGATGACTTTTACGAACTTTTCAGTGCACAGAAGATCCCATTTATGAATTTGAAACCCAAGTCTTAAACATGTGGTATTACCTGTCTTCTGTAAGTCATTATACCATTTTTGTTTTTCTTTTTTTCGACTGCGAATACATTTTTTGGTTTATATACATTACGTGGTATATGCCAAACCATAATACGTTAATTTATCATGGTTTTATTAAACTTGCAAATGACTAAAATTGCAACTTACGTTTTTCCCTATGTGCTCGCTCAAAGATTTCAATGTAGAAAGAAAAACACCAAAAGTACTATTTTACCATATTTTTATTATTTCTTGCACTCAGTACCACTTTTATGTATGACAAACATTACCCTATCATAGTTATTGATGTATTACTCCGTATTTTTACATATTTTGTTGGAATTTCGAAAATAATTGACATTTAGGGAGATGACTTTTACGAAGTTTTGAGTGCTCAGAACATCCTGAACATCTCATTTATGAATTTGCATCTATAAAAGTCATGTATTTTTAAGTCAACAAAAACAGTTATGATGAATAAAGAGACTGATTTAAAAGTCATTTGTATTTGTCTTCCAACAATGAACAAGTGTTGTTTTGTACCGCGCGCCATTTTCCATATTTAGCTAAGATGATTTTAAATTTTGATTTGGCCCCATTTTAGTGCATGTATCCGGGTCAGAACACCAGTAAATGTTCTGTTGTGTAGTAATCTCTGTATAGATTATAAACTGTTGAGAGTCGTTCTCTTTTTGAACTTCTGGTGAACCCTTAGGCCACTCTGCAGTACCTAAGTGTTTGTTGCCGTTTTTAAATTCGCAGATTGTAATCCGTTCATTGGACTTTATCATTTCTACAATCTCTTTTTATATCACAACGGTACGTATAGCTGTTTAGGTATCAGGTGCCAAAAGTACTTACTTAAAATTATTGATTTTTTTATAGACTAAGACAGTTAGTAAATAGTAAAACACACAGCAATTCTTACAAAATATTTTTAACAGCCATATTTTTGTATGTGTTAAAACATCTATTCAGGAAGCTAAATCCACAAAATGCACACTAATAAGAGTTAAGGGTTGGCGTAGCAACTAGATCACGATAGATACGCACTAAATTTTACAAATAGGTCCTAATCAACATTTTTGGAAAAATTATTCCTCTAAAAAAATAAATGTTTCTTCCTAAATGGCCCCCGAAGATCATGTTGTCATACGTCTTTGTGAACAGTCCTATTTATGGTGCTTCTGACAGTTTAAGGTGTTATTAGATGGACATTAATTTAATAGAAGGACAGGTTTAATTTTACATTTTATCATAATTTTATCCAAAATTAAATTTGAGACGTACCATAAACGTATGTCAAGTTTTAAACTAAACAAGGAAAGCATAATGGGGCCCTTCAATATATTTTCGGTAAACAAAACCTATTTATCGTTTTAGAACATTAATGGCATTATATCATCCAAAGTTCATGTCTTTTTGCAAATCGGAACACCCCAAAACAAAATCTCTTAAATAATCTTATTTTGAGCTGAATGGGGCCCCTGTCATTTTTTTAAACAAATTTTTTATCTGAACTCATAAAGTGGGACCCAAAGAACCTTGGTATTCATTTTTGAGACAATCAAACCAACAGGATGTGTTAAATAATGAATAACAATAAATGGGGCGCAGGGGGGTTCTAAAAATTTCGACATGATCAAATAGATCGCAGAAATATGTCCTTAATAGCTTATGTTCCAAGTTATAAGGATTCTTAGAAACTTAGTAAGCACATTTTGCAGATTTTTTTCCCTTAACCACTGAGCTAGGGGGCTATTTAAGCGGAGAAGGATTTTTTTAGAAGAATTGTTTTTTAAAAATCTTGTGTAGAATCTATTTGTAAAATTTTGTGCAGATTCATCGTGATCTAATGTTGCAAATTAAAGGGGGCTTTTAGGGGGGCTACGACGCCAACCCTAAACTGATATTTGTGTGGAATTAGTTAATTGAAGGAAGATTTTGGGGGTCATAACCCCATTTCTGAAACAAGTTGAAAAGATACGTCAATTTGGGGTTTCATTCTTTAGACCTCCAGTTATAACATATTGTAAAGGAGGTCCTACCCCTAATTTTTTTGATGTCCAATTTAAAGTAGACAAAATTTACTGTAGGTAGGTACTACTACCAAACTTTTGTTTGTTATTCTTTGCCTGTAAATCCCCGATCATAAAAAGTTTAAGCAAGAGAGCATGAATCGGAAATTTAATATTGCAGATCTTCAGATAAGTACCTGGGTATTGTTAGCAAGCAGATAAGGAAATATCGCTCGTATCGTGACATGTACCTAGGTACTCAGATATCATCTCATCGTGGTTCCATTAAAGATCGTGACATAACGGATTTACCAACCGACATGATCAATACTTGATATCAATAAGTTAAGAATCTACTTTGGAAGAAAGAAAACTAAAAATCAATTGATTAGTATAACCTAGACTGTGCTTAAAAACACAATAATAAACTAAGCAGTACCACTAAGGCAATTTTACTTTTTAATTTTAAGACTAGGGTTTTAAATTCACAGATCTTGTAATATGTGCTCCTAGAAGCTCGTATAAGTCATCTCCATTGAGCTTCCTTCAATTCTACCAAAAAGCACATCTACATGAGGGTCCCATCCTATAGTAAAACTAAATGTAGTTTTGAAAACTACAAAAATAGGGCTACATACGTATTATGGATTCATTTAAATCGGTTATTTCTTTGTGTCGAAAATCAGACTTCAAAAAGCATTATACTATTTTTGCTACTACTACTACTACATTTTTTATTACGTGGTCTATGCCAAACCATAATACGTTAATTTACCATGATTTTTTTAAGCTTGTAAATGATTAAAATTGCAACTTACGTTTTTTCCTAATATAGATGTGCTCGTTCAAAGATTTCAATGTAGAAAGGAAAACAGCAAAAGTACTATATTACCATATTTTTATTATTTCTTGCACTCAGTACCACTTCTATATATCACAAACATTATCCTAAATATTTTTAATCATAGTTAATGATGTATTACTCCGTATTTTTACATATTTTGTTGAAATTTCGAAAATAACTGACATTTAGGGAGATGACTTTTACGAACTTTTGAGAGCACAGAATATCCCATTTATGAGTTTGAATCTATAACCTTAAATAGTTAGTTTTTGAACTTATCGGACAACCCTCGTATTCAGTTGTTGAAGTGGGCATTGTTATTTTGCTCCAACAACGTACTATCGTGGACATGGAATTTAGAACGATTTTTTATCAGCCACCTTTGATTTTTTGAATTTTATTCTATTGTAAATGGGAATTTTTATCTCAGTTTTCCAATCTTATTTTGACAAAAAATGCGTCAAATGTATTTTATTAAAATAAATTATGTAAAATGTGCTGCTGGCGAGAAAAATAGCAAGAAGATATTTCCTTTTTTAAATAATTTTGTTTTAGGATAACAATAAGGCTCTAATCTTCGTAAAACATCAGAGAAATGTTTCTTGTTAATGTCCACTTCGCATAAAACTTGAGATGTTTAAGCCAGTATTTTGACCATATTTACAATGCAAAAATTAATCGTTTTAAATTCCATATCCACGATAGTGCTATTAAGAAGATTTTCAGACTACCCTCGTATTTAATAGTTGTTGAAGTGTTCATTGATCTCCCCTAGGTACCGCCTACGTAAAAGTTCTGTTACATCAGATATTGGTGTGATCATAATTATAAGGTATTGACTCGTACAAGTTAGAAATAAGTGCTTATTACCCAGCCAGGTACTGATAATCACAAGTACCAAACCCATTTTACGCAGCAATTATTAATAGACCGAGCTTTCGCATGAAATCTCTCTTTCTTTATTCTTAGCATGCCAGATTATTTTAATGTGTGGAATTTTTTAATTTTGTACCATAAACCTGGGAATAGTACTTCCATCCAAGGGCGTATACAGGGTGCAGTCATAAATCTAAGCTAAGTAAAATATATCAATTTTTTGAAATAAAATTATTTTCGTTGCAGTTGCAAAAGACAAATTTTCACAAAATTTTGTTTTGAGAAAAACGGTCCTTCAAGTTTGTTATAGATATTATCAAATATTTTTAAGCTAGAGTTTTCGAAAAATTGGTATTGTGCCAAGAAAATTTTTACGCAAAAATGTTTGACTACTTTCACACAAAATTATCTAAACAACAATGTCTTTCCAAGTAGATTTTTACTTTTGGCGACGATGCACCACATCAATAGACTATTTCTTGCTGATTCTTGAGTATCAAACATGGACCCACCAGTCTTAGCGCCCATCCTAAGACAGCTCTACCAAAAACAGGAGTGTCCCGGAAATACATGGATGCTTTGCGCTAGTTAAAACCCGAAAATGCACAAGTGACTCATTGCAAGATTAAGATATGAAAGGCAATTAAATGACTCCAATTCAAACAATTGTATATAAACAGTTGAATGTGAAAAAAACTATTTTCTGTTGAAGAGCCAAATTTTTTAGGAAGGCACAAAAGTAGATTGCCTAGTGTCCAGAATTTAGAGTATGTTCGGCAGTGGAAGTTCATAAATCGCATACAAAACAGCGACCAATCATGAATTGACATAAAAAAATTTAAAATAACCGACAATAAGCTTCTAAGGGGTTTCATGAAAAGAATAAGCCAAAAAGAGATATACGTTTCCTTGCAGCTCGCGTGGTTAACTAAAAATGTACTGTGGCGAAACCACTTGTCGTATCTTAACAAAACTTTCGGTATAGTCCTAATAAGCTTGAAGGGTTTGTTTGGCACTTGTGGTGCCGTTGATAAAACCCCAGTATGCAAAATATAAAGGACAAACTAAAGTCATAATGTCTTCATTAGAAAACACACAAAAGCGTAGAAATATCAATTCGCGTACTTATACTATGGTACTACCAATGCATTCAGTACTTATCAGCAATCTCTGTGAGGTCTCATGGCACAAGTTATAACCTGTATCATTCCCATCATCTATCAGCTCTTGGCACAATTCTGAGTGAGTAGGTACTTCCATACCTACATAGGTACTACCTATGCTAGGTATCTAACCTTTCCCACGCTGAGGTACTCTTGCTAATGTAGCCTGTATCTAGCTGTGGACAATATGCACTGATGTCTGCATGATGTGTGTCTCCAGGCTATAGATACCAGTACCGCTATTTTATTTATACCCAGATGATACCTTATAGTACCTATCGCATGGTCTATTTATCTTCTTGGTGAGTGCAGGTTGGATCTGATTTTAGGTTAGTTAGATTTTAAGGTACTTCTAGTTGTGGTTTGACTATTTCTTTGAGCAGTACTGTCCCATATTTAGGACGGGACTTTGGTGCGCTCGCAGCGGTACTGTCCTATACATGGTGTCCAAAAATTGGCGCATAAATACGATGGTAGGTACATTATTGGAGCATGCCTAGAGATTCTTAAAAATTGTTAAAAAATCCATCTTTTATACAGGGTGTCCCAGAATTGGCGCATCATCTGTATGGTACGCTGTTAGGGCATGCCTGGGGATTCCAGGAAAATTGTTAAAAAAAATCCATCTGTTATATTCACTGAGAAAATTGCGAACAAAGTTGCTTAAATTCGGCAACACAGTCTAGGAAAATACTACACAGTCTAGGAAAATAAATCTAAAAATACCATCTATGAGTCTTGATTATACACTTTTGCATAAAAATTTTGACATTGTTGTCAGCTTATTTCAAGAAAATTTTGTAAAATTAAATTGATTATAAAAATGCAATTTGACCATTTAATAAATAAACAAATGGTTGAATGGTTTCAAATATACTGTAGCTTTGTATTAAACCATTTGTTTCGTTAATATGTGCTGTTATATTCAAGATAAGCATTTAAAGTTTCGCACTTTGGAGCAACATATCTACGAGGGTATATGAGATAGATTTTTTTTAACAATTTTCTGGGGCTCCCTAGACATGCCCCAACAACGTACCATCGCGTTTATGCGCCATTTTGGCACATAAACGCGATGGTACGTTATTGGGGCATGGCTAGGAATTCCTAGAAAATTGTTAAAAGAAATCCATCTGTTATATTCATTGAGGAAAATGCGAACAAAGTTGCATGAATTCGGCAACACAGTCTAGGAAAATACATCTAAAAATCCCATCTATGAGTCTTGATCATACACTTTTGCATTCGATTGTATTGACATTGTTGTCAGCTTCATTTCATAAAAAATTTGTAAAATTAAATTGATTATAAAAATGTAATGCGATCGTTTAAAAGATAAACAAATGGTTTAAAATAGACTGTAGCTTTGTATTAAATCATTTTTTTCGTTAATATGTGCTGTTATCTTCATCAAGGTATGAGCGTTCGAAATTTTGCACTTTGAGACCTCATATCTCCAAGGGTATATGAGATGGATTTTTTTAACAATTTGTCTGGGGATCTCTTTGATCCCTAAACATAATTAAAAGACAAGATAGGTAACGCAAATATAATTTATTTATTTGGTGCGCCATTCCATTTCGGTTTGTCGATTTCTGTTCTAATAAAATTATTAGGTAAGTAACCTACTGTGAAAAATTACAAAGAACTTGTCAAGATTTGTGTCTAAGATTCATGGCCAGTGAAGCAAAGAAGTTTAACCAAGAGCGAATCAATCGATTTTGCAATACCTAACATTTTATATGCAACAATAAATTCACCTTTACCTTCTTTGTGTTATTATAGACCTTTGTGGTGAGATATTTTATTTATAGACCGATTGCTTGCTAAATAAATTTACCGTCGCGTCACCAGGAAAATTGTGTATTAAGGCTATAGATTTAAATTTATAAATGGCCATGGGATGTTCTGTGCCCCCAAAAGTTCATAAAAGTCATCTCCCTGAATGTCAGTTATTTTCAAAATTTCAACAAAATATGTAAAAATACGGAGTAATACATCAATAACTATGATTAAAAATATTAAGGATAATATTTGTGATACAAAGAAGTGGTACTGAGTGCAAGAAAAATATGGTAAAATAGTACTTTTGGTGTTTTTCTTTCTACATTGAAATCTTTAAACGAGTACATCTGTATTAGGAAAAAACGTAAGTTGCAATTTTACAAGCCTAAAAAACCATGGTCCATCAACGTATTATGGTTTGGCATAGACCACGTAATGTACATAAACCAAAAAATGTATCCGTAGTCGAAAAAACAAAACAAAAACAGTATAATCATTTTTGAAGTCAGATTTTGGGCACAAAGAAATAACCGATTTAAATAAAACCATAATACGTTTGTAGCCCTATTTTTGTAGTTTTCAAAACTACATTTAGTTTTAATATACGATGGGGCCCTCATGTACTATCGTGGACATGGAATTTAAAACGATTTTTTATCCGCCACCTTTGATTTTTTTAATTTTTCTCTATTGTAAATTAGATTTTTTATGTTAGTTTTCGAATGTTATTTTGACAACAAATGCGTCAAATGTATTTTATAAAAATAAACTATGTAAAATGTGCTACCGACGAGAAAAATAGTAAGAAGATATTTCCTTTTTTAAATAATCTTCGTAAAACATCAGAGAAATGTTTCTTGTTAATGTCCACTTCGCATAAAACTTGAGATGTTTAAGCCACTATTTTGACCATATTTACAATGCAAAAATTGATCGTTTTAAATTCCACGTCCACGATATTTAGTAAAATTGACGGGAGCTCAACGGAGATGCCTTATACGAACTTTTAGGAGCACAGATCTTCAAATCTGTGAATTTGAATCTTTAGCCTTAAATATATCCCGTAAGAAAGAAAGCAGGCAACCTACCTATATGTTCTAAAGACTCGTAAATAATGCAACCTGCAGATTTCTTTATGACCAAATGGAAATATTGTGTAATATGCTAAATAAATATTCTTGTTCCTACACTACATTGAATCTTGGTTAAGTATATGCCGGCCAACCGCGGGTAGCTCGATGGACTTTATTACTTAAGAATTTATTTTTAGAACACCATGCCATTGAACTGTTCATTTCAAATATTTATTTTTATTAAACAATAATTTTATTATTTGCGTGGCATAATGCCAAAAATTATATAAAAGCGATTATTTTAAATAGACAAGGTCAAGTGCTACGTCACAGATCAGAGATCCACATTAAAAAACTGTCTGTGAAGTTAGAATTTTGATTCTGTCAGATTAACCACTTATTATACTCTTCACAAGAGTATATTGCAATCGATCAGAAAATCCTAAAATCGTCAATTTTCATCGTAGAGCAAAAATTCTTGCAGATTCGTGCGTTTCATGACTTTTTAAGATTTTCATTTTTTCTCCGTCCGTCGGTCGGTCGGTCGGTCGGTCGGTCGGTCGGTCGGTCGGTCGGTCGGTCGGTCGGTCGGTCGGTCGGTCGGTCGGTCGGTAGGTCGGTCTGTGGGATGTCACGTTTCTTGTAAACACGCTATCTTAAGAACCAAACTTCCAATCCTATTCAAATTTTAAGGAAAAATCGATCCCTATAAGAGGAAGAACCCTATTGTTTTTGACAAGAATCCGGGTACTATAAAGCCCCCTTTTCAGCCCCCCAAGTGAAAAAAAAATCGTAACGTGATTATTATTAAATTTACAAAAAAAATTATTCGACATTAAACATAGGAAATATAATTCTCTACAAAAAAGTATTCGTTGGTTTTTTTGTCAGACCCCCCAGTTATCCCCCCCCCAAAAAAAAAACATTCTATCTCCGTTATTATTCAATCTACAAAAAAAATATTCTTCACAAAATTAATGAAAATTTAATTTTCTATTTAAAATGTTGGTTTGTTTTTTGTAAAGTTAGCCAGTAAGGTTAAAAAAACAAAAAATAAACGATTTTAGTAGCAAAAAATTTCTAAGTCCGAATTGCGTCATGAGTCGGTCAAGAAGGCCATGCCAAAAATATTTCAGACAACGAAACAAAAGCAGTCCTCAGAACAAATAACCTTCACATATGTTAAACGCCAGAACTGACGTTTATCCTCTTCGTTAATAAAATTCTTCGTGTTTTCAGGTAATAGTTTGCACTCTTCGCAGATTTTTTAAATAAAATTTGTTTTATTAAACAAGAACTATTATCCTATTATAGTATTCTTGCGAAGAGTATACTATAGAATGTGTAGCAATTATATAAAATATTGATTTAGCTTTGATTTAAAAAAATATAAAATTACCCTTCTACCGATTCCGAATTCTACTTAAGCTACTCATTTGTGAAGAGTAATTTCTACGCGTTTCGACTTCTACCCATTCCGAATTCTACCCGTTCTAGTTTAAAACAATATTTTAGAAAAATAAAAGGATTTCTCAGAAACGCCTTGATATAAAAATGTGCTATAATGTCTTAAATTCGATATTTTAAGTTTAGTTCATTGTAAAACTTTTAAAATTACAGTATATTTGTTAATGATGCGAACTTTAAACGCAAATTGCTTGAGAAAGCAACCATATCAATAGGTCACGTAAGTACCACTGCAAAATTGACATTTTTTTCTATTAACTAGAACAAACCATATACCCCTTGATATGGTAGCTTTCTCAAGCAATTTGCGTTTAAAGCTGACATCTTGGTGGCTCATCATTATCTTAAAATAAAAAATTATTTTTAAATATTTACAGTGAAAAATTTATGCTAGCAATCTTAAAATATGGTAAATAAGATATTAAGGAACATTTTTAAACCAATGGGACCCACAAAAGTCTTCTTTTTTTATTTAAATAATGTTTTAAAAAGACCATGTTGTAAACATAGAATAAGAAAAAAATAACCTTTTTCTTTGGTCCGTAATTTTGGTTGTCTAAATAAAAATTCACAGACGGTATTTTGATGCACTTCTATGAACTGTGACGTAGGACTTGACCGAGTCTATTTACTTTACAATTTTAGTTTATGAGTCCAATTGTAGATATTATGAGATTTTATAAATGTTTCTGCAATATTAATTTTGATTTTAACTGTAATACTTTTATAAATTAATTGCCCTTCTTAAGGATGTTTGCTCTAATTGGCAAAATATTACGTTTTTAATAGTATAATTTTGTAATGCTCGTACTTATGTGGTTTATTGTATTACTTATTCTGCTTCAGGAATTTAAAACAAAACAAAAAAATGAAATGTTTCATAATTTAATTATTATAAAATCATAATTTGTTTCAGTCTTGACTCTTGAGCATAAATTATACAGAAAATTATCAAATGTATACTTAAATTCGTAATAAACAGTAATTTTAATAATTAATGATAATTAAATAATGATTATATTAACACAGTTTATGATTTGATTATAATTATTAAATTTTGCAAATAAAATAGTCAAAAATAATGTTTCATACAAATTTTAAAACTTTGTTTTGTTCATTTTTTTATGAAACTGCTTTTAGATGACCTAATTTACTACCTAGAATTATTTTTTAAATTTAACGTTTTCTGATAAAAAAAACAAGATTTTTTTTGGAGACTTTAACATTGCATTAGGAAAGAAACCTAATATTTATGTGCTAAATCAAATTTAATTTAAAGAAGGGGATTATTCAATAAAAGGAGATTAAATTCTACTTTCGTTATGCTTCTTAGATTTCTTTTTGAGTTCAATAAAAAGTTGTGTAACATGAGTTATTTTTAAAGTATGTAACATTTAATTGAAAAAAAATAATGCTCGTATTTCACGTCTATGATTATTTACACCGACTGTTGTTGAATTGAAACTAAATATCTTGAATAATTGAAAATAAAATCTGTTGCAGACTAATTTTGATAGACCATATCAAAAGGTGTGGTTAATTCTATTTTTTTTTTATTAAAAGCTAATAAGTCTTTTATATTTTGCATATAGACAAATTGGGGGCGCCACCAACGTTACCACAAGTGCCAAACAAACCCTTCAAGTTTATTAGGACTATACCGAAAGTTTTGTTAAGATACGACAAGTGGTTTTTCCACAATACATTTTTTAGTTAACATCGCGAGCTGCAAGGAAACGCGGTATACCTCTTTTTGGCTTATTCTTTACATGAAACCCCCTAGAAGCTTATTGTCGGTTATTTTTAATTTTTTTTATGTAACTTCATGATTGGTTATCATTCGCGGTTTTGTATGCGATTTATGAAATTCAACTGCCGAACAGACTCAAAATTCTGGGTCACTAATTAAAGCCAGTCTACTTTTGTGCCTTCTCAAAAATTGGGCTGTTTAACAGAAAACAAGGTTAGATCAGTGAGTGGGATAGATCATTTAAAAAGTTAAACTTGGCAGATAGTTCATTTTTTATGACTATTTTTTTTATTTTTATATAATTTTTACACATTCTATATGATACTCTTCGCAGTAGATGATTAAAAAGGTGCATTTTTTATTTTATTGAAAACATCAACGTAAAACTTTTTTTTTTGTAAACGGGTACAAAAAAATTATCAGATGCTTTTTTATAGGGAAAAATACAATCTCTAATTTTATTAAGAATATTTTTTTTCGTAAGTTGATATTAACGAAAATATGAATTTTTTTCCACTTTGGGAGTGTTTCTAACCCTCTATTTATTACTTGATTTTTTCCAAAAACAATAGGACTCTTCCTCTAAATAGGATTGATTTTTGTGTTAAATCTGAAGTCGATCCGATAAACTGTTCTTGAGTTATGGTGGTCACAAATTTCGTTACAGACAGACAGACAAAAAATAAAAGTCTTAAAAAGTCATGAAACGAACGAATATGTAAAAATGTTTGCTCTAGAACGAATATTAACGATTTTAGAGAAGGTCTGACCAATCGCAATATACTCTTCGACTTTGCCTGCGAAGAGTATAATAATTCAAATTAACATAATTTTGTGACGCAGGGCTTTACTGGAACTGTTAAGGAACACCCTGTATAAACAACAGTCGTTTTTTAGCATAAAAACAATTGCAATCCAAAGCCGCTTTCGTGCAAGTAACCGCCAACTTTTCTTATTTACAACTTATTGTTTTATTATGTTGGCAAGTCTGACTGTATCGGCCAGCCGCAGCAGCCGGCAGATTCCAAAGTTTCTTTTGTGTTTCAAATATAGCTTCGAATATTTTAAATGTATTGCATTTATTACAATTTTTATTTTAGGAATACATGTAGGTACAGGGTGTCCAAAAAATGGCGCATAAACGCGATGGTACGTTGTTGGAGCATATTTAGGGAGCCCCAGATAATTGTTAAAAAAAAATATCTCATATACCCTCGTAGATATGTTGCCCCAAAGTGCGAAACTTTAAATGCATATATCTTGAATATAACAGCACATATTTACGAAACAAATTGTTTAATACAAGGCTACGGTCTATCTTAAACCATTCAACCATTTGTTTATTTATTAAATGGTCGAATTACATTTTTATAATCAATTTAATTTTACAAAATTTTCATGAAATGAAGCTGACAACAACGTCAATAAAATCTAATGCGAAAGTGTATGATCAAGACTCCTAAATGGGATTTTTAGATTTATAGATGGGATTTTTAGATGTATTTTTCTAGACCGTGTTGCCGGATTTATGCAACTTTGTTCGCAGTTTTCTCGATGAATATAGCAGATGGATTTTTTTTGACAATTTTCTAGGAATCCCTGAGAATGCCCCAAGAGCGTACCATCGCGTTTATGCGCCATTTTTTTGACACCCTGTAGATACAGAGTGTTCTAGAATTGGCAACTACGTTGTTGATCCATGTCTACAATTTTCAGGGGATCCCTAGGCATGCCCCAACAACGTAGCATACAGTTTGTAAACAAGACTTAAGAGAGTTAGCAAATTTAAAAACCAGAAATAGATAATAAATTTATATAAAATTTATTGAGCTCATTTAGGATTTTTTTATTCGTTTGGTCGGCATAACTAGATACTTAGTAAAGCAGGCATTAGGTGACTGGGAAATATTTATAGTTGCCTTATTCAACCGGTAGTTTTTGAAATTTAAATAAATATAAATTTACAGCTAGTGAAAAGTTGTAATGTCGTAAATAACGCCGCAGTGTGTCAATTAGACCTCCATGAGTGTTGCTTTGTAAAAAACCGCAATATTCAAGGTTTTGTGTTTGAAGGATATTTTTATTTTAGGTACTGGCGGCAATAATTTTCATAAATCATTATTTCCTCATAGAAATGATAGTACGAGTGCTTTATAAATTTTCAATTATCAAATAAATAAGTGCTTGTTGCATGTAATGTTCCGCAAAATTAAGGGTGTTGTCTAATTATTAACCTAGTGCGAAGCACGAAGTGAATAATTCAAAGAAAACACCCCTACTTTTAAGGGACATTGCTTATTCAACAAGCACGAGTTCTTTTTAAATGGAAAATTTATCAAGAGCACGAGGGCTATTCGACACGATTATTTCATTTATAAATACTACTTACCCAACAAAATAATATTAATTTAATTTAAACACTGAATACGACTAACCAAAAGAACAATTTTTAACAAAATTAACAAAAAATTATCACTTTGACTTCTATGTATACAGGTAAATTAATTTGCTATCAGTGCTTGACCACGGGATATTTCAGTTCAAGTTGTTAACAACGGGTGATTTCCAGTACAATTCGCAGTAAAATGCTTCAAATTTTGGCATAAACCTCTGATTTAATATATAAATGAAATAATCGTAAAAAGATGAAATTATTAAGACAGCCGTTTTTATGTTGCAAAACAAATTTAAATTTAAAAAAAATGAATTATTTTAATTGTCATATTTTTATGTAAATACGCACAATAAATTTCAAAAAGATCCAATTAAAAAAAAATTCTTTTTTGTTGTAAATTTCAATTTTTCTCGTCAACATTTTTATAAAAAAAAAATGTTTTTTTTATTTGGTTGTAGAAAGAAAAACTTGGTTCATTGTTATGTAACTTAATCGAAAGTGCACAATCTAAAGAGTAATGTTCTAAAACTATTAAGGTATTCTTAATTTTAAGTCACGTTTGAATTTTAGTTGCCAAATTTTATAATAGGTAGGTTGTTTTAAATTTTTAAAAAGTTACATCGTGCTTTAGATTTAAACATTTGTTTTGTTTCATCATGTGCTGTCACCATCTATAAATAAGTTAAATTTTTAAAAATTATTTTAAAACAAGAGCGGGTTAGATCAATGAGAGGGATAGATCATTTAAAAAGTTAAACTTTGCAGATAGCTTATTTATTATGACTATTTTTTTATAATTGTTACACATTCTATATTCTTCGCAGTAGATGATTACAAAGGTGCATTTTTTATTTTATTGAAAACAACGTAAAACTTATTTTTTTTTTGTAAACAGGTGGGGATACAAAAAAATTACAAAATGCTTTTTTATAGGGAAAAATACAATCTTTAATTTTATTAAGAATATTTTTTTTCGTAAAGTTGATATTAACGAAAATATAAATTTGTTTCTAATTTGGGGGTGTTTTAAACCCTCTATTTATTACTTGATTTTATTCAAATAAGATTGATTTTTGTGTTACAAAAGCCAGACAGTCGGACAAAAAATAGAAGTCTTAAAAAGTCATGAAACGAACGAATCTGCAAAAATGTTTGCTCTAGGATGAATATTAACAATTTTAGAGAAGGTCCGACCAATTGCAATATACTCTTCGACTTTGTCTGCGAAGAGTATAATAACGTATTACAGAAAAATCAGCCTACTCTACTACCCTATTGCTTTTGCACTAAATTTTCCTCGAAATTTCTCGATCGTGGTCTCACCCAGTATGTATGACTCATAGGTTCATAAACCGGATCCAGTGACCACACTGTTGTTTGCTTATGATTTGAAATTTTTATTAAATAAATAATTGAATGGAATATTAGAACAGTGTTTTGCAAACTGTAATCTTGAAAACAATAGACTTCAATGCTTAACAAATAATACCTAATGTTCGTTTTATTTTTTATTTGCTTTATTTCTAATAGGTACAAGGTATGTACCTTTACCAACCTATGTTGTTGTGTCTAAGTCTACAGACCGTGAGAAAATCATTCATTCATAGTTCATACCCATAGAGTTCTTTCTCGCCCATAAACTATAACTTTATAAGTATCAAATTTAGTCTATGGTATCAAGTTGAAAATAACACTGCCTTAAGACACATGCTAAAATAAGGTTAATATGGTCAATAATGCGGTGTGAACAAGTTCCACCAATAAAATATTTTCAATGGAGCGTATTCGTACAAAAATTGGTTGGGGGTAACCTAGGAGATCTGTCATACCACCCGTCGTTTCAGATGCTAACTAACATTACTTCTGAATTTTATATTTTTATTAAATATAAAGCTAATATACCAAAAAACAACAAACTGACGGTTTAAAACATTCTACGTACCAGCTAAAAGGTTTGTATAACATTAACGGAGCGTTATACAACTTCAATTCTTCATAATTAGGTAAAAAAGGACATAATGACTCATTTACAAATGTACTTTTAATGCAAAACCGTGCATCCAAAAAATGCGGATTATTTTAAACATTCACGAAATCGAAAATCCTTTAGTAAATGAGTCATACTTTTTTTTTTTTACCTAATTATAAAGAATTAAAGATGTAAAGCACTCTCTAAATGTTATACAAACCTTTTAGCTGGTACGTAGAATGTTTTAAACCGGCAGTTTGTTGTTTTTTGGTATATTAGCTTTATATTTGATAAAATTCAGAAGTAATGTCTGTTAGCATCTGAAACGACAGGTGGTATGACAGATCTCCTAGGTTACTCCAACCAATTTTTGTACGAAAACGCTCCATTGGAACAAAAATTGGTTAGAGTCTCCAAGAATATGTGTCGTATCACCCGTTGTTCAAAATACCAACTGACATTGTGGCAGTAACGCATATCTATAGCATTACATTTGGTAAAAGCATAAAAATAATGACGTCATGCTGTAATTTTTCTCCACTCTTTCTTAAAAATGGTTCGATGTGGGCAGCAAATTTTTAAATAAATTTATATTTACAGAATTTAAGAGGTTTTAGGATATAATTAAATATTGGACCAACTTGTTTCCGATAAAAAATAGTACACTGGTTTATATGAACATGATGCAAGATGCAAGTGTATCTTGACCAGGTCAGACCACTCCTACGCAATATACCTATGACTATAATATCTTGATTCTAGGCTATTCTAGAAGATAATTCATAAGTAACCTAAAATTGGCTATAGTTAAAAAATGCCATGTTTTAAATTCCAAAATAAGCTGCACCTATGTTGATTCTTCTCGTAGACTTTTATATTTTTGCACAATTAAGTAAAAAATTTGCGATAAGAAATTATTTTCACAAAAGCTCTTTTTTTTAAATAAAACAAATACTAGGTGTCTTCAAAATAGCGCACCACCTGTGTGGTACTATCGTGGACATGGAATTTAAAACGATCAATTTTTGCATTGTAAATATGGTCAAAATAGTGGCTTAAACATCTCAAGTTTTATGCGAAGTGGACATTAACATGAAACATTTCTCTGATGTTTTACGAAGATTAGAGCCTTATTGTTATCCTAAAACAAAATTATATAAAAAAGGAAATATCTTCTTACTATTTTTCTTGCCGGCACCTCATTTTACATAATTTATTTTAATAAAATAAATTTGACGCATTTATTGTCAAAATAACATTCTGAAACTGACATAAAAAAACTCCATTTACACTAGAGTAAAATACAAAAAATCAAAGGTGGCTGATAAAAAATCGTTTTAAATTCCATGTCCACGATAGTACGTTGTTGGGGCATGCATCCCCAGAAATTTGTCCGAAAAAATATATCTTATTTACCCTTGGAGATATAAGGTCCCAAATGCGAAACTTTGAACGCTTATACAGTACCTTGAAAACAACAGCACAAAAAAAAATGGTTTTATAAAAAGGCACACTTTATTTCAAACAATTTTACCATTAGTTTGACTTTTAAGTAATCAAATTAGATTTTTATAAACAATTTAATTTTTCTAAATTTTCATGTTATATTCATTATTTTTAACAATTTTTAAGAAATTACTTAGTCAAGCCCCAAACAACACACGTTTATGTGCCAATAATCGGACATCCTGTATAATAGATGACTTTTTTGTAACATTTTTTTAGGGTTCCTCAAGAATTTCCCAACAACGTAACAATTTTTGGACACACTGATTAGAAATCTGTTTAATACTTTGTAAAAAAATACTCAGTCTATTCAGTGTGCACCGCTCTAGGATATTTTTTTAACTGTAAACTATTACAAACATGTTATTTAACAATTTAATCACAATAATTTACTTCAGTGAACAATAAATTATTTTTAATCTTTAATCTTTTGTTATTTCTAATAATAAGCTTTAATTTTTTTAATAGCACATTGAAAAAATTCAGGCTAAACTATTATTCGGATTATTTTCATACTAGCATAGACAAACTTATGACCTCAAAAACACCGACCACAGAAATGCACGGTTTACACAACTTCTTTACCCCAACTTCTTTCCCCTTTACCTCATAGTCTTCTAAGATAAATATGTGTAAATGTTATTTGGCGTTCAAACAGAAAATCTTTACCTCCGTCTCTTTCTGTACTTTCTGTTTAAACGCCAAATGGCATTCACACATATTTATCTTAAAAGACTATGAGGTAAAGAAGAAAGAAGTTGAGGTAAAGAAGTTGTATAAACTCTCCAAAACTTACTTAAGAATGTTATATTTCAGAAAAGTGGATAACATGCAATATTAATGTATCCACATTTATGAATGAAGATAGGTAATATACCGCAATAATAAAGACTTAAAAATGTCCATTAACATTTCAGAAATAATCTTTCAGATAAATCAACTTTTCTATTTAAGTACCTTTATGTATCGATTCATAAAAAGTGACTCAAGCACTAAGAATCTTTTTAAAATCGAAATTGTCATTGTTAAAATTTATAGATTTCTCAGTTTGATGCACTATTGAACATTATTTAGCTTACAATGAAATAACAAAGGAATAGTCATACAATTCAAATACAACAACAATGAAGTCATAGAGTTTTTTTCCTAAACTTTACAGTGCATAGAGTAGTATTTTAAAAGAGTTCTATTATGCTTACTGCTTTTGGAAATCTTAACCAAATACCTAATATGAATACAAATACTGTTTAAAAACACAATAGAATTTGTTCTGTTCTTTTTACTACAGGGTGTTATTTTGTAGACTTTACTAGCGTATTGCTCAGACATGTGCAATTCGATTTTCATGAAATTTTCTGGAGTAACCATTTAAGACCTGTGCTTGCGACTGGTAAAAACAATATTTTAATTGCTCTATTGGCTTTGCAGAAAATGACAGTAACTATCATACTTATCGATATTTATGTAAATAATTATATTTTTTTGGAAAATCTGGATTATTTTACGTACAAATTATTTTTTACATTTTTAATGAATCTTATCATTGCTTCATAATCGATTTAATTAATTTAATAAGTTTTCGCAACATAGTCGGCTGATTTAGTCTTTTTTTTATTAATTATCTTATGTAGATGGGCTACAGATTTAAAACTTTTCTGTGTTCTTATTGTGTTGACAAATTATGACAATCGTGATTTATTGTTAATAACGTCAAAAAAATTAGTGTCATAAGAGCAAAACAAATTCAACGCCTGCCTAAATAAAAAAAAGAACCATTTTAGCCAGGTATTTTAAGAAACTTTATGAATTTATTCTAAAACAATGGACACTCTTAATTAATATGTAAAAACTAATTTAAATGTAAAATAATACAGATTTTTCGAAAAAAAATAAATATTACCAGAAAAATGTAAGAAAAAGCTAATGACTGTCGATTTCTGCAAAACAAATAAACCAATTAAAACTTTGCTTTTACCAGTCGCAAGCACAAGTCTTAAATGGTCTTTTCAGGAATTTTTATGGAAATCGAATTTCACATAGCTGAGTAAAACGCTAGTAAAGTCTACAAAATAACACCCTGTATAGTAGGTTTTTTTTACAAAAAATTTTTTTAATATGTTTCATGAAAAATGTTTATTTGCGTTTTCTTAAACTATGGTGCTTTGCAAATTTGTAGACACACAAGTCTCTACTTTTCGACAAAAAAAATAAGCAAAATTTGACAATTGCGTTAAATTGGACCAGCTTTAACACCCATTTTTCCCCTTCCACCTTCTTGAATCTATTTCTTTACTTCATTGTCAAAGTAACATTACCTATTTTTTTACTTAATTTATTGCTTTACTTACATTCTACGAATTTTTTATTAAGCCACGATAAAAAAATCAAAATAAAGATACAAATATTCCATATTTTAGCCAATGTGACACTAAGCGCGCGGGTTGACTTAAGAAACATAGAAAAGAATACATTTGAAAGTTGCTAAGCAATGTGCTACACCTTAGAATATTAGAAGTGGGCGGAAGGGGAATGCCCCAAAATCGAGGGAAAGTGCGTCTAAAACTTGGAGCGCTGGAACACCTAAACCAGCCACTAGATAAACAAGAGAATTTTAGTGAGAGCTCATGCCCAAGTTTATTTATTATTTTTAACCAAAAAAATAAAACTTGTAAAACACACTCATTTTAATGATAAAAAATTAGTAAAACCATAAAGCTATGTGCGGAAAAAATTAATGTTCAATTTAGATTCCGCCAAAGTCTAATTAATTAGCATATCCAATAAGTAATAATTTTATTAATGGAAAAGCAATCTTGTAAGGTAATTATGTTACTAATAATGTAATACACACTAGTTTATATTAAAACTAATTTGCAATTATAATTTTCACACCATTTTAAATTAATAAGATATAAGATACTATTTTTTTTAATTAATGTTATATTATGGATACAAAAACAATTATAACCAACCCATATTTATTTTTTATATCACTGAAATATAATACAAAAGGTGCCCCACCTGTATGGTACGTTGTTGGGGCATGCCTAGGGATCCCCTTAAAATTGTTAAAAAAAATTATCTCATATACTATCGTGGACATGGAATTTAAAACGATTTTTTATCAGCCATCTTTGATTTTTTAAATTTTACTCTATTGTGAATGAAATTTTTTATGTCAGTTATCGAATGTTATTTTGACAACAAATGCGTCAAATGTATTTTATTAAAATAAATTATTTAAAATGTGCTGCTGGCGAGAAAAATAGTAAGAAAATATTTCCTTTTTTAAATAATTTTGTTTTAAGATAACAATAAGGCTCTAATCTTCGTAAAACATCAGAGAAATGTTTCTTGTTAATGTCCATTTCGCATAAAACTTGAGACGTTTAAGCCACTATTTTGACCATATTTACAATGCAAAAATTGGTCGTTTTAAATTCCATGTCCACGATAGTACCTTTGGAGATATGAGGCCACAAAGTGCGAAACTTTTAACACTTGTAGCTTAAAGATAACAGCACATATTAACGAAAGAAATGGCTAAATACAAAGGCACAGTCTATCTAATAGTATATTACGTTACATGTGTGGTAAGAAGCTTATTACGTGCATGAGCCAATACATCACAAACGAGCCGCGAAGCGGCGAGTTTAGTAATTTTGGCGAGTGCGTAATTGCCTTACCACACAAGTAATGTACTATACTTTTTCTACGACTACAATTGACCAAAATTATCTAACAATTCATATAATTACCTAACATAATAAGTAACTTTGTTTGTTTGTCTCCAATCCATAAACTTTTTATAGACTCCCTCGTATCTTTCTTTGGATTTAGTTGGAAGCAAGTTGTTTGTCGCATTTTTAGCCAGTTCTAAAATTTCTGGTGGCGTACATTCCATTTCGCTATCGCTGGAAATTTTGCTAAAAAATTTGTGTAAGGAATCTTTTTTATTAAATATTATTTATATTTACTTACTAAAAGTTTGTTAAAAACCCCAACTTATTTTTAATTATTCAAAAAGCAGTAAATATTTGAAAATAATTTGAAATATAATGACAAATGACAACTGTCAAACTACAAACCATGATGTAAACCTACTTTGATTTTTATTCGCGAACTGTGCGTTTTTGCATATTACCGCACACTGGCACACATGCACGTAATAACAAACTTACTTCTGCTGCAAAGCGTACAAAAACGATCACTTTCGGTAGTAGTCGTAGAAAAAACTAGTTTACCATTTGTTTATCTTTCTAATGGTCAAATT
Organism: Cartodere bifasciata; assembly: GCA_963920755.1. Taxonomy (NCBI): domain Eukaryota; kingdom Metazoa; phylum Arthropoda; class Insecta; order Coleoptera; family Latridiidae; genus Cartodere; species Cartodere bifasciata. The sequence goes on along the minus strand of OY987194.1, from coordinate 1,136,807 downwards.
ACATTTTTTAAACCAATTTAATTTTACAAAAATTTTATGAAATGAAGCTGACAAAAATGTCGATAAAACCAAATGCAAAAATGTATGCTCAAAAACCTAAATGAGTTTTTAAGATGTATTTTCACAATCAGTGTTGCCGAACTTATGCAACTTTGTTCGCATTTTTCGTAATGAATATAACAGATGCATTTCTTTTACATTTTTCTAGGGATCCCAAAAAGTGCATAACAACGTATCATTGTGGCACTTTTTGGTATTTAACTTTAACCGCATTTTTCTTTATAAAAAGATAGATTTTGTTCTACATTTTTATAGAGATTATTGTTTTGGAAATTAAACATGATGTTTTTTCGCCAATATTTGGACACCCTGTATAAATTAGAACGTGACTTTAAGAAGTTTCAGTTTATACTTAAGTTGGTTGTCGACTACCATGTAATCTGATACAAAATACAAAAACACTGTGTATTACTTTTGTATCTATCAACAAAGAGTACTAATCCTAGCTTAGCTATTAAAGTTGCGAATGGACAGTACAATGCCCGATGGTGTTACGGTTTGAAATGAAATAATGCTAAAATTACCATGAGATTATATAGGTGCCGACAAAGATTCACTATACGCTAAATAAGTATCTCTAGTGGCGCCCCCAAAAACGAACTATCGATAGTCAAGTTCATAGAATGTGACGAAACTGTTCTATGATCTTAAGATAAACTTCTGTCGTTCAAATGTCATTTATTTAAAATTTAAAGTAAATGTCGCAAAAAAGAAAATGTTGTCGCAATTGTTGCCTTCCAGATTGCAAATCTCGGGGCTGTGGTAAAAATATTGCATTTTACTACTACCCAAAAAAGCCCTGGGAAAAAGATCGGCGACATAAATGGATAAATAATGCTGAGGGACGAACACTGTAAGTATATGATATGTTTTTCGTTATGTTAATTACAAAATTCTTATTTACTTCGACGTACTACTGTGGCTATTTTTAGTAAAAATGGAAATCCTTGGGAACATTCACAGATTTACACTCTGAAAATGGCTTATTATTGTAACATTTATGTTATCAGACATTTTTCAGTTTAAAAGTTTGAAATTTTAGTTTTGACAACCTTACGTCAACGCGTAGTCAAGTGTGCAATGCGGAACTATCGATAGTCACGTAGGTGGCGCGCACATCGATAAAATGAGATACTTACTTAGCGTATTGACAACAGGGTGTCCAAAAAATGGCGCATAAACGCGATGGTACGTTATTGGGGCATGGCTAGGGAGCCCCAGAAAATTGTTAAAAAAAATCTTATATACCCTCGGAGATATGAGGCCCCAAAGTGCAAAACTTTAAACGCTTGTATCTTGAATGTAACAGCACATATTAACGAAACAAATGGTTAAATACAAAGCTACAGTCTATCTTAAAGCATTTAACCATTTGTTTATTTATTAAATGGTCGAATTACATTTTTATAATCAATTTAATTTTACAAAATTTTTATGAAATGAAGTTGACAACAACGTCAATAAAATCTAGTGCAAAAGTGTATGATCAAGACTATCCTAGATGGGATTTTTAGACTTATAGATGGGATTTTTAGATGTATTTTCCTAGACTGTGTTGCCGAATTTATGCAACTTTGTTCGCATTTTTCTCGATGAATATAACAGATGGATTTTTTTTTACAATTTTCTAGGGATCCCTGAGAATGCCCCAAGAGCATTACAATTACGTTTATGCGCCATTTTTTTGACACCCTGTATACAGGATGTTTCAGAGTTAAAATAGTAATGGGAGAGATCCTCAACTCTTTTAATAAACGTCAATCTTAAATCAAAATCCTATCTCTGCTACACTAAAAACTCCCCTTAAATTATTAAAATATCCAAAAACAACTCACTGTTTTAGCTTCAACTTGTTTGTACCTTTATTTTTCATTGTATTATTAATTGTACGTTTTTGACAACTAAAATAATCACAAAGAAGGTCATTTTCTGCTGACAACGCTAACTTCGGCCCGTGGATAAAGAGTTTAGTGCAACTTCACCTCGTGGGTAAAGTGGTATTACTCACGGCTTGCAAGACAATGGCTAAAGGATTTTAGGTTTAATTAAATCGCGCAATTGGTGTCATTTTAAAGAAGAAAGTAGAAAAAATTTCATTTTTAAAAAAATCTAAATTGACAAAACATAAACCAACTGTTTATGTTTTTGTTTTATCTTAAAAGTCGTTAAACTAAATTACAAAGTTTAACTACTTAAATCAGTTAAATTTATTTAATGTTTTTAAGAGTTTGTTTATGTAGAATTATGAAACACCATGCTTTTAAACTAAAACACCTAGATAGGTGTAGGTATAATGTAATAATACATTATCATCAAGTGCAGTGTGTTTTCTATGTGTGATTAGATTATGCAAATGGATTCTGTGAAATCACCCAAGTTGTTTGTTTCATTTGTTTTTTTAATTTTCTATTCTTGGTTTTATGAATCAGACGATTTTACAGGGTGTCCAAAATGGGTGCTTGAACACAATGGTACTATCGTGGACATGGAATTTAAATGGAATTTTTATCAGCCACCTTTGATTTTTTGAATTTTACTCTATTGTGAATGAAGTTTTTTATGTCAGTTTTCGAATGTTAGTTTGATAACAAATGTGTCAAATGTATTCTATTAAAATAAATTTTGTAAAATGTGCTGCCGGCGAGAAAAATAGTAGGATATTTCCATTTTTAAATAATTTTGTTTTAGGATAACAATAAGGCTCTATTCTTCGTAAAACATCAGAGAAATGTTTCTTGTTAATGTCCGTCCACTTCGCATAAAACTTGAGATGTTTCAGTCAGTATTTTTGACCATATTTACAATGCAAAAATTTATCGTTTTAAATTCCATGTCCACGATAGTACGTTGTTGGTGCATGCCTAGATTTTCATAGAAAATTTAAAAAAATTCAATCTTATATTTCCTTCGAGATATTAAGGAACAAAAATAACGTGCGATCCACAAAATTTCACCTCGACTCTTGCCATGAAAACAAAAAACTTTTTAAACTTAGGTCTTTTAACGTCAAAAAAAGATGACAACATAAAAAAGGACATAAGTAGTAACTAACAAAGTCCTTCGGAAAAACAGTTTTTGCTTATCATGGCAAGAGTCGAGGTAAAATTTTATGGATCGCACGTTATTACAATAATTTTTTAAGTCAGATTTTTGATACAAAGAAATAACCGAAACCATAATACGTTTGTAGTCCTATTTTTGTAGTTTTCGAAACTACATTTAGTTTTAATATAGGGAATAGGACCCTTATGTGGATGTGCTATTTAGTAGAATTGACGGGAGCTCAACGGAGATGACTTATACGAGCACAGATTATTGAAACTATTAATTTAAATTTTCACCCTTAAAGGAAAACAATATTTTTATATCTTTCATACCCATTCAAATGTTTAACAAAAATTTTAAAGCACCTCTCGAATTACCCCATTAAAAAAACCAAAAATACCACAAGTTTTTAATATTGAATGATGAGTTCACAATCCAAATTTAGTATGTTAAAAAGAGATGGCAGGAAAGGATCCGGTACAAAAAAAGACCAGTTTTTAAATTGTCGACGTTTCGATATACAGGGTGTTGCCAAATAACTAAGAAAAAATTCAGGGGGTAATTCCTGAACCCATTTTAAGAAAAAAAGTTCATATAAACATGTGTCCGAAAATCCTTCATTTCTGAGATACAGGGTGTCAAAGTTTCTCAAAAAAAATTTTAATATTAAGATTACTAAAAAGCTAAACCAAATATTTATTTGAAATAATAATAAAAAAACGAAATTAGTTAACCCTTCATTGTTAACTATGTTTTATTTTCATTACCATAAAAAAGCCAAACTTAAAAAACAAATTTTGTTGCCTTTGGAAAATGAATTTTTATCCCAAAAACGGTTAGTTTTATGAAAAAAGAACACGACATTAATTTTAAAGATCATATTCTAGGGCTTCTAATTATTTTATGAAAATACCAAAAAAGTAACACAAAAAAGTTGGGGGTGAACAACCCCCATGGTACCCCCAAATGTGCCCCTTCCATTTATAATTTTTATTTTTTTTCTACCTCACTTTATGCCTAATGGTAAGAAAATTACCCGTGCTAAGTTTTAAATAAATATCTGGTTTAGTTTCTTGGTAATCTTAAAAAAAAAGTTTTTTTTAGAAACTTTGACAACCTGTATCCCAGAAACGAAGAATTTTCGAAAACATATTTATATGAACTTTTTTACTTAAAATGTGTTCAGGAATTACCCCCTGAATTTTTTCCTAGTTATTTGGTAACACCCTGTATTATATTATCTTCTTCAAGGATTCTTGAACAAAAATAAACAAGACATAAGGACACTGTAATGTAAATTTGACAATAAAATAAATTTTTAAGTTAAAATTTAATAAAAATGTGTAAAAATGAACTCGTAAAAAAAAATTTTTTTTTTTAATAACATACCTTTTCTTTTCAGAATGTCTTCACCATGTCATCTCTAACAAGCATAGTAACATCCCCCACGTGTTTACGAAGGGACAGCGGTAACGAGACCCTCTTCTACTCAGATGAGGGGTCTCCAGGCTCCCCAAGAGACTTACTGGGGACACCTGAAAACTACTCCCCTCGTATATCTCCCCATAATTCCAGTGGAGATGAAACTGAGACTGGGACACTGCTACAGGAGACTTTAGGGGGGTTGGAGTTTGATACTAAGCATGTTGGGGGTCCTGCCCCGCCTAATATTCAACCTTATAGTGGGGTATTGGAAAAAGTAAGTTTTTAATTTTATGGTGGTAGTATTTTACGCAGGTTGTCTCTTATGTCGTTCAGGGGGTGATTCCTGTGCCCAGTTAAGGAACAAAGTTTATATAAACTTGTGTCCGATGTTGCCCCCTTAGTTAGTTACAGCCCTCTAAAAAATCCCTAAAAGATTATTTTTTTCACTTTATTTTTGAATGGAAATATTTTCTAAAAAAATGTTGGATATGGATATTTTTGATGCATCTAAATACTAACGAGCGAGCATTTAAATTCTACCTCGACTCTTGCCATGAAAAACAAAAGCTGCTTTTCCGTATGTCTTTGATAGTTTGTTTAAACGTCAAAAAAAGATGACAACATCAAAAATGACATTAGTAGAAACTATCAAAGACCTACGGAAAAGCAGCTTTTGTTTTCCATGGCAAGAGTCGAGGTAGAATTTAAATGCTCGCTCGTTAGAATACTACTAATTTTGGAAAAAGTGTTTATAGTGAAGATTCTTGGGGGGCTGTTAAAAAAAGGCAAAATTGGACACAAATTTATATGCATTTTTTTCTAAACACCCTGTATACAGGGAGCCCCAAAGAAATTGTAAATTTTAACAATATTAAGCTAACTCAATTGTAAAAATGTAAAGAATAAAAATCCAGTAATATCCAAAAATGCAAGTAATCAAAAAATTGGTGCATCTCTAAAGTTGTATTACTTCCGGATTGACCGGAAGTAAAGTGGCAATAGCAATACAAAAAAAAAAGATAATTTTTCAGGGGTTTTTTAGAGGGCTGTTACTAATAGTCAGTAACAGCCCTCTAAAAAACCCCTGAAAAATCATCTTTTTCGCTTTATTTCTGAATCGAATACTTATTTTCCAAAAAATTTTAAGTCCTTTTTGATGCATATAAATACTAGAAATATTTCCTTATTGGTAAAATTTTGGAAATAGTGTTCATAGTGGTGATCCTTGGAGGGTTGTAGGTTAAAAAAAGGCAAAATTGGACACAGGTTTATGTAAACTTTTTTTCTTAAAATGGTTCAGAAATTACCTCCTAAATTTCTACGACATTAGGACCTTGTATTTATAAGTTTATTTGTGTAATATTTTTTTGAACAACAACTTCTCTTTGGAATTATATTTTTTAACAAAATAATTGTAAAGTTCATTCCATCAAAACTTGCAGACTTAACCCGCGCTAACCTAATATAGCCACTTATATTTTTACTTAAAATTTACAGTTTTATAAGTTAATTTCAAATTGAACCTATTTAAGTCACGAACTGGAAACTAATAAATAAAAATTACTAATTGTATAGGGTAAAGTTGCATAAATTGGACCATTTACTAAATTGGACTATAATCACGAATATCCTAAATTAAATCGGTTCAGTCAGTTAGGAGCCTTTTAAAATTTTGTAAAGTGTCATAAAATTCGATTTTTTAATACTGACTGATACTTCGTTTGTAGTACAAAAAGATCCATATATTTCTTATACTATCTTAGATTTTTAAAAGAGTTCTATATTGGTTAGAAGTACTATCCATTCACAATTTAAAAAATACAGAGCAGGCGAGCCATAGGATGACAGATTTGACCCAGTATATTATCATTAATGTCACTTGTGTTTGCTGGTTATGTAAGAAAAGTCAAAGAAATTAAAAAATGCATTTAAAAACATGTTTAGGGCATCTGAATCAAAAACAATGGTCTAACAGACACAAAAGTATTTTTTTTATTGAATTACTTTATAATGCACTAGTCATTCAACCATTTAAAAGTTTATACAAAATAGGAATTATTTATGTAAGTACTCACTTTTAAGAAGTCCTTTTAGGTATCATAGGATAAATTAGCACTTTTACAACAATGTCTACAATTTTCTTTATAAATTCTTACATATTAAGCCAAAATTGTTTACTTTTTGTAAGTTGTACACCGTTTTATGTAACTGTCATATTATTTTTGACATTTCTCAATTGCTAATGACAGTAAATTTAAAATGTAATGCCAACTTTGTGGAATATTCAAATTTTCAAAAAAAAAAGGTTCTAATTTTCATAGGTGACTCGGTTTTTTTTTAATGTGAATGGATAGTAAATTTAAACAGAAAGTGTTCAACTTTAGGCAAGTTTACCCTAAGTATAGGAACTCATAATCTCATTTTAAAATTAAAAATATTTATCAAGATATTGTGCACTTCTGAGTCAAAAGTATATTATTATTGTTGATTAGTTTCAAGCCCTCTGGCGGTGCATTCCGTAAGTAGATGTTCTCTATGAACATAGATGAGATAGAGAGGCGGAACTATAAGGACTCAAGGTTTTTTTTAGACAACCTGTGTAGATTTAATATTTATTATTTACTGCATTATTCAAGTAAGTAATCAGTTTTTGTTTACCTCCAAGCTATATACTCTACTCTACTTATTTTGTACCAAAAGATGTATCTAATTCTAATAAATACATAATATCACCCAGTGTTTAAGTTATTCAACAGTAAGTGAGTTAATAAAGGCAATAATAAACGATCGGTTTTAACGAGCAAGCGATAGCAAGCTGATTAATAAGTGACTAATACCCGGTTTCTCCGCATATTCTTAACTGTTCCTTAAAGTTAAACTGACACATTAACATAAACAGAGTTTGACAACCACCACCTAGACATTGTCTAAAATTATGATGTCTATGATAAATAGTCACTAATAAATTTATTAAAGATAAAGAAAGTTTATTGTCGTGCATATGCATTAGCGTTTTGACATTAAAGTGTGATTTAGGGCCGGTTGTACAAACCAAGTTTAAACTTCGGTTTAGCTAAACTGACTTATAACCATAGAGAGAACAATTTTAGACACTGCCTATGTTGTAGTTGTCAAAGTCTGTTTGTGATAAAATGGCAGTTTAGCTAAACCGAAGTTTAAACTTGGTTTGTACAACCGGCCCTTAGAGTTAAATTAAATTAACTCAACGCCACTCAAAGCTACTTTACTCCACTTAACTTGACGCGACTAAATTAAGCCATTTATAGTATAAATTTACACTTTAGTTAACAAAAAGCTAATTTAGTAAACGCCATCTATCGGTAAATGTTAGAATCGTCTTATTTCTGTAAATATACAGAAATTCATCTGAAATTCTTCGATTATCTTTGTAATTTTAAAAATTTGGTCTAGTAGCCGATAGATGGCTCTGTGAAGAGGCTTACTTTACATTAAATTATCTGAAATTAATCAAAATTAAGAAATAGAACCTTAAGTAAACGTCAAGTTAAGTTAATTGGATGTGTAAATGCGATTTCATCTTTTGTATAATTTATTTCAGTCGCGCTACGTTAATTATAAGTGAAGTTAAGTTAATTCATCTATAATTCAAGCTTAAAAGACATGTAACGTATTACTAAAGTAGGTTAACTAGAGAAAAAATAAATATATAAGTTAAAATAATTCAACAATTAAAATACATCATTATATTACAAACATTATTAAATTAGACTACAATCACAAACAAAAATCAAATTTAAAATACTGAATAAATTCTTGGTAAGAATAAAACACATTATTAATTAAGATATTTAAAATTTGCTTTTTAAAAACTTTAAAACGCTATTATTATTCAATGATTTAAAACTTGCTGTGCCACCAGCCATAAGTGTATTACGAGGGTTGTCGTTTATATTATTATGCACATGGACAAATAGGGGGCGCCACAAACGTCACCACAAGTGCCAAACAAACCCTTCAAGTTTACTAGAACTATACCGAAAATTTTGTTAAGATACGACAAGTGGTTTCGCCACAGTACATTTTTTAATTAACCTCGCGAGCTGCAAGGAAACGTATACCTCTATTTGGCTTATTCTTTACATGAAACCCCCTAGAAGCTTATTATACTCCTCGCAGACAAAGTCGAAAACGAGGAGTATATTGTGATTGTTTTAAAAATTCTAAAATCGTCAAAAATCGTCGTAGAGCAAAAATTCTTGCATATTCGTGCATCGAATTTTGAACAACTTTCAAAAAATCCGTCCGTCCGTCCGTCCGTCCGTCCGTCCGTCACGTTTTTTGTAAACACGATAACTTAAGAACGAAAAACCCAATCGTGTTCAAATTTGCAGAAAAAATTTATCTCATTAAAATCTTGGTTGGGATTGTTATTGGAAAAAATCGGATAATAACAAGGGGGGTATCGGGGCCCCCAAACTGGTAAAAAATTCATATTTCAGTAATTATAAATTTAAGAAAAAAAAAATTTCCGTAATATTAAAGCCCTTTAAACTCTTTACAAAAATTATTCTAAAATTTTTTCGATCCGACCCCCCATTAGCCCCCCAATAAGAAAAAACGCCGTATTTTCGTTATTTTTGAATTTACTAAAAAAATGTTTGTTAAAAAATTAAAGAAAATGTCATTCTGTATTAAAAATAATTTTTTGTATTTTTTTTTGTTAAGTTATTAGGGCATAAAAAGCCAAAAGAAAGGTTTTTAGTAATAAAAAAGTTCTAAGTCCCATAAGTCTTGGCCTCGGTCTAGGTGGCTTTGCAAAAACATTTGACAGTGTCAGAATTCATATTTATGCTCTTCGCTAATAAATATTTTTTTTGCGAAAGTGAGTTAATAGTTCGACCTCTTCGCAGATTTTTGTTTTAAATTAAAAAAAAAATGTTATTTTTATAAAATATTGTGATTGCTTAATTACTGCGAGGAGTATCCTATTAAATGTCGGCATTTTATAATAAAACCTAACCCACTCAATGATCTAACATATTCACTGATCTAACCCGCTAACTAGTTGTTAGCTATTTTTAAGTTTTTTTTATAAAAATTCATGATTGGTCATCATTCCCTGTTTTGTATGCGATTTATGAAATTCCACCTCCGAACAGACTCAAAATTCTGGGTCACTAACTAAAGTCTTTTTGTGCCTCCCTAAAAAATTAGGCTGTCCAACAGAAAATAATTTTTTTCACATTCAACTTTATTTAAGATTCTTTAAATTGGAGTCATTTAATTGCCTTTCATGTCTTAATCTTGCAATGTGTCACTTGTGCATTATCGGGTTTTAACTAGCGCAAAGCATCCATGTATTTCCGGGACACTCCGCCTGTTTTTGGTAGAGCTGTCTTAGGATGGGCGCTAAGACTGGTGGGTCCATGTTTGAATTTTAAGAATCAGCAGCAAAGAATATAAACGATGTATGAAAACAGTGATTTTATTATAGATAAATAATTAATTTGGTAGATTATAAGGGATGGCTTTAGAATTTTAACTGTATCTAATTAATTGATATTCTTGGTGAATTTTTTATAGATAATTACAACAAACATAAGTTACAAAATCAGATGTATCAATTTTCTCGTCTTCGTTTAAATTTTCATTATCCACATTCAGATTTTCGGAATTTATTTGGTCTTGTACAAAAAATTTTCTTTTTGATGGAAATAAAGAAAAAACCAATGTTCCAATAATGGCAGTTCCAGTAGCCAGTAGAAAACCATTTCGAAAATGTATCGCTTTAAGAGATAGGCGTTCAAGTTTAGAATTCATTTTTGTATCAAATTATTTGAGATGATTTTTTTACAACACAATTTTGACTGGGTTAAATTTTGACAGATTCACATTGACAAAAATATATAGGTTAAATACAGGATTATTTGAATTCTTTAGGTTTATACAGGGTGTTCAAAAATTGCAATAGTACGTTGTTGGGGCATGTCTAGGAATCCCAGAAAATTGTTAAAAAAAGTGCGAAACTTCAAACGCTTATACCTTGAAGATAACAGCACATATTAACGAAAAAAATGGCTAAATACAAAGGCACATTCTATCTAAAATTATTTTACCATTTGTTTATGTTTTAAAGGGTCAAATTACATTTTTAAAATCAATTTAATTTCAGAAAAATATTGTGAAATGAAGCTGACAACAAGGTCAATAAAAGCTTATACAAAAATGTATGGTCAAGAGTCTAGATGAGTTTTTAAGATGTAATTTACAAACTGTGTTGCCGACCTAATGCAACTTTATTCTCATTTTTCTCGATGAATACAGGGTGTCCCAGAATTGGCGCACCACCTGTATGGTACGCTGTTAGGGCATGCCTGGGGATTCAAGAAAAATTGTTAAAAAAAATCCATCTGTTATATTCATTGAGAAAAATGCGAACAAAGTTGCATAAATTTGGCAACACAGTCTAGGAAAATACTACACAGTCTAGGTAAATAAATCTAAAAATCCCATCTATGAGTCTTGATCATACACTTTTGCATAAAATTTTATTGACATTGTTGTCAGCTTATTTTAAGAAAATTTTGTCAAATTAAATTGATTATAAAAATGTTATTTGACCATTTAAAGGAAGAAAAATTGGTGAAATGGTTTAAGATAGACTGCAGCTTTGTATTAAACCATATTTCTCGTTAATACGTGCTGTTGTTTTTAAGGTATATGCGTTTAAAGTTTTGCACTTTGGGGCCTCATATCTTCGAGGGTGTATGAGATGGATTTTTTTTGACAATTTTCTGGGGATCCTTGGGCATGCCCCAACAACGTACCATACAGGTGGTGCGCCAATTCTGGGACACCCTCTATAACAGATGGATTTTTGTTGTCAATTTTTTAAGGATCCCAAAGAATGCCGCAAAAGCCGTACCTTTGCGTTTATGCGCCAATTTTTGGACACCCGGTACATACAGTTGTTATTTTTATTTTTAGGTAATTTGAAAAAAAATCTCTGTTTAAATGCCCCACTTTTGTATATTTGCCGGCAAAAAGTAAACTTACGTAGTGAGTTGCAGGTGGAAATAATTAGTATCGGTGTAAATTCATATTAGTATAGGTAAACATGTTTCTTATAGACGGATGGACTGACGTATGTACGTATGGATATCTTCCGTATAACTGTACATTAATGTGTTGAATAATACGTTACCTCGCACGGCCTCCTTCCTTGTTTGTTTGTTTACTTCTTACTTATCCATTCATACATATATGTACAGGGTGACACTTTAAACATTACCTAGCATGAGCGTGTTTCTCTAGTAACAAATTTTAAAGTTTTGGTTAAAAATAAAAAGTAGACGTGTGCATGAGCTTTCAAAATCTCTTGCTTATCTAGTGGCTGGTTTAGGTGTTCTAACGCTACAAATTTTAAATTTTTGTAACACTTTCCCTTAATTTTGGGGCATTTCCCTTCCGCCCACTTCCACTATTCTAAGGTGTAGCACATTGCTTAGCAACATACAAATGTATTCTTTTCTATGTTTCTTAAGTCAACCCGCGCGCTTAGTGACATATGCCTAAAATATGGAATATTTTTATCCTTATTTTGATTTATTTATCGTGGCGGTAATACAAAATACCTAAAATGTAAGTAAAGCAATAAATTAAGTTAAAAAAATAGGTAATGTCACTTTGACAAAGTATAAGAATAGATTCAAGAGGGTGGAAGGGGAAAAATGGCTGTTAAAGCTGGTCCAATTTAACGCAATTATCAAATTTTTTTTTTTCTAGAAAACTAGAGACTTGTGTGATCTAAAAATTTGCAAAGCGCCATAGTTTGATAAAAGGAATCGCATGAAAAACTAAATTTTGAGTAACAACAGTTATTTTATAATTTTGGGCATCCTGTATATAGATCGTACAAAAATCAAAAAACCTGCTAACCTACCTATAAAGTATGGTATGGCAGATGGCCGCAGGCTAAGTCCAACTTATTTGCATTTATAAACAAATATATTTACCTACTTTACTTTAGCAAAGTGTACCATACTGTATGATCCAAGATTTAAAATAAATATACAAAGTGTTCAAAAATTGGCGCATATAAACGCGATGGTACGTTGTTGAGGCATGCCAAGGGACTCCTGAAAAATTGTTAAAAAAACGTCTCATATATCCTTGGAAATATAAGGCCCCAAAATGCGAAACTTTAAACGCTTATACCTACACAGGGTGGTCACTCTACCTGGAAAACCTGGAAAGTCAGGGAATTGATCAAATCTTAAAAAAAGTCAGGAAAAGTCAGGCAAAAGTAATAGAGAAAAGTCAGGGAAAGTCAGGAAATCCAATAATTAAATTTGGGTGGCCACCACTGTTACAAGATAACAGCACATATTAACGAATAAAGTGAGTAATACAAAGGTACAATTTATCTAAAATTATTTTACCATTTGTTTATCATTTAAATGGTCAAATAACATTTTTATAATCAATTTAATTTAACAAACATTTTATGAAATGAAGTGATAACAATGTCAATAAAATCTAACGCAAAAATGTATAATCAAGAATCTAGATGAGTTTTTTAGACGTATTTTACAATCAGTGTTGCCGAACTTATGCAACTTTGTTCGCATTTTCCTCCATGAATATAACAAGTGCATTTTTTTTAAATTTTTCTAAGGATCCCTGAACATGTTTCAACAACGTACTATCGTGGACATGGAATTTTTTATCAGCCACCATTGAATTTTACTTTATTGTGAATGGGTTTTTTTATGTCAGTTTTCGAATGTTATTTTGACAACAAATGCGTCAAATGTATTTTATTAAAATAAATTATGTAAAATGTGCTGCCGTCGAGAAAAATAGTAAGAAGATATTTCCTTTTTTAAATAATTTTGTTTTAGGATAACAAAAAGGCTCTAATCTTCGTAAAACATCAGAGAAATGTTTCTTGTTAATGTCCACTTCGCATAAAACTTGAGATGTTTAAGCCACTATTTTGACCATATTTACCATGCAAAAATTGATCGATTTAAATTCCATGTCCACGATAGTACTATAGTACGATAGTCTATGTGCCAATTTTTGCACACCCTGTACATTCAAACTTCATAGTATTCATTTTAATTTTTATTTTTGTTACAGGGCAAGATAGTAATCCGCCCAATAGCCTTCAAGCCAACTGCGCATCCTCCCCCCACTCGAAACAACGCAGCATCACGAAACAATAGCCTACTAAACCGCATGCCTTCTAGATTAGGAGAGAGATACGGGTCTACGCCTATACTAACCCGCCCAGGGTCAAGACTAACTCTCTATGGAAGCTCAAGCGATGTGCGCAGTACCGGGCTGCAGACCAGTGGAGGGGGGAGTAGCAAGTTCTCTTGTAATTCTTATTCATCGTTGGACCGGCATAAGCTACGGAGCAATAGGTATGTACGCTTTAGCTTCATTCACAATGAAATATAGCTTGTACTAAAGTACCTTTAAAACAAAGTAGCGCCAATACGATGTTATTCTATGATATCCATTGTTTAATTATTTATCAAGTAAACTTCTATTTGGTTTAATCATTGTTTAACATTACTTTATTCTATGGCTTTTTGCCCATTTCACAGGAGGTCTAAAATTTAAAAAGTTTTATTATCTGTGGTTAAAAATAGATTTTTGATATTTTGGCATTTAAAACCGAAATAAAATTGTCAAAATGACAAAATGTAAGTTTTTGGCCATACTGTAAAGTGGGCAAAAGGTGTCAACCAATCAAAAGCTGCCTAGTATCGGCGTATCTTTTTATTAAGGATCTTTAGCTTGTACTATCGTGGACATGGAATTTAAAACGATTTTTTATCAGCCACCTTTGATTATTTGAATTTTACTCTATTGTGAATGGGTTTTTTTATGTCAGTTTTCGAATGTTATTATGACAACATGCGTCCAATGTATTTTATTAAAATAAATTATTTAAAATGTGCTGCCGGCGAGAAAAATAGTAAGAAGATATTTCCTTTTTTAAATAATTTTGTTTTAGGATAACAATAAGGCTCTAATCTTCGTAAAACATCAGAGAAATGTTTCTTGTTAATGCCCACTTCGCATAAAACTTGAGATGTTTAAGCCATTATTTTGACCATATTTACAATGCAAAAATTGATCGTTTTAAATTCCATGTCCACGATAGTACATCGAACTGAATATAAATAGTTATTTTTTTTTGTTTCAGTGGCATTAGCAATGGAAGTCCTTTAGGAAGTCTATGTCCTTTATCTTCAATGCCAAGTCGATTGCATCATTGTGATTCATTTGAAAGCGTTAACAAATCTCCGATGTCCTTGTCTCATATTGAGACGGATAGCACATCTTTATTGTAAGTAATATTTCTAGAAATGTATATTTTCTTCTTAATCCTTTGAGCGGTACTGAGAGCGGTACTGTCCTATATCTTTGCGGTAGCCTTTTTACGGGATTATTATTTAAGTTTTTGGTTAAATTATAAAATTTTATAATAGACGATAGTATTCTAAAAGCAAATTTAGTGGATTGGGGTAAAATTAAAAAAAATAAATTCCTAAAAACACACTCCTATTCTAGATTATTTATAGGAATTTTCGTAATTCTCCTGTACAGTAACTTGAGTTAGACAGTTTGTGTTTAAAGGAATTTTAATAATATATTAAAACAAAAGCCATTTTTGGAAAGCTACATTTTTAAACTGAAAAATGTTTTTGGTTTTAAAACCTCTAGTTTCGGTGCAATCTTCGTTTAAACACAAACTGACTAACTCAAGTTACGGTTTTTGAATTGCACAGGAGTAATTGTAATCTAAACTAAGTGTTCTCTCCTACTTTTAGAAATACAAAACTTCGACAACATAGAAGATCAGTTGGCATAGTAGATGGTACTATTCGAGGAGTAGGGGGAGGTAGCCTTTTAGATTTAACCCCCTCCCCTTCCGATTCTGGAGTTTCCGACCTTGAAGCTGCTCTAAGAGATAGAGATTCTGAATTGCAGCATTTACGCCAAACTATGGAACATAATGAACAGGTACGATTTCGGAAAAAGCACTACCTTTACAGATATCACTATCAAGTTAGCACATTCTTTGTTTCAATTTGGATTAATGTTTAAATCACATTAGAATAACTTAAAGAGGAATGTCGCGAAGCATAGAAACAGTGGTTATGTAATGTTGGTTGCCTAAAATCAACAAAAAACATTACTTTCTGGTCAGTGGGTTTATAAGAGTTAATTTTAATTAATAATTGTGCTTACCAGAAACATAAATAAACAAAGCACAAGTTAAAATATTCTAAAAGTCCATCAATAAGCGTTTAGATACAGAATTTTGGTAATTTAAAATGCAAAAAAATGGTGCTTCTAAATTGCCAAAATTCTGTCTTTAAACGCTTATTGATGGACCTTTGGAATATGTCAACTTGTGCTTGTTTATTTATGTTGCTGGTAAGCACAATTTTTAATTAAAATTACCTTTTATAAACCAACTGAGCAATGACCAGAAAGTGCTGTTATTTCGTAATTTTAGGCAACCAACATTACATAACCACAGTTTCGATTCTTCGCGACATTCCCCTTTAAAAGATGCACTCGCTTAGGGGACAAACTGTATGTTTTAATTCATGAAAATACCCATTATAGTGAAGAAAAATTTAAACTGAAAAGAAATGGAAGACATTTCTTCTAATAGGGTTATTTAGTTGGTACTAATTAAGTAACAATATTGAAAGAACAATACTTTTATTTGTCGACCATTTTTTGTTTGTTTTTGGGAGGATTATTTATTTTATTGTTGTTAACCACAACCTAATGTATTTGTAGCATAAAAATAGAATGACTAGAAATGAATTGCTTATGATCATTACATTACCAGTGTGTGGGTCCAAGATCTAAAAGGCTATCATAGGGAAGTTCCATTGAAAACGTTTGTTTATTTACGTCCACTTACTCATTAGTCCATATAACTTACATTGGGTAAACAAAAGGATCTTGGAACCAAACAATGAATTTTTATACCTTTTCTATTGTAAATATAAAATTTCTTTGGTTTGTAGGTAATCTTTAGAGTATACCAAGAAAAAGAACGAGCATGGGAACGTGAGCTCCGACGCTTACAAACTCTCCAAGAACGCAGAGCTAGAGCTGGTACTGCTAGAGAAATGCGTTTAGAGCAAATGCTTCTCAATCAAAACCAACAGGCTGAGCAAGAACAAAGACGACTCGGTGGGGAAGTACACAGAGCAACTTTAGTGGCAGATCAGTTGAGAAGAGAGTGTACTTCTTTAAGAGCAAGATTAGAGCAAACTGAATGGGCCCTTTGCCAAAAAACTGGAGAGCTTTCTTTATTGAAAGCGCATATCAAAGATTACCAGGTAATTTGCAAGGTCTTTTTGCATATAGACAAATAGGGGCGCCACCAACGGCACCACAAGTGCCAAACAAACCCTTCAAATTTATTAGGACTATACCAAAAGTTTTGTTAAGATACGACAAGTGGTTTCGCCACAGTGAATTTTTTAGTTTCTCGTGAGCTGCAAGGAAACTTCTTTTTGGCCTATTCCGAGGGGCAATTGTGTACACAAATTCTTAGCAAATTCTCAACAAATTCTAAACAAATTCTTAGCAAATTCTAAACAAATTCTTAGCAAATTCTAAACAAATTCTTAAAAAAATGTACACTAATTTTTTCATTGAATTGCCCCTCGGCTTATTCTTTCCCTACCTAAAGAAAAAAACTCGAAAAGACATTATCTGAGATCATTTTTATGAAAGTAGTCAAACATTTTTGCATAAAAATTCCATTCCTTCAAAAACTCTCCAACTTAAAAAAATTATTGTGGCTCAACATGAAAATCCACATCATTAACGTTGTCATGATTTTTTGATATTACATAGGTATTTAATATTACCTTTCTTAATCCAACAAAATGACAAACCAAACAGGTAGCGTTTTTTTTTAAGGTAAAAACATCATAAGTGGGATCGTTTTCTTCGTACTATCGTGGACATGGAATTTAAAACGATCAATTTTTGCATTGTAAATATTGTCAAAATAGTGAAACATCTTAAGTTTTATTCGAAGTGGACATTAACAAGAAACACTTCTCTGATGTTTTACGAAGATTACAGCCTTATTGTTATCCTAAAACAAAATAATTTAAAAAAGGAAATATTTTCTTACTATTTCTCTCGCCGGCAGCACATTTTAAATCATTTATGTTAATAAAATACATTTGACGCATTTGTTGTCAATATAACATTCAAAAACTGACATAAAAAATTACCATTCACAATAGAGTAAAATTCAAAAAATCAAAGGTGGCTGAAAAAAAATCGTTTTAAATTCCATGACCACGATAATACAACAAAATTGCACCTTCGAGCTATAACCCTGGCAACCCTTTATGATGGTTCAATCGCTTTTTAAATGAGCTTTCCAAGAACATTACGCATAAAAGTCTACAGATTACACAAAATTAAAAATTTTCACTCCATAAATGTCTGGCAGTGTTAATGCTCATATTTTTACGTATATTATTTTATTTCTTCAAAAAAATGTCCGACTTATGATGTATAAAAAATACGCTACCTGTTAGCGTTGCCAGTGTATTGGACAAAAGTTAAAAAATATTAAATATATAATGTTGCACAAAAAAATCATGACAACGTTCACTGATGTGTGTTTTTGGTTGCCGGCTCTCGTATTATAAGACTGATTTCATATCTTTTTTTGTAGAATGAACAAACAACGAAATGTCAAGAAATGCTGCAAATTCGAAACGAGAACAGAGACATACGTGAACAGTTAGAAAACACAAATGAAGAAAAAAATACACTTCAAGAAATATTAGAAGAAAAAAATTCTGAAATTAACAGACTTAAAAATGATGTACAACAAGCATTAAATGAATGCATCGAACGCGACATTGTTAGTAAACGAAATTTATCAGAAAATGAAGAAAACTCCAAACTGAAAACAGAAATAAAAGAACTAAGAGCTGAGTTATCGGATTTATCTCTTAGTGAATACGATGATATTCAGCCAGGAAGAGGGCAAAAAATAGCGACTACTTTTTGTCGAAATTGTAAAGAAACAAATGGAGATAACAATAAAATTTTAAACCAAGTCAGTATTAGCGAACTTAAGCAACAATTAGAAGGAAAATGCAGAGAAATCGAACGAGAACGATTACAATGGGCACAGGAAAAAGAAAAGGTACTTTTATAGAGTCAGTTGGGAACATAATAAGGGGCGATCTGGTGAAAAAATTAGTGTTCAAAATTAGGGAACTTAAAGAAAATTTGGGGGAATTAAAATAAATTTTAAAAAATTAAGGAAGTTTGTGGAAATTTACTTGAAAAATAAAGGAGATTTTTTGCAAAGAGTAAAGTAATTTTACATTTTAAATTACACATCTTTAACTGGTGTTTTATCGTTTATTTTTTGCTTTTATTAAGTTTCATTTTGGTTTGCTATATTCATTTGCCACAACGGATTTTTAATTTTTATAAAAATTTACATTGTGCTGTGCTAAAAACTAAAAAATGTTTAAATAAGGTTCAATAAAAACCATCTCCATTTGTCCCACAGTAAAAAAATTGAGGTAAAAGAAAACATTGCATCATGTCTTTCTATAAAAAGGTAACCTCCAGAACTAAAAAAACTGGCATTACTAGTATGTTTATAAACTCAGATGTCCGAATATTTAATTAATTTAATATGCAAAACGTAAACCTAAAGAAATTGGGGTACATGTTTGCAAAATAATGCATTCTACACATACTCACTTGAGGTCATTTTAAGGAGTCATCTTTAGCATTGCACTACCGAATATTTACGCATCATTTATAACATATCCTTAAGGCCGATTGATAAAACGTTACTTTTACTTTACTTCCGTTTTACTTCGGCGTAACTTTACAGAAAATTAAATAAAATACATGGGAATGTATTAGCAAATTTATACTTCACTTTAGCGCTAATTTGCTGATTCATTTAGCTGTAAGTAGTACTGTCAAAAGCCGAGCTTGGCCGATCATGCGCAAAATTTGCAAAAATGAGATATTCACCCTTATTGTCAAGGGTGGTGATTACGGAATATCGCTTCGTACGATACCTGCTGGTCTTCTTATGTAGGTTTCGTACGAAGCGATATTCCGTAATTACGGCCCAGGTGTAAATAGTCAGAAGTCGCGAGTTCAGACACATGTGCATACCTGTTCCCAATTTCACGTAACTTTTCAATCTATAAATTAAGCAAATTTGTTAAGTTACGCGGAAGTGAAGTTACGCCGAAGTAAAGTGAAAGTAACGTTCTATAAATCGCCCTTATGGGTAATTAACGAGACACAAATTTTCATATGACCCCGAATTTTAAATTTTATGGAGGTGTTTGCTTACAATTATCTCAACTAATACATTTTTTTTTATTTAGGTTTTAAAATATCAACGCCAACTACAAATGAACTACGTCCAAATGTATAGAAAAGCCAGATCTTTGGAAACAGAAGTAGAAAGTTTAACAATTGAACTAGAATTAGATAAAACTGGTGTAAAAAAATTGCCGCTTGATATAACCCACCAAACAATAAATCTATGACAAAAATATTGTTAAAAATGAGCAAAAAAAAATAATTTTTTCTCATGTAGACTGGTTTGCTACATTAGTTAAAAAGGTTTATTTTAATTTTCAATAAAATTGTTAACTTATTAAATTTTTGTCATAATTTTTGTAAATCTTTTTCTTTTTTTCTTATTTTGTTATATTTTTGTAAATAATTTTATTTTTTAAATAGTTTTAATTTTGCTACCATTAAATATAGGTTATTTTATTTAAAGTTATTATTTATTTTCTGCTAAGATATACGTTATTTTTTTTAATATTCGTCCTTTGAATACATTTGAAAGGACACTAAAATATAAATTACTTTTTTTATACTTGTAAGTATTAGAAAAAACTATGCCACCAATAATTTCCTATAAAAAGTAGTATTAAGGAAAATATTTTGTTATAATTTTTTTAAATAAATTGTTTATACAAAAAAGTAAAGTGCACTTTATTTTTCATAAAATGTTGACTACCACAAAATCAAATTATGTTTTTAGATTTCTAAAAGCAAACATTTTTTTGATAGGTATTTTTATTTAAAATTTAAAAAAATATTAAATTACTTTAAAACTTTATTTTACTAAAAACAACCAACAAAGTTTCTGGTTACATCAAAAAGATGCTTTTAAAACTAATTTTTATAACTATTTTAATTCCAAAAATAATCTCGAAGAACTTAACAATTAATATAGGTAAGTATAAAAATATCTCTTACTTGAAAAATGGCACAGAAAATCCCACTTCTTAAATATAACGAATCTTCTGAAAAAAAAAAAAAATATTAGTCAAAGAAAAATTTTTTTTTTTAGAACGTCAAAAAAACATCACTTTAGTGACGTATATGGCGAACATAAAGTAGCACTTTTCTGAACTGTATCATAGAGTTTTTATTTTTACTGCCGGCGACAGTAAAAGTAACGTTTACTCACGCTACCAAATTTGTTTTTTTTTAAAACGTCAAATAAACATCACTTTTATGACGTTTGTTTTAAAATAAAAAAAAGTCAATTAAAATAAGTAAATTAAATTTATTATAAAACCATTGTATTTGGAAGTTTTAAGAAAAAGTATCGTTTACTACACAGAGCTAAAGTGGCTTTGTGTGCCTCGGCAGAATTGTCTGTCTCCCTTTGCTCACCAGACAATCTTTCTGCCTCGTCACACAAAGCATCACTTTAACTCATAGTACTAAAATCTAGTATTATTAAAAAAAAAAAAATTCATTCCTGTCAAATATTTTTTTTTAATAATTGGACAATCCCAGTAGTTATGAAATATTTTTTGCAGTTTTAATTACTGAAAAAAATGAAAGCATAATCACAAAAACATTTGAAAGCGCAGCTGTATTTTTTGAAAAAACATCAAACACAAAAATTCAAATTCACAAAATTTTGGCAGATGTAAAAAATATTGACCAATTCTATAACACTGGTAAGTTAGATAATCTTTTTTCAATTTGGCAAAAAGTACAAAAAAAAAATTCTTTTTCTACCTATGGACCACATAAGAACAAAAATTGGTTGGGGTTTCCAAGGATATGTGTCATTCCTGCACCTTATGTTCAAGATGCTGACATAACGTCATTACTTTCATACTTTTATCAAACATAACGCTAATATACCAAACAACAACAAGCAGCCGCTCTAAAACATTCAATATACCAGCTAAAAGGTCTGTATAACATTTACGGAGTGTTTTACATCGTCAATTTAAGATAATTAGTCAAAAAAGTGCACAATGACTCATTTACAAAGGAACTTCCATAGATGTGTAAAATAATCCGCATTTTATTTTATGCACCACGGACTTTGCATTAAAAGTTGCTTCGTAAATGCACTTTTTTATCTAATTATCTAAAATTGACGATGTAAAACACTCCGTAAATGTTATACAAACATTTAAGCTGGTACATTGAATGTTTTAAAGCGGCTGCTTGTTGTTTTTTGGTATATTAGCGTTATGTTTGATAAAAGTATGAAAGTAATGACGTTATGTCAGCATTTTGAACGACGGGTAGTATGACACATGTCCTTGAAAACCCCAACCAATTTATGTTTCATTTAATAATAATAATTTTTTAGTGTGTGATACATATGACAATCTTTTTAAGAATAAAACAATGCCTAATATTATTTTTGACATTGCTTCGACAACGGAAAATATTTTTATAAAACATTTGCCTGATTTAAATATTCCAATATTTAGCCAATTTTGTAATGAAATAAATCAAGAAAAATGGTTTTGTGTACATATTTCAACAGCTTATAATGTTATATCAGGAATTATCAAAGAAATTGTACAGATACAAAAAATGGCATCAGCTGCAATTATTTTTGACCACTCGTTTCGTAAGTATTGAAAAATGTCAATAAAATGGCCTGAAGATGACGTAAAACATATCCGAAACGTTGAAAATAAAACTTAAGCAAACCATATCGAGTGATATGTCATTTTAAAGCAAATTTAATGTTCTGTCTCCTGATGATGACTAAAATTGGGACGAAACGTTGTACTTTAAGTAGCGTCAAAATATATCGTGTTTGGGCTTATTTTTTCGCATTTTTTCTGCTGAATACAAAACTAAGCGCAATTTTTTGTTTTAGCAATCGTGGAAACGTCAAATTTGCTTCTGGACCTGCCGATACGTCATATTTTTCAAGAATTGGATGTAACAAAGTTATCAAGTGAAATTGATAATTTTAAGGAAATGAAATTGCACAATTTTTTCGTTCTGGGTACTTTGGAAAATATAAGTTTGCTTATTAAAGAAGTCGAAAGAAAAATTATGTTTGGTACAAAATTTGGATTTTACGCTATTACTTCAGAAAATGGAAGTTTGTCGTTGGATTGCAAAAAGTGTAAAAATGCGAATTTTTTTTTTATTCGACCAGTTTTTGACATGGCAGATTTAGAACTTTTGGATAAAATTAATAGTGAAACAAATGGTTTATTTTTAAAAGAAAAACTTAACATGGATATGGTGTACTTTTTAAAACTGACATTTTTTATTTTTAATACTGCAAAAAATATGGTTTCAGACCCCAATTTTGAGATAATGAATTTTACAAAATGCTCTGACATTACTGAAACTTTTACTAATTTTAATTTGGAAGATTATTTTAATGAGGTAAAAACCTATTTTTAAATGCGTTCATTAGAAAAACAAGTAATAAAATAAAAATAAATGTACAAGGGTTGTCATTTATTTTGCATAAAGACAAATAAGGGGCGCCACCAACGGCACCACAAGTGCCAAACAAACCCTTCAAGTTTATTAGGACTATACCGAAAGTTTTGTTAAGATACGACAAGTGGTTTCGCCACAGTACATTTTTTAGTTAACCTCGCGAGCTGCAAGGAAACGCGGTATACATCTTTTTGGCTTATTCTTTACATGAAAACCCATAGAAGCTTTTGTCGGTTACTTTTAATTTTTTTTATGTAAACTCATGATTGATCGCGGTTTTGTATGCGATTTATAAAATTCCACTGCCAGACTCAAAATTCTGGATTACTAATTAAAGCCAGTCTATATTTGTGCCTCCCTAAAAATTGGGCTGTTAACAGAAAATAATTTTTTTCACATTTAACTGTTTATGTAAGATTCTTTGAATTGGAGTCATTTAATTGCCTTTCATGTCTTAATCTTGCGGTGTGTCACTTGTGCATTTTCCGCGGGTTTTAACTGGCGCAAAGCATCCATGTATTTCCGGGACTCCTGTTTTTGGTAGAGCTGTCTTAGGATGGGCGCTAAGACTGATGGGCGGTCCATGTTTGAATTTTAAGAATCAGCAGGAAATAGTCTATTGATGTGGGAAATCGTTGCCAAAAGTAAAAATCATTTTAATTTGTAACCCTTTCAGGAAGAAAATACAAATGTATTATTAAACAATTTAATAATGGAAGTTCTCTATGTAAAATATTCTAACAACTCACACACAAAATTAAATTTCGGAACTTGGAGTCCCTCTAGTTCAAATATTAATAAAACTGAAATGTTTAAATATCGAAATCGCAACAAATATAGGGTAGTTCTTCATTCGACACCACCGTTCGTATTTAGGGATAAAAATCACCCTAGAGGGTTTAATGGATTTGACATAGATTTGCTCGATATAATTGCAGAACGATTAGATTTTGATTACGAAGCTTACATTTATCCAGGTAAGAAGGGCAAAGAAAATCAGAAATAAAAATTTATAAAAAAATGTTTCACGTAACTTTACAATCTATAAATTAAGCAAATTTGTTAAGTTACGCGGAAGTGAAGTTACGTCGAAGTAAAGTGAAAGTTACGTTCTATAAATCACGCTTCAAAAAAAAAAAGACACGGTCAAGTGCTACGTCACATATCACAGGTTCACATTGAAAAACTGTCTGTGAAATTAGAATTTTGATTCTGTCAAATTAATCACTTTTTCAAAACAATATTTTATGAAAATAAATGGGTTTCTCAGAAAACCCATAATATAAAAATGTGCTATAATGTCTTAAATTCGATATTTTAAGTTGAGTTTATTGTAAAACTTTGTAAACTACAGTATATTTGTTAATGTTGCGCACCTACCCAGATACGAACTTTAAACGCAGATTGCTTGAGAAAGCAACCATATCAAGTCACGTAAGTACCACTGCAAAATTTACATTTTTATCTATTACCTAGAACAAACTATACCCCTTGATATGGTTGCTTTCTCAAGTAATTTGCGTTTAAAGCTGACATCTGGGTGGCTCAACATTATCTTCAAATAAAGAATTATTTTTAAATACTAACAGTAAAAAATGTACGCTGAAAATCTTAAAATATGGTAAATAAGTTATTAGAGAACATTTTTTAATCAATGGTACCCAAAAAAGTCTTCTACATTTATTTAAATAATGTTTTAAAAAGGCCAATGTTGTAATCATAGAGTAAGAAAAATATGACCTTCTTCATTGGTCCGTAATGTTGGTTGCCTAAAAAAAATTCACAGACAGTTTTTTGACGCACTTTTATGAACTGTGACGTAGAACTTGACCGTGTTTATTTTTATTTTACAAAATATTTCACTGTCATTTTTATTTTTAAACAGGAGGTGTTGGTTTTATGGATGCAGATGGAAAATGGCCCCCATGCCTTATGACAGAACTAAGGGATAAAAAAGCTGATATTGGAATAGGATCTATAACTAAAATGATCGAAAGAGAAACCATTGTGGATTTTACTTTTCCATATTACGATTCCATTGGAATGACCATAATTATGAAAAAATTTCCACAGAAAGTTTATTTTTTTAAATTTCTTTATGTATTTGCTAATGAAGTTTGGATTTCTATATTGGTTGTTTATTTTTTTGCCTGGTTAGTAATTCACAAAATGTCCCTAAAATAACTTTTTTTCTTAAAACGTCAAAAAAACATCACTTTAGTGACGTATATAGCGAACATAAAGTAGCACTTTTCTGAACTGTATCATAGTGTTTTTATTTTTACGGCCGGCGACAGTAAAAGTAACTTTTACTGACGCTACCAAATTTTTTTTCTTAAAACGTCAAATAAACATCACTTTATTGACGTTTATTTTAAAATAAAAGTCAACTAAAATAAGTAAATTAAATTTATTATAAAACCATTGTATTTAGAAGTTTTAAGAAAGAGTATCGTTTACTACACAGAGTTAAAGTGGCTTTGTGTGCCTCGGCAGAATTTACTGTCTCGCTTCGCTCACCAGACAATCTTTCTGCCTCGACACACAAAGCATCACTTTAACTCTTAGTACTGAAATCTACTATTTTCTAAATGCTCTAACAGGGTTCGTCAAGTGCTACGCCACAGATCCACATTAAAAACTGTCTGTGAAATAGAATTTTGATTCTGTCAGATTTAGCCACTTTTTTAGAACAATATTTTGTAAACATGAAAGGCATTCTTAGGAAACCCTTGGTATAAAAATGTGCTATAATGTCCTAAATTTGATATTTCAAGTTTAGTTCATTGTAAAACTCTATAATATACAGTTTATGGGTTAATGTTGTGCACCCTCCAAGATGTGAATTTTAAACGCAAATTGCTTGAGAAAGCAACCATATCAAGAGGTCCGGTAAGTGCCATTGTAAAGTTAACATCTTTTTCTATTAACCAGAACAAACCATACTCCTTGATATGGTTGCTTTCTCAAACAATTCGCGTTTAAAGCTGACATCTTGGTGGGTCAACATGATCATCAGATAAATAAATAAATAAAAAATAAATTTCTTAATTCTTGCGGTAGATTCTTGGGTAATTTTAAATTATCGTAAATAAGATATAAAGAAACATTTTTACACCAATGGAACCTAAAAAAACTCCATTATTTTTCTTAAAGTAATGTTTTAAAAAGACCAATGTTGGAAATACAGAATAATAAAAAATGACCATTTTCTTTGGTCCGTAATGTTGGTTGCCTAAAAAAAAATTACAGACAGTATTTTAATGCACTTCTGTGAACTGTGACGTAGGACTTGACAGTGTCTATTGCCTGAGAAAGCATCCATATCAAGAGGTCTGGTAAGTACTACTGCAAAATTAACATTTTTTTCTATTACCTAGAACAAATACCCCTTGATATGGTTGCTTTCTCAAGCAATTTGCGTTTAAAGCTGAAATCTTGGTGGGTCATCATTATTAACAGATTAATAAGGATTTTTTTAATTCTTACGGTAGATTCTCGGGTAAATAAAGTAACATTTTACCCCAATGGTACCTAAATAAGTCTATTTTTATGTAAATAATTTATTAAAATGGCCAATGTTGGAAACTGAATAAGAAAAAAAAATACCATTATCTCTAAGAATGATCATTTTTAAAATCTTTGTTTTAGTTTTTTACTTTGGATTTTGGAAAAATACAGTCCATTCAGTTTTCAAAACACAAAAAAACGTATCAAAAATAAGCGAACTTTAAGAAATAGCAAAGGGCGTATTTTTGATTTTAAAGAATGTCTATGGTTTTACATAGTATCTATGACCCCCCAAGGGGGCGATGAGGCCCCTAGAAGTTTATCTGGAAAGATTTTAACTGCAATCTGGTGGCTGTTTACATTTATAATTATTTCCTCATATTCCGCTAATTTGGCAGCATTTTTGACAGTTTCTAAATTACAAACACCTATAACTTCACTAGATGACCTCATTACACAATATACTATTGAATATGCCCCGGTTAAAAACGCTGAACATATGATATACTTTAGAAGAATGGCAAATATTGAAAAAATGTTATACGAGTAAGTATACGAGGGTTGTCTTTTATATTT
The DNA here is from genome assembly GCA_963920755.1 of Cartodere bifasciata. Classification (NCBI taxonomy): domain Eukaryota; kingdom Metazoa; phylum Arthropoda; class Insecta; order Coleoptera; family Latridiidae; genus Cartodere; species Cartodere bifasciata. Next base: position 1,109,399 of record OY987194.1, on the reverse strand, counting down.
TGCATATAGATAAATAGGGGGCGCCACCAACGTCACTTCAAGTGCCAAACAAACCCTGCAAGTTTATTAGGACTATACCGAAAGTTTTGTTGAGATACGACAAGTGGTTTTGCCACAGTACATTTTTTAGTTAACCTTACGAGCTGCAAGGAAACGCGGTATACCCCTTTTAGGCTTATTCTTTACATGAATCCCCCTACAAGCTTATTGTCGATTATTATACTCCTCGCAGACAAAGTCAAAAACGAGGAGTATATTGTGATTGTTTTGAAAATTCTAAAATCGTCAAAAATCGTCGTAGAGCAAAAATTCTTGCAGATTCGTGCGTTTCATCGAATTTTGAACAACTTTCAAAAAATCCGTCCGTCCGTCTGTCCGTCCGTCTGTCCGTCCGTCTGTCCGTCCGTCTGTCCGTCTGTCCGTCTGTCCGTCTGTCCGTCTGTCCGTCTGTCCGTCTGTCCGTCTGTCCGTCTGTCCGTCTGTCCGTCTGTCCGTCTGTCCGTCTGTCACGTTTCTTGTAGACACTCTAACTTGAGTACCAATGATCCCATCAAGTTCAAATTTTCAGGAAAAATCGTTCTCATTAAAATCTAGATCCCTATTGTTTTTGAAAGAAATCGGAAAATAATAAGGGGGGCTGCGGCACCCCCCAAGTGAGAAAAAATTCATATTTTAGTTATCATAAAAATTACAGAATTTTTTTTCTGATAACTTTAAAGCCCTTTTAATTCTCTACTAAAAGTAAATTAAAGTTTTTTTTGTCCGGCCCGTCTTAAGCCCCCCAATTTAAAAAAAAGCCGTATCTTTGTTATTTTTCAATTTACAAAAAAAACTTAGGTCATAAAAATGAAAGGAAATTAAATTTTGTATTAAAAAATATTTTTTGTTATTTTTTTGTGTAGTTTTTAAGACAAAAAAGGTCAAAAAAAAGGTTTTTAGTGATAAAAAAGCTCTAAGTCACTTAAGTCTAGGTTCGGTCAAGGAGGCTTTGCAAAAAAAATTGAAACAAAAACATCCTTTCAAAGCCAAATTAAATCCTAAACGTCAGTGTCAGAATTGATACCTATTTATGCTTTTCGCAAATAAATATTTTTTCTATAGAAGAGTTAATAGTTTAACCTCTTCGCAGAGTTATTTTGATAATATTAAAAAATTATTGTTTTTTTTTTAATTTTATTATTCTCTGATTACCTGCTGCGAGGAGTATCCTATTAAATGTCGGCATTTAATAAAAAAAACTCTAACAGGCTCACTAATCTAACCTATTCACTGACCTAACCCGCTCTAGTTTTTAAATTTGTCCTATGTAAATTCATCATTGGTCATCATTTTCAGTTTGCATGCCATTTACGAAATTTCACTGCTAAACAGACTCAAAATTCTGGGTCACTAACACTAATTAAAGCCAGTCTACTTTTGTGCCTCTCTAAAAAATTGGGCTGTACAACAGAAAATAATTTTCTTCACATTTAACTGTTTATGTAAGATTCTTTGAATTGGAGTCATTTAATTGCCTTAGAATGTCTTAATCTTGCGGTGTGTCACTTGTGCATTTTCCGCGGGTTTTAACTGGCGCAAAGCATCCATGTATTTCCGGGACACTCCGCCTGTTTTTGGTAGAGCTGTCTTAGGATCGGGGCTAAGACTGGTGGGTCCATGTTTGAATTTCAAGAATCAGCAGGAAATAGTCAGATGTGGTGCATTAAGCAAAAGTAAAAATCAACTCGGCTAGACATTGTTGTTGAGATAATTTTCTTTGAAAGTAGTCAAAAATGTTTGCATAAAAAAATTTTCGGCACAATTTCATATTTTTTAAAACTCTTCAACTTAAAAAAATTATTGTGGCTAAAATACTTGTGGTATCTTAACAAAACTTTAGGTATAGTCCTAGTAAACTTGAAGGGTTTGTTTAGCACTTGTGGTGACGTTGGTGGCGCCCCCTATTTGTCTATATGCAAACTGTAAAAGATAACCCTTGTATTGCAGCAAGTGGTTAGCAATGAGCCTAAATGAAAGTCTTACTCCTTATGAATTAAATCAACTTAGAGTTTGGGAATATCCACTTAGCCATAAATTTACAAAAATAGTTCAACTTATGGATTTCACTGGTTAGTCCCGTAATATTTTACATTTCACCAAGAAATTTTTGGGGCAGCACAATTTTTGTACGAAAATGTAGTATTTGATACCTAGAAACATAATTAGCATGTGCGCACTCATGCGCATATTAGCATTTTGTGCTAGAGCCCCCCAAAGAGCCCCCTTTCATTCGTAATACTAGATCATGGTGGATCTAGACCAAATTTTGGAAATAGACACTAAACAAGGTACTAAAATGATTTTTGTAAAAAAAAATCTTCTAAAAAAATCCTTCGCCCCCTAAATCGCCCCAAAATATGAAATATTTATCATGTATGATTTAGACCAAATTTTGCAAACAGATGCAAAATTAGATTTTAAAAAACTCTTGTATGAAATTTTTCCCCAAAAAATTTGTTTGCTTCTTTGGGATGCTATTTTTCATGGAGGATGGAAAAAAAATTTTAATGAATTATTCTTTTTAAAATGTCCTTTAAAACATTAAAAATCCATTTGCAAAATTTGGTGTAAATCGCCACAAAATAGAAAATATTTATCATGTTTGATTTAGACCAAATTTTGCAAGCAGATGCAAAATAAGATTTTAAAAAACTCTTTCATGACATTTTTCCCCAAAAAATTTGTTTGCTTCTTTGGGATGCTATTTTTCATGGAGGATAGAAATTTTTTTTTAAAGAATTATTCTTTTTAAAATGTTCTTTAAAACATTAAAAATCCATTTGCAAAATTTGGTGTAAATCCAACATGATAAAAATTATTCTTTTTTTGGCCATTTAGAGGGTAATGAATTTTTTAAACAACAATCTTTTTAGAACCCTATTTGGTGTCTATTTCCAATATTTGGTCTAGATCCACCGTGATCTTGTATTACCAATGAAAAGGGGCTCTTTGGGGGGCTCTAGCACAAAATGCTAATATGCGCTTGAGTGCGCACATGCTAATTATGTTTTCAGGTATCAAATACTACATTTTCCCGCAAAAATTGTGCTTCCCCAAAATGTTCTGAAAAACAAGGTGGATTTTTTGTAAGATTTTTTCGTACTAGGCTACCCAGAGACCAAAAAAGAAGCTTTGGAACGGGTTTTGGCATCTAAATCAATGACAAATGGATTTGCACTTATAACAAGTACCGTTCATGCAAAATACCTGTCTTTAGTGAATTGTAGTTTACAAATGTTGGATACTGAATTTTCTGCAAGGGTACTTGCCATCGCAGTGCAAAAGGGGTCTCGTTTAAGGGAAACATTTTCAGTTGTGTAAGTATTTCTCTTTTGAATGGGCTTGTAACAGTAAAAAATAATTTCTTGTTTGCTTATATTTGCCCATAAGTGAATACAACTTGTAGATTTAATCGGTTTATTGGCAAAACGGTTTTACATTCAAATTATCTTACGAGACAGTTTCGAAAAATGGATGTTTTCTTTATCAATCTGTAATGGATTACAAGAAAAAAGGAAATAGAATGCAGTTATAATATAACTTATTTAAATACAAAGTATAAAAAACTACAAGTGAGAAAAAGGACTGTAAATAACTTATTTTTTTATAACTTTGTAAGTTTAAAGTGAGAGAAAACTTGTCTATTAGAAGAAAAAAGGTGCTTACCTAATAAGTAATATCCTGATAACCATATGAAAAAAACATTATTATTATTTAATAACGTTAAAATTAAAAAAAAAAAAAAAAAAAAAAAAAAGAAATTTAACGTTATTAAATAATAATAATGTTTTTTTCATATGGTTATCAGGATATTACTTATTAGGTAAGCACCTTTTTTCTTCTAATAGACAAGTTTTCTCTCACTTTAAACTTACAAAGTTATAAAAAAATAAGTTATTTACAGTCCTTTTTCTCACTTGTAGTTTTTTATACTTTGTATTTAAATAAGTTATATTATAACTGCATTCTATTTCCTTTTTTCTTGTAATCCATTACAGATTGATAAAGAAAACATCCATTTTTCGAAACTGTCTCGTAAGATAATTTGAATGTAAAACCGTTTTGCCAATAAACCGATTAAATCTACAAGTTGTAAAAAATAATTATTTTTTGGTAAAGATTCCAATGTAATTCAATATTACCCATTAAGAAGGGGCACTTTGGGGGTTGCCATTTTCAAACGACAATTTCAAAAAAAAATTATAACAGAAAAGTTGTTTAGATTATTTTAATTTTATTTTTTTTTATTCACAAATTTTGATGCAAATCCAACAAACTCGAAAGTTAAGGGGGTCCAGTAAGGGCTCAAAAAAAATTTTAGGCAAAAAGTGTTATAAAAAAGTTGTTTTAAATATTTTTTTAAAACCATCTGTAAAATTTGAAACAAAATAAAAAATGTATAATTTGAGGGGGTAAAAGGAGGTGTAGCGCCGAAACGCGAATTTTTACAGCAAAAAGGAAAATTTATAAGTTGTTAACAATGACATTCTGCACCTCTGTGCAAATTTTTATCAAAACCTAACGGGACCGGTTTCGCAACGTTAAATGTGCCATGTTCTTTCGGGTTTCATAATGTGCATATTATAGAACGCAAATATAAATAGTAGATTTTAATACTAAGAGTTAAAGTGATGGTTTGTGTGACGAGGCAGAAAGCTTGTCTGATGAGCGAAGCGAGACAGACAATTCCGCCGAGGCACACATAGCCACTTTAACTCTGTGTAGTAAACGATACTTTTTCTTAAAACTTCTAAAAACAAAGGTTTTATAATAAATTTAATTTACTTATTTTAGTTGAATTTTATTTATTTTAAAATGAACGTCATTAAAGTGATGTTTATTTAAGGCTTAAAAAAAAAATTGGTAGCATTAGTAAAAGTTACTTTTACTGTCGCCGGCAGTAAAAATAAAAACTCTATGATACAGTTCAGAAAAGTGCTACTTTATGTTTGCCATATACGTAGTGATATTTTATTGACGTTTTAAGAAAAAAATTATTTTTTTAAATTTTTACCAAATATTGGTCTACAAAAAGTAAAAACTCATTTTTACATTCTCTAAAATTAAAAAAAACGGAAAAATCGAATTTCTATATCTGCATTCTGCAAAGAGCATCTTCTTACTCTTTTTTTGCATTTTATTTTTCAGAATAACTGAGCTACTTGAAGAATACATTATAGACGGCCTAAAGAAAAAATGGTGGGACAATAATCCAAATTCTGCAAATTGTGATCAAAAAAATTATGATGCTGAGTCTGAAAATCACGGAATAAATATTCACAACATAGGTGGAATTTTTTTTATGTTGGCTGCAGGAATAATTTACTCTTGTTTATGTTTGATTTACAAATATTTTACCAAAAAAAGAGAGACATTGAAAAAAAAATTTCTAATGATTCAAAAGAAAAAACAAAATTTTGATTTGACTAATTTTAAAAAGTAACTTGTAGCCTAATTATCCTAATTAAAATTTGTAGGTTCTTTAGAAAAAAATCCCAACCAAGATCTGCTTATGCAGGATTGTAGGCACTACCCAGGAACATAAAAGTGAAAAATTCCCACAAAATTTCCGTGACGTTTAGCCCCCATCTTGCATAGAAGTGAGGAGTTAGTTTTTTGTTAATACCTAAACTATTCGGCACTTTTGAATAAAGTTTTAAAAATGTTTAGGAACATTATTTTAATAAGAATACAATCATTTTTAAAAAAATAATAAATCACCAATATTAACGATTCTATAGCTCTTTGAAAATCACCTTATTGCATCATAATCGTCTATCTTAGTCATACATAGAGTCCTGAAGCATAGATTGCAGCGTTCTCTGTAGGACCAAATTAGCACATTTTCAAAGTGCTATAAAATCGTTCATATTGGTGATTTATTATTTTTTTGAAAATGATTGTATTCTTATTAAAATAATGTTCCTAAAAATTTTTAAAACTTTTTTTAAAAGTGCCGAATAGTTTAGGTATTAACAAAAAACTAACTCCTCACTTCTATGCAAGATGGGGGCTAAACGTCACGGAAATTTTGTGGGAATTTTTCACTTTTATGTTCCTAGGGATAGTGCCTACAATCCTGCATAAGCAGATCTTGGTTGGGATTTTTTTTCTGCGGGCATTATTAGAATGATTGGGCTATTGAAAAAATATAAGTTTTCAACATAGCGTGTCAAGAGTAAAAAAAAATATGTTGTTTTTCAATTATCGTCGGAAATAGTAAATATTATAGGTACATCATCATTTATTAATCATTTGTGGTATGTTTACACCGAATTTCCTAGCAACGTATGTAATTTTAACACATTATTTGACTTTATGTACCCATTTTTCTCACCCCTTTACTCTGCACCCCTAAATTCAATATAGCATATAGCGTTATAGATTACTGTATTTCTAAATTACTTACACTAAATTGTTTCCTATTTACCAATAAGGCATCATACACTATTGATGTAAAACTAAAGTAAAATTATGAAAAATAAAATAATTGGTTTGAGTGTTCTAATTTTTGTTTTAATTTATTTGAATTTGGTGTTTTCGCAGACTACGCAAAACTTAAATGTTTGTAAGTATTTTACAGGGTGTCAAAAAAAATATATGGTTTTTTTCTGGATTTTGTTTTTTCAGTTAAAATCAAACCGATTTTTATAAAATTTCTGTATACATTAGGTCTTTAATGATTAAAGACTTGATTTTGTAGAAAATAGCAGTCAGATTTTTTTTTGATAGTGAACTTTTTTTTTATACAGGTGTCCAAAAATTGGAGCATTAACGCGATGGTACACCTGATTTCCCAAGACACTGGGACACTGTCAAATTTTTTTTACTAAATTTGGTATTAATTTCTTGATTTTCGGGTATTCTCTGTGATTATATTCGTAAAACATGAAGAAGCAACGATACAACCACCATAAATATGATTAAATTATGGCTAAATTAAGGTCATATTTACCAAAAGAAATTTGACAGCGTCCCAGTGTCTTATGAAACCCAGGGTACGCTCTTGGGGCATTCTCAGGGATTCCTAAACAATTATTTAAAAAAATCCATCTGTTATATTCATTGAGGAAAATTCGAACAAAGTTGCATGAATTCGGCAACACAGTCTATTAAAATACATCGAAAAATTCCATCTATAAGTCTTGATCATGCATTTTTTGGTTAGATTTTATTGACATAGTTGTCAGCTTTATTTCATACAAATTTTGTAAAATTAAATTGATTATAGACAACTGAAATTAACTATATTGGCTTAAATTTCGACAGATGTCAGAAATTTTTTGCGCCCAAAACTCAAAACAACAATGAAAACAACAATACATTACACACTTACTATCTTTAGAATCTTAAAATCGCGCCCAAAACTTAAGCTTTAGAAGTTATCTAAGAGCCTAATTTCAGTTGTCAATAAAAATGTAATTCGGCGATTTAAAAGACAAACAAAAGGTGAAATGGTTTAATATAGATTGTAGCTTTGTATTAAACCTTTGTTTTCGTTAATGTGTGCTGTTATCTTCAAGGTATTTTTTGTAACATTCTTCTAGAGATTCCAAGACATTCCCAATAACGTACCGTCGCGTTTATAATTTTTGGACACCCCGTATTTGCAACTAATGAAAACAAAATTTTGACTGGTTTTGCAGAAAATACAGTAACCATTTTTTTCTGCATTATTTAGAAAATGCCTATTTTTTTTCATACTCTATTTTGTTAAAAAAAAATGGAAAAAAGTTTTCTTTGAAGTTTTTTTTTTTCAAAAATATTATTTTTTCTTAGTGTTTGTAAATGAAGAAGGCAATATGGTGGCTGACAAAGCAGTAGACGTGGCAACAACTTATATTAAAAAAAATACAAAACTTGGAGTCAACACTCAACCAGTAACTGTTCTTGGGAACAGAAGTGATCCTACTGGACTTTTAGAATCATGTAAGTACTATTTATTTAATTGTTTACAGCAGATTTGTTCTCTACTACTTTTAATTAGTATAAAAACACAGTTTCCGACAAATTTCTTTTTTTTAATTTTACCTTATTTTTTTGCAAGGGGTAAGAATCCAAATATTTTCAGATTTTTAATTTTCATGGCCACAAATAGTTTTTGTCACCAAATTATCTACATTCTTACGTAAAACAAGCTGCTAAATCCAAATCTGGCACTTAAATAATTCCAACTCATTTACTTTTGTGGCTATGTGCTTTCAAAGGCAACTTCAAACGGGCAACCCGATTTTTTTTAAGTCCTCTGATGGACAGAATCTTGATCAAAAAAAATAAAAGCAGATTCGTATTCTACAGCGAAAAAGCAATTTATAATAATGAATTTTAGTACTAAGAGTTAAAGTGATGCTTTGTGTGACGAGAGAAAGATTGTCCGGTGAGCGAAGCGAGACAGACAATTCTGCCGAGGTACACAAAGCCACTTTAACTCTGTGTAGTAAACGATACTTTTTCTTAAAACTTCTAAATACAATGGTTTTATAAAAAATTTAATTTACTTATTTTAGTTGATTTCTATTTATCTTAAAATAAACGTAATTAAAGTAATGTTATTTGACGTTTTAAGAAAAAAAAATTTGGTAGCGTCAGTAAAAGTTACTTTTACTGTCGCCAGCAGTAAAAATAAAAACTCTATGATACAGTTCAGAAAAGTGCTACTTTATGTTCGCTATATACTAAAGTGATGTTTTTTTGACGTTTTAAGAAAAAAGTTTTTTTTGCAGGATTGTTTGTATAACAAATGAAATTTTTAGTTTTTGTCATTTTTGACTATACAGAATGTTCCCTTTACTGAGAACATCCTTGTTTATTTTAAATAGAACAACCTATACATATATTCTTATGCTGTCAGATTTGTCTAAAAATAAGGATAATTTTGTTAAAAAATCTTAAACTTTTTTTAGTTTTTGCAACAAACATTTTTTCCGAAACTTTTGTTTCTTACAACTAATGGCGGGACGCCAAGTATAAAAGAAGTCCTTCTTTATTTCTTAAAATTTTGTGCTTTTCAGGATTGACATTTTTGCATAAACATAAAACAGTGTATTAACAAGAGCGGGTTAGATCAGTGAGTGGGATAGATAATTTAAAAAGTTAAACTTCGCAGATAGCTCATTTTTTATGACTATTTTTATTATTTTAATATAATTGTTAGACATTCTATATGATACTCTTCGCAGTAGATGATTAAAAAGGTGTATTTTTTATTTTATTGAAAACAACGTAAAACTTATTTTTTTTGTAAACGGGTGGGGATACAAAAAAATTACCAGATGCTTTTTTATAGGGAAAATTACAATCTTTAGTTTTATTAAGAATATTTTTTTTTGTAAAGTTCATATTAACGAAAATATGAATTTTTTTCTACTTTGGGGGTATTTTTAACCCTCTATTTATAACTTGATTTTTTCCAAAAACAATAGGGCACTTCCTCTAGATGGGATTGAATTTTGTGTTAAATCTCAAGTCGATCTGATAAACCGTTCTTGAGTTATGGTGGTCACAAATTTCGTTACAGACAGACGGACAAAAAATAAAAATCTTAAAAAGTCATAAAACGTACGAATCTGCAAAAATGTTTGCTCCAGGATGAATATTAACGATTTTAGAGAAGGTCCGAGTAATCGCAATATCCTCTTTTGCGAAGAGTATAATAAGATGTCTTAAAAACATTGTGCACCTTGTAAAATTTTATAAATAATCAGAATTTGTTTTTGTTTTCAGTATGTAAATCCTACAACGGCATGGTAGAACGTTCAGCCTTCCCCCACCTAATTCTGGACACAACCTTATCCGGAGCTGCAAGTGAGACAGTAAAGTCCTTCTCAGCAGCTCTGGGTCTACCTACCATCAGCGCCTCATGTGGACAAGAAGGGGACTTGAGACAGTGGAGGGAGTTAGATAATGATCAGAGGGAGTACTTGGTGCAAGTGGTGCCCCCTGCTGATATTATCCCGGAGATTGTCCGAGCCATTGTCTTGCAACAGAATATTACTAATGCTGCTATTTTGTTTGATGAGACTTTCGGTAAGAAAAAGGGTTTTTTACAGAACGTAAATTTCACTTTACTTCCGCTTTACTTCGGCGTAACTTAACCAAAATTAAGGCCGATTTATACCACGTAACTTTCACATTACTTCCGCTTTACTTCGGCGTAACTTAATCGAAAATTAAATAAAATACATGGGAATGTATTGGCAAATTTATACTTCGCTTTAGCGCTACTTTGCTGATTCATTTGGCTTAAAGTCGTATAAAGTCGTACTAACTCGAGACCCGAGCTTGGCCATCATGCGCAAAATTTGCAAAAATGAGATATTCGCCCTTATTGTCAAGGGTAGTGATTACGGAATATCGCTTCGTATACGATACCTGTTAGGTCTTCTTATGTAGGTTTTACGAAGCGATATTCCGTAATTACAGCTCAGGTATAAATTGTCAGAAGTCGCGAGTTCAGACACATGCGCTTAACTGATCCCAATTTCACGTAACTTTGCAATCTGTAAATTAGGCAAATTTGTAAAGTTAAGTGGAAGTGAAGTTACGCCAAAGTAAAGTAAAAGTTACGTTGTATAAATCGCCCTTTAAATAAAATACATGGGGATGTATTGGCAAATCACTTTCACTTCGCTGATTTATTTACCTGTAAGTCGTATTAAGTCGTACCAATTCGAGATCCGAGCTTGGCCGATCATGCGCAAAATTTGCAAAAATGAGATATTCACACTTTATTGTCAAGGTGTAATAGTCAGAAGACACGCGCGAGTTCAGACACATGCGCTTAACTGCTTCCAATTTTACGTAACTTTGCAATCTGTAAACAAGAGCGGGTTAGATCAGTGGTCTACCTACCATCAGCGCCTCTTGCGGACAAGAAGGGGACTTGAGACAGTGGAGGGAGTTGGATAATGATCAGAGGGAATACTTAGTACAGGTAGTGCCCCCTGCTGATATTATCCCTGAGATTGTTAGGGCTATTGTCTTGCAACAGAATATTACTAATGCTGCTATTTTGTTTGATGAGACTTTTGGTAAGAGTTCAATTTTTGTTAAGAATATCCAGGGTTTTCTAATGTCGTAAAAGAATTCGGGAAGTCATTTCTGGAACCACTTTAAGAAAAAAAATCTCACATAAACTTGTGTTCAATTTTGACTTTATTTTTAATAATAATTACTATATATAAACACTTTTTTCAAAATTGTGCAAATGAAGAAATATTTTTAGTAATTAGATACATCAAAAAAGTCCTATAACATTATTTAAAACAATTATTCGTTTCGGAAATAGAAAAAAAATTAATTTTTGAAGGGATCTTCAGAGGGCTGTAACTAACTAAGGGGAAGAAATATATATAAACTTCTTTTCTTAAAATGGGTCCAAAAAACATTCCCTAATTGTATCCTCGATTTTAGGAGACACCATGTATAAATACATAATGCACATTAGAAAGCATTTTTGGTAAGAGTTTAAAAACTTAAATGTTTTCGGAAAGTAAAAATATGAAACTTAAAAAATAGGGTTTTTTGGTAAAAGTATAAAGAAAACTATTTTGGGAAATAATGATTTGCAAGAAATAATTTTAGTTATAATATCATTTAGGCGGAGAAGCAAAAATCCGACAAAGCTTGAATTTTTTGGCTATAGTGGATTGAAATGCGGATTTTTGCATTTGGTTGTGAAAGACCCGTAGAAAAAATGTTTCCATTTTTTATTTGTGTCAGGCCTCAGGCCCCCAAAATAGCCCCTTTTAATGAATAAAAAATGAATTAACACCAAATTTTGGAAACAGGTGTAAAATATGGTTCTAAAAAGATTTTCGTAAAAAGAAATTGTCTAAAAATTTCCTGATGCCCCTCCTTCTATTGGGAATAATATTTAGATTTGTTGAATTTGCACCAAACTTTGTAGATGTATGCAAAATTATTTGCTAAACAAGTTTTTAAAGGAATTTTTTGTCAAAAAAATATTTTAAGCCCCCTTAATGGCCCCCTTCTATTCGAAATGATTAATATTTAGATTTGTTAGATTTGTAGATGCATTCAAAATAATATACAGGGTGGTCCAAGCAAAAGTTTCCACCCCCATTATTTCCTGAACGAATTTGTTCTGGAGGAACTGCCGCAACACGTCATTTTTTTTTTGGAGGGGGACATCTAATTAGGGTATTTTTTAATTTTTTTGTTCAACCCTCCAAGCGGGGTGATTACCCCATCCAAAATTTCAAATGGCACTACGGGTCAAGTGGGGTCTTATTTGAAAGCTACAATTTTTCTCTTTTCAAACAAAAAAAAATTTTCAAAATCGGGCGAAAGTTTTTGAAAATTTTTATTTTTTTGAATTTTAAATTTAATCATATTTTACGCATCTTAAGAAGAAAATGCTTAGACAGGTCGATTTTCTTTTGAAGAAAAACATCTAACAACATATTCCTTTTTTTTTTCTTCAGCCCCCCAAGCAGGGTAACAACCCCATTAATAATCTTTAATGGCCATTCTGGGTAAGTGGGGCCTTATTTGAAAGCTACATTTTTTCTCTTTTCAGCAAAGAAAAGAAATTTAAAATCGGACAAATATTTTTCGAAATTTTGTTGTTTTATTTTATTTTAAATCTAAAAGTAAATTTGAACACCTAAAAATTTTAATTTTTTAAGAAATTGTTCTTGAAATAACATTTTTAACTTTTTTTAAGAATAATTTCTCAAAAAATCAAAATTTTAAGGTGTGTAAATTTACTTTTAGATTTAAAATTAAAAAAAACAACAAAATTTCAAAAAATATTTGTCCGATTTTAAAATTTTTTATTTTGCTGAAAATAAAAAAATTGTAGCTTTCAAATAAGGCCCCACTTACCCAGAATGACCATTAAAGATTATTGATGGGGTTGTTACCCCGCTTGGGGGGTTGAAGAAAAAAATAAAGAAATATGTTGTTAGATGTTCTTCTTCAAAAGAAAATCGACCTGTCTAAGCATTTTCTTCTTAAGAAGCGTAAAATTTGATTAAATTTAAAATTCAAAAAAATAAAAATTTTGAAAAATTTTCGCCCGATTTTGAAAATATTTGTTTTTTTGAAAAGAGAAAAATTGTAGCTTTTAAATAAGGCCCCACTTGACCCGTAGTGCCATTTGAAATTTTTGATAGGGTAATCACCCCGCTTGGAGGGTTGAACAAAAAAAATAAAAAATACCCTAATTAGATGTCCCCCTCCAAAAAAAAAATGACGTGTCGCGGCAGTTCCTCCAGAACAAATTCGTTCGGGAAATAATGGGGGTGGAAACTTTTGCTTGGACCACCCTGTATGTTAAACAACTTTTTGTAGTACATTTTTGTTCAAAAATCCATTCTCCCTTGTCTCCCCAAAAGGCCTCCTTCTACTGGTTATAATATTCAAATTTGTTGGATTTGCACCAAAATTTATGGGTCTATGCAGAAAATGGAACTATTTGATGAGGTTCAATGGAACAAAAGCACAAAATAAAAAATGGACAAAATTTTTTCTAATGATCTTTCACAACGAAATGCAAAATACCGCAACTCAATCCACTTTGGCCAAAAGAGGTTGAATACGAGGGGCAAATCGATGGGTAAATTTAAGTAAACTAATTCACAAATTCTAGAATTTGTTGACAAATTCTTAACAAATTTTAAACAAATTCTAAACAAATTCTTCACAAATTCTACAAATTCTTAACAAATTCTTCTATTGAATTGCCCCTCGGTTGAATACTTCGTTTCCTCGCTTAATGATGCATATTGTAAAGTGTTTTTGGTAAAAGTTTAAAAACATAAATGTTTCCAAAAAGTACAAAATTTTTGATTTTTTAAAGAAGGATTTTTTTTTGGTTACAAGTTACAAGAAATATCTTCTTTTACAGTAATGGATCATAAATACAAGTCTCTCTTACAAAACGTGGCAACAAGACATGTAATATCCCCAATTGATGACGCCAAAATAAGTGACCAACTTCAAAAAATGCGCTCTTTGGACATTGTCAACTTTTTCATTTTGGCAAACTTAGCCAACATCAAAAGAGTTTTGGATGCTGCTGATAACAATATGTACTTTAATAGGAAGTTTGCTTGGCACGCTATCACACAGGACAGTGGAGATTTAAAATGTGCATGTAGGAACGCTACTATTTTATTTGTAAAGCCAATTGTCGACGCGAAATATCAGGATAGACTTGGACAGATTAAAACATCATATCAACTTAATGCTGAACCTGAAATTGCGTCGGCTTTTTATTTTGATTTGGCACTGTTGTCCTTCTTGACAATTAAGTAAGTACAAATTTAAACCTCTAAATTTTGTTTATCGAGGAATGTGGCGAAGCATAGAAACTGTGGTTATGTAATGTTGATTGCCTAAAATCAACAAAAAACACCACTTTCTGGTCATTGCTCAGTGGGTTTATAAGAGTAAATTTTAATTAAAAATTGTGCTTACCAGTAACATAAATAAACAGCACAAGTTAACATATTCCAAAGGTCCATCAATAAGCGTTTAAATACAGAATTTTGGCAATTTAGAAGCACTATTTTTTTGCATTTTAAATTGCCAACATTCTGTATTTAAACGGTTATTGTTGTACCTTTAGAATATGTCAACTTGTGCTTTGTTTATTTATGTTGCCGGTAAGCACAATTTTTAATTAATATTAATTCTTATAAACCAACTGAGCAATGACCAGAAAGTGGTGTTATTTGTTGATTTTAGGCAAGCAAAATAACATAACCTCAGTTTCTATGCTTCGCGACATTCCACGTTAACTTACTTCTAAAAGCTGTGTTTCTGTATTCATATGTCCTTTTTGACCATTAAATAAGTATTTTTGTAAAGACCCCTTTTAAAAACTCTGTAGTCCGATAAAATCTTACAAAAAATCCTTGTTTTTCAGAAATTATCCGGGCATCACAGTTTTTGCGGGTAAATTGTTGTATTTGATATCTAGAATTTTTTAAGGAGACAGTTTTTTTACGAAAACCTTTTTATAACCTTCTTTGGTGTCTATTTGCAAAATTTGGTCTGGATCCACCATGATCTATTATTTCGAATTTAAGGGGGCTCTTTGGGGGACTCTAGCACAAATGCTAATATGCGCATAAGTGCGCACATGGTAATTATGTTTCTAGGTATTAAATTCTACATTTTGCCACAAAAATTGTGCTGCCCGAAAAATTTCCGAAAAATAAGGATTATAAGTAAGATTTTATTGGACTATAAGTGCCATCAATGCTTATGAACAGGAACCAAAGTTGACATATTTTTTAGAGATATGATTGGTGATGGAACTTGGCAAAGAAATAATGCAACAAATTACATTTCATGTGATGATTACGATGGAAAAAATACTCCCAAAAGAAAAGGCTTGGACATCAAAAAATATTTCAACAAGGTATAATCCATATTTTAAACCAAAATTTGCAAATTACCCTAAGAGCCCGAGTACCCAATTTCTCTTATATTATGCAAACTTCGGTCCAACTAAGGCCCTAGTTTTTAGCGTTACTATTAAAGCTATTGTTTTAAAATGTTGACAATAACATTTTAAAGAAAGGTAAAATGTGCTAAAAACAACAACTGTTGTTTTTTTTTATAAATTAAGCACTTAAAGACTTATTTTTAAAAACAAAAGATACTACATAATAAATTATCTTTCCAATGACACCAACTTTTTGAAAATCCGATAAGAATTGGCAAAAATATTTGGGGTCTAAATTTTGTAAATATTTGCATATAACAGTGCTGCCAGCTTACGACATATGATTTTTCACGTCTGAAGTCAATCCTCTTTCCGAGTTTAAACGAATGAATCCAATTGAACTGGTGGTAAGTAGGCACTGTAGGTAGCTATTCATGATGTTAATATATTTGTTTGACTATAGTAGGCGGCAGCGCATTACCCAAAATATCCCTTTCTCTTCGAATTAAAGCCCGCGGCGGCGGTCCTTCGTCGTACCGGCCACCGCAGCCCGCAGCGGTTACCTCTTAACATGGTATTAGGACTGAGAATACGACTTTTTAAGTTAAATTGTGCACTAACAGGATAAATTTTGTTTTAAAGGATAAAGATGTAACTCCAACTTTTGGCCCAATAATAATCGAATCAAACGGAAAAAGTTTCATGAATTTTGACATGCAACTAAGTATGGTTGGGGTTCGTGATGGAGCCTCTGACAAAACTGCATCTTTGGGGACATGGAAAGCAGGTTACGATAACCCCCTTTCTTTAGAAAATGCAACCATAATGGTTAATTTTACTGCTGCTTTAGTATACAGAGTGTCTGTCGTAGAGGTTAGTATTTTTTTATAACAATAATTTTACTGAATTTAACATTATCTGTGTTCTTAAGGCTAGAGTTTCAAATTCACAGATTTGAAAATGTGCTCCTAGAAGCTCGTATAATTCATCTCCGTTAAGCTCCCGTCAATTCTACTAAGTAGCACATCTACATGAGGGCACCATACTATATTAAAACTAAATGTAATTTTGAACACTAGAAGGATAGGGCTACAAACGTATTATGATTTTATTTAAATCAGTTATTTCTTTGTGTTAAAAATTTGATTTTCGGCACAAAGACATACCTGATTTAAATGAAACCATAATACGTTTGTAGCTCTATTTTTGTAGTTTTTAAAACTACACTTAGTTTTACTATTCAATGGGACCCTCATGTAGATGTGATATTTAGTAGAATTGACGGAAGCTCAACGGAGATGACTTATACGAACTTCTAAGAGCATAGATCTTCAAAATTGTAAATTTGAATCTCTAGCCTTAAAAGAGTTCATAAGTGTTTTTTTTTTTCGAATTTATTGTATTTTACATACATATTTAAAGTTGTGATTAGCTAAATTAACTTTATATTTTGTTTCAGCAAAAACCGTTTATTTTTCGAGATGAATTGCATCCAAAAGGATACAATGGATATTGCATTGATTTGTTGGAAAAAATCAGCGAACAGTTAAAATTTGAATACGAAATTCAACCAGCTTCAGGTAGGCAACAGAATGTAAAATTTATACAACAACTTTTTTTGTTATGCATGTACTATCGTGGACATGAAATTTAAAACGATCAATTTTTGCATTGTAAATATGGTCAAAATACTGACTTAAACATCTCAAGTTTTATGCGAAGTGGACATTAACAAGAAACATTTCTCTGATGTTTTACGATGATTAGAGCCTTATTGTTATCCTAAAACAAAATTATTTAAAAAAAGAAATATTTTCTTACTATTTTTCTCGCCGGCAGCACATTTTACATAATTTATTTTAATGAAATACATTTGACGCATTTGTTGTAAAAATAACATTCGAAAACTGACATAAAAAACCCCATTCACAATAAAGTAAAATTCAAAAAATCAAAGTTGGCTGATAAAAAATCGTTTTAAATTCCGTGTCCACGATAGTACAATTTTAATTTTCGAAATCATCCAATTAAATTTGAGTAAATTTCACACAAATGTAATTTCAGAAAAATCAGCATAAAAAATTCATTTAATTAAATGTTTTTTTTTTGAAATTGAGACGATTTTTAAATTACTATTTGTGCTTTCTGAAATTTAATTAATGGTTTCTAAAATAAAGGTAATGCCTTCTGAAATTAAAGTGTAAAATGTAGAAGTACATAAAATATTAAATATCAGCTATTTTAAGTAGTTTTAAAAACTAACCAAGACTAAATTCCTAGGCAATTTATTTGGCAATATGGACTCTCGAGGAAAATGGAACGGGCTAGTCAAAGATTTGATAGATAAACGAGCAGACATAGGTTTAGGAGCAATGTCAGTTATGGCAGAAAGAGAAAATGTCATAGATTTTACTGTTCCATACTATGATTTAGTGGGGACTACAATTTTGATGAAACTTTCCAAAACGCCTACTTCTTTGTTCAAGTTTTTAACTGTCCTTGAAAATGAGGTGTGGATTTGCATTTTGGTAGCTTATTTTTTCACGAGGTAAGAAATTAATATTCAGAGCTATTCTTACTTTGCTATAAACGATCTCAACATTGACTTCAATAAGTGGGAAAAAAAAAGAAATGGTTCAACAATCTAAGCAGTAGTTAGTAGCCGTGGTTCATTCTTTTCCCCACTCATTGTAAAATCAATGTTGATATCGTTCATAGCCAAGTAGGAATAGCTCTGATTTCAAATTATGTCTACAGGGTGTCCGCGTTTGGTTTATATTTTTTATATGACAAATAGAGAGCAAAAACATTTGGTGGATGAAATATTTTAAAATGGTTTACCGTTCTTGAAATACAGCCCTTTAAGTAAGGTAGAATAAAAATGTTTAATCGAAAATATTCAAAAATCGGTTTGTTAAACCATACTGTAATTTGCACAATTAATAAAGGTAATAACGTGCGATCCACAAAATTTGACGTTAACTCTTGCTGTGGAACGTCAAAAATATGTCAATCAACAATGTTTTAACAATGAAAAAAATTGAAATTTTACAAATGCATGGCAAGAGTCGACGTCAAATTTTGTGGATCGCACGATACAAACGGTTATTTTGAATCCGTTTTGCAATTTGGCACTCCTTTTAAAAAGGAGAACCACCAGTGCATAATAATACCCTATAACATTTTTACTCTCAACTATTTTGGAACTTAATTTATTTTTTTAACTAAACAGATTTAAGTAAAAATATTCTTATCACTTTAAATATTTGATAAAATGTTGTTACACAATTCGATGTCATAGAAAATGATTGTTACAACTGTCACTTTGGTTTACCAAAATGACTTACGGACTATACCCTGAACTAGACAAAAAGCTTACTTCAGTTAAGTGCCAATAGTCAGTGACGTAAAAATCACAGAAAAAAGGCTAGTTTACTGCAAAATACGAAATCCACATGGTTTTTGGTAGTATATTTCAGAAACGGTACATTCTTACAAAAATATAAAGTGGTAAGAAAGTGTTTACTGGAATCTGTTTGGTTAAAAAATGGTTAAAAGCAAGTTTTATGAACACTACTGGTGGTTCTCTATTTCAAGCCCCATGGCCCATATGGCAAACCGTTTTTATTACTTTTATTAATTTTGCAAGTTTCATTATAATTTGACAAACCGGTTTTTGAATATTTTCGATTAAGAATTTTTAGTCTACCTTACTTAAAGAACTATATTTCTGAAGCAGTATACCCTTATAAAATATTTCTTTCACCAAATGTCTTAGTTTTCTACTCTTTTTTGTCATATAAAAAAAGCAAACTAAATGCAGACACCCTGTATAACTTTATATTTAAATTATAGCTTCCTAATGTGGGTATTCGACCGCTGGAGCCCATACAGCTACCAAAACAACCGCGAGAAATACAAAGACGACGAAGAAAAGCGAGAGTTCGACCTCAAAGAATGCTTATGGTTCTGCATGACCTCACTAACCCCTCAAGGTGGAGGTGAAGCCCCGAAGAACCTATCAGGCCGCTTAGTAGCAGCCACGTGGTGGTTGTTTGGTTTTATTATCATAGCGTCGTATACTGCTAACTTGGCTGCGTTTCTGACGGTCTCGAGGTTGGATACTCCGATAGAGAGTTTGGAGGATTTGGCCAAGCAGTATAAGATTCAGTATGCGCCTTTGAATAATTCTGCTACTATGGTGTATTTTCAGAGGATGGCTAATATTGAGTCTAAGTTTTATGAGTAAGTGGTTTAAGAAGAATTTTAATTTTGAATTTGGTCAGCATTGATATTGATTTATTCATAGGTAATATCCCTAGGGCATCAAATTTTTCCGGAAAAATGTCGAGACCAACTGTATATTTTAGTAAAAGAGTTTTACTAAAAAATATACAGTTGGTCGAGACTTTCGGAAAAATGTGTTGCCCGAGGGATATTTGGCAAGAGTATATCCCGAGATATTAGGTACGTATTAGGATAAAATAAATAGACAAGTCAAGATTGTGAAAGATAGAATTTGTATTAACATTGTCAAATTTGACAGCCGGGGTTTTTCCGCGCAAAAATTTGCGGCCGGCAATTTTTCCACTGTAAAACGCCAAAAATGACACCTTAGATCACTGTATATGACAGGAGGGATATACTCAAGTAAATTTTGAAAATTGATCGCCATTGATGTGCTGGCAAAATAAAGAAAGCACTTGGGAAAATTTTCTGATTTGTTTTCTACGGCATTTATGTATTATAAAAACATAGTTTCCGGCATTTTTTTTCCGATTTATTTTATTTTTTGTAGGGTGTCCAAATATTTGTATTTTTTAATTGTACACAAATAATTTTTGTCCAATTAATAAGTGCTTTCAATGAAATTTAAATATTTACAGAGCTTTTGGTTTTGGTGATATAAGCTTTTAAAAAGACAACTTTAAAATTTCAATCCAATGTTTTTAGAACCCTGTTCGGCATTTTTTTTTTTAAATAAAATGCGGAATTCTTTATTTCTTCAGCAAAAAGCAGCAGTTTTGAATATTTTTAAAATTTGCCCAACATGCTAATCTAACAAAAAAACAAAGGCACTTGCAAAAAATCTGATTTGTTTTTTTACTTTTTTACACATTTTAATTAGTATAAAAACACAGTTTCAGGCAAATCACTTTTGTTAAATTTATCATATTTTTTGTAAGGAGAAAGGGTCCAAATATTTTTAGTTTTTTAATTGGCATGACCACAAATAATTTTATTCACAAATTGCTACTATTAATGCTTATGCAAAACGAGCTTTTAAAGGCAACATTAAACGGGCAACTTAGTCTTTTTATGGACTCAAATTACCAAAATACCACAGATTTGTATTCTACAGCAAAAAGGCAATCCAAAAAATAATTTTATTTTATATCAGGAAAAAAGAAATGTATGGTAAACAATTCCAAACTTTTTTTAAATTTGACCAAAAACAAAAAAACGAAAGCACTAAAAATCTGTTAGTTGATTTGATTTCTACTGCTTTTAATTAGTGCACAAACACAGTTTTAGGAAAATCCAAAATTTACTTCATTTTTTGTAATGGTCCAAATCTGTACCAATTACCATAAAATGCAAAAAATTCCCATCTCATTTAGAAGAAGAACGCTATTGTATTTAAATAAATCAAACAATAAGTAGGGGGTTACAACTAAGAAAACAAGTTAAAAAGTAGAGAAAAATTCATATTTTGGCTAATATGAGTTTTATAAAAAAGTATTCTACATTTACCTATCAAAATGCACATTTTTTTTACACCCACCCGGTTAGAAAAAAACATTTTTACTATTCTTAAAAAAATAAATCTGTCTTGTTAATAATAATGCATTGGAAAAAAAATGAATTATTACTATTTTTAATAAAATAAATCTGTCGTGTTAATAATAATGCATTGGATTATAACCGCAAAAAAATACTCAAAAAATGTTGGGTTTTACAAAAAATTAACCTCTGCAAAGAGTATCTTCTAACCCATTCACTGATTTCCCATTTCTTGCCAAACCCAAAACATAACCTCCTTCCAGAATCTGGAAAGACATGAGCCTAAACGACAGCTTATCAGAAGTAGAACGAGCTCAACTAGCTGTATGGGACTATCCAGTCAGTGACAAATACACCAAACTTTGGCAAGCGATGCAAGAAGCAGGCCTACCTAATTCTTTAGATGATGCTGTTAAAAGAGTTCGAGACTCAAGATCATCCGCTGAAGGGTTTGCTTATATTGGGGATGCTACAGATATTAGATATTTGGAATTAACTTCTTGTGACCTTCAATTAGTTGGAGAAGAGTTCTCTAGGAAGCCTTATGCTATAGCTGTGCAACAGGGATCGCCTTTAAAGGACCAGTTTAACACTGCGTAAGTATTTGGAAAAATTGAAAGTAATATTAAAGTTTGAAAATTAAAAAATTTGATTGCTCCTAATGCTGTTCATTTTGACTGTTCGATGACAGAAAAAATGTCATTTAGCATTGTTTAATGACATTTTTTCTGTCATCGAATAGTCAGAATGAACAGAATTAGGTGCAATCAAACACGATCAATAACTGGAAATAGTACACTATACAGGGTAACCAAAAACTAGGAAAAAATTTAGGGGGTAATTCCTAAATCCATTTTAAGAAAAAAAGTTCATATAAACATATGTCAAAAATCACATTAAAGTTGGGGGTGAACAACCTCCATAGTGCCCACAAATGTGCCCCTTCCAATAATAATTTTCAATTTATTTTTGCGCACTTTATGCCTTAAGGCAAGAAAATTAAAATTTTTTTTAGACATTTTGACACCCTGTATTTCAGAAACGAAAGATTTTCGGACACATGTTTATATCAACTTTTTTTCTTAAAATGGTTTTAGGAATTACTTGATGCTTGGACCTATTTAAAAAAAAAAGTTTATTTGAACATGTGTCCGAGTTGTTGTTCCCCTTAGTTAGTTACAGCCCTTTGAAAAATTTCTAGAAAAATATTTTTGTCGTTTTATTTTCTAAACGAATAATTTTTTTTAAAAAAAGTTATACTTAGAACCTTTTTGGTGCATTTAAATACTGGAAATATTACTTTATTTCTAAAATTGGAAAAAGTGTTTACATTGGTGGCTCTTGGGGGGCTGTAAGTTGAAAAAAAGTCATAATTGAACACATGTTTATATGAAACTTTTTGATTAAAATGGGTCCAGGAGTTACTTACTGAATTTTTTCAACGACATTGGGAAACATCCTCTATAAGACAATTTTAAAAGTAATTTAAATGCAAAACTCAATATTTTTTCAAGTGCTCCAATCAGCAAAAAAAAATTAAAATGCAATTTATAGTTTACAGCAACTTTGAAAAATGTTAGCAAAAAAAGCAAAGCTCTGTCAAAAAATCAGATTTGTTTTCTACCAAAAAAAGCCAGTTTCACGAAAATCAATTTTTTCAAAAAAGTTACATAATTTTTTATATTTTCAGTTTTTTAATTGGCCCAGCCACAAATAATTTACCACTATTAAATGCCTATGTAAAACAAGATGCTAAATCCGAATAATGGCACTTAAATAGTTCTAATGCTTTTAGTTTTGTTGCTATGTGCTTCTAAAGACAACTTCAAACGCGCAAGCCAATTTTTCTTTCAGTCCTCCAATTAGCAAACCATTTTTTTTTACAAAACATGTACATGGACAGCAAAATATTGGATAAGCATTTTTGAAAAAACATAAGTTTTGACCAACTCTGAAAAGATCTAACAAAAAAATAAAAATCACGTGAAAAAAAAACAGATTTTTAAACTTATTTTCATCAATTAACCATACAGTTATTATGTCTATTTTTCTTATTTTAACCCTAGAAATTACCTTTCAAACTGACCATTTAAAAAATATTGTACCGTAATTTTGAACAATTATTTTATGTACATTTTTTTTCAGAATACTTCAACTTTTAAACAGAAGAGAACTAGAACGCCTAAAAGAAAGATGGTGGACAAAGAACCCAGAAGCACAGAAATGTGAAAAAGAAGATGATCAATCAGATGGCATCAGCATCCAAAATATTGGCGGTGTTTTCATAGTAATATTTGTTGGAATTGGTCTCGCTTGTATTACTCTAGCTTTTGAGTATTGGTGGTACAAATACCGTAAAGGGACCCGCAGAATTAATGTTAGAGAAGTTACCCCACAAAATACAAGTAACCCTGTTAAAGAAGTAACCCTTGGGGGGATTAATTTGTTTAATAAGGACAAAGATAAGAAAGATAAGGGTTTTTTTAATAGTGAGACAAAGTTGTACCCTAGATCACGCTTTTAAAAATGTTTAACTTAAAACTAGTATGTCGAAAAATTGGCGCATAAACGCGATGGTACGCTCTTGGGGCATGCCTAAGAATTCCTGGAAAATTGTTAAAAAACCCATCTGTTATATTCATTGAGAAAAATGCGAACAAAGTTGCATAAGTTCGATGACACAGTCTAGGAAAACACATCTTAAAATCCCATCTATGAGTCTTGATCATACACTTTTGCATTTGATTTTATTAACATTGTTGTCAGCTTCATTTCATGAAAATTTTGCAAAATTAAATTGATTATAAAAATGTAATTTGACCATTTAAAAGATAAACAAATGGTGAGATGGTTTAAGATAGACTGTAGCTTTGTATTAAACCATTTTTCGTTAATATGTGCTGTTATATTCAAGTAAAGGTATGAGTGTTCGAAGTTTTGCACTTTGGGACCTCATATCTCAAAGTGTATATGAGATGAATTTTTTTAAATATTTTTCTAGGGATCCCTAGACAAGCCCTAATAACGTACCGTCGCGTTTATGCGACAATTTTTGGACACCCTGTATAAGTAGAAAATTAGAACTAGTTTTGGTTAAATTTTTCACAAGTAGAGCTACATATTTTACCATAACGCAAAATATGGTTGTCTTCAAGGTACACAAGTTTTTAAAATAGTCTAAATTTTCACTAATTATGCTTCTACTTTTACCAAAATCACTTTATAATGAGCATTATAGATTTATAAATAAATTATTTGTTGCAAATCATTATTTTCCAATATTTACCTCAACTTTTACCAAAAACCATTTTTAAAGTTAATTTTTTTTTACTTTCCGAAAAGATTTATGCTTTCAAACTTTTAACTAAAATCATTTTATGGTGTGCATGTTAGGTTTATAAATAAATTATTTCTTGCAGATCTTTATTTCACAAAATTTTTTCCTTTGAATTTTCATTAAAAAACCGTTTTTTTAAGTTTACTATTTTTTACTTTTCGAAAACATTTATGCTTCTAAGATTTTACCAAAAATACTTTATAAGGTGGATAATAAATAAATGAAAAAATTATTTCTTGCAAATTATTAAAAAAAAATTATTAAGTAATTTTTCTTGAAATTTACTTAATTTTAGAAAAAGAACAGATTGCATATCTGTTTTTTATGCCTTCTAATACACCGAAAAATACAATTTAAAGCAAATCGATTATAAAAAATTTACACCATTTTTAACCAAGGCTCCAAATTTTTTTAGTTTTTTATTTTTCAAGGCCACAAGTATTTTTTTATCAATATATATATGTTCGTATGATTATTAATAAACATTACAAGTCATAGTAGGTATAAGGGTTGGTATGTGACAAATATAAAGGCCATTATTGCTTATGTAAAACGAGCTGTTAAATTTAAATCTGGCACTAAAATAGTTCCAACACTTTTGGCTTAATTGCTATGAGCTTTTAAATCAAAGGCAACTCTAACGCGACACCTAATTTTTTGCAAAATGATCTTGTTTGTAAAATATTATTTTGAGAAAAAACTATCTACCAAATAAATTTCATTAAAATCAAAAAAATTTTTTTTACCATTTTTGCGAATTTCACCAAAAATTGTGAAATTTTGCAAACTTCAAAGACCTCCAAAAATAGAACAAAAGCACTTGGAAAAAATCCGATTGCTGATTTATTTTCTACGCCTTCTAATAAACCCTAAAGCACAATTTAAAGCAAAGAATTTTTTTAAAAATTTGCCTTATTTTTAAATTAACTATTTTACCTAATAAAAAAAACTTACCCATTTCAGTCCTTTTTAAATCATTTTTTGCATTGTATCTGCTAAAGTATGAAGTTCATCCGCGATTGAATGCGCATGCTCAGCAACTTCCAAAGCCATCTCTAAATAATCATCATTTATTTCTAAATTATTTTCTGGCTTGTTGAACTCTCTATTGAACACTGCAATTGTTAATTGGTTGTCTAATAACTAAAAAAAAATGAATTTTTTATGATAATTTAATTTTAAAATAAAAAAAAATATCAAAACTCCTTTGGGGTTAGTTGGGGCAATTGAAAACGCTTTTAACAACTTTTTTATTTTTTTTTTATTTTAAGGGTTCATGTTGCGAAACATAAAAAGTGTGGTTATGTAATGTTGATTGCCTAAAATCAACAAAAAAAAGCACTTTCTAGTCATTACTCAGTGGCTTTATAACAGTTAATTTTAATAAAAAATTGTGCTTACCAGCAACATAAATAAACAAAACACATGTTGAGATTTTCTAAAGGTCCATCAATAAGCGTTTATATACAGAATGTTGACAATTTAAAATGGAGAAAAATGGTAGAAGTACAATTGCCAAAATTCTGTATTTAAACGCTTATTGATGGACCTTTAGAATATCTCAACTTGTGCTTTGTTTATTTATGTTGCTGGTAAGCACAATTTTTAATTAAAATTAACTCTTATAAACCCATTGAGCAATGACCAGAAAGTGGTGTTTTTTGTTGATTTTAGGCAACCAACATTACATAACCACAGTTTCTATGCTTTGCGACATTGACCTTTTTACGAGGGTATTTCTTTTATTAGTAGAAAATATAACTTACCTCAAAAATTTCATGCAAATTCCTATTACACTTCTTCAGTTTTTCCAAAATAAGATCTGTGCACTTCAATTTACATTCCAGTCCACTCATATATCGAATAATGCTTGCAATTTTGTTAGTTTGTGACAGAACCATTATTTTTAAATTAGCGATTCCATCTTTGGTTACTTTGCAGATTTGATGGTATTGCTCACCGTTCTTAATACTATTTTCTATTCCGCGGGATAATTCAGATGCGTTTTTTACCATATCTGCATGTTTAGAACTTAATTGCTTTATAGGGCCAAAACATGGGAATAAATTCATATCTTTTTCTACTAAGTCACTTAACTCATGAATTGGAACTTCGTTGTCGATTGAATTGGCATCATTGTCCATTTTTAAGTTGTCCACACAGGTAAATAGCTTGCATATGATGCTTTGCTGCAATAAAATTGCAAAATATAGTCCGAGAAAATCTTACATTGGGTCAAGAAATTTTCCGGGCAGCACAATTTTTATTAGTCGCGTCTAACTACCTCTAACTTTGGGGAAACTCAAAGGATTGACTTCATTTTTTTTGCAAAACATCCACAAATAAATTTAAATCACTAATAAAAACTAAAATTGCGCCGCTAGTCTTTCCTGAATTTTTTATACTCTTCGCAAACTGTAACTTGCTTATTATTAAATTTACAAAAAAAATCATTCTTATGAAAATTAAAGAGAATAAAATGTTGTAATAAAAAAAAAATTGCCCGCCCCCTCCGAGCTCCGCCCCCAAATTTTAAATATTTTTTTTTCATGCTCATGTTTTAAAAAACAGAAAAAACGTTCATTAATTACTAAATTAAAAAAAAATGCTCCCCCACTATGCCCCCCCAACTTGGAAAAATTTGTATCTCGCTTATTATTAAACATTTATATCAATTTTTTTTTTAATTTGGTAAATAATGAATGTTGATTTTGTTCCTTAAAAAATAAGCATAAAAAAAAATACTTAAAATTTGGGGGGTTATAAGGGGGCAGAGCTCGGAGGGGGGCGGGAAATATTTTTTTTATTACAAAATTTTATTCTCTTTCATTTTTATAAGAATTATTTTTTCTGTGGACTTAATAATAAGCGAGATATAGTTTGCGAAGAGTATAACAACTTCAGGAAGGACTAGCGGCGCCATTTTAGTTTTTATTAGTGATTTATATTTAATTCTAAACGTTTTACAAAAAAAATGAAGTCAATCCATTGAGTTTCCCCAAAGTTAGAGATTTTAAGGTTTTTCATGCTAGTTTGACGCCACTATATAGGAAATTATAGTATTTGATATCTAAAATCATAATTACCATGTGCGCACTCATGCGCATATTAGCATTTTGTGCTAGAGCCCCCCAAAGAACCCCCTTTCATTGGTAATAGTATATCATGGAGGATTTACACCAAATTTTCAAAATAGACTCTAAAAAAGGTTCTAAAATGATTTTTGTAGACATTTTTTTCGCAAAAACATTTCTTCAGCCCCCAAATGGCCCCAAAATGAATAATATTTATTACGTTGGATTTACACCAAATTTTGAAAATAGGTCCATAATAAGGTTCTAAAGAACATTTTTAAAAAACTTTTTCTGTAAAAAATTTTCTTCACCCCCCACGAAAAATAGCCCCCAAAAGGGGCAAACATTTTTTTTTTCAAATATTTTTTAAAAACGGTTTTTAGAACCTAAATTTGCATCTTTTTGTAAAATTTGGTGTAAATTAAACGTGGCAAATATTACTCATTTTGGGGCCATTTGGGGGGTGAAGGAATTTTTTGGAATAATTTTTTTTATGAATATCACTTTAGAACCTTATTTGGTGTCTAGTTGCAAAATTTGGTGCAGATCCACCATGATGTAGTATTACGAATTAAAGGGGGCTCTTTGGGGTGCTCTAGCACAAAATGCTAATATGCGCATGAGTGCGCACATGGTAATTATGATTCTAGATATCAAATACTACACTTTTCCACAAAAATTGTGCTGCCCGAAAAATTTCTGAACAATAAGGATTTTTTGTAAGATTTTCTCGGACTATTAGTACAGTCAATCCGTATGTGGACATCGACAAAATTCCTAGTAGGGTCGCTTTTTATACTCTTCACAAGAGTATATTGCAATCGATCAGAAAATCCTAAAATCGTCAATTTTCGTCGTAGAGCAAAAATTTTTACAGATTCGTGCGTTTCATGACTTTTTAAGATTTTCATTTTTTGTCCGTCCGTCTGTCGGTCGGTCGGTCGGTCGGTCGGTCGGTCGGTCGGTCGGTCGGTCGGTCGGTCGGTCGGTAGGGTGTATGTCACGTTTCTTGTAAACACGCTATCTCAAAAACCAAAAGGGATATCAAACTCAAATTTTAAGGAAAAATCAACCTTTATAAGAGGAAGAACCCTATTGTTTTTGACAAGAATCCCATCACTACAAAGCCCCCTTCTGGGCCCCCCAAATGAAAAAAAAATCGTAGCTCAACTATTATTAAATTTACAAAAAAAATTATTTGACATAAAACATAGGAAATTGAATTCTCTACAGAAAAGTATTCGTTGGTTTTTTTGTCAGACCCCCCTTTTACCCCCCATCACAAAAAAACCTCCTATCTCCGTTATTATTCAGTTTACAAAAAAAATCTTTTTCACAAAATTAATGGAAATTTAATTTTTTATTAAAAATCTTGGTTTGTTTTTTGTAAAGTTAGCCAGTAAGGTTAAAAAAACAAAAACTAAAAGATTTCAGTAACAAAAAACTTCTAAGTCCAAATAGCGTGCCGCGTCGGTCAAGGAGGCCATGCCAAAAATATTTCAAACAAAGAAACAAAGCCAGCTGTCAGAACAAATAACCTCAAATATCTTAAAGTTCAGAACTGACGTTTATCCTCTTCGTTAACTAAATTCTTCGTGTTTTCTGTTAATAGTTTGCACTCTTCGCAGATTTTTTTTACATAATTTTTTTTTATAAGAGACTATTAATTATCCTGTAATAGTTTTCTTGCGAAGAGTATACCATAGAATGTGTAGCAATTATATAAAAAATTGATTTAGCTTTGATTAATAAAGTTTAAAATTACACTTCTACCGATTTCGAATTCTACTCGAGCTACTTATCTGTGAAGAGTAACTACTACGCGTTTCGACTTCTACTTATTTCTTGTTTATATGATGTAACTGGATGTCCAAAGAGTAAAACCCCAAATTGGCGTATCTACTTATTGCAGAAACGGAGTTATGGCCCCCCAAAGGGCCCCCTTTAATTCTCCACGGTGGAACTGCACCAAATTTTGCAAATAGATGTCAAATAATTTTAGAGATTTTTATTTTATAAAAATCTTTTTAAAACTTTATGTGACATCTATTTGCAAAATTTGGTGCAGTTCCACCGTGATGAATTAAAGGGAGCCCTTTGGGGGGCCATAACTCCGTTTCTGTAATAGGTAGATATACGCCAATTCGGGGTTTTACTCTTTGGACAGTTACATCATATAAAAAAGGCGGCCCTACTAGGAATTTTGTCGATGTACCCTCATTATTTAGGACAGATTGACTGTAGTAAAAGGTTCAAAATAAGACAAAATTAACATATTTTAAGCAAGTTTTTACCTCTTTAGGATGCCCCAGTTCTCCAGAAACAAACTTAGACGCTTCACTACCCAAGCAAACGCCTAAATTAAGCAAAAAATCCACAATATCCTCTTCAGAAACTATCGCATCATAGTCTTCTTCAGATACAACTTTTATTACCCAGGAAAGTAGAAAAACACGATTTGGGGCCGCCAAAACATTCTCAGAAACTTCCTTTTCGCTCAAAGAATGAATATTAGGATAATTATACTTTAATAAAGCTTGGTGAATGCAATTAGGTTGCTCCATTTCGGCTGCTAGGTTTTCAAATTTTAAAACATAACCTTTAATTTTTAACAGACGCTACTTTATCTATGGTTTAGCGTCACCCTAGCTACTAATCCCTAAAACACAAAAATCGTTCAAATTTGGACATGATTTTGGGTTAAAATAGGCTAAAGCGTTAAGTTTTATTATTATCTTTGTTTAAAACAAGGTTTTAAAGCGCAAAATGGCTTAAAATTTGAAAAAAAGCACATAAACTAGTTCTGCGTAATGGTAGTCACATCTGTTAGTTTGTCTAAAGCCACACCAATTCTGTCGTAACGCAATCTCAACTTTACGTTACAAAAATGTGAACGCAGCTTTTTATGTCAAAGTTTTTAGGTTAGAATTCGCAAAACGCGTATTTTTGTAGCAAAAATGTTTATTTTACGAAATGTAGCACTTAAAATACCAAAAAACGCTCCCACAGTGAACACCAACACTGTGCGTTGCTTTAAACAGCTAAAACAAAACCCTGGAATTAATAGAAGAGCAAAAATAATCACTAGAAATGAAAATGAGCTTCACGAAATTGATGAATTTGAATCTGA
The DNA here is from genome assembly GCA_963920755.1 of Cartodere bifasciata. Taxonomy (NCBI): domain Eukaryota; kingdom Metazoa; phylum Arthropoda; class Insecta; order Coleoptera; family Latridiidae; genus Cartodere; species Cartodere bifasciata. The sequence goes on along the minus strand of OY987194.1, from coordinate 1,078,614 downwards.
TTTTATGTCGCTAGAAACAAGCCATAAGGAGCATGTTAGTGAAATAAATGCCATGAAAGAACGAGAAAAGTATCAAATAGTACAAAGGAAGTATTTTAAGGAGACACATCCTAATTTTTTAACATGGGCGGATAAAACTCAGATTAAATATCTTTACAACAACGACCCTGAAGAATGGTCGCTGGAGAAGTTGTCTGAAGGATTTCCGGCCACACCGGAAGTCATAAAGGTGAGTTTAAACTATCTATTTACGTTTAAAGTCATTTTAGAGCATCGTAAATTTTTTTTTTAATTTTTGCCTTTAAATCGTTAAATTAGACAAGAAAAGCTGTTTTATTGTTGTTTTTTAAATATATATTGTTGTTTTAGGCTATAGTTAAATCAAACTGGACCAAATCAAGCGAAACCAAGATTAAAAATCACGACAAAAGCGTTCAACAAAATTGGAACAAATTCAAAAGAGGACAGTTTAATGACTTACCTGATGATTTAAAGAAACATTTATCCAAATTTACAAACCGATCCCTTAATTTTAAACAATTTGAACCCCCTCCAGGCTCAAAAAACACATTACAACCCCCAAAACCAAAATTAAACATTAAAAACGAATTCTCGCAAATAATATCTAGTAACCATGCGAAAAACGTCACAGAAACAAATGAGAATCGGTTAATAGACGCTAACTTCTCTAAGAAAAATGAAGAAGAAGAAGAACAATTTCAAGAAATGCCCGCAATAAATCATTTAAAATCGAGTAAAAGAGTTCAAACTTTGGAAAATTTAAAGCAAAATCTGGAAAACCAAGTTTCTAAAGGTAAGACAGTGCCATTGGATGATTTGTTAATAGTTCAATCGACTCAAAATGTGCCAGGAATTAACCAAAATGAGAAAACTTCAGAATTGACCGAATTTAATGTAGATAAGTATAAAACTGGTATTGTAGAAATTAGAAATAAGTCGGAAAAAGATGTAGCGCATTTAGTGTATCCGGATAAGATAAAAATTCCTTTGCCTAGGAATAAAATTAGTAAAAAATGTGTTTATAAGTTAAATGATTGTTATTATGATTATGATGGAGAATTTTTATACAGAGTTCCTGGTATGGATTAGTTTTTAGTTTTTGTAATAAATTATTGGCTAAATATTTGTTTTTTTTTTGGCACCAATTCTTTTATTGAATGTTTACTAGACTTAAAGGCAACTTAAAATGCGACACCTGTTTTTTTTTTTTCAAAGGGCTTTAATTTGCAGAAACTTTCTTTAAAAAGAAATTCAAATGCTGATTTGTATTGTACTTACAGCCAAATGGTAGTATTATAAAATAAGTTTCATTCAAATCAAACACAAAAAAAATTTGCAAGGCCTTTTTGAAATTTTTTAAAATTTTACCGCTTTTGATAAGCTCTGGCAAAAAAACGAAAGCACTTGGAAAAAAACCGGTTGCATACTTGTTTTCTACGACTCCTAATAAGCCTACAAACACAGTTTCAGGCAAATCCATTTTTTCAAAATTTACCTCATTTTGAACTAAGGGGTAAGGGTCCAAATATTCTCAGTTTTTTTAATGTCTCGATACCAAATAATTTTTGTCAACAATAAGTGCCATCAATGTTTATGCAAAACGAGCTGCTGAATCCGAATCTGGCACTTAAATAGTTCAAACGTTTTTAGTTTTTTTTAGAGATGTGCCAGTGGTATTTGACCAAGATTTTGACCAGGTATTAATACGGTATTTTGATCGCCCCATTTTAAAGGTGGTCATATTTCTCGTCATATTCTGAATTAAAAAATGAGCTTTTTCGATTTTTTTTTCGAAAATTTTAAAATTTAAAATTGCATATTTAGTATAAATTAATAAAAAAAAATATATTCAGACAAAAAACCACAAGAATACTTTTTTTGTTAAGAAAAAAGTTTTTTTTTTAATTCTTAAAAGAAAAGTTCCTGTAATTTTTATAGTAGCCGAAATTTAAATTTAATAGCAGTTGGGGGGCTCCGGTGCCCCCTTTTTTATTATTCGATTTTTTTAAGAACCAATAGGGTTCTTTCTTTTATGAAAAATGATTTTTACCAAGAATTTGAACTTGATTTGACTTTTCGTTCTTAAGATATTGTGCCCATAAAAAAAGTGTGACATACCGACGAACGCACGGACGGATTTTTTAAAAGTTGTTCAAAATTCGATGAAAAGCACGAATCTGTAAGAATTTTTGCTCCACGACGAAAAATATCGATTTTAGGATTGGGCTGATCAAATTTATAATACTTCGACTTTGTCTACGAAGAGTATAATAATAGGTGACTTTATGTTTTTTCGGAACTATACAAATAGCAATAAAAAATACTAAAATAAAATAAAAAGAATAGTACCATTAAGTATTTATTTTATTTTTTTCCTTAAGATTTTTTATTTTTCATTAAATACAAGTTTTTTAGGAATAATACCTTATTTGACCATATTTGACCGTATTAATACCAAAAATTTTGACCCGTCAAAATCTTTTTGGTCAAAAGCACAACCCTAGTTTTTTTGCTACGAGCTTTTAAGTGCAACTTTAAACGTGACACAATTTTTTTTTAAATCTCTTTAAATAGCAGTAACATTTTAAATAAAATGAATGCTGGTTTGCAACCAAAAAGTAGTTTCATTTAATCGAGAACAAAAAAAAAATTCCCTGATCATTTCTGAATTTTTGAAAATTTTACTTGGTACTTTTGAACAGCTCAAGTAAAAAATAAAAAACGGAAGCAATTGGAAAAATATGATTGCTGATTTGTTTTGTACGGATTCTAATTAGTATAATAACACAGTTTAAGACAATTTATTTTTTTATTTTAGAGGAAACAAAAGGTTAAAAAAAACACCAAAATTTAGTAATATTTTTAAATGCTTTCTTTTTAATAAACATTTTATGACTAGTACAGTTTGACTCTAATAATATTTTATTTTTATAAAAAAAGTAACAATGTTTTAAAAGTGATTTTTTTTACATCTAAAATCGTTAAAATGCATTCAAATTATTTTTAGTTAGAAATTTGATTTTTTTTTAACATTGTAGGAATAATTTAATTTTTTTGGACTCTTGCGCGAAATAAAAAATAAATTAACAATAACAAAGAAGCGAAGGTTTTTAGCTATGCAATGCAATAATTAGCCACCATAATTGCAAAGTTTTTAATTTAGCTATCAACATGAAAATCCACATCATTAACGTTGTCATGATTTTTTGATATTACATAATATTTTATATTACTTTTCTTAATTCAACAAAATGGCATGCCTAACAGATAGAGTTTTTTTTAAAGCTAAATACATCATAAGTGGGATCGTTTTCTTCGTACAACAAAATTTTTGCACCTTTGAGCTATAACCCTGCCAACCCTTTATGATGGGTTAATCGCTTTTCAAATGTGCTTTCCAAGGGCAGAAAACCCTGTAATAAAAATTTGTTATTTTACGCATAAAAGTCTACAGATTACACAAAATAAAACATTTTTACTTCATAAATGTCTGGCCGTGATAAGGCTTATATTTGCACATATTATTTTATTTCTTAAAAAAAAATATCCCACTTATGATGTTTAAAAAAAACGCTCCCTGTAAGCGCTGCCAGTGTATTGGACAAAAGTTAAGAAATGTTAAATATAATGCAATGCACAAAAAATCATGACAACGTTCGATTATGAGTGTTTTTGGTTGCCTGCTCTCGTAGTAATTGGTTTAAAATGTCTTAAGCCAACATTTAAATTTTAAGTAATAGTTTAAAAGTTGGGGATTCTTAAAAAGTGTCCATTTGCACAGCAACTCTTAACTATTCCATAAAATCTAAGTGAAGTTTTATCATTGAGAACACAATTTTAGACTATTGTCGTAGTCGTAAAATTTTCTTTTGTTTTATGATAAAGCGACACCTTATTTTTATGGAATAGTCAAAAATGTCCATTTTAAACCGGTCTTAAAATAATTATAAAATTGTCTTATTTTTTCGATTCTATTCTAAACTGAGGCCTTGTACCCAAGAACTTAGGTCCGTCATGTCTTCATCACAATTTAGGGTTATTTCTTGTTGTTCGTGAACTGTGTTTTCTCCAGTGCTAAGTAATATTTGTGCTGCAGTGCGTCCAGATAAAAAAGCTCCATGACATGTTGAATAAAAGTTACTATGAGTATGTTCTCCAGCGAACAATAATACTGGCTGAAACCCACAAACAGTTATTTTTTTAAGAGAATATAACGTAAAACATTTATAGCCCAATCATTCTAATAATGCCCCCAGAAAAAAATCCCATCCAAGATATAGTTATGCAGGATCGTAAGCACTACCCCCAGGAATATAAAAATGAAAAATTCCCACAAAATTTCCGTGACGTTTAGCCCCCATCTTGCATAGAAGTGAGGAGTTAGTTTTTTGTTAATACCTAAACTATTCGGCACTTTTGAAAAAGGTTTTAAAAATGCTTAGGAACATTATTTTAATAATTTGGTTCTACAGAGAACGTTGCAGTCTATGCTTCAGGACTCTATGACTAAGATAGACGATTATGATGAAATAAGGTGATTTTCATAGAACTATAAAATCATTAATGTTGGTGATTTATTATTTTTTTAAAAATGATTGTATTCTTATTAAAATAATGTTCCTATAAATTTTTAAAACTTTTTTCAAAAGTGCCGAATAGTTTAGGTATTAACAAAAAACTAACTCCTCACTTCTATTCAATTTTGTGGGAATTTTTCACTTTTATATTCTTGGGGATAGTGCCTACAATCATAAGCATAAGCAGATCTTGGTTGGGATTTTTTTCTAAGGAACCTACAAATTTTAATATTTATAAAAATGAATGTTAATCTGAAAAAAAAATGTTAATTAAATCAAATGTACCTTTTCGTCGGTTTCGTTAAGATATAATGGTTGTGCTAATAATTCTATATCGATTTGTGTTGCCCCAACGGCTATCGCAGTGTAGGAACCTTTGGTATATTCTTGATTATGCCAACTTGTACTAAAACAACATACAAATAAAATTTTGAGTAAAAATACGCTCTAAAAACTATGTTTTAAGTTTTAGAGATTATACGAGGGTTGTCTTTTATAATTTGCGTATAGACAAATAGGGGGTGCCACCAACGTCACCACAAGTACCAAACAAAACCTTCAAGTTTATTAGGACTATACCGAAAGTTTTTTTAAGATACGACAAGTGATTTCGCCACAGTTCATTTTTTAGTTAACCTCGCGAGCTGCAAGGAAACGTAAACCTTTTTTTGGCTTATTCTTTACATGAAATCCCCTAATAGTACATTATTAACCAAGGTAGAGAAGAGAGTCATTATTGACCTAGCGCAAAGATTGTGTCCCGAGCCGCGCAGCGGCAAGGGACACAATTGCGCGTAGTCAATAATGACCTTCTCTACCGTGGTTTATATACTATTTTTTTCACTACTAGCATTTTCTTGTAAAATGTTAATTTAAAAATATGTTCAATTTTTATCAAAACCCTGTATATGATTTTTACAAAAAAATTAATTGAAGTTTCCATGGAAATGACAATGACGTTACATCAATCAAAACAATAAAAAGTTCTTCAAATGGGTGTTTTTTCCAAAATAACTCATAATTTGCACGTAAATGGCGTAAATGATTTAAATAATATAATGGTCACTGATAAGGAATTTGTAAATATAATGATAATGATAGAACACTGACACAGCTACAGAAAAAAGTGCGACATGTTTACAACTGTACAATTTTTTTTTTCGTTAAAATATTTGTGCAATAAAATGTTTTGAAGTATTTTAAAGTAGTTATGTTTTCAAAATAAAAAAATCTTCGTAAAAAACTCACAAAAGCTGCTGTAAGTACCGTTCTATTTATGATAAAACCTTGAAATATGTTATGACATTTCATTATTGTACAGTGTACATAGACATGGAAATTATTATTGACCAAGGGAGAGAAATGTGATTTCTCTGGTAGAAAATCGGTCAAAAATTGCCATTTCTATAGGTAGTAGTGAAAAAAAGCTTATTGTCGGTTAATTTTAAATTTTTTTATGTAGATTCATGATTGATCATCATTCACGGTTTTGTATGCGATTTATGAAATTCCACTACCGAACAGACTCAAAATTCTAGGTCACTAATTAAAGCCAGTCTACTTTTGTGCCCCCCCCTAAAAAATTGGTCTGTCCGACAGAAAATATTTTTTTTTTTACATTCAACTGTTTATGTAAAATTCTTTAAATTGGAGTTATTTAATTGCCTAACAATGTCTTAATCTTGCGGTGTGTCACTTGTGTATTTTCGGGTTTTAACTGGCGCAAAGCATTCATGTATTTCCGGGACACTCCTGTTTTTGGTAGAGCTGTCTTAGGATGGGCGCTAAGACTCGTGGGTTCTTGTTTGAATTTTAAGAATCAGCAGGAAATAGTCTATTGATGTGGTGCATTGTCGCCAAAAGTAAAAATCAACTCGGCAAGACATTGTTGTTTGGATAATTTTCATTGAAAGTCGTCAAAAATTTTAGCATAAAAATTTTATCGGCATTTTTTTCGAAAATACAACATAAAAAAATTATTGTGGCTAAAATACTTGTCGTATCCTAACAAAACTTTCGGTATAGTCCTAATAAACTTAAAGGGTTTATTTGGCACTTGTGGTGACGTTGGTGACGCCCCCTATTTGTCTATATACAAAATATAAAAGACAACCCTCTTACGGATTGTTTTAGAAATTGGTGAAATTACCAAATGAATTTTAAATGCAATTTAAAAACACTTTTTTTGACTCACCAAACGCAACGTTTAGGCTTTGGTATAAAAGGATCATTGAGAAACTTCCTTAAAATATCAGTACAAGTATTAATTATAACATCCTCCTTTAAAGTTTCCATATACTCAGCTTCTTTACCAGAAATCCATCCCATAATCAAAGTTTCCGATATTTTAGTAAAAGAATAAATCTTCTTAAACCACGTTTTAGAAATATCTTTCACTTTCTCGTTGTCGGAAAACTCCCATAATAATAAAACTTCAGTTATGTGTGGATTCAAAAAAGGCCGCTCATATTCAAGAAGAATCTTGTCTACAGTTCCGAATAACAGTCTTTCTATCGCTTCGAGTTTATACGGAGGCAAAGGGGGCTTAAAAATATCACTTTTGGTCTTTAAAACACCCAAAGGAATTGTACATATTAAATGATCGCAAAAAAACACTTGTCCGTTTTCACACAACACTTCAACCTGTTTTTTATCGTGCACTTTGTCCTGGGGGGCTTTTGGAAGGGGCGTAGCCCCCAGAGGCTCTTCAATAACAGTCCTATCTGAGTCATCAGAATCGTCAGCATTTGTATTTGATTCAAAATTACCACCCCACTTAATTGCACTAACACCGTGGTTTAAAAGCAGATTTTCACTAGGAATGTCTTGAGAAATAGGGCCTAGAATAGAGCTGTACCCTCCAGGAAGCGTTATATTGCCCCCTTGTAACTCTGTGTACGTTCCAAGTTCCAATAAGTCAATTTGGCTCATATCGTCGCACCCCGAAATGCAGCATTCACGCTTTAACAAACACTCGAAAATTAACTCGCGCAAATGCTTCTCTTGCCCGTCTTTTATCTTGTCTAAATAAAGCCCCATTTCAAGCCTTATATGGTCCCCAACTGAATCAATCCCGTCGGGGGGTAAATACTGCGAAATAAAATATTCTTCGCAGCGTTTTAAAAAGCACAAATATGCTTCATAAATTTCCTTTAGCGTCGTGAACGGCACTTGTTTTCCTTTTTCTGTCGCAGCCACCTAAGATCAAAAACATTAAAATAATGCCGCAAACTTTTAAAAATTGACAACGTACCACTTTATGGATCTTAGGTATGTGCATTATGTCCACTAGGCCGTATCCCATCGCTAATTCGTAAACTGGGTTCCCTAGCACGCCATGTATCCAATTAGCCCCAAGTTCAACTCGCTCTGTACCCATTTTAATTTGGCAAATACGACCACCGACTCTGTTCCTAGCTTCAAGTACTTTAAACTCATTAAACCCGTTTTTGGTTAAATAATACGCCGCCGAAAGGCCTGCCATGCCAGCCCCAACTATTATGACTTTGCTTTTTCGTTTTTGGGACATGGGGTCACTTTTGTGGGGCTCAGTATCGCCCATTTTAGCGCTTAAAGTCGAAAAACTTAGGTAACTTCATTAGACATCTCAATCAGCTGTTTGTTGTGTTGGTCAGACTGGTTTTTCTAGGGGATTTAGGTGCGTTGTTGTGGCGCGTTGGAAAATAGAAGAAGAAGAACTTACATATGACGCGACCTTGGTAGTTGTCATAAAAAAGTTAGGAAAACGTGAAAATACAACTAAAAACTAATTTAAAAATTATGTAAACGTTGTTTATTGGTTGGAAAGTAAAGTTTAACACTTATGAATGTATATTCTTCAAAGAAACAGCAGGTTGCTTGTAAAAATCGTTACAAGTAATCATAAAACCGCAAGAACTAGATTGTCTTTCTATAGGTATGATTGGGGTCGATAAAAATAATATTTTTAATGCATTTTGTGTTTGTATTTTAGTACAGTAGATGTTTTGACTAAGAATAAAACCTCAGATAGCATTACAAACAACAAAATGGTTTTGCAAAGGTTTGATAATATTTTAAAATCTGAGGAGGATAAACGGCAATATAGGGGGTTAATTTTGGCTAATTATATGAAAGTTTTGCTTGTGAGTGACCCTAGCACGGATAAATCCGCCGCTGCAATGGATATTAATGTGGGTAAGCTAAAAAATTGATCACATTTACTTTTATTTAATTTTTTTTTAAATTTTTTAATAAACATTGTTTATCACAAAAAGAATATTAAGGCTATCTTAAAACTTCTTATTTAGTTATGCATTGTTTTTGCATACCTTTTTAATTGAAAATATTATTATTATCCATAAAAAAATTCAAGGTTAACTAATTATTAAGAATTTTTATTTATATGTCGTAAAGTAATCATTTCTTTTACAATTTTCATTGTACAGAATGTCCGCGTTTAGTTTGCTTTTTTTATATGGCAAATAGAGAGTAAAATATTAAGAAATTAGGAGGAAGAAATATTTTAAAATAGTATATCGTTTCAGAAATACAGTCCTTTAAGTAAGGTAGACCAAAAATGCTTAATCGAAAATATTCAAAAACTGGTTGGTCAGACCATAATGAAATTTGCACAATTTTTAAGAAAATAAAAACGGTTATTTTGAACCCTTTTTGCAATTTGGGACCCTTCTTGAAATAGATACCACCAGTAGTGTGCATAAAAATTGCCTATAACTTTTTTACTCTCAATTATTTTGAAACTTAATTTATTTTTTTTAAGTAACAGATTCAAGTAAAAACATTTTTACCACTTTAAATTTTTAGATATTTTAGAATAATTTTAATTTTGGTTTGAATTTTAAAATATTTTTTTTGCCCAAACTGAATTTTGTTTTTTATAAAAATTTGGGGTAATGGATAAGTAGGAATTTTTTTGCTGTTCTTTAAATGTAAATTTGGGGCAAATAAAACATTGTGCCGTCAATTTAATGCTTTTAAAACTAGTTGCACCCAAATTAATTCAAAAACTAGATTTTTTATTTTGGTGAAATACGAAATTTTAGCGTGTAGCCATCGAAATGCAAAATATTTAAAACAAACTGTCCTAAAAACTAAAAAATGTTTAAATAAGGTTCAATAAAAACCAATGTTTTAAATTGCCCAAAATATGCGTTTCCATTTGCCCCACAGTAAAAATTAATTGAGGTAAAAGAAAACTTAGCATAATGTCTTTCTATGAAAAGGTAACCTCCAGAACTAACAAAAACTGGCATTACTAGTATGTTTATAAACACTAGATGTCCAAATATTTAACTAATTCAGAAAAATGCAAGACGTAAACTTTAAAAAGAAATTGGGGTACATGTTTGCAAATCAATGCATTTTACACATACTTACTTGAGGTCATTTCAAGGAGTCGTCTTTAGCATTGCACTACCGATCGTTTATGCATCATTTTTAATATATCATAATGGATAATTAACGACACAGGAATTTTTATAAGAGTCAGAATTTTAAATTTTATAAAGGATATTTTTATATACCCCTGTTTACAATTATCTCGACTAACCAGGTTCTTTTATTTTTATAATTTCTAGGTTTTCTGAGTGACCCAAAAGAGATCCCAGGTTTGGCCCATTTTTGCGAGCATATGCTTTTTTTGGGCACTCAAAAATACCCAAATGAAAACGATTATAACAAATTTCTCTCTGAACATGGTGGTTCAAGTAACGCTACAACTTATCCAGATCATACGAACTACTTTTTTGATATCGTTCCTGAACATTTAAGTAATGCTTTGGATAGATTTTCGCAGTTTTTTATATCTCCACTATTTACTGAAAGCGCCACAGATAAGGAATTAAACGCTGTCAATTCAGAACATGAAAAAAATGTACAGAGTGATCTATGGAGAATGGATCAGTTGGAAAAGCATATTGCAAAAGAAAGTCACCCTTTTCATAAATTTGGGACTGGTAAGTGTTTTATAAGCCAAAATAGTTCGTAAAAAAACATAGCAATTCTTACAAAAAATATACAGGGTGCTACCAAATAACTAGAGGGTAATTCCTGGACACATTTTAAGTAAAAAAGTTCATATAAACATGTGTCCGAAAATCCTTCTTTTCAGAGATACAGGGTGCCAAAGTTTCTAAAAAAAAACTTTTTTTTTAAGATTACCAAGAAATTTTCTTACCATTAGGCATAAAGTGCGGTAGAAAAGAAATAAAAATTATAATTGGAAGGGGCACATTTGGGGGTACCATTTAAATAATTTCTTGTTTTTATTATTATTTCAAATAATTATCTGGTTTAGCTTTTTAGTAATCTTAAGATTAAAATTTTTTTTGAGAAACTTTGACACCCTGTATCTCAGAAACGAAGGATTTTTGGACACATGTTTATATGAACTTTTTTTCTTAAAATGGGTTCAGTTCTGAATTTTTTCCTAGTTATTTGGTAACACCCTTTATATAACAGCCAGATTTTTTATATGTGTTAGAACATTTATTCAGGAAGCTAAATCCACAAAATGCACACAAATAAGAGGTTAGGGTTGGCGTGGTAGCCCCCCAAAAAGACCCCTTTAGTTTGCAACATTAGATCATGATGGATCTGCACCCAATTTTACAAATAGGTGCTAAATATGATTTTAAAAAGATGGACAAATTATTTCTCCTAAAAAAATTATTGTCCCACTAAATGGCCCCCGAAAAGTAATATTCAATAATGTTGGATTTACACCAAATTTTGCAAATAGATGCAAAATGAGATTTTAAAGAACCTATACTTTATTTTTTAAATGTCTACACCCACCTAAGGACCTCTTTCTCAAATGGGATAGGAAAATTTAAAAAAAAGTAATAGTTTTTAAAAATCTTACTTTATATCTGCTCAAAAAGTTTAGTGTAAATTCAACATGATTGAATATTATTCTTAGGGGGCGAAGTAATTTTTTAGAGAAATAATTTTAAAATCTTATTTACCTCTTTGTAAAATTGCATACGTGGGGCAATTAATTTGGCACCGGTTTGTTTACTATTTCTCTCTCTAATTCGCTGTTTTTTTTATGACATTTTTTGTACACTTTTATTGAGCAAATAAACGTTTTATTTATTTATTTATCTTATGTTGCAAATTAAAGGGGCTTTTTGGGGGGCTACCACGCCAACCCTAAACTCTTATTTGGGTAAATTTTGTGGGTTTAGCTTCCTAAATAAAATTCATTTTAATGCGTTTGAAAAACCAACTTTGTAAAACAAATTTATGTGTTTTCAATAATGAAGCAATTCTCCAACCCTTTAAAACAAAATTTTGGGTTCCAAAATGAGCTTATTATAGAAGCAAATTTATAAATGATTTTAAAAATTTTTTTTCACGACCGGGCGCAATAGTGCACTATTTGGCCCGCCTTTGTGTACGTAAAGTTGGGTTTTTTCGACCATAGGCGTCCTTTAAGCCCGCTGGGCGCAAAAGATATTTTTGCGCCCGCAATACAAAATGTCAAGATGATAGATCAATTAAAAAATTCAAATTTTTATCATTTTTTTCACGACCGAGCGCAATAGTGCACTTTTTGGCCCGCCTTTGTGTACGTAAAGTAAGGTTTTAAATATTTATTTTTTTATAACTTATATTGTAAGACTATAACAAGAATATTAAAAAATGTTGCGGTCGTGAAAAAAATAGTGTATATATCACGGGCGTAATTGTTTTACGCCCTTGAGTTATTGTAACACTCGGCTTCGCCTCGTGTTACAACTATAACTCAGCGGGCGAAAAACAATTACTTTACGCCCTTGATATATAAATAACTATTTTTTACTTGCGAGTTTAGAAAAAAATTACATTTTAGTTTTTTTAATAAAATAAAAAGTTATTATTTGTCTCTCGACTTTTCTTGCAAATAATAATGCTTTGTGTGTACTTACATTAAATATTGTATCGTTTATAGTTTTTTAAACAATTTTTTTAATTTTATTTTATAAAGCTTTTTTTTACAGGAAATAGAGAAACTTTGGAAACATTACCATTAAAAAATGGTATAAATGTTCGAGATGAACTTTTAAAATTCCATGAAACATGGTATTCTTCGAATATTATGAGTCTAGCAGTTTTAGGAAAAGGTAATTTTTTTTCAAAAAATATATTTTTTTTGTAATATTTCATTTTTGAAAATTTTAAAGATACATTTTTCTTTTGTTTCAGAAAGTTTAGATGAACTTGAAGAAATGGTTGTTAACCGTTTTAATTTGGTAAAAAATCGTGAAGTGACAGCCCCTCGATGGGAAGAACATCCATTTGACGAAGAACATTTTTCGACTTGTGTTTATTTGCATCCTGTAAAAGATGTCCGAAATTTGAATATTATTTTCCCTTGTATGGATCTTCATGAGTATTACAAATCTTGCGTAAGTAATTTTTTGTATAAACAGTTTTTTACTTTTTAGTATTTATTTAATGAATTTTCCAATGGACATGTTTGTTTATACTATTTTTTATATGCTTCATTTAATCTATTAAAAAGCATTTTTAATTTGATTTAAAAACTTAGCTTAAAATTTTATTTTTATTGGATTGGCAACATTGACATTTTGAAGTAAAAAGTAAATTTAGGTCAGACATATTGAATAATGACATTTGTAAACTTTACTCACTTAATACTTAATGAATAGGCGTTTTTGAGAAAATATAACCGTTGATATCGTTTCTCCAATTCTTTTAGTTATTCTCTTTAGTCTCTATAAAAAAACTATGTCCCCCGATAGTTTATAATAGTAAAATTTGTAAATAAAAAGTACCTTGCAAGGGGAGAATTCATCTTTTTGCATCAGGAAAACCAACCAATAAAATAAAATTTTGGGTTTAATAATGAAGCAATTCAGAAACTTTAAAAAACCAAATTTCGGGTTTCATAATGTGCATATTATAGAACGCAAATATAAAAAATTATTTAAATGAGTTTTACAAAAAAAACTGTTTGTAAATAAGAAATTCGTCGCCAAAAAAAAATTAGTGTTTTTTTTTAATTAGTACATTTCCTAAGGAATTAAAATGTAAAAATGTGATGTGTGAGATTTTCGGTATATTTTTTTTTATCAATCCAACGATTTTGTGCTTCTTTTTTGGTTGGATTTGACGATAATTTTTAAAAGAAAAAAAATACTCAAAATTTTCCAAAAAACAGCTTCACTTTCCAAAAAATAAGGGCCTTGCATTTTTTAAAATGTCTTAAAATTTTTAATTTTTTCTTAAATACCTTTAAATTCCTAAAAATACCTTTAATTTCCCAAAAATACTTTTAATTTCCATAATAAATGAGAAAAAAAAATAATAATTAATAAATAAATAAAAAAATATCTTTATTGAGTTAAACTCAAAAGGCCATTGACCTCGGTCCTTCAGCCATAAAAAAAAAAATTTAAGGATTTTTAAATAAAAAAAATAAGCGTTTTTTTAAATTAGTACATTCTTTTAGGAATTTGTGGAATTTGTAAGAGATTTTGGGTAAATTTTGTTCCCATTAATTTACCCATCTTTATAAATAATTAAAAAAAATAATAATTTTAATTTTTTTTAAATATAAATTTTTTTTTTAGCCCTCAAGTTATATTTCTCATCTAATAGGGCATGAAGGGCCTGGTAGTATTTTGTCAGTTTTAAAAGCTAGAGGCTGGTCTTCTAATTTAGTTGCTGGAAATCGACCGTCCCCTCGAGGGTTCAGTTTTTTCGCAGTTGCAGTTGACCTAACCGAAGAAGGAATGAACCACGTTAATGATATTGTTAAATTAGTTTTTCAGGTAAGAATAACCCAAATTTTAAGGCTAGAGATTCAAATTCATAGATTCGAAGATCTGCACAGATTTTCGAATCTGTGAATTTGAATCTCCAGTCTTAATAGCAAAAAAAAAAAAATGTTTAATTTTAAAAAATTCTGTTTTTTTGCAGTATATTAATATGCTAAAGAAAAATGGTCCTTTAATGTGGGTCCACGAAGAAACTAAAAATATAAATGAGATGATTTTTAGATTTAAGGATAAGGAATCTCCAAGAAGTTATATCTCTGTTTTGGTACATTTATTGCAAGTAAGTCCGAAAATACTAAATTTTGTAATTTTTGTTTGTTTGAAAATAATTTAAAAAATATCTAATAATATTTTAAGGAAAGAAAATGACTAAAAAAATAAAAAAAAACATTTTACGAGTCTTAATTTTTTGGTTAAAAATAAAAAGTAGACTTGAGCATAAGCTTTCACTAAAAATCTCTTGTTTATCTAGTGGCTGGTTTAGGTGTTCCAGCCCTCCAAATTTTAAATTTTTGTCGCACTTCCCCTCGATTTTAGGGCATTCCCTTCCGGCCACTTCCACTATTCTAAGGTGTAGCACATTGCTTAGCAACAAACAAATGTATTCTTTTCTATGTTTCTTAAGTCAACCCGCGCGCTTAGTGACAGATTGCTTAAAATATGGAATATTTTTATCTTTATTTTGATTTATTTATCATGGCGTTAGTAAAAAATAACTAAAATGTAAGTAAAGCAATAAATTAAGTGAAAAAATAGGCGGTAATGTCACTTTGACAATGAAGTAAAGGTATAGATTCAAGAAGGTGGAATGGGAAAATGGCTGTTAAAGCTGGTCCAATTTAATGCAATTTTTAGATTTTATTTATTTATTTTTCTCGAAAAGTAGAGAATTGTGTGATTTAAAAATTTGCGAAACACCATAGTTTAATAAAAGGAATCGATTAAGGAAATCAAATTTTTTCATGAAACTCGCTCATTTTACAAAAGTTTTATGAAATGAAGTTGACAACAATGTCAATAAAATCAAATGCAAAAATGTATGATCAAAAATCATAGATGAGTTTTTGACATTTATTTTTATAAACAGTGTTACCAAACCTAGGAAATTTTAACCGTATTTTTCTCAGAGATTAGAACTTTTTACTTATTGATGGGAATGATCGATTCTTTTAAATCTATGAAATTTGACTTATAAAAAAAAAGTTTTGAGAAACAGTAATCTTGAAACTCTCAATGCTAATATTTTCTTTTTTTAATGTCAAATTTCATAAATCGGAAATAATCGATTATTCCCATCACTATTTTTATACTCTTCGCAGACAAAGTCGAAGAGTATATTGCGATTGGTCGGACCTTCTCTAAAATCGTTAATATTCTCCTAGAGCAAAAATTTTTACATATTTGTTCGTTTCATGACTTTTTAAGATTTATATTTTTTGTCTGTCTGTCTTTAACGAAATTTGTGACCACCATAACTCAAGAACGGTTTATTGGATCGACTTGAGATTTAACATAAAAATCAATCCCATTTAGAGGAAGAGCCCTATTTTTTGGAAAAAATCAAGTAATAAATAGAGGGTTAAAAACACCCCCAAAATGGAAAAAAATTCATATTTTCGTTAATATCAACTTTACGAAAAAAAATATTCCTAATAAAATTAAAGATTGTATTTTTCCCTATAAAAAAGCATCTGGTAATTTTTTTGTATCCCCACCCATTTACAGAAAAAATAAGTTTTACTTTGTTTTCAATAAAATAAAAAAAGCACCTTTTTAATCATCCACTGCGAAGAGTATCATATAGAATGTGTAACAATTATATAACAAACAAAAAAATAACCTATCTGCGAAGTGTAACTTTTTAATGATCTATGCCACTCAATGATCTAACCCTCTCACTGATCTAACCCGTTCTTGTTTTTTAATGCAATTTTTTTAAATACATCATCTTTTAGGAATATCCAATGAATGATATTCTAAGCTGTCTTTTCTTGAGACCAGAATGGAAACCTGAAATAATTGAACAAGTTTGGTCAGAATTTCAACCGGAGAAAATTCGTATAGCTGTTCTAGCTAAAAAATTTGACAAAGAATTAGATCAGGTTGAGCCTTGGTATGGAACCCGGTACCAAATAACTAAAATACCTCAAGAAACATTGGATGATTGGAAGAATGCTGGGCTATGTCCAGATCTTAGGTTGCCGGATAAAAACGAGTTTATACCTACTGATTTTCATCTTTATCCATTGGAAGAAACGGTAAGAAATTCAATATTTCTTGTTGGCTACAATTAATTTTTACCACCAACAAGTACCATCAATGTTTATGTAAAACGAGCTGAATTAGAATCTGCCAAAACAGTTTTAACGCTTTTAGTTTTGTTACTGTGAACATTTTAAGGCAACTTTAAACGCACAACCCAATTTTTTAAAGAGTGGGGTAACAGAAAATTTTTTTTGCTAATGCTTAAATGCATATTTGTATTTTACAGCAAAAAGCAATGCAGAAAAAAAGTTTTATTAAAATCAGGAACCATCTTTGAAAAATTTCAACAAAAAATCAAAAGTTCTTGAAAAAAATCTGATTACTGATTTGTTTTTTTACTGCTTTTAATTAGTATAAAAACGCAGTTTCAGGCTATTTTTTTTTAATTTATCTTATTTATTTTTTTTTAAGGGGTATGGGTTTAAATATTTTCAATTTTTTAATTGGCATGAACACAAATAATTTCTTCCACCAATAAGTGCCATTAATGCTTATGTAAAACGAGCTGCTGAATTCTAATCTGGCTTAAATAGATCCAACGCTTTTAGTTTCTGTGCTATGAGCTTTCAAAGGGAACTTTAAACGTGAAACTCATTTTTTTTTATTGTCAGAGAATCGGCAAATTTTTCTTTATAGAAAATTTATTTGCAGATTTAAATTCTACTGCAAAAATGCAATCCAGTAAATAAGTAACATCAAATCAAAATTTTAAAATTTTGCCAACTTTGAAAACAGCAAAAAAACGAATGTACTTGGAAAAAATCTGATTAATGATTTGTTTTTTTTTACATAAAAACACAGTTTCAAGCATTTTGTCTTATATTTTTTCCATTTTTCCAAACATTATCCCATTTTTTGTAAGGGGTAAGGCTCCAAATATTTTCAGTTTTTTAGTTGGCATGGCCACAAATAATGCTTTCCACCATTATTGCTTATGTAAAAGAGCTGCTGAATCCGAATCTGTCATTTAAATAGTTCCAACGCTTTTAGTTTTGGTGCAATGAGCTTTTAAAGGCAACTTTAAACGCGCAACCAAAGTATTTTAAGAGTGTTGTAAATGTCAAATATTTTTTGGAATGAAATATAAAATGCAGATTTGTATTCTACAGCAAAAATGCAATCTACAAAAATTAGTTTCATTAAAAATTAGAAAAAACAAAATATTTTTGTCACAAACCTCTACCAAAAAACCGAAAGCACTTGGAAAAAATCTGTTTGCTGATTTGTGTTTTTAATGTCTAATTAGTATAAAAACACAGTTTTAAAAAAATAATATTATTGTGACAAATTTTTAAAATTTGACCAACCTCTACCAAAAAAACGAAAGCACTTGTAAAAAATCTGTTTGCTGATTTGTGTTTTTAATGCCTAATTAGTGTAAAAACCTAGGTAAAAACACAGTTTTAGAAAAATTTATTTTTTCAAAATTTATCATATTTTTTCCTCTGTTGCTCTCTAATTTTTTCGATTTTTTTCAGGCATCAGAACATCCTAGTATAATAAAAGATACTCCTTTGTCCAGAGTTTGGTTTAAACAAGACGATGTTTACAGATTACCAAAAGCGAATCTAATGTTTGATTTTGTAAGGTAAGAAAATATTTTTTTTTTAAATGATATCCAAAAATGTTTACTACATACCCCCAGTAATTTTGACTTTTTAACTTTCATCAAAAATAGATACATTGATAACATTCTTCCTTTTTAATGCATTTTTTTAAGTATGTTAATGTTTTTTTATGTATTTTAAGGGTAAAATAAAAATCTTTCGTTTTTTTCGTATTTGCTTGGCAAACATTTAAAATATAATATTTTTTCTAGTCCTTTGGTATATCTGGACCCAATAAATTGCAACTTAACTCACATGTTTGTCCAATTATTCAGAGACGCATTAAATGAATATTCTTACGCAGCAGAATTGGCTGGTCTCAAATATGAATTAATAAACACCAAATATGGTTTAATTCTCGCCCTTAGTGGGTACAACAACAAACAACATATATTTTTGGAGAAAGTAATGGACAGATTGACTAATTTCAAAGTTGATCCCAAACGTTTCGCGATTTATAAAGAAAACTATATTAGGTAAGTCATCAGGCAAAAAATTTGATAAGATGCAAGAAAAGCGAAGTTTTGTTCCTTTTATCTTAGAATAAAGAAAATAAAATGGGACAAAAATTGTAATTTTTCCGTAATTAAAAAAAAAAATCTTTTTACACAAGTTTTATAATAAGTTTAAAAAAAGCCCCTTATTAATTTTATTTCAGAAATTTAAAGAATTTTAATGCTGAACAACCATATCAGCATGCAGTTTTTTATTTGGCAGTGCTTTTAACAGAGCATTCTTGGACTAAACAGGAGTTGCTTGCTGCCACTGACCGTAAGTTAAACTATCTAAAGTTAATTTCACAAAAAAACCATTTTTGATTTATATATTTTGATTTTTGATAAGAAGTGATAAAAAATGAAACCATCACTTTTTACAAATTACAACAAATAAATAGGCGTGTTTCATAAATAAAGGGAGTTTTCCAAATTTTCAGTCTTCAGATCAACGAGTTTGTATTTTTCGAGAAAAATAATAAATAAAATTTAAAAATTGCGTTAAATTGGACCAGTTTTAACAGCCATTTTTTGCAACGCTTTCATTTTAGGTATTTTTATTAACGCCACGATAAATAAATCAAAATAAAGTTAAAAATATTCCATATTTTAGGCAATCTGTTACTAAGCGCGCGGGTTGTTGCTAAGCAATGTGCTACACCTTAGAATAGCGGAAGTGGGCGGAAGGGGAATGCTCCAAAATCAAGGGAAAGTGCCACAAAAGGTTTAAAATTTGAAACTCTAGAACACCTAAAACAGCCACTAGATAAACTAGAGATTTTTAGTAAAAGCTCATGCCAAGTTTATTTTTTATTTTTAAACAAAAAATTACTACTTTTATAAAAAAAAGTATTTTTCATTAAGTTTATGACTCTTCTTTTATTTTATTTATCAAAATAAAATTTTTTACAACAACGTGATTAGAAAAATAAAAATCAAATTTTAACTATTTTTTAATAAAATAAAAAATGCGCATTTTTTTTGCAAATAATATTGCATTAGGTTATTACTGCAAAGAGTATCTTATAAAATGGTAAAATTTATGAAAAAAAATCAACTTTTGCAAAGAGTACCCTCAGTTTTACAAGACACTGGGACGCTGTTAAATTTTTTCATCTAAATTTTGCCTTAATTTTGGGATAATTAAATTACATTTATTATAGTTGTTAGTTGCTTCTCCACATTTTACGAATATAGTAAAAAACTAGAATGGGTAGAAGTCGGAATGGGTAGAAGTCGAAACGCGTAGAAGTTACTCTTCGCAAATAATTAGCTCGAGTAGAATTCGGAATCGGTAGAAGTGTAGGTATAGTTTTATATTTTGTAAATCAAAGCTAAATCAATTTTTTCTATAATTGCTACACATTCTATGGGATACTCTTCGCAAGAAAACTATTATAGGATAATTAATTAATTCTTATAAAAAAAAAATTATGCAAATAAAATCTGCGAAGAGTGCAAACTATTAACAGAAAACACGAAGAATTTAGTTAACGAAGAGAATAAACGTCAGTTCTGACGTTTAAGATATTTGAGGTTATTTGTTCTGACAGCTGGCTTTGTTTCTTTGTTTGAAACATTTTTGGCATGGCCTTCTTGACCGACGCGTGACGCGTTTTGGACTTAGAATTTTTTTGCTACTGAAATCTTTTAGTTTTTGGTTTTTTAACTCTTTTGGCTAATTTTACAAAAAATGAACTAACATTTTTAATAGACAATTCAATTTTTATTAATTTTTTAAAAAATATTTTTTTTTGTAGATTGAATAATAACGAAGATAGGACGTTTTTTTGTGCTGGGGGGTAATTGGGGGGTCGGACAAAAAATACTGAAGAATACTTTTTAGTGAAGAATTAAATTGTCTATATTTTATGTCGAATAATTTTTTTTCTAAATTTAATAATAGTCGAGCTACGATTTTTTTTTCATTTGGGGGGTTGAAAAGGGGGCTTTGCAGTACTCGGAATCTCGTCAAAAACAATAGGGTTCTTCCTCTTATAGGGATCGATTTTTCCTTAAAATTTGAATCGGATAGAAGTTTTGGTTCTTGAGATAGCGTGTTTACAAGAAACGTGACATACACCCTACCGACCGACCGACCGACCGACAGACGGACGGATTTTTTCAAAGTTGTTCAAAATTCGATGAAAAACACGAATCTGCAAGAATTTTTGCTCTAGGATGAAAATTTACGATTTTAGATTTTTCGTATCGATTGCAATATACTCTTCGGACCTGGTCTTGCGAAGAGTATAAAAACACAGAAATCAAGAAAGTAATGCCAAATTTAACGTTAACAATTTGACAGTGGGAAAAGGGAAATGTCGCGAAGCATATAAACTGTGGTTATGAAACGTTGGTTGCCTAAAATCAACAAAAAACACCACTTTCTGATCATTGCTCAGTGGGTTTATAAGAGTTAATTTTAATTAAAAATTGTGCTTGCCAGCAACATAACTAAACAAAGCACAAGTTAACATATTCTAAAGGTCCATCAATAAGCGTTTAAATACAGAATTTTGGCACTTAAGAAGCACTATTTTTATGCATTTTAAAGTGCCAAAATTCTGTATTTAAACGCTTATTGATGGATATTAGAAAATGTCAACTTGTGCTTTGTTTATTCATGTTGCTGGTAAGCACAATTTTTAATTAAAATTAACTCTTATAAACCCACTGAGTAATGACCAGAAAGGGATGCATTTTGTTGATTTTAGGCAACCAACATTACATAACCACAGTTTCTATGCTTCGCGACATTCTCAGTTAAATCAAATCTTCTGATATATAATAGGCCATTTCTTGTTTCTAGAGCTAACAATAGAAAGACTAGAAGAATTCATCCCGCAAGTGTTATCCAAGATGCACATAGAATCTCTAGTCCACGGCAACATCTCCACAGACAAGGCTCTGGAGCTGGTAAACGTGGTGGAAGGTAAGATAGGTGCCGCATACTCAGTAGCGCCCCTGTTGCCACGTCTACTGCTGCTCAACAGAGAGCTGAAGCTAGAGCAAGGATGTCACTACTTGTACGAGGTGCACAACGACGTGCACAAACCCTCGTGTATCGAGCTCTATTATCAGTGTGGGCTGCAGGCCACCCACGCCAACATGTTGCTTGAGTTCACTGCACAGATTATGCAGGAGCCTTGCTTTGATGTCCTCAGGACTAAGGTAAGATCATTAACATTTACAGTTTACAAAAACCGAGTCACCAGTGAAAACTAGCACCTTTTTCTTTGAAACGTTGAATTTTGCACAAAGTTGGCATTACATTTCAAATTTACTGTCATTAAAAATTGAACAATGCTAAAAATAATATGACAGTTACATAAAACAGGCGTAAAAATTAGAAAAACGAAACAATTTTTGCTTGAGATGTGTTTAAAAATACCGAGTCACCTATGAAAACTAGAACGTTTTTTCTTTGAAAAGTTGGATTTTGTACAAAGTTGGCATTGCATTTCAAATTTACTGTCATTAAACATTGAAAAATGCCAAAAATAATATGACAGTTACATAAAACAGGCGTAAAAATTAGATAAACGAAGCAATTTTTGCTTGAGATGTGAGAATTTATAAAGAAAATTGTAGACATTTTTGTAAAAGTGCTAACTTATTTTATGATACCTAAAAGGACTTCTTAACAATGAGTACTTACATAAATAATTCCTATTTTGTGTAAACTTTTAAATGGTTTAATGGTTAGTGCATTAGTAAGTATTTTAATAAGAACAATAAATACTTCTGTATATTTTAAGACCATTGTTTTTAATTCAGATGGCCTGAACATGTTTTTAAATGCGTTTTTTCATTTTTTTGACTTTTCTTACATAACCAGCAAACACAAGCGACATTAATGACAATATACAGGGTAAAATCTGTCACCCTATGGCTCGAATGCTCTGTTTTTGTTAAATTGTGAATGGCACAGGCCCTTGATTCGGGGACACCCTATTTAATTTTAAATGCTGTAAAATTATCATGTTATGCTGCTAAATAAAAAAAAATTGTAACATTATCAAAACCAAATTTCAAATCTTATTATACTCTTTGCAAAAGAGTATATTGCGATTACTCGTACCTTCGAATCGTTAGTATTCATCCTAGAGCAAAAATTTTTGCAGATTCGTTCGTTTCATGACTTTATAAGACTTTTATTTTTTGTCCGTCTGTCTGTAACGAAATTTGTGACCACCATAACTCAAGAACGGTTTATCGGATCGACCTGAGATTTAACACAAAAATCAATCCCATTTAGAGGTAGAGCCTTATTGTTTTTGGAAAAAATCAAGTAATAAATAGAGGGTTAAAAACACCCCCAAAGTAGAAAAAAATTCATATTTTCGTTAATATCAACTTTACGAAAAAAAATATTCTTAATAAAATTAAAGATTGTATTTTTCCCTATAAAAAAGCATCAAGAACTTTTTTTGAATCCCCATCCGTTTAAAAAAAAAGTAAGTTTTAGGTTTTTTTTAATAAAATAAAAAATGCACCTTTTTAATCATCTACCGCGAAGAGTATCATATAGAATGTGTAACAATTATATAAAAATAAATAAATTAGTCAAAAAAAAAGACCCATCTGCGAAGTGTTAAATGATCTAGTCCACTCACTGATCTAACCCGCTCTTGTTTTATTCTATTCAACCTATTCCAAATAAAAAAAAAAATTTTTTTACAGGAACAACTTGGTTACATAGTTTTTAGTGGAGTTCGTAGATCGAATGGTGTCCAAGGATTAAGAATAATAGTGCAATCAGATAAACATCCTATTTATTTAGATGAAAAAATAGAAGAGTTTTTAAAACACATGATTGTAAGTAATCTAATCAAAAAAATTTTAAAGTTGTATTAAAAATTTCATTGAATGAATATTTTTAGAAAATGCATTTTTAATTTATTTTTTATAGAAATACATAAATGAGATGACCGATGCAGAATTCATACGACACAGAGAAGCTTTGGCAGCTCAAAGATTGGAAAAACCTAAACAATTATCTGCCCAAAGTAGTATTTATTGGTCGGAAATAACATCTCAACAATATCATTTTGATAGGGCAGAAGTAGAGGTCGCTTTCTTAAAAACATTAAACAAGAAAGATATATTGGAATTCTACAAGGTAAGTTTTCTTTTTGATGTTTGAAATGTTACCTACACATCTAAAAGACCTAAGCAAGAGAGAGGGGTCAAACAGTTGCAAAAAGTGGGGTCACCATGTTTGGTAAACGGAGACTATAAGTGTCAAAATTCAGGCCTGCCAACTCAACATTAAGAAGATTATGTATAAAGTCCCTAGATTTTTAATATACATAGGGGCAATGACCTTTTACAATTTTCACATTTTTTAAGCACGCTTTATTGGGTTTTTCACTTACACAAAACGTAAAGATAAGTTTAAATTCTTTTAAAAACAGTTTCTTTCACCAAAGAAGCAAATAAATGTAAAGTTAATAACCCCACTTTGAAATGTAAACTGACACATATGGTCTCCAATGGCCTAATTTCTATCTCGTTCTACTGCATGTGCAGTATCCTGCGCTCATGGTTCAAAATTCATATAGTTCTTTAAGATATGTGATTTCTATCGATTCCGAATGGGGAACATGAATGATTTTTTTTAATTTTTTATATCGATTCTCCATGAAAAACTAATATTGTTTGTGTTTAAATATGATCCCAGAAATTAGTATTTGTGCAGAAAAAAAATATTTAAAATCGTTTAAAATTGGTAGTTCAAAAACACTTCGTACGTGATGACGTCAGCTTGTACCCTTCACAAAAAAAAATTTGTTGGTAACGTTTGTAACTGTCATCAGTTGTCATTTTTGACTTAAATTTAAAAAATAATAAAAAAGACCATTTTACTTATTTTACTACCAAAATGTGCTTACTCCAAAAAGAATTGCAAAAAGTTTATTTTGCCTCCTCAAAAATAATTTTAAATTGATGCGTCAAGCTGCTTACAATTATTTGTATCATTATTGCAATAATAAACGTCAGAAAGTAATGTGCCGAAGTGGTGAAGAATTCAAATTATATTTTTCCAAAACTCATCAATGATAAAAATAAGGTACTAAATATCATAAACAGATTACAATTATCCTTCTGCATGGGTTCAACTAGTTGTCATAATTTTTGATTTCGTTTTTAAGCGCAAAAAAACGCCGAGTAAAAATTCACACAATAAATCACACCGCTACTACTCGCGATTGGTAAACACTGCACTTGTCCAACTGGGCAATTTTATCACATGCCTAAAAAACGGTAACAAGAAATAAAAATATTAAAAAATGCAAAATTAAAACTAACTTTTTTTAAAACGTCAAATTATGTTTGACACCAGATTTCAAAACAACGAAAGTGCCAACATAATCAAGTTTGTGACGTCAGCTCGTACCCTTAAAAGTAGTGGGGGGTGTTTTTATGTACCCGAAAGTTTAAAAATTAATTTAAAAATAGTGGCTGGCTTAAATAAATTAAAATATGCAATAACGTATTCCAACCATGTACCTCTTTAGCTAAAATGCAATACAGGGTGTCTCAGAATTGGCGCACCACCTGTATGGTACGTTGTTGGGGCATGTCTAGGGATCCCCAGAAAATTGTCAAAAAAAATCCATCTCATACACCCTCGAAGATATGAGGCCCCAAAGTGCAAAACTTTAAACGCATATACCTTAAAAACAACAGCACGTATTAACGAAAAATATGGTTTAATACAAAGCTGCAGTCTATCTTAAACCATTTCACCAATTTTTCTTCTTTTAAATGGTCAAATAACATTTTTACAATCAATTTAATTTTACAAAATTTTCTTGAAATAAGCTGACAACGCAATGTCAATAAAATTTTAGGCAAAAGTGTATAATTAAGACTCATTGATGGGATTTTTAGATTTATTTTCCTAGACTGTGTAGTATTTTCCTAGACTGTGTTGCCAAATTTATGCAAATTTGTTGGCATTTTCCTCAATGAATATAACAGATGGATTTTTTTTAACAATTTTCCTGGAATCCCCAGGCATGCCCTAACAGCGTACCATATGGGTGGTGCGCCAATTCTGGGACACCCTGTATTTGGCCAAAATCTTTTACGTTCATGTTCCCTATTTAACCAATTTTTGAATATGGAGAATTTACCTTTTTTTTAAAAAAAGCATATTTTTTCCTAGGATTTCCTATCAGAGGAAGGCCGCATGCGCAAGAAACTATCCATCCACGTCATCTCAATGGCAGAAGGTGGTGCCGGCCGGCTGCCGGAAAGAGAAGTGGCAACATCGCCTAGTATAGTCCCCCCTAAGCTTATACAGGATGTGACAGTGTTTAAGAGCGCCCATGAAATGTACCCCTTAGTACAACCCTACATTAATATCACTAGGAAAGGGAATAAATGCAAGTTATGACAACTAAATCAATAATAACATTAGTTTGCTTGAATTTAAAAAACTAGAAATGGGTAGAAGTCGAAACGCGTAGAAGTTACTCTTCGCAGATAAGTAGCTCGAATAGAATTCGGAATCGGTGGATGTAGAATTTTATACTTTGTAAATCAAAGCTAAATCAATTTTTTATATAATTGCTACACATTCTATGCTACACTCTTTGCAAGAAAACAATCATAGGATAATTAATAGTTTCTTATAAAAAAAAAAAAATCTGCGAAGAGTGCAAACTATTAACAGAAAACACGAATAATTTAGTTAACGAAGAGGATAAACGTCAGTTCTGACGTTTAAGATATTTTAGGTTATTTGTTCTGACAGCAGGCTTTGTTTCTTTGTTTGAAATATTTTCGGCATGGCCTTTTTGACCGATGCGTGACGCGATTTGACTTAGAAATTTTTTGCTACTGAAATCTTTTAGTTTTTGTTTTTTTAACCTTACTGGCTAACTTTACAAAAAATGAAACAACATTTTTAATAGAAAATTAAATTTTCATTAATTTTGTAAAATAATTTTTTTTTGTAGATTGAATAATAACGGAGATAGAAGGTTTTTTTGTGTTAGGGGGTAATTGGGGGGTTGGACAAAAAAACTAAGGAATACTTTTTGGTGAAGAATTAAATTGTCTATGTTTTTTGTCGAATAACTTTTTTTGTAAATTTAATTATAGTCGAGCTACGATTTTTTTTTCATTTGGGGGGCTGAAAAGGGGGCTTTGCAGTACTCGGATTTTCGTCAAAAACAATAGGGTTCTTCCTCCTATAGGGATCGATTTTTCCTTAAAATTTGAATTTGATTAAAGTTTTGGTTCTTAAGATAGCGTGTTTACAAGAAACGTGACATACACCCTACCGACCGACCGACCGACCGACCGACAGACGGACGGATTTTTTCAAAGTTGTTCAAAATTCGATGAAAAACACGAATCTGCAAGAATTTTTGCTCTAGGATGAAAATTAACGATTTTAGATTTTTCGTATCGATTGCAATATACTCTTCGGACCTAGTCTTGCGAAGAGTATAAATATAGAAACTATTATACAGAATGTACTTGGGTGAAATGCAAATTTTTTTTACTAAGACAAACTACAAAAAAACAAATCTCAATTTTTCTAGGAAACGTTTTCTAGAAGCGTCCAAATCCAAAAACTTAATAAAAAAAAACTCATTATGATACAAGTTTTTCATACTATTTTTAATATTTGCTTTATTATACTCTTCGCAGACAAAGTCGAAGAGTATTATAAATTCGATCCGAAAATCCTAAAATCGTCAATTTTCGTCGTAGAGCAAAAATTTTTGCAGATTCGTGCGTTTCATCAAATTTTGAACAAATTTCAAAAAATCCGTCCGTCCGTCCGTCTGTATGTCACACTTTCTTGTGCGCACGATATCTCAAGAACGCATGCTCCAATCATATTCAAATTTTCTGGAAAAATCAGTTTTCACAAAAGGAAGAACCCTATTGTTTTTGAAAAATATCGGGTAATTATAAAACTGTTAAAATTGATTTACAAAATTAAAAAAATTACATCGAAGTCATTCTTAAATTAATTTAAAAAATATTTTTAACTAAATTAAATATTGGCAAAACCTACCAAAATTCATCAAAATTTTTTTTATAACTCTACGCGTTAAAGAGAAAAAGCAATTAGAAAAATCAAAAGATGCACTTAGAATGTGACTTTTATGAGTCGTTTAGAGTGAAGCAAAGAAAAACGTAGTAGGTGAAAGATTCTCTTTAAAATCAAAAAACAAATGAAACAAAACAATGCTAAGTACGTTTTGCGTATAAGCGACCGAACTAACATAGTCTTGATGGCCAAGCGGGTTAGGAGGTCTGTCTCTCACAACGGAGAGCTCGCGTTCGAATCCCAGGAGCGGAATAACTTTTTTTCTTTTTAAAACTGTTTTTTTTTCTGAAATTAATACTGCGAAGAGTATTTAATAAAATGTACACACATTATATAAGAAAAACACACTTGATATTCAAAAAATCTACGAAGAGTAACTTCTAACCCGTTCACTGATCTAACCCATTTCTTGTTTAATTCATTAAAAAGAATTTTACAGTTAAATTAAAATCTTAACTTAAAATTTTTATTGGATTCTTAACATTAACATTTTGAAATGAAAAGTAAATTTAGGTCAGACATATTGAATAATGACATTTGTAAACTTTACTCACTTATGGTATAGTCCGTAAGTCATTTTGGTAAACCAAAGTGACAGAAAACGACTTGTTACACAATTCGTTGTCATAGAAAATGATTGTTAAAACTGTCACTTAGATTTACCAAAATGACTTACGGACTATACCCTTAATAGGGAATGTCGCGAAGCATAGAAACTGTGGTTATGTAATGTTGGTTGCCTAAAATCAACAAATAGCAGCACTATCTCGTCATTGCTCAGTGGGATTATAAGAGTTTATTTTAATTAAAAATTGTGCTTACCAGCAAGATAAATATACAAAGCACATGTTGAGATATTCTAAAGGTCCATCAATAAACGTTTAAACACAGAATTTTGGTAATTTAAAATGCAAAAAATAGTGCTTTTAAATTGCCAAATTACAGTATTTAAACACTTTTTTTATTGATGGACCTTTAGAATATGTCAACTTGTGCTTTGTCTATTTATGTTGCTGGTAAGCACAATTTTTAATTAAAATAAACTCTTATAAATCCACTGAGCAATGCTCAAGTGCTGTTTTTGTTGATTTTAGGCAACCAACATTAAATAAGCACAGTTTCTACGCTTCGCGACATTTCCCTTTAATACTAGATGAATAGGCGTTTTTGAGAAAATGTAACCATTGATATCGTTTTTCCAATTCTACTAATTGTTCTCTCTACAAAAAAAACTATATCCCCTGATAGTTTATAATAGTCAAATATGTAAAAAGAAAAGTTCATCTTTTTGCATTTGAGAAACCAACCTAATAAAATAAAATTTTCGGTTTAATAATTATAGAAATTTTAATAAAGCACGAAATGTGTTAGTTTTTAACACTTATATTAATAACTTTAACTGGTTTAAAAACATTCTGTATAATTAATAAAAAAAAAGACAGAATTTTTTCTGCGAAGAGTAAATTCTACTAAATGCGTTTTTGCACTAGTGTGTGAAATCGCAATTTTTGATCTTAAAAAAGTTATAATTATTTATACATACTTTGCAATTTTAAAGTACTATAATTTTTACTGAATAAAAACAAAAAGTTTTAAGAAATTTGTATTTTTTTACAAGTTGGTTTTCCACTAAATATTTTTTTCATTTTATTTCTGCAAAAAGTGTCTTCACTCTTCTATATAGACTCACATTAGTTTTTAATCTTTGAGCAAAATAGATCAGTCTTTAAAGTCTAAATGTCAAAAATAAACGTCAATCAAATTTATTTTTGTCAAGTCAAAAAATTTATTAAAAATTTGCAGTGTGAAAAATAATTCAATTAAAAAAAGCGTTTCTCAAAAATGTGACATTAATATTTGGATTTAGATCCAAATTTTACGTGAAATAGTTTATGAAAAAATATGTTCTATAATATTAATGCTCTGAAAGCAAATATTTCAAAAAGTCCATCAAATTCTACCCGAAACGAAAGTTTAGAAAGAAATTCTTCTCATAAAATTGAGGTTGTTAAGATTTATAAAAAGAAGGAGAAAAATGGTAAGTAGGAATAAAATTATTTTAAAAAGTTAAGACAAATTTTGTTTAATATTTTGTACAATATTTTCTGTTTAAAAAAATATCTAAGGTCAAAAAATACTACAGGGTGTCCAAAAAATGGCGCATAAACGCGATGGTACGCTCTTGGGGCATTCTCAAGGATCCCTAGAAAATTGTAAAAAAAAATCCATCTGTTATATTCATTGAGATAAATGCGAACAAAGTTGCATAAATTCGGCAACACAGTCTAGGAAAATACATCTAAAAATCCCACCTATACGTCTAAAAATCCCATTTATGAGTCTTGATCATACACTTTTGCACTAGATTTTATTCACGTTGTTGTCAGCTTCATTTCATGAAAATTTTGTAAAATTAAATTGATTATAAAAATTTAATTCGACCATTTCATAAATAAACAAATGGTTGAATGGTTTAAGATATACTGTAGCTTTGTATTAAACCATTTGTTTCGTTAATATGTGCTGTTATATTCAAGATATACGCATTTAAAGTTTCGCAATTTGGGGCAACATATCTCCGAGGGTATGTGAGATAGATTTTTTTAACAATTTTCTGGGGCTCCCTAGACATGCCCCAACAACGTACCATCGCGTTTATGCGCCATTTTTTGGACACCCTGTATATTATTTTAAGAGTAAATGGGGGGAACCCAATACTTAGTTTTTATTTCGTTTTATTTTATTTTTTTTCTTGCATTTTATAAAAAATTTATTTCAGAAAAAAAATCCCGAATCTCCTGTAAATCAAAAACAAGTGGGGCAAGCACGCCAAAAAACAAATCTAGCTCAAACTTCCCTTACAATGTAGCCGGCCAATTCACCCCCTCAATGGAAAAAATACGAAAAAACAACGCCAAAATTGAAAAAACTTTAAAACTTTTACTAGGGGCCGATAATTGGCCAGTTAAATATCTACAAGGAAACACAGATGCTTATGCTAAATCTAGTCAAAAACTAGTGAAAAATAACCGAATAAAAAGTGCCCCCTCGGACCCCCTAGGAAGCTTAGTGCCCATAGTTGTAAGCACCAAAAGTTTGAAAAAGAAATTTTTAAGAAAAGACCAGAAAAATCGAAAATGTATGACCCCCGTTAAATGGTCAATGGTCACTAAAAACAAGTCTACAGAAAAACTTCGAAAAGGTATTTATTAAGGGTGTTTTAATATGGGGTAGTTTAAAAAAAAATACACCAGTATTTGGGGTAGTTAAGGCTAGAGATTCAAATTCACAGTTTTGATGCTCTGTCCTCCTAGAAGCTCGTATGTCATGAGCTCCCGTCAATTCTACTAAATAGCACATCTACATGAGGGCCCCATCCTATATTAAAATTAAATGTAGTTTTAAAAACTACAAAAATAGGGCTACAAACCTATTATGGTTTCATTTAAATCGGTTACTTCTTTGTGACGAAAATCTGACTTCAAAAAACATTATACTATTTTTGTTTTTTGTTTCGACTACTGATACATTTTTTGGTTTATATACATTACGTGGTCTATCCCAAACCATAATATGTTAATTTACCATGGTTTTTTAAGCTAGTTAATGATTAAAATTGCAACTTACGTTTTTCCCTAATATACAGGGTGTCCAAAAAATGGCGCATAAACGCGATGGTACGCTCTTGGGGCATTCTCATGGATCAATAGAAAATTGTCAAAAAAAATCCATCTCTTATATTCATCGAGAAAAATGGGAAGAAAGTTGCATAAATTCGGCAACACAGTCTAGGAAAATACATCTTAAAATTCCATCTATAATTCTAAAAATCTCATTTATGAGTCTTGATCATACACTTTTGCATTAGATTTTATTGACGTTGTTGTCAGCTTCATTTCATCAAAATTTTGTAAAATTAAATTGATTATAAAAATGTAATTCGACCATTCAAAAAATAAACAAATGGTGGAATGGTTTAAGATAGACTAAAGCTTTGTATTAAACCATTTGTTTCGTTAATATGTGCTGTTATATTCAAGATATAAGCATTTATAGTTACGCACTTTGGTGCAACATATCTCCGAGGGTATATGAGATAGATTTTTTTTAACAATTTTTTGGGGCTCCCTAGACATGCCCCAACAACGTACCATCGCGTTTATGCGCCATTTTTTGGACACCCTGTAGATGTGCTCGTTCAAAGATTTCAATGTGGAAAGAAAAACGCCAAAAGTACTATTTTACCATATTTTTATTATTTCTTGCACTCAGTACCACTTTTATGTATCACAAACATTATCCTAATAATTTTTAATCATAGTTATTGATGTATTACTCCGTATTTTTACATATTTTGTTGAAATTTCTAAAATAACTGACATTCGGGGATGACTTTTACGAACTTTTGAGTGCACAGAACATCCTATTTATGAATTTGAATCTATAGCCAAATACAATTCTTTTAATATTTTAATTTCTAGAACAAACTTTGCCAAAAGAAGATTTTAAAGTTATCATGGAAAAGAAATCAAATTTTGCAGATTTATCGATTGGTTTAGATGACAATCCGAGTATAACTCAAGATAAAACCAGTTCGTCTGAATTTGCTGGCATAAAATTAGGAGTTCAAAAATCTTCAAAATTTTCAAACCTTAACAAAGTTTTTCAAACATTGGAAGTTTCTCCAAAAATTGAATCCAATAAAGGTATTTTTACTTTATACCGTAAATTAATTAAATAACATATTTTGCACATCGTTTATTAAAGACATTCATTAACGCACTCCAAATCGTTGATTAATGACCCCAATTAATGCATGGATACGAACCCATAGTAACGCTCTTCTATGTTTAAAATTACTATCTATGTTTCTACATTACAAATGTTAAAGTAGCTTTAATTACGGTTCAAGCAACAAAAACCAAAAGAAATTAAATATTTACCGTTGGAAAGAATGAGAAGCAGATCCTCTTACCTCATTTTAAGGAAATAAAATTCATTTTATATTCACAGTTAATAAAAGTTCGGTGACAGCTCTTTTTCTTATTCAACTTTAATAAATTTGAATGGCCGACGCGTCGTTTCTGCCAGTTGGTGAAATAACTGTTTTATTTTATAATTTATTTAATAATGATGTACGATGTGCGAAAAATCATTGTAACCAGTTCGTATGTTAAATGGCGATTAATAAACTCACTTATAAACAAAATCGTTCGTTTATTAATCGCCTTTATTAACACACTTAGTGGTTAAGTAACTATAAAGAAATCATAAAGTGAACTAAAATTTTGATATATTTTTTGCTTGTAGAAAAATAGTAAATTTTTCTTGTTTTTAGATAAACCAAATGCAACATTTAGTCAAGAAAATACAGCTGATATTTTAAATGACTGTATTAATATGTCAAATGTTTTAAGACCAAGAATACCAGAATTTTACTCATCTGTGAAAGATGTCATCGATCATTCACCAAATGAACATTTGGATACTTTAAAAAATTCAGATTACTCGAAGTGTTACCAAAATTATCATGTCACTGTCAAAGGTAAGCATTTGGCATACACCTTGTACAGTCAATCCGTATTTGGACATCGACAAAATTCCTGGTAGGGCCGCCTTTTTTATATGATGTAACTGGATGTCCAAAGAGTAAAACCCCAAATTGGCGTATATCTACCTATTGCAGAAACGGAGTTATGGCCCCCCAAAGATCCCCCTTTGATTCATCACGGTAGAACTGCACCAAATTTTGCAAATAGATGTCAAATAAGGTTTTAAAAAGATTTTTATAAAACATAAATCTCTAAAAAAATTCCTTTACCCCCTAAATAGCCCCCAAAGAGTAATAACCAATCACGTTGGATTTGCACCAAATTTTGCAGATCGTTGCAAAATAAGGTGCCTAAGAATATTTCCTTATAACTTTTTTTTAACAAATAATTTCTTCGTTCCATAAACGAAGGACGGCTTTTAAGGGGGGCATACAATTTAAAAAAAAAATTTTTATTAATAAATATTTTTTAGAATCTTATTTTACATCAATCTGCAAAATTTGGTGTAAATCCAATGTGATTGGTTATTACTCTTTGGGGGCTATTTAGGGGGAGAAGGATTTTTTTTAGAGATTTTATTTTATAAGAATCATTTTAAAACCTTATTTGACATTTATTTCCAAAATTTGGTGCCGTTCCATCGTGATGAATTAAAGGGGGCCCTTTGGGGGGCCATAACTCCGTTTCTGTAATAGGTAGATATACGCCGATTTGGGGTTTTACTCTTTGGACATCCAGTTAAATCATATAAAAAAGGCGGCCCTACCCGGAATTTTGTCGATGTCCAAATACGGATTGACTGTACTAAAGGTTTTTTGTAGAAGGTTTTAAAAACACTACGCAAGGAGTAAAAAAAGGCGTATTAAAAACAAAAATTAACAAGTCACAAGTAACGGACAATAAAAAAGTTAAAAACACGGGAATTATGTGCAAAGATTCAGCAAATAATATTCGAGAATATCCTTGGAATACTTTAACATTGGACAGAATTTCTTCTATTCTTATATGCAATTCTGCTGAAAAATGTACCTCAAATTTTAATCTTAAATTAAATTTGCATCAGTTGAAAAAAGTTTGCAGAAAACAGAATACAGTAATTAATGCTCTTGTCAATGCGCTACATCCTAGTTTACAATTATATAAAGATACTATAAGGAACATAAATTTAATCACAAAGGAAGCTCAGACAAGTTATCATGATGCTTTAAAAAATTATGGATTGGGAAAATCACATGGTAAGTTGTTTCTTTCTATGCAGAGTGTCTCGCAAAGAGATTATACAGGGTGTTACCAAATAACTGGAAAAAAATTTCGTGGGGTAATTCCTGGACACATTTTAAGTAAAAAAGTTTATATAAACATGTGTCCGAAAATCGTTCTTTTCTGAGATACAGGGTGCCAAAAAACTTTTTTTTTAAGATTACCAAGAAACTAAACCAGATATTTATTTAAAACTTAGCACGGGTAATTTTCTTACCATTAGGCATAAAGAGCGGTAGAAAAAAAATAAAAATTATAATTGGAAGGGGCACATTTAGGGGTACCATGGGGGTTGTTCACCCCCAACTTTTTTGTGTGTAACTTTTTTGGTATTTTCATAAAATAATTAGAAGCCCTAGAATATGATCTTTAAAATTAATTTCCTGTTCTTTTTTCATAAAACTAACCGTTTTCGAGAGAAAAATTCATTGCCCAAAGGCAACAAAATTTCTTTTTTAAAATTTGGCTTTTTTATGTTAATGAAATTAAAACATAGTTAACAAGGAAGGGATAATTAATTTCTTTTTTTATTATTATTTGAAATAAATATATGGTTTAGCTTTTTAGTAATCTTAAGATTAAAATTTTTTTTGAGAAACTTTGATACCCTGTATCTCAGAAACGAAGAATTTTTGGACACATCTTTATATGAACTTTTTTTCTTAAAATGGCTTCAGGAATACCTCCTGAATTTTTTCCTTATTATTTGGAAACACCCTGTATTTACAATAGAGGAGGCATACAAATTTATTGTTTGGGGCCAAGATCTTTTTGTTTACCCAATGTAAGTTATATGGACTAATGAGTAAGTGGACGTAAATAAACAAACGTTTTCAATGGAACCTACCTATGCTAGCCTTTTAGATCTTGGAACCACACATTGGTAATGTTATGATGTTTTCAAATAACGGGAAAAAATTCAGGGGGTGGACCCATTTTAGGAAAAGAAGTTCCCATAAACTAAACATATGTCTGATTTTGACTTTTTTTTTTCTTACAGTCCCTTAAGAATCGCCCCATATAAACGCGTTTTTAAAAATTTTACACAGGCAAAAATATTTCTTGTATTTTGATAAATCAAAAGGTTTTTTATGAAAAAATCATTTTCGAAATTACAGCGAAAAAACTGATTTTTTAGGGTTTTTTTGGGAGGCTGTAATTCAGTAACGACGCAAAATCGAACACCTATTTATATGAACTTTTATTCTTAAAATGACTCCAGGAATAACCCATTAAATTTTTTTCATGACATTAGAGAACACCCTGTATTTCCAAGGTGTTTTGTAATGTCTTGCAAGTGATTCCTGAACTCATTTTAAAGATAAATGTCGCGAAGCATAGAAACTGTGGTTATGTAATGTTGGTTGCCTAAAATCAACCAAAAACAGCACTTTCTGGTCATTGCTCAGTGGGTTTATAAGAGTTGATTTTAGTTAAAAATTATAGTTGCCAGCAACATAAATAAACAAAGCACAAGTTGACATTCTAAAGGTCCATCAATAAGCGTTTAAATACACAATTTTGGCAATTTAGCACTATTCTAAATTGTAAAAATGGAGCGTATTCGTAAAAAAATTAGTTGGGGTAACCTACGAGATCTGTCATACCACCCGTCGTTTCAAATGCTAACTGACATTACTTCTGAATTTTATATTTTTATCAAATATAAAGCTAATACACCAAAAAACAACAAACTGCCGGTTTAAAACATTCAATGTACCATCTAAAAGGTTTGTACAACATTTAGAGAGAGCTTTACATCTTTAATTCTTTATAATTAGGTAAAAAAGGAAATTATGACTCATTTACAAAAGGATTTCCGTGAATATTTAAAATAATACAGATTTTTTTGGATGCACGGATTTTGCATTAAAAGTACCATTGTAAATGAGTCATTATGCCCTTTTTTACCTAATTATGAAGAATAGAATTTGTATAACACTCCATAAATGTTATACAAACCTTTACGCTGGTTCGTAGAATGTTTTAAACCGGCAGTTTGTTGTTTTCTGTACAGGGTGTCCAAAAAATGGCACATAAACGCGATGGTACGTTGTTGGGGCATGTCTAGGGAGCCCCAGAAAATTGTTAAAAAAAATCTATCTCATATACCCTTGTAGATATGTTGCCCCAAAGTGCGAAACTTTAAATGCTTATATCTTAAATATAACAGCACATATTAACGATACAAATGGTTTAATACAAAGCTACAATATATCTTAAACCATTCAACCATTTATTTATTTATTAAATGGTCGAATTACATTTTTATAATCAATTTAATTTTACAAAATTTTCATGAAATGAAGCTGACAACAACGTCAATAAAATCTAGTGCAAAAGTGTATGATCAAGACTCATAAATAGGATTTTTAGACTTATAGATTGGATTTTTAGATGTATTTTCGTAGACTGTGTTGCCGAATTTATGCAACTTTGTTCGCATTTTTCTCGATGAATTTAACAGATAGATTTTTTTTGACAATTTTCTAGGGATTCCTGAGAATGCCCTAAGAGCGTACCATCGCGTTTATGCGCCATTTTTTGGACACCCTGTATTTGATACAAATATAAAATTCAAAAGTAATGTCAGTTAGCATCTGAAACGACGGGTGGAATGACAGATCTCGTAGGTTACCCCAACCAATTTTTGTACGAATACGCTCCATTTTTTTTAAACATGCTATTTTTTTTAGATATTTGTGTCAATCAGGCTCTGATAACTAGTCCTTTTGATAGTGCTCCAGATGGTCTAACAGATCCTCCTGACTTAGAAATTGACGATATAAAACGAATAAAACAAAATCAACTCTTGTTAAGTTGGTTAAAGCCTCAATCGGACAATATTCGTGAATATCATGTAGTGGTGAATGGCGATTTTGTTGGGAGTGTACAAAAAGATAAACGTCAAGTTATTTTGGAAGACGATGATATTTTTAACAAGTGTAAAGCTTTAGAAATCAGTCTTTTTGGTATTGATTTGAATGGGAAAAAATTACAACCCCCTGCGCAGGCTATATACAAGTTATGAAGGTTTGAAAAAGTATTAAAAAGTCTTAAAATCTTGTTTGAAAAAGTAAGTCTTGTTTGTTTTTTTGCTTTTGTATAATTTTGTACCTACTTTATAAATAATAAAATTATCTACGCTAACTTTTTGTTATAATATTACTTTCACTTTTGGCTTTTCTGTTAAAAACAAAAAAAAATATCTAAAAGACAGGGTGTCCACGTATAGTTTGCTTTTTTTTAATAAGGAAAATAGCTAGGAAAAACATTCAGTAAAAACAGTTTTTTAAAAAAGTGTCCCCCCCGGAAATAATAGCCTTTAAGCAGTTCAATCATGTTGAATTTACACCAAATTTCGAAAATAAATGCAAAACAAAGTTCTAACAAACGTACATACTTTTTTTTTAATGTCGCAAATGGGATGAAAAAATTTTTTTAGTCTTTTAATATCGAAATAAAAAAAAATACAGTATGTTTTGCATAGACGTTTATTTATAAATATTTTATTATATCTTGTGCTTTTTATTTATAATAATTTAGGCCAAGATAGATAGATTTTCACCTTGCAAAAAAATATACGACGGCCATACAGGTGTCCACAAAAAGGCGAATAAACGCAATGGGGCATTGTCAGGGATCCCTAGAAAATTGTCAAAAAAATCCATCTGTTATATTCATCGACAAAAAAGCGAACAAAGTTACATAAATTCGGCAACAGAGTCTAGGAAAATACATCAAAAATCCCATCTATAAGCCTAAACATCTATGAGTCTTGATTATACACTTTTGCATTTAATTTTATTGACGTTGTTGTCAGCTTCATTTCAAGAAAATTTTGTAAAATTAAATTGATTATAAAAATGTTATTCGACCATTTAAAAAATAAACAAATTGTGGAATGGTTTAAGATAGACTGTAGCTTTAAATTAAACCATTTTTTCGTTAATATGTACTGCTATATTCAAGATATAAGCAAGTTTCGCACTTTGGGGCAACATATCTCCGAGGATATATGAGATAGATTTTTTTTAACAATATTCTGGGTCTCCCTAGACATGCCCCAACAACATACCATCGCGTTTATGTGCAATTTTTTGGACACCCTGTAGTTTGCTTTTTTGATATGGAAAATAGCTGGGAAAAATCCAAGACATCGGTAAAAACAGCATTTAAGCAGTTAGACTAAAAGCACGTAATCGTAAATATTTACCAAATGTTAACAAAATTTTTAAGAAAAAATCTTTTATTTAAATGCTCTAAAAAACAAAAAAATAAATTTTTTTAATTAAATTAAACCTATTAATTTGTCACAATTTACACTTTTTATGATATAAAAGCTTAATACGTACTATCGTGGACATGGAATTTAAAACGATTTTTTATCAGTCACCTTTGATTTTTTAAATTTTCGGATGTTATTTTGACAACAAATGCGTCAAATGTATTTTATTAAAATAAATTATGTAAAATGTGCTGCCGGCGAAAAAAATAATAAGAAAATATTTCCTTTGTTAAATAATTTTGTTTTAGGATAACAATAAGGCTCTAATCTTCGTAAAACATTAGAGAAATGTTTCTTGGTAATGTCCACTTCGCATAAAACTGGAGATGTTTAAGCCACTATTTTAACCATATGTACAATGCAAAAATTGATCGTTTTAAATTCCATGTCCATGATAGTATACAGGGTGTCCGCGATCAATGTGCTTTTTTTTTAATGGGAGATAGCTGGGAAAAATCCAAGGCATTTGGTAAAAACAACTTTGAAAAAGTGCCTCCCTTCGGAAATAACGGCCTTCAAACAAGTAGACTAAAAACACGAAAATTTAGTGACAGTGGTAGGTGACATACAAATTTCAAAAGAAAGTCTAGTCTTATGCATAAATATGGGGTACATCAAAGGTGTTTTTGGTAGTTTATTCGTAAAAGGTACACTTTCTCAGAAATTTCGAGTGGTAAAAAAGTTACTTGAATTGGGGTATTTAAAAAAATACATCAAATTACAAAATTCTCAAAGGTAAAGAAATTACATGCAGTTTTTATCAACACTACTAGTGTTTAACCCATTTTAAAGGGGGCCCCAAATTTCAAAATGGGTTTAAAATGACCCTTTTTATTACCTTTAATGATAGTACAACTTTCATGATGGTTGGTGAAATCTATTGGTAAATATTTACGATTAAGGGTTTTTAGTCTACATGTTTGAAGGCCGTTATTTCCCAAGGGGGGCACTTTTTCAAAAAACTGTTTTTACCAAATGTCTTGGATTTCTCCCAGCTATCTCCCATTAAAAAAAAAGCACATTGATCGCGGACACCCTGTATTATAATATTATCCTAACTTAACTTATGATGGTTATATCCTTGAAGCCATGGATTTCTTTCTCTGAATGGTTTAGGTGTTGGTCTTTCTCTCCAACATGTAAAATAACAATCCTCAGCAGTCCAAAAGATATTAGTAGTAATAGTGCAGCCCACCATGTATAGCCGACATGTAGTTTTGGGGTAGTCACGACCCCACACCGGACCTATTGCCTTACAGTTACCCCGCCTTGGTATAGGAGTGTAGCATGCAACTATAAATAAAGAGAATAAAGGGGGATTTATAGAACGTTACTTTCACTTTACTTCGGCGTAACTTCAATTCCGCGTAACTTAACAAATTTGCTTAATTTATAGATTGTAAAATTACGTGAAATTGGGAACAGATATGCGCATGTGTCTGAACTAGCGACTTTCTGACTATTTACACCTGGGCGATGATTACGGAATATCGCTTCGTACGAAACCTACATAAGAAGACCAGCAGGTTTCGTACGAAGCGTTATTCCGTAATCACCACCCTTGACAATAAGGGTGAATATCTCATTTTTGCAAATTTTGCGCATGATCGGCCAAGCTCGGCTTTTGACAGTACTACTTACAGCTAATAAATCAGCAAAGTAGCGCTAAAGTGACGTATAAATTTGCTAATACATTCCCATGTATTTTATTTAATTTTCTGTAAAGTTACGCCGAAGTAAAGTGAAAGTAACGTTCTGTAAATCGCCCTTTGGGGGGTCATAACTTCGTTTCTGTAATAGGTAAATATACGCCAATTTGGGGTTTTACTCTTTGGACATTCAGTAACATCATATAAAAAAGGCGGCCCTACCAGGAATTTTGTCGATGTACCCTCATTATTTAGGACAGATTGACTGTACTATACAGGGTGTTACCAAATAACTGGAAAACAATTCAGGGGGTAAATCCCATTTTAAGAAAAAAAGTTTATATAAACATGTGTCCAAAAATCCTTCGTTTCTGAGATACAGGGTGTCAAAGTTTCTCAAAAATAATTTTAATCTTAAGATTACTAAAAAGCTGAACCGGATATTTATTTAAAATAATAATAAAAAAAATTAATTAATTAACCCTTCATTGTTAACTATGTTTTATTTTCATTAAAATAAAAAAGCCAAACTTAAAAAAAAAATTGTTGCCCTTGGACAATTTATTTTGTTCTCGAAAACGGTTAGTTTTATGAAAAAAGAGCAGGAAATTAATTTTAAAGATCATATTCTAGGGGTTTTCATTATTTTATAAAAATACCAAAAAAGTAACACACAAAAAAAGTTGGGGGTGAACAACCCCCATGGTGCGCCCAAATGTGCCCCTTCCAATTATAATTTTTTTTTTCTACCGCACTTTATGCCTTAAGGCAAGAAAATTACCCGTGCTATGTTTCAAATAAATATCTGGTTTAGTTTCTTGGTAATTTAAAAAAAAAAAGTTTTTTTTAGAGACTTTGGCACCCTGTATCTCAGAAACAAAGGACTTTCGCACACATGTTTATATGAACTTTTATTCTTAAAATGGGTTCAGGAATTTCCCCCTAAATTTTTACCTAGTTATTTGGTAACACCCTGTATAATGTGACTTACTCTTTTCATCGATTTCTGCATACTGTCTGTACGGAAAACCTAACATTTTGCGATGTTTGTATGGCACTTCGTACAA
The DNA here is from genome assembly GCA_963920755.1 of Cartodere bifasciata. Classification (NCBI taxonomy): domain Eukaryota; kingdom Metazoa; phylum Arthropoda; class Insecta; order Coleoptera; family Latridiidae; genus Cartodere; species Cartodere bifasciata. The sequence continues at coordinate 1,036,964 of OY987194.1, read as the reverse complement.
GCTCTCGGTATCATTATACTTTGGAACATATGCTGTATTTAAGTTAAAAATACCCCCCAAAATCACAAACAATAAAAGTATCTTCGACATAACTAATATAATTCTATGCAGTATACAACTTTATATCTGTACACCTTTTATGTTATTATTGATTGTGGGTGTCTAGCAAATACAGTGTGTCCAAAAATTGGCGCATAACTTCAAAGAAAGTCATCTTAAGGCTATACAGGATGTCCCAGAATTGGCGCACCACCTGTATGGTACGTTGTTGGGGCATGCCCAGGGATCCCCAGAAAATTGTCAAAAAAATCCATCTCATACACCCTCGAAGATATGAGGCCCCAAAGTGCAAAACTTTAAACACATGTACCTTAAAAACAACAGCACGTATTAACGAAAAATATGGTTTAATACAAAGCTGCAGTCTATCTTAAACCATTTCACCAATTTTTCTTCTTTTAAATGGTCAAATAACATTTTTATAATTAATTTAATTTTACAAAATTTTCTTGAAATAAGCTGACAATGTCAATAAAATTTTATGCAAAAGTGTATAATCAAGACTCATAGATGGGATTTTTAGATTTATTTTCCTAGACTGTGTAGTATTTTCCTAGACTGTGTTGCCGAATTTAAGCAACTTTGTTCGCATTTTCCTCACTGAATATAACAGATGGATTTTTTTTGACAATTTTCCTGGAATCCACAGGCATGCCCTAACAGCGTACCATACAGGTGGTGCGCCAATTCTGGGACACCCTGTATAAATCAAAAATAAAAATGTATCCGTTGTCGAAAAATAAATACAAAACTAGTATAATGATTTTTGACACAAAAATATAACCGATTTGAATAAAACCATAATACGTTTGTAGCCCTATTTTTGTAGTTTTTAAAACTATATTTAGTTTGAATATAGGATGGAGCCCTCATGTAGATGTGCTATTTAGTAGAATAGACGGGAGCTCAACGGAGATGACTTATTCGAGCTTCTAGAAGCATAGATTAGAAGACTTGTAAATTTGAATCTCTAGCGGGGACTGTTAAAAATAATTTAATTATTATTAAAAAAAAGAAAAACAAAAAAAATTTGTTTTTTGGATTAGTGTTTTTTTACGCTCTGTCTACAAAAAAAGTGGGATTTTTTAAATTGATTTAATTTAAATAATATTGCAAAGGAGTAGGTTAAATAAAAACACAGACTATTGTTATAAACTATTTTTTTTAATATAAACATAAAATGTAAAATATAATTATTACTATTCAAAAAAATCAATAAAAAGCATAAGTAAAATTTACATAAATAGATATATTATTTTGAATAATTAGAATAGAATATTGAACAATTATTTTCAATAAAGAAGCGTGATGTCAAAAAAATATAAAAAAACCTTACATTTTTTTTTAAATTTAAATAATTTTAAAAAAATACATGTTAAATTGCCATTTTTTACAAACATTTGTTGAAAAAAAATTATGTAAAGTAACGAAAAGTACCATAAATTTAACAATTATAAACAAAAAGTCGAAAAACTAATTTTTACAATAAAAAACTAAATTTTACTTTTCGTTCTAATTACATAAATAGCTAGCGTCAGAATTACAGTGGAAGATTTTTTGCGAAAAATATAGTTTAATACTAAAAAGGGGCACCAATCATTTTTAAATAATATAAATGTTAAAATATGCCAAAAAAACATTTTTAAGTAAAAAACATTTTTTACTTTAAATTTAAAAATACAGGGTGTTACCAAATAACTAGGAAAAAATTCAGGGGGTAATTCCTGAACCGATTTTAAGAAAAAAAGTTATATAAACATGTGTCCAAAAATCTTTTGTTTCTGAGATACAGGGTGTCAAAGTTTCTCAAAATTTAATCTTAAGATTACTAAAAAACAGATATTCATTTGAAATAATATTAAAGAAAAGAAATAAATTAACCCTTCATTGTTAACTATGTTTTATTTTCATTAAAATAAAAAAGCCAAACTTAAAAAAGAAATTTCGTTGCCTTTGGGCAATGTATTTTTTTCTCAAAAACGGTTAGTTTTATGAAAAAAGAACACGATATTAATTTTAAAGATCATATTCTAGGGCTTCTAATTATTTTATGAAAATACCAAAAAAGTAACACACAAAAAAGTTGGGGGTGAACAACCCCCATGGTACCTCCAAATATGCCCCTTCCAATTATAATTTTTATTTTTTTTGCTACCGCAGTTTATGCCTAAAGGCAAGAAAATTACCCGTGCTAAGTTTCAATAAAATATCTGGTTTAGTTTATTGGTAATCTTAAAAAGAAAATGTTTTTTTTTAGAAACGTTGACAACCTGTATCTCAGAAACGAAGAATTTTCGGACACATGTTTATATAAACTATTTTACTTAAAATGTGTCCAGAAATTACCCCCTGAATTTTCCGAGTTATTTGGTAACACCCTGTATATTTAAATTTAAAAAAATGTTTTTTGCCTGCTAAAATGTCTCTATTTCTAACATTTGATGTAATGTAAAATCAAATTCCTGTACAAATAAAGCTACTTAGACCATTTTAAAGTAGGGTCCTTGTCACAAAAGTGCGAAGCATTGCTATACTCTTCGCCGAAAAATTCGAAGAGTATATTTTTCTACCATAAACGAATTGTTGGCAGTTCCATTTTTTTGGAGGCGATTCTTAATATTAGTCAAAATTGGGGTGAATTATTAGAGGTAGTGTGCCTGAAATCAAAAAATACCATAGTAAAAATACAGAATGTGCTTTTTTTTTATGAGAAATAGCTGAGAAAAAAACAAGACATTTGGTAAAAACAGTTTTTGGAAAAAGTACCCCCCTTTGAAAATACTAGCCTTTAAGCAGGTATACAAAAAACACTTAATCGTAAATATTTACCAAATGTTTTGTCCAACCATCATGAAACTTGTACAATCAATAAAGGTAATAAAAACGGTCATTTAAAACCCATTTTGAAATTTGGGGCCCTCTTTAAAATGGGTTAAACACTGGTAGTGTTGATAAAAACTGCATGTAGTTTCTTTACCTTTAAGAATTTTGTATTTTTGTATATTTTTTTGAATACCCCAATTCAAATGCAAACTTTTTTTATACTTAAAATTTCTAAGAAACTGTACCGTTTTTAAATAAACTTCCAATAACTCTCTTAATGTATCTCATATTTTGTGTTTGACTTGACAAAAAACTTACTTCAATTTGGCGACAGTGGTCAGTGACATAAAATTTTCAATAGAAAGTCTAGTCTTATGCAAAAATATGGGGTACATTAAGAGTGTTTTTGGCAGTTTATTCGGAAACGGTACGGTTTCTCAAAAATTTCAAATAAAAAAAATTTTTTCACTTGAATTGGGGTATATAAAAAAGTAATTAAAATTACTAAATTCTTAAAGGTAAAAAATTTACATGCAGTTTTTATTAACACTACCAGTGTTAAACCCATTTTAAAAGAGGCCCCAAATTTCAAAATGGGTTTAAATTGCCCTTTTTTATTACCTTAATTGATTGTACAAATTCTAGGATGGTTAGAAAAAACATTTGGTAAATATTTACGATTACGTGTTTTTAGTCTACCTGCTTAAAGGCCATTATTTCCGAAGGGGGGCACTTTTTCAAAAAACTGTTTTTACCAAATGTCTTGGATTTTTCCCAGCTATTTGCCATATCAAAAAAAAAACAACCTCGAACTCGTGCTTGTTGAATACGCAATGTCCCTTAAACGTAAGGGTGTTTTCTTTTAATTCTTCACCTTGTGCTTCGCACTTGGTAAATAATTAGACAACACTTACTTTTGCGAGACTTTACTATGCAAAAAGCACTCGTTTATTTAATAATCGAAAATTAATGGAGCACTAGTACTATTAGATACTTCTGAAAATTTTAAAATCGTCGCAGTTCAAAAATTTGTTTAAGTTTTAAAATTTTTACCTATGCTTCTCTTATTTTCTTTTCCTTCTTTTTCTTAAGGAAGGATGGTGTCCTTAGACCCTTCTTCTTTTTCTTATCTTTCTTTGGAGATCCTTCGGACATAGATCGGTCCTACAAAGAAAAAAAATTCATTCATTTTAAATTAAAAAATCTTGAATTTAAGGAAAAAAAATTAGGAAGTTTTGCACAGTTAGACAACGTCGATAAAAACTTACCTCTTTACTGCTTTGCGACAAAGTGCTCATGTGAGCATCCGATTGATCTCCATTAATTGTATTTTCACCTAGAAAAAAAAAAACCTTTAAAAGTGCCACTTTTACAAAAAAAAATCTTTTCTTTGAAAAAAAAAAATGTTTAGATAAACAAAATTTAATAGTAAAAAAAATAAATTACCTTAAACCAGTTAATAGGTACATAATTTGCCAAAAATGGTTATTGTTATTCGATAATTTCGTATTCTTTTGTTTAGTTTTTTTTTAGTTGCTGTAAAAAATATCCAACACCAAAAATTTCAAGCATATTAAAAATATTTTATTTTACAAAACTAGGTAGTAAAAAAAATATTCGAACAAACATAAGTTTAACGTCTTTAAAATAAACTTAAAACTAATGAAAACGAACACAAATTTATAAAAAAAAACAAACAAACAACATAATACATACATTTCAGTGCAAAAATATTAAAAAACAAATGCAATTTTTTGAAAATGCAAACTAAAAAACTATGTTAAAAATATGTCAAAATACGGTTTAAAATTTAAACCAAAACAATGTCAATAAAGCACTTTGCATTTTAAAATGTAATCTATTGTTTTCTTTAAAAAAAAATGACCATGACCATTGCACAAAAAATTAGTTGGGGTTTCCAAGGACATGTGTCATACCTGCACCCTATGTTCAAGATGCTGACATAACGTCATTACTTTCATACTTTTATCAAACATAACGCTAATATACCAAACAACAACAAGCAGCCGCTTTAAAACATTCAATATACCAACTTAAAGGTTTGTATAACATTTACGGAGTGTTTTACATCGCCAAAGCGTATTCGTAGAAAAATTGGTTGGAGTAACCTAGGAGATCTGTCATACCACCCGTCGTTTCAGATGTTAACTGACATTACTTCTGAATTTTATATTTTTATCAAATATATAAAGCTTTTATACCAAAAAACAACAAACTGCCGGTTTAAAACATTCTACGTACCAGCTAAAAGGTTTGTATAACCTTTACGGAGTGTTTTACAACTTTAATTCTTCATAATTATTTAAAAAAGGGCATAATGACTCATTTACAAATGTACTTTCAATGCAAAGTCCGTGCATCCAAAAAATGCGGATTATTTTACACATTCACGGAAATCCTTTTGTAAATGAGTCATAATTTCCTTTTTTACCTAATTATGAAGAATTAAAGATGTAAAACACTCTCTAAATGTTATACAAACCTTTTAGCTGGTACGTAGTGTTTTAAAGTGGCAGTTTGTTGTTTTTTGGTATATTAGCTTTATATTTAATAAAAATATGAAATTCAGAAGTAATGTCAGTTAGCATCTGAACTGACGTGTGGTATGACAGATCTCCTAGGTTAGCCTAACCAATTTTTGTACGAATAAGCTCCATTTTAAGATAATTAGGTAAAACAGTGCATAGTGACTCATTTAAAAAGGAACTTTTAATGCAAAGTCCGTGGTGCATAAAACAAAATGCGGATTATTTTACACATCCATGGAAGTTCCTTTGCATGAGTCATTACGCGGTTTTTTTACCTTATTATCTAAAATTGATGATGTAAAACACTCCGTAAATTTTACACAAACCTTTAAGGTGGTACATTGAATGTTTTAAAGCGGCTGCTTGTTGTTTTTTTGGTATATTAGCGTTATGTTTGATAAAAGTATGAAAATAATGACGTTATGTCAGCATCTTGAACATAGGGTGGTATGACACATGTCCTTGGAAACACCAACCTTTTTGTGTTTAAAAATTGTTCATAAACAGTAAGAAATTTAAAATTTGGCACTTTCATAACCACTCCAATTGCCTAAATCGGTTTCTATAAAGTCATTAGCGGTAATATACAAATCAGACACTTCTTCTTGTTCTTTAGGCGTCATTACTCCTTCTTTGTGGCCTTTACTAAAAGTTACAACGTTTTTTTGCACATAAGCAGAGGTATTAACGGTGCAAGTACGGAAAAATGTAACTTCGTTGCATACAATCACATTTATTTCAGGTTTATCAAAAGAAATATAACTGGAAGTCATGTTATTATCACCACCTGCTAAAATATCACCAAGTTTATCATTATCTGTCTTATTTTGCTGTGTGAGTTGCGCTAAATATGTGTCAAGGTCAAATCTGTCAGAAACACAATCGCTGTCAGACGTTTCGGCATAATTGTCGAATAAATTACATCGTGGCTCTTCTGGAATGGAGTAAAGCGCTTTAAGAGACTCAATGTCTTCGGGTGGACGTAACGGGATGTCATCAACGTTTACAACACTTCTAGGCTTAAGTGGCAAGGTCATATTGTCGTTGTCGTTCCTTCTAGGAGTACAAGATATCCAAAATAGTTCAGCTCCACTTTTGGTTGATTTGTTTTTCTTAAATAATGTTACTACTTCAGAATCTGTCTTGTTAACGCATATTTGTATCTTGTGACTGTCGTTACCAGGTATTGGTGCGTCGTTATCAGTTTTTAGAGAGTCGATACCACTCTTTAGAGACTCGATACCACCTTTTGGAGACTTATTACCACTTTTTAGAGAGTCGATACCACTTTTTAGAGAGTCGATATCACTTTTTAGAGAGTCGTTATCATTTTTTGAAGAGTCGTTATCATTTTTTGAAGAGTCGTTATCATTTTTTAAAGCAACGTTACTAGGTATGTCGTTTGTGACGTAAGTAACGTTTAAAACATGACTATCGTTGTTCTTACTGTGTAAATGTTCACTTGTGTCGTTACTTGCTTGTGAAGGAACGTTATTATCGTCAGATGTATCGTTACTAACCTTTTTAGTATCATTTCTTGCATTATTTGGATCTTTAGAAGCATTTTGAGTGTTGTCAGCCTTTGTTATATCTTTACTGACGTTATGATTATCGTTACTTGATTTTTTTGTTACTTTAATAGCCTGAGTATCGTTACTTGTCTTTTTTGCATCGTTACTAACCTTTTGAGCCTTTTTAGTATCATTTCTAGCAGCATTATCTTTGCAAATGGTCTTTTGAGTATTTTTAACCTTTTGTGTATCGTTACAAAACATTTTATTATCGTTACTTGGTCTTTTTGTAAGTTTACTAGCCTGAGTATCGTTAATAACCTTTTGAGCATCGTTACTGCTCAAAATATCAATAACGTTACTTTTTATTGCGTTTTTAGAAGTCAAAGTGTGTAAATTATCGTTACTTGGATTTTTGACGTTTTTACCGTGGTTAAAAATGTCGTTAGTGACGTTACCATGTACAATAATCGTAGCGTTGTCGTTATTACTACCAAAATTAGGTGTTGTGTTACTTTTAATTATACTATCGTTACTTTTATTAATGGTATCGTTATTAAAGGCAATATCATCGTTGAAGGGTGTTTTTTTGACGTTATTGTTGTCGTTACTTGGCATAACCTCAATTTCAGGTGTGGAATGCATTAAATTGCCGTTTTCTCCCTGTAAAGGTCGAGTGAAGTCTAAAAAGTTTTCACCGTTTTTATCTTCTTTTAACGTTAGTTTAGTACTGTCACTAACGACACTAAAGAAGTTGTCTAAGATGTCTGAAACGAACTCTGTTATAGTGAAAATTTTGTCGGACACTAAATTTGAGGTGGATTCTTGTGAGGCATCAGAGGCATTATTTTCTTCAATTTCTAATTGTTTTAAAACGTAACGGCTGATTGACAAACGTAAATCGTTTTTTTGGTCGTTACTCAGTGAATTGGGGTAAAAACCGTCATACATAAGTTTGAGTTTTGCTAGAAGTTTGTTAATGTTTTCATCATAAAGCAGTTCAGGAAATAAAACAAGTTCCCTAACCTCAAAACATTGCTGTTCGAGATAAACCAAAATAATTTTACCGAATTCAATAATCCTAAAATCGTTCTCAGGCAAAATAACTTGAATAATCGATGAGTTGTCACTGAAGTAAACGCCTTCATCCATCGATTCAATCGATCCATTAATCGACTCATCGATTTGAAGGTCATTTACAAGGTCATCGTGTTCTGATGTCGAATTTGAGTTTTTTGCAATTTTAGCATTTTTGCTTTCATCTAAACTAGAATTGGTGACATTTAGAACAATTTCTTCGTTATTTATAGTGAAGAAAGGCATTTGCGATAGGATTTCTTTGACATCAAAAACGGCACTTGAAATTATGTTCATATTTTGTGTTATTTTGATTATTTTACTCGAGTAATCTTCAACTAATGTAGTTATTGTGTTTGATTTTGAAGATTTTGCATTTTCTTCTTTTAAATTGTCTAATTTAATCATATCTTTATCTTGAATATGAGGCATTTCTTCATTAATTTTTACATCATGTGTAATTTTGTCTTTTTTGTACATTTTTTCAGTATTCTTCTTTAACAAATCTTCTTTTTCTGCTTGACGAATTTTTTCTCTATCTTCACTATTTTTTGATTTAAAATCTTTAGTGTCATGTTTTTTGTCAATTGTCTTTTTGGATATTTCTTCACTTTTCTTCTTTAACAAATCTTCATTTTCTGATTCAATAATTTTTTTACTGTCATGTGTTTTTGCTTTAAAATCTCCAGTGTCATGTTTTGTATCAATTGTTTTTTTGTCCATTTCTTCAATTTTCTTCTTGGACAAATCTTCTTTTTCTGCCTTAAGAATTTTTTCCCTGTCTTCATCCATTTTTGCTTTAGAGTTTTCAGTGTCATGATTTTTGTCAATTGTTTTTTTGTCCATTTTTTTATTATTCTTCTTTAACAATTCTTCATTTTCTGCTTGAAGAATGTTTTCTCTGTCTTCACTGGTTTTTGTTTTAAAATCATTAGTGTCATGTTTTTTCTGAATTGTCTTTTTGCCAATTTCTTCACTGTTCTTCTTTAACAAATCTTTTTTTTGTGCTTTAACCATTTTTTCTTTTTCGTTTTCACGTATTTTTGACTTTAAATCATTATTCTCAAGTTTCTTCTCATTTTTATGTGTCAGATCTTCATTTGAAGATTTAACTTTAGATCTTGTATCTTCTTTTAAATTTTGTGCATTAGCGTTTTCATTTGATGCAATATTATCTTTTAGAGACATTTCTTCATAATTGTGTTGTCCAAATTTCTTCACTAAATCTTCATTTGGGGATTTTTCTTGTTTGGGTATGTCTTTATTGCCGAAAAACATTTTGGTGAAAGGTTTTTCTTTGGTATCTTGTTTAATTGTGCCAAAATGGTAAAATTGAAGAAAATCTTCACTGGGATTTGAAGATTGCTCTTTTTTGTCTGTATTTTGATTTATTTTGTCGTTATTTTGATTTAATTTGTCTTTATTTTGATTCAATAAGTCATTATTTTGATTTAATAAATCGTTATTTTGATTTAACAAGTCGTTCTTCTTTAAAATATTATTATCCAGTTCAATTTTATCTAGATCATTTCGATTGCTATCTTCTTCTACCAATTTTTGATATTCTTCCAACAACTTTTTCATATCTTCATTGGATGATTCTTCCGTGGTAGGAGTATCTTTATTATCTTCAAAAATCTTCTTTATTTCATCGTTGGATGAATCTCGTAGTTCGTTTTCTACATTTTCTGCATCGAAAATGTTGTCAATTTGTAACTGAAGATTGTTATCTTCGTTTTGAAGATTATTATAATCTTCGTTAGTGTTTTCTTCGTTTAGAGGCAGTTGGGAAGAAATTTGAAAATTGTCTTGTTCTTTTAATGTTTTGGATGTGTTTTCAAGCGGTTGATTAGTTTTTATGATCAAATTTTGGTGCTTCAGAAGTAAATCTTGTTCTTCAAAAAGATCCCTTGAAGAATCATTGACATTTTCTTTGTTCTTTCGCTTATTTCTTGCATTTTGACGCGACTTCTTTTCGAATAACTCTAATCTTGGTTCGGCTGTACCATCAATGTTTTCGACCAAATACCCGACTAATTTTTCGACTTTAGGCTCTGTTTTGGAGGATACGAAGCACGATTCGGATACTTCTTTCGGGGATAGTTTTTGGCCCAAATTTTGGCAGTCAGGGAAAAGGTTTTTGGGAGTAACTGAGCGTTTAAAGTTTTTGAAAAAGTCTTTAACGTTGTCAAGCATTATTTCGTCAGAATTTGGTTTTAGAGTGTCTTTTTTTGGCGTGGGGAGAATCGCATCTTCGTGGTAGCAATCTTCGTACTCAAACGAATCGTCAATGACTTGAGAATCATTTGAAGAATTAAGATATGAAATAATATAAGGGTCAAATGAGTCATACTCGATTGTGGATTCATTAGCAAGTGGCGAATCTTCTTGCGTGAAGTTTTTGGTCGAATAAACTGGTGTTTCGTCACGCTGTACCTTTGTTTCGACAGAATTATTCGACAACATTTTAAGTTTCATGTTTTCAAGTATATTTCGCTCCAAATCTTTCGACTGATCACTTTTAAAGCTAAAATCACTTGACATGCTTTCACAGTCAAAAGGAGTATGTTCCAGTTTTTCTAAATACGTCAAAGACATTTTTTTGTGGTCGAAATTAGACATGTACGCTGTTTGACAGCCCTGACTATTGAGAACTGGTAGATTGTTTAAATTCAAAGCGTCAGCGAAAGGATAAATGAATTCTCTAAGCATATCCAATGATATATCTACCGTAATTGGATTTGCGTCCTTCAAATTAAGTGTCAAGGTCGTTTGGCGTTTAGTTTGACCTCTAAATTTGTTATGATTAAATACGTAACCGCTTGAAATGTTATAAGGAGCGATTTTGACCAAAGTTGGACGCATAAGAGTAGCGCAATGATTTTTATGAACGACATGAAAATGAATGGGATTAGGGACACTATAAGAGCCTTGAGGGAGTCCTGAAAAGCGATTAGTGCGATAAGCCATGTTTTCTGCATGATTTTCATGATTAAAGTTGATGTGATCTGAAATAGATTATTCTAGTTATTAAGCGTTAATTTTGGAAATTAATTTTGAACCAATGGATTTCTGTTTGATAATAAGCGTTTCTACTACATAAAAGCTAAAAGTTAACATGCACTAATATTTATTTGGTCATGGCCCAAGATAGTTAGTGAAAAAACATAGCAATTCTTACCAAAAATATATATCAGCCAGATTTTTTTATATGTGCGGTTAGAACATTTATTCAGGAAGCTAAATCCACAAAATGCACACTAATAAGAGTTTAGGGTTGGCGTGGTAGCCACCCAAAAGACTCCTTTAAGTTGCGACATTAATCACGATGGATCTGCACCTAATTTTATAAATAGATTCTAAACAAGAGCGGGTTGAATCAGTGAGTGGGATAGATCATTTAAAAAGTTAAACTTCGCAGATAGCTCATTTTTTATGACTATTTTTTTATTTTTATATAATTGTTACACATTCTATATGATACTCTTCGCAGTAGATGATTAAAAAGGTACATTTTTTATTTTATTGAAAACAACGTAAAATTTACTTTTTTTGTAAACGGGTGGGGATACAAAAAAATTACCAGATGCTTTTTTATAGGAAAAAATACAATCTTTAATATTATTAAGAATATTTTTTTTCGTAAAGTTGATATTATCGAAAATATGAATTTTTTTCTACTTTGGGGGTGTTTTTAATCCTCTATTTATTACTTGATTTTTTTCCAAAAACAATAGGGCTCTTCCTCTAAATGGGATTGATTTTTGTGTTAAATCTCAAGTCGATCCGATAAACCGTTCTTGAGTTATGGTGGTCACAAATTTCGTTACAGACAGACAGACAAAATATAAAAGTTTTTAAAAAAGTCATGAAACGAACGAATATGTAAAAATTTTTGCTCTAGGACGAATATTAACGATTTTAGAGAAGGTCCGACCAATCGCAATATACTTTTCGACTTTGTCTGCGAAGAGTATAATAAGATTTTAAAACATTTTTGAAAAAATTATTGCTTCAAAAAATCTTTTTCCCCATAAATGGCCCCCAAGGAGTAATACTTAAACATGTTGGATTTACATCAAACTTCGCAAATAGATGTAGTAAGGTTCTAAAAAATGTATACCTAATACTTTTTTATTTTTGAAAAAAGGCTTTAAGAATTTTTTTAGAAAATAATATTAAGTATAAGTTTTTGAAATCTTATCTGTTTGCAAAATTTGGTGTAAGTCTAACTTGATAAATATTACTCTTCGGGGACCATCAAAAGAAATTTTTTAAAGGAATAATTTTTCCAGAAATCTATTTAAAATCTTATTTAGCACCTATTTGAAAAATTTGGTGCAGATTCATCTAATGTTGCAAATTAAAGGGGGCTTTTTGGGGGGCTACCACGCCAATCCTAAACTCTTATTAGTGTGAATTTTGTGGATTTAGCTTCCTGAATAAATGTTCTAACACATATAAAAAATCTAGCTGTTACATATTTTGTGCAAGGTCAAAAATTATCTATCTAATCAATGTTAGTTTTTAAGCTGTTAAATTTTTTTGTTAGTGTAATAAATTCAAATTTTTGACTTTTGTACAATCAAAAAACTACTTACTTTCATATTTACTATTGCCAGTGATTCTTTCAGCTCTTAAAAATTGCTCTGTGGTTGAAACATTGCCATCTACTATACATACACATGCAAAATAAAAAAAAAATACAGTGACATGCAAAATTGTACTAAAGAGTGCAAAAAAAAATACTACAGTTTTTTTTTAATATGACAAAAATAATAAAATTAAAATATTACCAGTAATATTACCAAATTACCGGTAATATTACGCTAACATCACTAGATATGTTTGCCTATTCTATTTTTCATAAAAAAAACCTTTAAAATTTTAGCATTTATTAAAATGAATTTATTTTATAAAAATGACTGATGATTTGATTTTTTTAATTTTCTAAACTTACCAAATCATTTTCCCTTATCAAATACTTTAGTTTTAAATTAGAAACACAGAAATGTTATTTAATTAATCCGAAAAGGAAAAAAAACAAAAAAACAAAAAAAATTTCTATCCCAACTAGAAAAACTAAATTTTTTTTATCCCTGTTTAAAAAAAAATTTAAAATTACTTACCATCGCTTAAGACGACTTCCGGTTGACTTGCTCGAGGAACGGTTTTTGTTTGTATTCTAAGAACTTGGGGTTCTAGAAAAAAAAACAAAAAAATTGTAGCAAACTAAAATATTTCAACAAAAAAAAAATATATTTATTTAATTAAAAAAAAAAATGGATAAAGAAATATTTACCGTCTCTGCTTTCTTCCTCTGTTTCACTCGTTGGCGATCTTAAATGAAGACCATCCATTCGTTTGTTAATATGAGCTGACGATAATTCAGATTCGCTATAATCGGTATCGTCTATAAAATAAACAAAAAACAAGTTAAGACATTTTCTATTAATTGAGTGTTTTGAAAAAGTGCCCCCCTTTGGAAGTAATGGCCTTTAAGCAGGTATACTGAACACACGTAAACGTAAATATTTACCAAATGTTTTGTACAATCATCCTGAAATTTGTACAATCAATAAAGGTAATAAAAAAGGTCATTTGAAACCCAGTTTGAAATTTTGGGCCCCTTAAAATGGGTTAGTTAATAGTGTTGATAAAAACTGCATTTAAATTCTTTATCTTTAAAAATTTTGTAATTTTTTTATAAACCCCAATTCAAGTAAAAACTTTTTTACCACTTGAAATTTCTGAGAAACTGTACCGTTTACGAATAAACTACCAATAGAACTCTTAATGTGGTGTACATTTTTTTGGATTGCATACGACTAAACTTTCTTTTGAAATGTCACTGACCACGACCACTGTCACTAAATTAAAGTTTTTTGTCAAGATAAACGCAAAATATATGGTACATAAGAGAGTTTTTGAAAGTTTATTTAAAAACAGTACAGTTTCTCAGAAATTTAAAGTATACCAAAAATATTCACTTGAATTGAAGATTTCAAAAAAATAAACAAAATTACAAAATTCTTAAAGGTAAAGAAATTACATATCAACACTACCAGTGTTTAACCCATTTTAAAGGGGCCCCCAAATTTAAAAATGGGTTTAAAATGACAGTTTTTATTACCTTTATTGATAGTACAATTTTCATGATGGTTGGAAAAATCGTTTGGTAAATATTTACGATTAAGTGATTTTAGTCTACCTGTTTAAAGGCCATTATTTCCGAAGGGGGACACTTTTTCAAAAAACTGTTTTTATCAAATGTCTTGGATTTTTCCCATCTGTTTGCCATATCAAAAAAGCAACCCTGTAACTTAACGTAGACTTATAGGTGATATTTGTTAATTTTACTAATTTCGTGAAAAGTAACCGTTTTTCATTATCGCCATCTATTGGCTACTAGACCAAATTTTCAAAGTTAGAAAGAGAACTATAGAATAGAAATCAAACAAGTAAAATTATGAAATACTAAGATTTACCGATAGATGGCGTTTACTGCTTTGAATAAGTTAAATTAATGCATTTATAAATGGACTATTTTGGTCACGTTAAGTTCTCGTTAATTAAAGTGGAGTTAAGTCAATTTAATAATCTATAAGGCCTTTCGCGATTAAAAAAAGCGCACCCAATAAAACTCCGGTTTAGCTTTCACTTGGTTTTACAAGACACTGGGACACTGTCAAATTTCTTTTAGTAAATTCGGCATTAATTTCTGGATTTCTGGTAATCATTATATTGAATCATGGCCAAATTAAGACCAAAATTACTAAACAAAATTTGACAGCGTCCCAGTGTCTTGTGAAACTAAGGTTATCTATGTATCTTTACTACTTACAATCTCCCTTGACTTTCTTCTCAACAACCTTCTTGTAATCATCAATCTCCTGGTCAGTAACGCTCTGGAAGGGGTTACTAGCATAGGGTGCCTTGTACACCTGGGCGTTGTGTTGGTGTCCACGTTGTATGATACCTGACATGTCAAAAAATATTTCATATTTATATGACGATATAAACTATTATTACTACTAGTGTTGTGAAAAGGTTTTCTTACAGGTTTTTTTACTGGTTTTTAATTTACCGGTAAAAAACCGGTCACTAACTACGTTTTTGACCGGTAAGGGCGATTTATACAACGTAACTTTTACTTTACTTCGGCGTAACTTCACTTCCACTTAACTTTACAAATTTGCCTAATTTACAGATTGCAAAGTTACGTGAAACTGGGATCAGTAAAGCGCATGTGTCTGAACTCGCGACTTCTGACAATTTACACCTGAACGGTAATTATGGCATATCGCTTCGTACAAAACCTACATAAGAAGATCTAACAGGTATCGTACGAAGCGATATTCCGTAATCACTACCCTTGACAATAAGGGTGAATATCTCATTTTTGCAAATTTTGCGCATGATGGCCAAGCTCGGGTCTCGAGTTAGTACGACTTTATACGACTTTAAGCTAAATGAATCAGTAAAGTAGCGCTAAAGTGAAGTATAAATTTGCCAATACATTCCCATGTAATTTATTTAATTTTCGGTTAAGTTACGACGAAGTAAAGCTGAAGTAAAGTGAAAGTTACGTTGACGTATAAATCGGCCTGTAAATTAACATTACTAATTATTACCCTTAGATGCAGCCCCCATGAGCACTACTTGCTCTCCTGTTTGTGTGACTGCGGCATCCTGCATCTGTCTGGCTTCCTCCCAGGACACGCTGTCCAGGATGTAGGACTGTGGACCTGCTGATATCTTGTCGGAGCGACGGTAATCCTTTATCTAGGGGGTTGATATTACATGTAGTTTTACATTATTTATGATTTTTTGAAAAAAAAAAAATGTATTATATCAGAAATGGGATGACGTCATTTAAGATCGATTAATTTATTTCACATTTATAAGTACGAATTTTGATAGGTGAACGTTAAGTAAATGACATTTTTACTTAACATACTGAAAAAGGTCAGCTGTTATTTTTGATAAGTCAGGGTGGCCACCGAAATTTAATGGGGAACGTGAATGTTTTTTTTTTTTTTTTTTTATATCGATTCTCCATGAAAAACCAATATTGTTTATAGAACCCCTATCTAACGAAGAACTATTCCACATTGTATGATATCGGGGAAAGAAAATTACCTGACCACTATTGAATATTGTTTATGTTTAAATATTATCCCAGAAATTAATATTGGTCCAGAAAAAAAATATTTAAAATCGTTTAAAATTGGTAGCTCAAAAACACGTATTGGATTCCCTGACTTTTTTTTAAGATTTTAAATTAACAATTAAATGTCCACAGGTTATTTTTTTTTTTAATAATTTTGCAGAAAAAAGTATGTTGAAATATTTCTCTGCTTAAACATAAATTTTCCCTGACATTTCTTCGAAATCTGATCAATTCTCTGACTTTCCCTGATCTTATTAAACTTTTTTACGATTGCCTTGATTTTTCCTGACTTTCCAGGTTTTACAGGTAGAGTGGCCACTCTGAGTCACTTGACATGTCCTAGACTAGGAAGCCCTGTTTAAAAACTACAGTCTTTTAAGTCTAATTCACTAAGATGGTTGTTTTTTGCAATTGCATATAGACAAATAGGGGGCGCCACCAACGTCACCACAAGTGCGAAACAAACCCATCAAGTTTATTAGGACTATACCGAAGATTTTGCAAAGATATGACAATTATTTTACCCACAATAATTTTTTTAATTTAAGGAGTTTTTGAAAAAATCAAATTGTGCCGAGAAAATTTTTGTGCAAACATTTTTGACAATGTTTTGCCAAGTTGATTTTGCTTTTGGCAACGATGAACCACATCAATAAACTATTTCCTGCTGATTCTTGAAATTTAAACATGGACCCACCAGTCTTAGCGCCCATCTTAAGACAGCTCCACCAAAAACAGGCAGAGTGTCCCGGAAATACATGGATGCTTTGCACCAGTCAAAACCCGCGGAAAATGCACACACCACAAGATTAAGACTTTCTTAGGCAATTAAATGACTTTAATTGAATGAATCTTACATAAACAGTTAAATAAATAAAATTATTTTCTGTGGGACAGCCCAATTTTTTAGGGAGGCACAAAAGTAGACTGGCTTTAATTAGTAACCCAGAATTTCGAGTCTATTCGGCAGTGGAATTTCATAAATCGCATACAAAACCGCGAATGATGACCAATTATAAATGTATATAAAAAAACCTGATAATAACCGACAATAAGCTTCTAGGGGGTTTCATGAAATGAATATGCCAAAAAGCGGTATACGTTTCCTTGCAGCTTGCAAGGTTAACTAAAAAATGTAATGTGGTAAAACCACTTGTCGTATCTTAATAAAATTTTCGGTACAGTCCTAATAATCTTGAAGAGTTTGTTTGGCACTTGTAGTGCCGTTGGTGGCGCCCCCTATTTATCTATATGCAAAATATAAAAGACAACCTATGATTAATACACTTGAGAATGTTTTTTAAGTTGAAACTATTTTTCTAAACTCGAATTTGTTACACTAAGCAATTTTATTTGTAAAATAGTCATAAGCCTTTTATTTTCATAAAAATATTGTTTTGAAGAAATGGCTTAATCTGACAGGGGTTAAATCTAATAGGACACTTGACGGGCACTATTTTAAAATATATTGTTAAACTAAAAAAAAGTATACTTACTTGTTGTTGTTTGAGTTTGAATTCTTTAGGATTGGTATTCTTAGGTACGAATTGAAGAGCCCCCTCGATTTTGACAGGTGTACTTGAATGGGTGGGGGAGCCGTCAGCGACCCACTGGAAAATCAAAACCAGCACATTAATTATCAGAGTCCAAAAATGTATGTCAAAAAAAAAAAACAATTTTAAAAAAATTTGTGAAAAAAAAAAACGTGTTTGCATTTTTGCATTGTAAAAAATTGTCCAATGTAAATCTAACCTGTCCTCAAACAAAAATGTACTGGTTTTGATCTTAGACCGGTAGAAAAACACTGACAAATAATACAAACACCAAAATGCACACTTAAAATTTATTAATTTAAAAAAAATTCATCTCCGTTGAGCTCCCACCAATTCTACTAAATAGCACATCTACATGAGGACCCCATCCTACATTAAAACTAAATGTAGTTTTGAAAACTACAAAAATAGGACTACAAACGTATTATGGTTTCATTTAAATCGGTTATTTCTTTGTGTCAAAAATCTGACTTCAAATAAACAAAAATATTATAATGATTTTTGAAGTCAGATTTTCGAAACAAAGAAATAACCGATTTAAATGAAACCATAATACGTTTGTAGCCCTATTTTTGTAGTTTTCGAAACTACATTTAGTTTTAACATACGATGGGGCCCTTATGTAAATGTGCTATTTAGTAGAATTGACGGGAGCTCAACGAAGATGACTTATACGAGCTTCTAGGAGCACAGATCTTCAAATCTGTTAATTTAAAACTCTAGCCTTAAGAAAATTTTCAGGATTTAAGGCAATGATAAACAAAAATACCATTTAATTTTTTTTTATTGCACACAGAAGCAAAAATATAATATCATTGTTTTTTGTAAATATTTTAAGTATAAATAAAATCTGGAATAAAATATTAAGACCATACATAAATAAATAAATTCACAATAGGAAATATAGGTAGCGAGGTAAAAACCATTTTTGTACTAATTTTTTTCAGCTAAAATTACTAAATGTGCTTTTTTTTACAGGGTGTCTGAAAATTGGCGCATAAACGCGATGGTACACTGGTGGAAAAAAGTAGCCCGTACAAGTGATAAGTGTAGGACTACTTTTTTTGGCTTGTAATTGCAGCTTTATTCACATGAAATTTGAAGTAACGTCAATATCTTGAATGACAACTTAAAATTTAGGCCAAAATAGAATAATGCGAAAATATTTCTGAGGATACAATATTTGTGTTTATTCAAAATAAATAATGAGGTACTTATGTGTTTGATAATTTGATTATTTTTATGGGGAATTAAGAACGAGAGAAGGATTCTCGCCGTGATATTGAAAGTCCTTCAATATAAGGGTAAGTAAGAGGATTCTCGTCGTGAACGCAAGAGGGAATTCTTCAGATCTTGCAGATGGTAATTTTATTTTCTAATAATGGGTTCTTGCGCCATCCCTATCGATTACTTCCTGCAATCTTCGAGGCATGGAATGAATCAAATTTCGGCAAATTCTGTTGTCGCCATTCAATTCATTCCAAGCCTCCAAGATTTCTTCCCATAGTTCATCTGCATTGTTGGGCTGAAAATCACGCGTGTGAATTTTCTTCACCAGCCAACCCCAAACATTCTCGATTGGATTCAGATCCGGGCTGTAGGCTGGATGAGGAATAAGTTCCACATTATTTGTCACAAACCATTGCTGCACCACACGTGCCGTGTGCACCGGGCAATTGTCCTGCTGAAAGATAAAATTACCATCTGGAAAAATGTCTCCAACCGATGGCAGCATTATGTTCTGCAATAAATCTAAATAAATTGCACTATTGAAGCGTCCCCTTATCCAACACGCAACTCCTGCGCCTCGGGCAGTTATCATCGCCCACACATTTACTGAAAAACGACCCATCCTTCTTGGAGGGCAAATGTACTCCTCATCATACCTCGTCCCCGTTGGTCTGAACACTCTAATGTGACCATCAGTACAAGATTGGAATACTTTTTCGTCAGTAAACACAACTTTTCCCCAGAAATCCTCCCCCCTATTTATGTAGTTCAGGGCGTAGATCAGGCGACTTTGTTTCCTCTCCGGCGTGAGTAGATCTTTATGAGCAGCCGCACAATTTTTTAAGTCGGACTGCTTCAGCCGGTTGCACGCCGTCCGACGGCAACCCGGAAAATTGGTCCCCTCCACCGCTAGCTTAGTCGTTGCAAACGGATTTGCACGCAAAAAATTTATTAACTCTCCATCCTGCTGCGCCGTTGATACTTTTGGCCTCCCCGATTTAGGTCTATTGACGGTGGTGTGATCCTCCTCCCAGCGCTTCTTCACCGATCAAATGGTGGACTTATTGAACCCGTAATGATTAGCAATCCTCCTTATAGACCAACCATTGTTAATTTTCAAAATTATTTCAACTTTTTGTTGCTCAGTCAACATTTTTTTAAAAATATTTTTTGACTCTTGGAATATTCAAATGACACGTGCCAAAAATAATGCTCAGTTCATGTAACGTGATTTAGGCTGTACTAGTTTCTTTTTTCCACCAGTGTACGTTGTTGAGGCATGTCTAGAGACCCTCAGAAAATTATTAAAAAAATATATCTCATATATCCCCTCGGAGATATGAGGCCTCAAAGTGCGAAACTTTAAACGCTTATATGTTGAAGATAACAGCACATATTAACGAAAAAAATGACTAAATACAAAGGCACAATTTATCTTAAATTATTTTACCATTTGTTTATCTTTTAAATAGTCAAATAACACTTTTATAAACAATTTAATTTTACAATAATTTAATGAAATGAAGCTGACAACAATGTCAATATGATCTAATGCGAAAATGTATGATCAAGAATTTAGATGGGTTTTTAAGATGTATTTTTACAATCAGTGTTGTCGAACTTAAGCAACTTTGATCGCATTTTCTTCCATGAATATAAACGATGGATTTTTTTTACAATTTTGTAGGGATCGATGAGAATGCCCCAAGAGCGTACCATCGCGTTTATGCGTCATTTTTTTTTGGACACCCTGTAGTTAAGCTTTAAAAAATTATTGAAAATAAATTACCACGCTAAAATCTAAGCTAAAAAATAGATTTTTTATAATATCATTTTATATGGCACAGTAATAAGCAGACTTTAAAATATAATTTTGAATTATCAAAATAAACTTTTTCTTTCAATAAAAATAAACTTTATAATTTTACTAATTTTTAAAATAAAATTTTTCTTTGAATAAAAATAGAATCTAAAATTTTATGGAATGTTTTTAAAAATTTTCATTTGTCACACTAAAATACACCTAACCCAATTTAATCAAGGGGTTGATCTGTAAACCTTATTTTCCGATATTTTCCATTATTCCCCGATACAAAAACCCCTCGATTTTATTCTTATAATTAAATTTTATGCAACTATGAAGCTAAATTTTTACCTAATATAGGAATATTTTTTTTAACTTTAACCATGCATTAAAATTTGTTGAAGAAGTATTTTTTTTTGTTATTTCTAAAAGAGTTTTGCAATTTTTTTTTCAAGTTTTTGAAAAATTAAAACTTAAATTATTCGCTTTGAATTTTAAGATATTCTACCTTAGTAATTTTTTTCGGGTCCTGCGTCCCTGTTTCCAAAATTTCTACCCGTTGATAAGTATTTGGGGAGTTCAACCATTTCCCTTTGTGCCCTCGGCCTAAATTTTTCCACAATCTGAAAAAATAAAAAATAAAAACATCGAGTTTCATAAGGGACTTTTTTATATTTGCGTTCTACAGGGTGTTTTTTTGTAGACTTTACTAGCGTTTTGCTCAGCTATGTGCAATTTTATTTTCATGAAAATTTCTGAAGTGACCATTTAAGAACTGTACTTGCGACTGGTAAATACAATATTTTAATTGCTCTAATGGTTTTGCAGAAAATGACAGCAACTATTGTACTCATCGATTTTTATGTTAATAATATTTTTTTCGGAAAATCTGAATTATTTTACGTACAAATCATTTTTTACATTTTTAATAAATCTTACCATTGCTTTATAATTGGTTTAATTAATTTGATAAGTTTTCCTAACATAGTCGGCTGATTTAGTCTTTTTTTTATTGATTATCTTAGGTAAGTGAGCCACAGATTTAAAACTTTTCTGTGTTCTTATTGTGTTGAAAAATTATGACAATCGTGATTTATTGTTAATAACTTCAAAAAAATGAGTGTCATAAGTGCAAAACAAATTCAACGCCTGCCTAAATAAAAAAAAGAACCATTTAAACCAGGTATTTTGAGAAACTTTATGAATTTATTTTAAAACAACGGAGATTTCTAATTAATATGTAAAAACTAATTTAAATGTAAAACTAGTTAGCGGGTTAGATCAGTGAATATGTTAGATCATTGAGTGGGTTAGGTTTTATTATAAAATGCCGACATTTAATAGGATACTCCTCGCAGTAATTAAGCAATCACAATATTTTATAAAAGCAACATTTTTTTTTATTTAAAACAAAAATCTGCGAAGAGGTCGAACTATTAACTCACTTTCGCAAAAAAAAATATTTATTAGCGAAGAACATAAATATGAATTTTGACACTGACGTTTAGGATTTAATTTGACTTTAGAAAGATGCTGCTTTGTTTCAAATGTTTTTGCAAAGCCACCTAGACCGAGGCCAAGACTTATGGGACTTAGAACTTTTTTATTACTAAAAACTAGAGATGGGCGATTCCCGGGAACTTATTTTTGGGGAACATTCAATAATAAGTTCCCGGCAATGTTCCCCTGGGAACATTCCCGGGAACTTTCCGAGGAATGTTTCCGGGAACTTATTTTAAAATATGTTCCCAAATAAGTTCCCATTTGGGAATGTTCCCGGGAACATTGGGAATGTTCCCGGGAACATTTCCGAAAGAAAAATTTTAATTTATAAATTAAATTTAATGCAATAATTAATTTCACTTTTCTTATAGTTATTTTTATGTAATATGCAATATTAAAGTTAGTACCAACTAATCTTTGACTAAATAAAGCAAGAAGTCTATTTAATCGTTATTTTTATTAAAAAAAGTCTCGAAGAAGCTTAAACAAACAAATTTTATTTTTAAATTCGCTAAACAAACAAAATAATAAAGTTCTTTAAAAAAAAATAACTAAACAGGTAGATAAAAGAATAATTTAAGTTATCTTTTTAAAATAACTAAAAAATGTAAAAAACAATTAAAGCTAAATAATTACCTCGATAATTACTAAAATGGCGTCACCCACGCGCTATGAACACTAGACAATCAAGCCCACGCGTCACGACAAAGTTGCGTACGCAATGCATCTGCCGAATACACCCGAAAGCTAGCGAGATTTTACGAATCGTACAACGTTGCCGGGAATGTTCCCGGGAACATTCCCGGCAATGTTCCCGGGAACATTGAAAAATAAGTTTCCGTGAGGTCAAGGGAATATTCCCGGGAACATTGGAAACATTCCCAAATGGGAACATTGAATAAGTTCCCGTGCCCATCTCTACTAAAAACCTTTCTTTTGGCTTTTTATGCCCTAATAACTTAACAAAAAAAAATACAAAAAATTATTTTTAATACAGAATGACATTTTCTTTAATTTTTTAATAAACATTTTTTTAGTAAATTCAAAAATAACGAAAATACGGCGTTTTTCTTATTGGGGGGCTAATGGGGGGTCGGATCGAAAAAATTTTAGAATAATTTTTGTAAAGAGTTTAAAGGGCTTTAATATTACGGAATTTTTTTTTTCCTTAAATTTATAATAACTGAAATATGAATTTTTTACCAGTTTGGGGGCCCCGCTACCCCCCTTGTTATTATCCGATTTTTTCCAATAACAATCCCAACCAAGATTTTAATGAGAACAATTTTTCCTGCAAATTTGAACACGATTGGGTTTTTCGTTCTTAAGTTATCGTGTTTACAAAAAACGTGACGGACGAACGGACGGACGGACGGACGGACGGACGGACGGACGGACGGACGGACGGACGGACGGACGGACGGACGGACGGATTTTTTGAAAGTTGTTCAAAATTCGATGAAACGCACGAATATGAAATTTTTGCTCTACGACGATTTTTGACGATTTTAGAATTTTCAAAACAATCACAATATACTCCTCGTTTTCGACTTTGTCTGCGAGGAGTATAATAATAAAGCTTTCTCGAAAAAAAAATAAGTATTACCAGAAAAATCTAGGAAAAAGGTTATGACTGTCCATTTCTGCAAAAGTAATAAACCATTTAAAATTTTGTATTTACCAGTCGAAAGCACAGTTCTTAAATGGTCTCTCCAGAAATGTTCATGGAAATCGAATTGCACATAGCTGAGCGAAACGCTAGTAAAGTCTACAAAATTACACCCTGTATAATAAGCACATTAAATAACCCGAAATTTGGTTTTTTAAACTTGCTAAATTGCTTCATTATTAAACCCAAAATTTAATTTTATTAGGTTGGTTTTCCAGATGCAAAAAAAAGAATTCTTCCCTTGCCAGGTCCTTTTTATTTACGAATTTTATTATTATAAACTATCCGGGGACATAGTTTTTTGTAGAGACTAAAGAGAATAACTAGAAGAATTGGAGAAACGATATCAACGGTTACATTTTCTTAAAAACGCCTATTCATTCAGTATTAAGTGAGTAAAGTTTACAAATGTCATTATTCAATATGTCTTACGTAAATTTACTTTTTACTTCAAAATGTCAATGTTGCCAATCCAATAAAAATAAAATTTTAAGTAAGGTTTTAAATACAAATTAAAAATGTTTTTAAATAAATTAAATGAAGCAAATACATAAAGAAGTATCAAAAAATCGTTTTATAAGGCGTTATTGTCACTAAAAAAAAAATTCTTACCCTTTTTTGTAGAGTTCTTCTTCTTCTATCAAATAACCCAACGAAGAAACAGCCGGGGGTACTTCACAGTCATTTTTCGGTTTGGGGGGTTCTCCTTTAACCAAGGGGTGTCGATAAATGTAGCCGGTTCGAAAACCGACATTGTCAAGCATGCGCATTAACCCCTCGAATTCAACGCCACCTACGCGCCATTTTCTTTCGATTTTTCCTTCCAAAATAGTTGGCTGTAAAAAAAAATAAAATTTTGTATTTTTTAAATGTTTGATGACTTTTGGAAAAGTGCCAAACATTTAATTTTGTATTTACTTATGGTCATTTTTACTGAATTTTTAAAGTTAAATAATAATTTTTTTTTAAGTTTGAGTTTTTGAAAAAAAAATAGAATTGTGCCTAGAGAATTTTAATTCAAAAATTTTTGACTACTTCCAAAAAAAATTATCTCAACAACAATGTCTAGCCGAGTTAATTTTAACTTAGCAACGATGCATCACATCAATATACTATTTCCTGCTGATTCTTGAGTATCAAACATGGACCCACCAGTCTTAGCGCCCATCCTAAGACAGCTCTACCAAAAACAGGAGTGTCCCGGAAATACATGGATGCTTTGCGACAGTTAAAACCAGACAATGCACAAGTGACACACCGCAAGATTAAGACATTCCAAGGCAATTAAATGACTCTAATTTAAAGAATTTTACATAAACAGTTGAGTTGAATGTGAATAAAATATTTTCTGTTGGACAGCTCAATTTTTTAGAGAGCACAAACGCGAATGATGACCAATCATGAATTTACATAAATAAATTTAAACATAACCGACAATAAGCTTCTAGGGGTTTCATGTAAAGAATAAACCAAAAAGAGGTATACGTTTCCTTGCAGCTCGCGAGGTTAACTAAAAAATGTACTGTGGCGAAACCACTAGTCGTATCTTAACAAAACTTTCGGTATAGTCCTAATAAACTTGAAGGGTTTGTTTGGCACTTGTTGTGACGTTGGTGGCGCCCCCTATTTGTCTACATGTAAAATATAAAAGACAATTCACGTTCTATCCATTTACAGTTTAAAAAAAAACAGAGCTACCTATAAAAACTAAAATCTTTTTCTTTGAAAAGTTGAATTTTCCTCAAAGTTGGGATTACATTTCAAATTTACTGTCATTAAAAATTTAAAACTGCCAAAAATAATATGACAGTTACATAAAAAACAGGCGTAAAAATTGGAAAAATTTGTGAGAATGTGAGAATTTATAAAGAAAATTATAGACATTTTTGTAAAAGTGCTAATTTATCCTATGATTCCCAAAAGGACTTCTTAACAGTGAGTACATAAATAATTCCTATTTTGTGTAAACTTTTAAATGGTTTAATGGTTAGTGCATTAAAAAGTATTTTAATAAATACATAAATACTTCTGTATATGTTGAGACCATTTTTTTGAGTCAGATGCCCTGAACATGTTTTTAAATGCATTTTTTAATTTTTTTGAATTTTCTTACATAACCAGCAAACACAAGTGACATTAATGACAATATATAGGGTAAAATCTGTCACCCTATGGCTCGCCTGCTCTGGTTTAAAAAAAAGTGAATGGATAGTACATTTAATTTTTGAAAAATTAAACTTCTACCTGTATTTCTTTCGATAAGTTTTAGCATGTTCTTATGTTTGGTTTTTTCGTTGAAATAATGTTTAGCAAAGTATAAAGCATCTTTTTTGTGTTTTTTACCAAATATTTAATCTGTCAACATTTAATTTTTAATTTTTGTGTGACATTTCTAATAATTAAATATCACAGATGGCAAGTTTAAATAAAAATGTCAAGCACAGAAGTTCACAGAAGAGAATTTAATTTTTAAGTCGACCCGAGTTTTTATTCGGTTCTTGAAGAAAAACCTATCATACAAAGTTGACAAGATTTTGTGAACTTAATGCAAATTTCCCAAATTACAACATATCAAAATTGCAGCAAATTACCCGTAGAGCCATTTTCCCTATAAAAAGGGCGATGTCCTTTGAATCTATAGCCTTAAGAATAAAAAACTTACTTTGTCAGGTCTGGGCGAACTTTCAGGAGCAGTATGAGCAGCCTCGTATATCTTCTTCTTGGCTTCGTCAGTTAAAAGTACAAGATTGTCAATTCCGACAGGCAGTAGTTTCAGTTGAGTTTCACACGCCAGTATCGTATTCCTAGCGTTGAAGAAAGCTTCTTCTATGGTCTGACCACAGCACAGAGCACCTTGGTTACTCAAAAGAAGGATTTTGTTGTTAGGACCCAAGTTGCGGGCTAGTTTTTCTTGTTCTTCCTGATCTAGGATTCCTCCTAGGTAAGGATGGACACTTACGTCACCTAAAGGGAGAAATAATGCGATAAAAAA
Organism: Cartodere bifasciata; assembly: GCA_963920755.1. Lineage (NCBI taxonomy): Eukaryota > Metazoa > Arthropoda > Insecta > Coleoptera > Latridiidae > Cartodere > Cartodere bifasciata. The sequence goes on along the minus strand of OY987194.1, from coordinate 1,010,020 downwards.
ATATATACACTGTACCCACACATTTAATAGACATATACAGGGTGTCCCATTGATATAGTACACTGATTTAAGCACGTATTCTTTGGACAAAAATAAGAAAAAAAGTTCATATAAACATGTGTCCGATTTTGAACCCTTAGTGAATTTTAGCCCTCTAAAAAAACCCTAAAAAATTCGTTTTTTTGAAATATTTCCGAAACGAATAATTTTTTCAAAAAATTTTATAGAACCATTTTAATTTATCCAATTATTAGAAATATTTTTTCACTTGTAAAATTTTGAAAAAAGTGTTTATAGTGGGGGTTCTTGGGGGGGCTGTAAGTTAATGAAAAAAAGTCAAAATCGGACATATGTTCATAGGAAATTTTTTACTTATTTTGGTCCAAGGAATATGTGATTAACCGAGGGGTTAGTCTGGCGGGAAATAGGTGTACAAACTTTGGGAAATCATGGGAAATAACGGGAAATCATGGGAAATAACGGGAAATCATGGGAAATAATGGGAAATCATGGGAAATAACGGGAAATCATGGGAAATCACGGGAAATCATGGGAAATCACGGGCAATCATGGGAAATCACGGGAAATCATGAGAAATAATTATAAATTTGATTTAAAAAATTGTTTCTGAAAATTTTTTATCCAATAAGCCATCAATTTAAATCGGTTTTTGTACTTTTTCAATACTTTAAACTTTAAAATAAGAAACCGAAGTATTAAGGTATTAAGAGAAGAAATAAATGCTTAAGTGATATGACAAGAACACGTGTGTTTTATGAATTCATTGTTGGTGATTTTTTTGGTTTTATGATTTTGTTGTTGGGTAAATAACAAGTACAAATAAAGTGGTATTCCATTGTCCAAATACCCGTTGACCCCAAAAAAATTTACTTTTTAATGATGATTTGGTGATAGAAAAAATGGAGAAATTCTCAGAAGCAAAATGATTCAGAAGAGGACAAACGAAAAGATATTGTAGAAGAACAAATTATTTAGGGTCTCTTTTATTTAATTGGTCAAATACCATTTTGTATCATTTACAATGTAGTAAACACATGGAAATGACAAAGAGACAACCCTTAGGCAGGTATACAAAGAAGTTTTTTATTGTGCCCTCAGGTCTTTCATAACTTTTATTTTTATTTTAATTGACAGGATAGAAAAATAGTCGTAAGTACTAAACTTTAAAAAAAAAAATTTTTGCAAAAATTTAGACAGGGCAAATTAAAAAAGAGAGGCAAAAAATTTATAATCGGATTTTTTTAAAATTTGGTGAGCATTATTTACAAAAATATGGCAAATAAAATAAGGGGTTACTCAACCCCAGTTTCCTTTTAATATTTTTTTCAAAAGTGTGGTGCGTTTTTTTACTTAAAAGTTTTTTTACTTTAAATGTAAATAAAGCATTTAAAAAATGTTAACAAAATATATTGAGCCGTTCAAAAGTTTAGATGGGGTAGGACTATAAAAATTATCACTCAATACAAGGCGTGTTCGTAAATACTACTTTTTATTACTCGGGTAATTATTTTTCATTTCGTTATTGCTAATGTTAAAATAATAAGCTTTAAAAATGATTTGGATGTTATTTGTTGACACCCCTAATCACTAAGATATAACTAATAAGGCTTTAAAAAAAAGCCAGGTATTTGTAACAGCCTCCATTTAGTAGTGTCCACATGGCCATCTTTATGACTTTTACCTTCAAGGAAAGTTATGACTAAAATCGGAAAGATGGTCATGATGACTCAAAATAGCGGCAATTGTAAATACCTGTCTTTTTTAGAGCCATAATGAAATCATTTTAAATGATTATGAAAAAAATACACCGTTTTGCTACGATTAATTTCGGGAAATCACGGGAAATCATAAGAAATAACGGGAAATCATGGAAAATCATGGGAAATCATGGGCAATCACGGGAAATCATGGGCAATCACGGGAAATCATGGGCAATCACGGGAAATCATGGGTAATCAAGGGAAGTCATGGGAAATCACGGGAAGTCATGGGAAATAACGGGAAATCATGACATGGGAAATAAAGTGTACAGGTTTTTCGACCCAGACTAACCCCTCGTGATTAACTCAGTGTAATATATCAATGGGACACCCTGTACAGGGTGTCCGCGTATAGTTTGCTTTTTTTTGATATGACAAATAACTGGAAAAAATCCAAGACATTCGGTAAAAATAGTTTTTTGAAAAAGTGCCCCCCTTCGGAAATAATGGCCTTTAACCAGGTAAACTAAAAACACGTAATCGTGAATATTTACCAAATGTTTTGTCCAACCATCATAAAATTTGTAGAATTAACTAGAATGGGTAGAAGTCGAAACGCGTAGAAGTTACTTTTCGCAAATGAGTCGCTCGAATAGAATTCGGATTTGGTAGAAGAAGAACTTTAGATTTTTTAAATCAAAACTAAATCAATATTTTATATAAGGGCTCCACATTCTATAGAATACTCTTCGCAAGAAAACTTTTATAGGGTAATAGTTTTTTTTTTTTATTTATCTGCGAAGAGTGCAAACTATTGACAGAAAACACGAAGAGGATAAACGTTTAACATCTTTTAGGTTATTTGTTCTGACAGCTGCTTTTGTTTCTTTGTTTGAAATATTTTTGGCATGGCCTTCTTGACTGACGCGTGACGCGATTTGGACTTGGAAGTTTTTTGCTACTGAAATAGTTTATTTTTTGTTTTTTTAACCTTACTGGTTAACTTTATAAAAAACATACCAACATTTTTAATGGAAAATTAAATTTCCATTAATTTTGTGAAAAATATTTTTTTTGCTAATTGAATAATAACCGAGATAGGAGGTTTTTTTGTGGTGTGGGGTAACTGGGGGGTCTGACAAAAAAACCAACGAATACTTTTTTGTAGAGAATTAAATTTCCTATGTTTTATATCGAATAATTTTTTGTGTAAATTTAATAATAATCGAGTTACGATTTTTTTTTCACTTGAGGGGCTGAAAGGGGGGCTTTATAATACTCGGATTCTTGTCAAAAACAATAGGGTTCTTCCTTTTATAGGAATCGATTTTTCCTTAAAATTTGAATTGGATTGAAGTTTTGGTTCTTAAGATAGCGTGTTTACAAGAAACGTGACATCCCACAGACCGACCTACCGACCGACCGACCGACCGACGGACGGAGAAAAAATGAAAATCTTAAAAAGTCATGAAACGCACGAATCTGCAAGAATTTTTGCTCTAGGATGAAAATTGACGATTTTAGGATTTTCTGATCGATTGCAATATACTCTTCGGACCTAGTCTTGCGAAGAGTATAATAAAGGTAATAAAAACGGTCATTTTGAAATTTGGACTCCTTTTAAAATGGGTGAAACACTTGTAGTGTTAATAAAAACTGCATGTAATTTCTTTACCTTTATGAATTTGGTAATTTTGTTGATTTTTTTGAATACCTCAATTCAAGTTAAAACTTTTTACCATTTGAAATTTCTGAGAAACTGTACCGTTTAGGAATAAACTTCCAAAAACTCTCTTCATGTATCTCATATTTTGCATTTATCTTGTCAAAAAACTTACTTTAATTTAGTGACAGTGGTCAGTAACATAGAAATTTTAAAAGAAAGTCTTATGCAAAAATATAGGGTACATTAAGATTGTTTTTGGCAGTTTATTCGTAATCGGTACAGTTTCTCAGAAATTTCAAGTGGTAAAAAAGTTTTAATTTGAATTGGGGAATTTAAAATAAACAAAATTACAAAATTCTTAAAGATAAAGAAATTACATGCAGTTTTTATTAACACTACCAATGTTTAACCCATTTTAAAAGTGGTCCTAAATTTTAAAATGGGTTTAAAATGACCGTTTTTATTACCTTTATTAATAGTACAATTTTCAGAATGGTTGGACAGATTATTTGGTAAATATTTACGATTAAGTGTTTTTAGTCTACTTGTTTAAAGGCCATTATTCCTAAAGGGGGCACTTTTTCAAAAAAACTGTTTTTACGGAATGTCTTGGATTTTTCCCAGCTATTTCTCATTAAAAAACGGCACATTGATCGCGGACACCCTTCAGGGTGGCCACCAAAATTTAATTATTGGATTCCCTGACTTTTTCTTTCATTATTCCCTAACTTTCCCTGACTTTTTTAAGATTTTCAAATGTCTACATTTTTTTTCTTTTTGAATAATTTTGCAGGAAGAAGTAGGTTGAAATTATTCCCTGACTGAACATAAATTTATTTCAAAAATGGGGCACACTACGATACTTATTTTTGTCAAATATATTTTAAATGTGATCAGCAAGCTGCATAACAAAATTTTAAAACTCTAAAGGGCGATTTATACAACATAACTTTTACTTTACTTCGGCGTAACTTCACTTCCACTTAACTTTACAAATTTGCCTAATTTACAGATTGCAAAGTTACGTGAAATTGGGATCAGTTAAGCGCATGTGTCTGAACTCGCGACTTCTGACAATTTACACCTGGGCGGTAATTACGGAATATCGCTTTGTACAAAACCTACATAAGAAGATCTAACAGGTATCGTACGAAGCGATATTCCGTAATCACTACCCTTGACAATAAGGGTGAATATCTCATTTTTGCAAATTTTCTGCATGATGGCCAAGCTCGGGTCTCGAGTTAGTACGACTTTATACGACTTTAAGCTAAATGAATCAGAAAAGTAGCACTAAAGTGAACTATAAATTTGCCAATACATTCCCATGTATTTTATTTAATTTTCGATTAAGTTACGCCGAAGTAAAGCGGAAGTAAAGTGAAAGTTACGTGCTATAAATCGGCCTTAAGTTAACGTAAACGATTTTTCCGCTATGCGAAGTTTTGACTTTTTGTTGAGACTTACCAATGACGACAGATTCTTGACTAAGAGGTAATAGTCCAGGTTTGAGTGCAGATACAGCGACAACAGAGGGCGTATGAATATGAATGATGCATTTAATATCCGGTCTAAATGCATGAACGGCGCCGTGCAGTGAAAAAGCTGAGATGTTCACCGAGAAATTTGTTGTGCCTTGTTCTACCACATTTGCTTGCATATCCACCTGAAATCATCATCAGTTTTAACGAAATATTCAAAATAAATTTTGTTAAAACCGGAAAAAACAAATCGAGAATAAATTGAAGGCAAAGCATTTTTAAAAAACTTCAAAATTTGGAGTTTAAAAAAAAACCCTTAATAAACCAAGCATTTGGAAAATATCAAATTGCTGATTTGTTTTCTAATATTTTTTTTTGCAAATTTGATTTTTTTGAATTCAAATATTTTTAATTTTTTTATTGACACATCCACAAAAAATGTTCGTCCTACATAAAAACTCGCATGCTTATGTAAAACAAAATGCTGAATCCTAGAGTGCCTTGAAGAATTGACAGTTATTGTCGCCTTATAGAGTGGCGACATGCATCATTCCTTCTCTGTCATACAGATGTCATTAATTGTGATTGTAAGTTGTAATTGTTGTCACTTTGGCTATAACGTTGATGACGTTATCTGTATGACAGAGAAGGAATGATGCATGTCGTCACTCTATAAGGCGACAATAACTGTCAATTCTTCCAGGCACTCTACTGAATCCGAATCACATACTGAAACATTTACAACGCTTTTAGTTTTTATGCTATGAGCATTAAAGGCAAGTTCAAACCCGCAACCTATTTTTTTTGCTCTACAAGAATTTTTTTTACAAAATATAAAATCGAAGATTCAAAATCTAAACTAATAGAGCAATCTACAAAATACGTTTCATTAATGTCAGAAAATAAAAAAAAAAATTGTTAAGCATTTTTTAAAATATAAAACAAAGATTCTCTCCAAACCACACTTTATTTAGAAAAATCTGAATACGTATTTCGCAGTTAAGCTGTCATCTTTAGCAGAAGATAGAATAAAGTGTGGTTTGGAGAGAATCTTTGTTTTATATTAAACATTCGCCACAGAAATCATCCCATATCCATTTTTTAAAAGTTTTAGCAAAAAAACTAAAGCACATGACCAAAATCAGATTATTAATTTGTTTTCTACGGCTTTTAATAAACCTAAAAACACAATTTAAAGCAAATCCATATTTTTTTAATTTGTTTTAATTTTTAACTAAGGGGTAAGGATCCAAATTTTCTCAGTTTTTTAATTTTCACTGCTACGAGTTATTTTTGCCAACAATAAATGCCCTTAATGCTTATGTAAAACGATCTGCTAAATCCGAATCTGCCACTTAAAAAGTGTTAAAACGTTTTTAGTTTAATTAGTATGAGCATTTAAAATACTTTTTTATATTTGCGTTCTACGTATAATAAGCATACTATAAAACCCGAAATTTGGTTTTTAAGGTTGCTGAATTGCTTAATTATTAAACCCAAAATTGTATTTTATAAGGTTGATTTTCCAGACGCAAAAGGATAAATTCTTTCCTTGCAAGGTACTTTTCATTTACAAATTTTACTATTAAAAACTATCAGGGGACATGTTTTTTTGTAGAGACTAAAGAGAATAACTAGAAGAATTGGAAAAACGATATCAACGGTTACATTTTCTCAAAAACGACTATTCATTATAGTATTAAGTAAGTTAAGTTCACAAATGTCATTATTCAATATGTCTGACCTAAATTTACTTTTTACTTCAAAATGTCAATGTTGCTAATCCAATAAAAATGAAATTTTAAGTTAAGTTTCTAAATTAAATTAAAAATGCTTTGTAATTAATTAAATGAAGAAAATATAAAAAATAGTGTAACAAATTCGTTTTATAAGTTTTTTAGCACTTGTCCATTAAAAAACTCTGTTTTAAGATAATTTTAAATTTCTATTTACTATTTATCAAATTTTTCCAGATTTATTGGAAAAAAGGTTAATATTTCCTGATTTTTGTTAACTTATCCTATTTTTCCTGATGTTTAGTAATATTTTAAATTTCTTGACTTTTTCAGGTTTTTAAGGTTTTCCAAATCGCTGGGTATCCTGTTTTAATGACTTTTAATAGACCTAGTTTATTTAAAGCAGCGTTTTTTTTTTTTAAATTTGTCTGTATCGGTCCAACTTCTCGCAGTTTTTTAATTATCCTAGTAATGAATGCCATTAATGCTTATGTAAAACGAGCTGCTTAATCCGAATCTGCCACTCAAAAAGTTCCAACGCTTTTAATTTAATTGCTATGAGCATTTAAGATAATTTTAAATGCAACTTTAAACGCGATATTTTTTAAGTGTATTTTCCTACTAACCTTAATAAGAGACGAAGCAGTAATCTCATGATAAAGCATCCCATGTGGATTAACAAGGAAATGCTCCTCATCTTGATTTAGCCTGGCAGTGATAAGTGTGTGCGGACCAGTCACCCATCCATAAAGATCGATCAATCGATAGACAGCTGCGAGTTTACATCTCAATATCTTCTCTCCTTTCTCGTATCCCATGGCTTCGATGCCTCGAATATCGTTTATGGGGACGACACAGCTTGAGTTTTTGTATACGTTTCCAGCTAAAAGAAAAAACAAAATTTTCAAAAGTTTTTAAAATTTGAGCAACTTTGAAAATTTCTTTCATAATAACGAAGCATTTGGAAAAAAGTTGACTTCGTCCAGGAGATAGTGACATTATCGATGAGTAAAAATGAAGACACCTAATTTTTATAAATTTTGAATAATTGGAAGATCCTGAACTAGGAAAAAAATGTCTGACGGCACAATGGGCATGTTTCACAAGTAACAAATTTAAAATTTTTGGTTAAAAATAAAAAGTAGACTTAGGCATGAGCTTTCACTAATAATCTCGTGTTTATCCAGTGGCTGGTTTAGGTGTTCTAGCGCTCCAAAGTTTAAATTTTTGGGGCACTTCCCCTCGATTTTGGGGCACTTCCCCTATCCTTTCCACTATCTTAAGGTATATTACATTGCTTAGCAACATAAAAATGTATTCTTTTCAATGTTTCTTAAGTCAACGCTTAGTGACAGATTAGCTAAAATATGAAGTATTTTTATCTTTTTTTTAATTTATTTATCGTGGTGTTGATAAAAAATACTGAAAATGTAAGTAAAACAATAAATTAAGTAAAAAAATAGAAAATGTCACTTTGACAATGAAGTAAAAGTATAGATTCAAGAAGGTGGTAGGGGAAAAATGGCTGTTAAAGCTGGTCCAATTAAACGCAATTTTTAAATTTTATTTATTTGTTTTCTCGAAAAGTAGAGACTTGTGTATTCTAAAAATTTGCAAAACAACATAGTTTAATAAGAGGAATCGTTTAAGCAAATCAAATTTTTTCATGAAACTCGCCCATTGTGATACAGACGGAATATACAGGGATTCAAAAAAATTTGATACGACCGCAGAATTTTATAAGACGTTAATAAGAGTTAATTACGAAGTATTAAGCTAAAAAATAAAGATCTGACGGTACAATTACGGTAAAAACGGTCCAAAAAAATTTCAAAAATTGAATTTTTTGAAATTTTTATTTACGACTGATTATTATAGGATATTTTTTTTTATGACAGCTGAGAGACAGACAGACAGACTGAGAAAATAGAAATTGCGAAACTGAAAAATGAAAGTCTAACAGCACAATTGTGTCACGGCCGGAATATACAGGATTTAAAAAGGGAAAACTCGAGAGAAAACTTGAATTTTATTTTTTGACAGTTAATTTTTAATAAAACTGAGAAATTGGGAAATGCCAAACTGAAAACTGAAAAAGCAAAAATTACAAAGATCAAAAAAAAAATTATGCTTTTTTTTCTTAGAACATCACTTTAGTGACGTATATGGCGAACATAAAATATCACCTTTCTGAACTGTATCATAGAGTTTTTATTTTTACTGCCGGCGACAGTAAAAGTAACTTTTACAGACGCTACCAATTTTTTTTTTCTTAAAACGTCAAATAAACATTACTTTAATGACGTTTATTTTAAAATAAATAGAAGTCAACTAAAATAAGTAATAAATTTATTATAAAAGCATTGTATTTAGAAGTTTTAAGAAAAAGTATCTTTTACTACACAGAGTTAAAGTGGCTTTGTGTGCCTCAGCAGAATTGTCTGTCTCGCTTCGCTCACCAGACAATCTTTCTGCCTCGTCACACAAAGCATCACTTTAATTCTTAGTACTAAAATCTACTATTTTTTTGTACCGTTTAAATTTTTGCATTTTTGATAATTGCTCTGTCAGACTTTCATTTTCTTAGCATTTCCCAATTTTTCCGTTTTATATTTATGAAAAAATTAGCTGTCATAAAAAAATATCCCATAAAAATTATTAGTAAATCATAAATTTCGCTTTTACAATAATTTAACTGTTAGATCTTTTTTTTCAAAAATCGCAAATGATGAACAATCACTAATTTACATAAAAAAATTCAAAAATAACCTATAAGCTTCTAGGGGGTTTCATGTGAAGAATAAAGCTTCATTCACAATGAAAATTAGCTTTCATCTTGTAAGAATTAAGGTAGCTTGCAAGAGCTTAAAATATGTATTTAAGGTATATCATTCACAATAAATTAGCTTGTATGAGCTCTTACAAGCTAATTCATTGTGAATGATACAGCATAACTGCATAGTTCTAACTCTTGCAAGCTAACTTAATTCTTACAAGAAGCAAGCTATTTTCATTGCGAATCCTACTTAAGCCAAAAAAAAGTTTCCTTGTAGCTCGCGAGGTTAACTAACAAATGTATTGTGGCGAATCCACTTGTCGTATCTTAACAAAACTTTCGGTGAAGTACTAATAAACTTGAAGGGTTTGTTTGGCACTTGTGGTGCTGTTGGTGGCGGCCCCTATTTGTAAATATGCAAAATACAGGGTGTTTCCCAAACATGTGCACAAAATGAAATGTGTAGCTTCTGACCTTATTTAAGAAAAAAAGTTCATATAAAGCTAGCTCCGAAAATGCTTCCTTACAGAAATACAGGGGGTAATTTCCAATATTTTTTGTTAAAAAGAAAACTATTCGAAATAAAAAAAAAAATTATACAAAACATAAAAATAAAGCAAAAAAGCATTAAAAACTTGTTTTTTGGGTTAATCTAAGAAAATGTTGTGCTTTGGTGTTTTAAATAAAGGAAGATACAGGGTAATTTTTCAACAAAAACAACATAATTCTGAACTCCTATATTTCTGTAAGGAAGCATTTTTGGACCTATAGCTTTATATGAACTTATTCTTTAAAAATGAGGTCAGAAACTACACATTTTATTTTGTGCACATGTTTAGGAAACAGCCTGTATGAAAGCCATTAAATGATCTGTGATTCTTTCTTACCTTGTTTATTAACCCCCATCATATCCTGTATCTGCTGCATAAGAGTGTTAGCCCCAGCCCCATCCCCCATCTGTGTCTCTATGATCCTCTCTAACTCCTCTCTGAACATGCGGGAGTTCATGATGTTCTCTACTCTCTTCCTGCGTTCCATCTCTCTCACATCAGCGTCTATATCCGCTGGTCGGGTGGGTCGGTCATCATCGGGGTGCGAGTCTATCCCGTTGGTGTGGGGGGGCTCTTCTTGTATTGTGTCTGCCATTGGTGGTTATAATAGATGCCTAAAAAAAATAAAAATCGTGTAAAAAAATTGAGAATATTATAGCCAAAAAAACACAACAATTCTGTGGTAGGAAGGCAAAAGGGGATAAGTATGGAAATGTCATTTGTGCATATCAATATAAAAATGGTTTTCTTTAAAATATAAATTGTTATTAACGCAATAGGAAAAAGCTGGATAAAAAAATAGATTTCAGAGTTTCCTATGTATGTCAGATTCAAATTTTAAACATTTAAAGATTTCTATTCACTTTTATTGCCGATTAAAGCGATATCGTTAGCGAGTAGCCAAACTAATATTCGTGACGTCACCATTTAGAAAACTAGATATGGGTTAGGTCAGTGGATAGGTTAGATTAGTGAGCCTGTTAGAGTTTTTTTTATAAAATGCCGACATTTAATAGGATACTCCTCGCAGTAGGTAATCAGAGAATAAAAAAATTAAAAAAAAACAATAATTTTTGATATTATCCAAAAAACTCTGCGAAGAGGTTAAACTATTAACTCTTCTATAGAAAAATAATTTATTAGCGAAAAGCATAAATAGGTATCAATTCTGACAGTGACGTTTAGGATTTAATTTGGCTTTGGAAGGATGTTTTTGTTTCAATTTTTTTTGCAAAGCCTTCTTGACCGAACCTAGACTTAAGTGACTTAGAGCTTTTTTATCACTAAAAACCTTGTTTTGACCTTTTTTGTCTTAAAAACTTCACAAAAAAAAAACAAAAAATATTTTTTAATACAAAATTTAATTTCCTTTCATTTTTATGACCTAAGTTTTTTTTGTAAATTGAAAAATAACGAAGATACGGCTTTTTTTTAAATTGGGGGGCTTAAGTGGGGCCGGACAAAAAAAACTTTAGTTAACTTTTAGTAGAGAATTAAAAGGGCTTTAAAGTTATCAGAAAAAAAATTCTGTAATTTTTATGATAACTAAAATATGAATTTTTTCTCACTTGGGGGGTGCCGCAGCCCCCCCCTTATTATTTCTTTCAAAAACAATAGGGATCTAGATTTTAATGAGAACGATTTTTCCTGAAAATTTGAACTTGATGGGATCATTGGTACTCAAGTTAGAGTGTCTACAAAAAACGTGACAGACGGACAGACGGACGGACAGACAGACGGACGGACGGATTTTTTGAAAGTTGTTCAAAATTCGATGAAACGCACGAATCTGCAAGAATTTTTGCTCTACGACGATTTTTGACGATTTTAGAATTTTCAAAACAATCACAATATACTCCTCGTTTTTGACTTTGTCTGCGCGGAGTATAATAATAAACATGAGAGTGCACCGGCCTGATAGAATAAAGTATGCCTTGCTACAAATCCTTTTTGTCTGCCAAAAAATGTGACATTTCTCTTGTTGAAATGGAGCGTATTCGTACAAAAATTGGTTGGGGTAACCTAGGAGATCTGTTATACGACCCGTCGTTTCAGATACTAACTGACATTACTTCTGAATTTTATATTTTTATCAAATATAAAGCTAATATACCAAAAAAAAAACTGTCGGTTTAAAACATTCTATGTACTAGCTAAAAGGTTTGAATAACATTAACGGAGTGTTTTACAATTTTAATTCTTCATAATTAGGTAAAAAAAGGCATTATGACTCATTTACAAATGTACTTTTAATGCAAAGTCCGTGCATTCACAAAATGCGAATTATTTTAAACATTTACGTAAACCCTTTTGTAAATGAGTCATAATTTTCTTTTTTTACCCTTTATACAATTTTATTTAAAATTAGTTTATTCGATTTTTTTTGCTTAATTTAATTTAATGACAAATTCTTTTTTATAAAATTCATAAGCCGAAATATGAATTTATTTTCAACTTTGGGGATGCTTTTTGCCCCCTATTTATTGTTCGATTTATTCTAAAAACAATAGGGGTATTCCCCTAAATGAGATAGATTTTTGTATAAAATTTTAATCGTCGAAGCGAAGCGAAGCGATGTTCTTGAGTTAATTTCAAAATGAAACGAACGAATCTGCAAATATTTTTGCTCTAGGATAAATATTAACAATTTTAGAGAATGTCCAACCAAATGAAACATACCATTTAACTATTTGGGCCTCATATCTTTATCAAGAGTATATGAAATAGACTTTTTAACTATTTTCTAGGGATACCTAGACATGCCCCAACAGCGAACCGTAGAAGTGACGCGCCAATCTTTGGACATCCTGTATATTTTCTAAGACACTCGCTAAGACAATAACATCGATCTTACAAGTTTACGAGACTAGACATGACTTTACCTTACCTCTCTATTAGTAATAGTAAAATATCGAACGAGAGAACAAACAACACATAGATAGGTAGGCAGGGTTTAAATAAAGGTCACTGACATTTTAACTATAGGTTTACTATGGTCATTACTCATTACTTCTTCTACAAAATAAAGAAATGTTGTTGTACTCGGTTGGGTAACAACTTCACAACACAAGCCAAATGGTTTATTCAAATAGCTTTTTTATTCGCACCTAAATAATTATATTTTAATTATACAGTACAGACTTACAGAGTTTCTGAGAATACTTAGTTTGTACATCTTTTAAAATGTTGAATAAAGAACAAAATGACTTTTGACTATTCCTCTAAAAAAATTACCTTCTGAATGGCTCCAAGAGTAATATTTAATCATGTTGAATTTACACCAAATTTTGCAAATAGATGCAAAATTGGTTTATTAAAAAATAAAAAGTAATACGTATATTTATTTTGTATCTAATTATAATCGATTTTTTATTCAGTTTTTCCCGATATTTCATTACAATTTTCAAGCTTCGTTAGCTAAATAGTATTAATTTCAATTTAATTATTTTTTCAATTAGTAATGTTAGCTTTTTGACTTAGGTGGGTATTAAAAAAAAACATGGTTTGCATAACGCGTCTTATTTTGGTCCAAGGAATATACAAGGTGTTACCAAATAACTAGGAAAAAATTCAGGAGGTAATTCCTGAACCCATTTTAAGAAAAAAAGTTCACATAAACATGTGTCCGAAAATCCTTCGTTTCTGAGATACAGGGTGCCAAAGTTTCTAAAAAAAACTTTCTCTTTAAGATTACCAAGAAACTAAACCATATATTTATTTGAAACATAGCACGGGTAATTTTCTTGTCTTAAGGCATAATGTGCGGTAGAAAAAAAATAAAAATTATAATTGGAATGGTCACATTTGGGGGTACTATGGGGGTTGTTCACCCCCAACTTTTTTGTGTGTTACTTTTTTGGTATTTTCATAAAATAATTAGAAGCCCTAGAATTTGATCTTTAAAATTAATGTTCTGTTCTTTTTTCATAAAACTAACCGTTTTCTAGAGAAAAATTCATTGCCCAAAGACAAAAAAATTTCTTTTTTAAATTTGGCTTTTTTATTTTAATGAAAATAAAACATAGTTAACAATGAAGGGTTGATTTATTTCTTTTTTTTATTATTATTTCAAATAAATATCTGGTTTAGTTTTTTAGTAATCTTAAGATTAAAATTTTTTTTGAGAAACTTTGACAACCTGTATCTCAGAAACGAAGGATTTTCGGACACATGTTTATATGAACATTTTTTCTTAAAATGGGTTCAGGAATTACCCCCTGATTTTTTCCTAGTTATTTGGTAACACCCTGTATAGCTCAGTGTCCTGTATCAACGGGACACCCTATTGTTAATCAATGATCCTAGTTTAGTCTATTAAAAATAGTGCCAATGACCATTAGAGGATGTCTGGTTTACCTCATTTCTTTGCGGTATTCTTTTTCTTTGCGGATATGCCTTTTTAGTATGCAGATGGCATTTAGTCTTTGATGATCCATACTATTATACTCTTTGCAGAATAAATAAACAATAATTTTCAACAAAATCCAAAAGTTCAATTTATACATAAATTTTATTGGGTATTTTCGTTACATTGTGCATTTGTGTTTTAAATTTTAGTATTGAATTCGCAAATAAAACAGGCAAGCAGAGGCTATAAAGATTCGTACCCAACTAACTATCTAGTACATAATACAAGTTGTAGAGTCATGTCTATTTATAGAATGGTAGATCATTCAGTGGACTTTTATTGGAAACAATTTTATTTCTGCCTCTCGAGAATGTTAAGGTAATATTGTAGTATAGGAGCTGTCAACATGAAAATCCACATCATTAACGTTGTCATGATTTTTTGATATTACACAATATTTAATATTACTTTTCTTAATCCAACAAAATGGCAGGCCAAACAGGTAGCGTTTTTTTTTAAAAGGTAAAAACATTATTAGTGGGATCGTTTTCTTCGCACAACAAAATTGATTTTTGAACCTTCGAGATATAACCCTGCCAACCCTTTATGATGGGTTAATCGCTTTTTAAATGTGCTTTCCAAGGCCAGGAAACCCTGTAATAAAAATTTCTTATTTTACGCATAAAAGTCTACCGATTACACAAAATTACAAAATTTGACTTGTCAACATGAGAATCCACATCATTAACGGTGTCATGATTTTTTGATATTACATAATATTTAATATTACTTTTCCTAATCCAACAACTTGGCAGGCCAAACAGGTAGCGTTTTTCTTAAAGGTAAAAACATCATAAGTGGGATCGTTTTCTTCGTACAACGAAATTGATTGTTGCACCTTCGAGCTATAACCCTGCCAACCCTTTTTGATGAGTTAATCGCTTTTCAAATGTGCTTTCCAAGGCCAGGAAACCCTGTAATAAACATTTCTTATTTTACGCATAAAAGTCTACCGATTACACAAAATTACAAAATTTCACTTCATAAATGTCTGGCAGTGTTAAGGCTCATATTTGCACATATTATTTTATTTCTTCAAAAAAAAATATCCCACTTATGATGTTTAAAAAAACGCTACCTGTTAGGGCTGCCAGTGTATTGGACAAAAGTTAAGAAATATTAAATATAATGCAATGCACAAAAAATCATGACAACGTTCGATGATGTGTGTTTTTGGTTGCCGGCTCTCGTACTATTGTCAGTTCAGTTCCCCCTTCACAAATTATTCGTTGCATCTCTCCATTAACGTTTTATGTCCCATTTATGTATGCCATTACCACATTTGAAGTAACAAAACTTATGTTAATTTTGTTTATATTTAGGCAGGATGACTAACGGTACTAAAAGGTGTTTTTTTTTATTGAAAAATCGTTAAAGTTGTCGTGTTTTTTACACTTTTTTTAAAAAAACACATTAACTTGAAAAATAATTAGTCTGAAATTAATACGTTTTAGCTAACGAAGCTTGAAAATCTTAATGAAATATCAGGAAAAACTGATTAAAAAATTGATTATTATTGGATACAACTACATAATTAAAATACGCCTATTACGTTCTTCCTATTATTCTAAAGAAAAATCTCATATACCTTGATATGAGGCCCCAAAGTGCGAAACTTTAAACGCTTATATCTTGAAGATAACAGCACATATTAACGAAAGAAATGGCTAAATATAAAGGCACAATCTATCTAAAATTATTTTACCATTTTCTATCTTTTAAATGGTCACATTAAATTTTTATAACCAATCTAATTTTACAAAATTTTTATGAAATAAAGCTGACAACAATGTCAATGTGATCTAAATACAAAAATGTATGCTCAAGAATTAGGATGAGCTTTTAAGATGTATTTTACAAACTATATTGCCGAACTTATCCAACTTTGTTCGCATTTTTCTCGATGAATATAACAGATGGATTTTTTTGGACCATTTTCTAGGAATCCCTGAGAATGCCTCAAGAGCGAACCATAGCGTTTATGCGCCATTTTTTGGACATCCTGTATTTACTATCTTGCACAAAAGTTGCATTTTTTTATGGATTTTCAGGTGATAAGAAACTTTCCTACTGAACCCATCTACCAGCAAAAATAATAATAAAATTACAAAGTTCTTAGGAACAAAAAAGTAACGACAATTTTTATGCACTCTTCGGATGGTAGCTCCATTTCTAGGGGGGCTACAAACGCCAAAACAAGTTTGAAAGGAATGTTTTAATTGCATTTAATAATTTTATCAATTTTATTACGTTTTGGCAAACCATTTGTAAGATATTTACGATCAAGTATTTGTAGTGAAATAGACTTAAAGGGTTGTAGTTTTTAAAAGGCGGCGGTGCCCCCTAGCCTAGAACATGTCTCGTGTATCTGTCTATTTTTTTTTTTTTTACCTCTATCTACCCTCTTAAAAGACGCGCTCGTTTCGGGGACATCCTGTACAACAAAAAGAGCGACAAAGAATCCTTAAGACGCAATTTTTCTAATCCTAAACGCCTCTTATAGCGAGGGTATTCACACCAAGAATAAGGTCAGTGTAAACCACAGTTTTTAGCAGGGCTTTCCCATAAAACACATGTTGCGATGAAAATCGATATTACCGGTTGTCCAGGGCAACGCAACGACCCCGATCTAGTCATCCAGGCGACACTCACAATAAGCTAATCATTTGTTTTTACTTTTTAAGGCAGGCACGGCACACATTGATTTCTATTTGTTAGGAGTTCCCGTTACTTTTTATGGTTTTGTAGACTTTTATGGCGTTTTTTTTCTTTGTCCAAGAGCTAATTTTTACCAATGATTATTTATTATTTCCTATGAATAATAAAGAGAGACATGTAGAAAAATACCTAAGCCGATAAAGGCATTTTTTTTTAATTTATGTAAAAATTTTGTTGCACAAAGTTTTTCGAAGATTATTAATTTGAAAACATTTAACTTTCACAAAAGTTAGTGATACTTTTTTTTATTATTAAGGCTATAGATGCAAATTCATAAATGGGATGTTCTGTGCACTCAAAAGTTTGTAGAAGTCATCTTCCTGAATGTCTGTTATTTTCGAAATTTCAACAAAATATGTAAAAATACGGAGTAATACATCAATAACTATGATTAAAAATATTTAGGATAATGTTTGTGATACATAGAAGTAGACTGAGTGCAAGAAATAATTAAAATATGGTAAAATAGTACTTTTGATGTTTTTCTTTCTACATTGAAATCTTTGAACGAGCACATCTCTATTAGGGAAAAACGTAAGTTGCAGTTTTAATCATTTACAAGCTTAATAAATCCATGGTAAATTAACATATTATGGTTTGGCATAGACCACGTAATGTATATGAACCAAAAAATGTATCTGTAGTCGAAAAAAAAAACAAAAATAGTATAATGATTATTGAAGTCAGATTTTTGACACAAAGAAATAAACGATTTAAATGAAACCATAATACGTTTGTAGCCCGCCCTATTTTTATAGTTTTCAAAACTACATTTAGTTTTAATATAGGATGGGGCCTTCATGTAGATGTGCTATTTAGTAGAATTGGCGGGAGCTCAACGAAGATGACTTATACGAGCTTCTAGGAGCACAGATTAGAAGATCTATGAATTTGAAACCCTAGTCTTAAACAACAAGTCATACCATTATTATAAATTATTTCATTAATATTGTTATAAAATTCTCTTGCATGTCGAAAATTATAGATGATCTAATTTTTCTTCTCACGAATCTCCATTTAAAAACTTTCTTATCTTTATTTCCTAATTTATTTGAAATGTTTAAACTTTTTGAATTGTTTTTAATTCGTTAAGTCAATAAATTACAAAAAAAACAACAAAAAATAAAACTTAATCTATGGTTGATCTAAATTTATAAATGTTGGTTTTATTTTTAAAACAGTTAGTGTGCAAGTTCATTCCACTATAAATTAGATTTCTTTCCAATAATATTTATTATCGAGTTTATCATTATTGAATTTCATATGAAATATCTCGTGAAAAATAACATTTAAAAGTTATTTCGTTTTGTGTTTTTTAATTAGTATTTCTTTCTAATATTTTATTTAACCTTATTATACAAAAATAATAAAATTTAGTTAAAGTTTTTTTTTGCAAAACTGTGTCAGAAAAATGGACGAATCAAAATGCAAAAATTTTAAAAAAGTTTTTTTTAGCCAAACTCATTCATTTTATTTTTTATACGGATGCGTACAAATGTAATCACTTTTAATTCAAAAGAAGTCAATATTTACAAATGATTCAACTTCTATTATTAAATTCGCGATAAGCTATTTTATAAGTCAATATTAAATATTTTAATTTTTTTATCAGATGCTACGCCATACTATTTTTAGTTAAACTAAAATGGGTAGAAGTCGGAATGGGCAGAAGTCGAAACGCGAAAAAGTTACTCTTCGCAAATAAGTAGCTCGAGTAGAATTCGTAATCGGTAGAAGTGTAGTTTTATATTTTGTAAATCAAAGCTAAATCAATTGTTTATATAATTGCTACACATTCTATGGTATACTCTTCGCAAGAAAACCATTATAGGATAATTAATAGTTTCTTATAAAAAAAAATTATGTAAATAAAATCTGCGAAGAGTGCAAACTACTGACAGAAAACACGAAGAATTTTGTTAACGAAGAGGATAAACATCAGTTCTGACGTTTAAGATATTTGAGGTTCTTTGTTCTGACAGCTGGCTTGGTTTCTTTGTTTGAAATATTTTTGGCATGGCCTTCTTGACCGAATCGTGACGTGATTCGGACTTAGAAGTTTTTTGCTACTAAAATAATTAATTTTTTGTTTTTTTAACCTCACTGTCTACATTTACAAAAAACGAAAAATCATTTTTTATAGAAAATTAAATTTTTATTAATTTTGTAAAGAATAATTTTTTGGTAGATTGAATAATAACGGAGATAGGAGGTTTTTTTTGTGCTGGGGGGTAATTGGGGGGTCGGACAAAAAAACAAACGAATACTTTTTTGTAAAGAATTAAATTTTCTATGTTTTATGTCGAATAATTTTTTTTGTAAATTTAATAATAGTCGAGCTACAATTTTTTTTTCATTTGGGGGGCTTAAAAGGGGGCTTTGTAATAATCAGATTCTTGCAAAAAACAATAGGGTTCTTCCTCTTACACTAATCGATTTTTCCTTAAAATTTGAGCTTGATATCGCTTTTGGTTTTTGAGATAGCGTGACCACAAGAAACGTGACAGACAGACAGACAGACAGACAGACGGACGGACAAAAAATGAAAATCTTAAAAAGTCATGAAACGCACGAATCTGCAAAAATTATTGCTCTACGACGAAAACTGACGATTTTAGGATTTTCTGATCGATTGCAATATACTCTTCGGACCCAGTCTTGCGAAGAGTATAATAATGCATCATTATTGTCAAGAAAAATGTGGATTTTTTTATTTATTAACGAAAAATGTTGCGAAGCATACTGTCCATTCACAATTTAAAAAAAAAACAGAGCAGGCGAGCCATAGCGTGATAGATTTTACCATGTATATTGTCATTCATCTCACTTGTGTTTGCTGGTTATGTAAAAAAAGTCTAAAAAATTAAAAAATGCATTTAAAAACATGTTCAGGGCATCTGAATCAAAAGCAATGGTCTCAACATATGCAGAAGTATTTGTTTTCTTATTAAATCACTTTATAATGCACTAATCACTAAACCATTTAAAAGTTTACACAAAATAGGAATTATTTATGTAAGAACTCACTGTTAAGAAGTCCTTTTAGGTATCATAGAATAAATTAGCACTTTTACAAAAATGTCTACAATTTTCTTTATACATTCTCACATCTCAAGCAAAAATTGTTTTTTTTTCTAATTTTTACACCTGTTTTATGTAATTGTCATATTATTTTTGGCATTTTTTAATTTTAATGACAGTAAATTTAAAATGTAATGCTAACTTTGAGGAAAACTCAACTTTTCAAAGAAAAAGATTCTAGTTTTCATAGGTGACTATGTTTTTTTTAAACTGTGAATGGATAGTACTCGATTTCTTAAGGTGTATGATAAAATATCTCAAAAGATAGGTATCAAATTAAAAATCTTTTGTAAAATTTTCTCTGCTTTCTCTCTTAACGGTCTGGTGGACCTGACATGGCCCCCTATTTAGTATTTACCGGCTAAGGTACCCACGCCTAACGAAATTAAAATGTGCATTATTTGTTCCAAATCCAAATTAAATTTAATTCCATGGCCGACTCTTTTTAAAGTGTTAAATACGCTAATTTAAATTTGGCTTTGTGTTGAGAAGTGACGTAACATTCTAAATAATGCATAACATTCTAAAATGATGTTAAAGAGGTTCTAGGCAATTCGTAGATTGGATAATGACCGCTGCTGAGGAGCGAATTAAATGTTGAATTAACCTTGGGATTTTGGCACATCGCCCGCCATTAATGCTTAATTTAAATAGCCCAATCATTCTAATAATGCCCCCAGAAAAAAATGCCAACCAAGATCTGCTTATGCAGGTTCGTAGGCACTATCCCCAGGAACATAAAAGTGAAAAATTCCCACAAAATTTCCGTGACGTTTAGCCCCCATCTTGCATAGAAGTGAGGAGTTAGTTTTTTGTTAATACCTAAACTATTCGGCACTTTTGAAAAAAGTTTTAAAAATTTTTAGGAAAATTATTTTAATAAGAATACAATCATTTTTAAAAAAATAATAAATCACCAATATGAACGATTTTATAGCACTTTGAAAATGTGCTAATTTGGTCCTACAGAGAACGCTGCAATCTATGCTTCAGGACTTCAGACGATTATTATGAAATAAGGTGATTTTTAAAGAGAATCGATAATATTAGTGATACATTATTTTTTTAAAAATTATTGTATTCTTATTAAAATAATGTTTCTAAAAATTTTTAATTTTTTTTTCAAAGGTGCCAATTAGGTTAGGTATTAACAAAAAACTAACTCCTCACTTCTATGCAAGATGGGGGCTAAACGTTACGGAAATTTTGTGGGAATTTTTCACTTTTATATTCCTGGGGATAGTGAATACAACCCTGCACTCGACCCTGCATAAGCAGATCTTGGTTGAGATTTTTTTCTAAGGAACCTACAAATTTTAAATAGAATGATTGGGCTATAAAACCATTTCTTTTAGATTGGTAGCTTTTTTTTAATGACAATTATAATACTCTTCGCAGACAAGTAAACATTTGATTGAGACAAAAGTCAAATTTCAAATTTAATGTGCTATCTGTTTCGAAAATAATTATCTCCATCTACAGCCATAAGAAACTGCAAAAATCAAAATGTTTTTGGAACAAAATTAAACAATAAAAGAAAAATTGGCGAAAACATGTTTTATATGAATAAAATTTTAGGTTACGTCCATAAAAAAACTTTTTCTCGTTTTAATTACTTTCTAAACTTGCAAAACGAAGCATTTAATATTTTATGAGTAAGAACATTATATAAATTTTTATTCGTTGTAATTATATTAAAATATACTATCCATTCACAATTTTACAAAAACTAAGCAGGCGAGCTATAAGGTGATAGATTTTACCCTGTATATTGTCATTAATGTCACATGTGTTTGCTGGTTATGTAAGAAAAGTCAAAAAAATTAAACAATGCATTTAAAAACATGTTCAGGGCATCTGAATCAAAAACTAGAAATGGGTTAGATCAGTGGGTGGGTTAGGTCAGTAAGCCAGTTAGAGTTTTTTTTATAAAATGCCGACATTAAATAGGATACTCCTCGCAGTAATCAGAAAACAGAAAAATTCAAATGAACAATAATTTTTTAAAATTACAAAAAAAAATCTGCGAAGAGGTTATACTATTAACTTTTCTATAAAAAAAGATTTATTAGCGAAAAGCATAAATGCGTATTAATTCTGACACTGACGTTTAGAATTTAATTTGGCTTTAGAAAGGTGCTTTTGTTTTAATTTTCTTTTGCAAAGCCACCTTTACCGAACCTAGACTTACGTGACTTAGAGCTTTTTTATCACTAAAAACCTTTTTTTTGACCTTTTTTGTCTTAAAAACTTCACAAAAAAAAAACAAAAAATATATTTTAATACAGAATTTAATTTCCTGTCATTTTTATGACTTAAGTTTTTTTTTGTAAATTGAAAAATAACGAAGATACGGCTTTTTTTTAAATTGGAGGGCTTATGTGGGGCCGGACAAAAAAAACTTAAATATACTTTTAGTAGAGAATTAAAAGAGCTTTAAAGTTACCAGAAAAAAAATACTTTAATTTTTATGATAACTGAAATATGAATTTTTTCTCACTTGGGGGGTGCCGCAGCCCCCCTTATTATTTTCCGATTTCTTTCAAAAACAATAGGGATCTAGATTTTAATAAGAACGATTTTTCCTGAAAATTTGAACTTGATGGGATCTTTGGTACTCAAGTTAGAGTGTCTACAAAAAACGTGACAGACGGACGGACGGATTTTTTGAAAGTTGTTCAAAATTCGATGAAACGCACGAATCTGCAAGAATTTTTGCTCTACGACGATTTTTGACGATTTTAGAATTTTCAAAACAATCACAATATACTCCTCGTTTTCGACTTTGTCTGCGAGGAGTATAATAATGGTCTTAACATACAGAAGTATTTATTTTTTTATATTAAATTAATGCACTTATCATTAAACCATTTAAAAGTTTACACAAAATAGGAATTATTTATGTAAGTACTCACTGTTAAGAAGTCCTTTTAGGTATCATAGAATAAATTAGCAGTTTTACAAAAATGTCTACAATTTTCGTTATAAATTCTCACACCTCAAGCAAAAATTGTTTCGTTTTTCCAATTTTTACGCCTGTTTTATGTAACTGTCATATTATTTTTGGCATTTTTTAATTTTTAATGACAGTAAATTTGAAATGTAATGCCAACTTTGTGGAAAATTCAACTTTTCAAAGAAAAAGGTTCTAGTCCTCATAGGTGACTGTTTTTTTTAAACTGTGAACGGATAGTATTATCTCGGTTATTATGTAAAAAAAAAGTGTTATTTTTAATTTATTATTTTCTTTCTTCTAAGAAGTAGGTCATTGTAACAATAATGCATTTCTGTTCATGAGAATTTTAAATAATTTATTTTATTCTTGATTTTATTATTCTTTAGTGCAATGACCCATTAATTTTGCAATTATATTGTTTATATTTCTGTTATTTCATTTATAACATAAATAAGTTAAAGTTATTCTTATAATAAACTAAAAAATGACTTTATTTTTAATAAATGATAGTTTTACTTTTTTGCAAAAAAAAATCTACTTATTAAGCGACAAAGTATTATTGTAGGAAAAAACAAATAGGCTTATCTAATTTCTATTTATTTTGGATTGACTGAACAAATTGTTTGTTCTTTGAAATAATCGTTACATAAGATAAACAATAAAGTAAAGAAAATTATAACTACAAATATTTCTAGGTACTACGAATCATTAATAAATTTTATGTTAATTCAAATTTTTAAATTTATCAAAGGGTCAAAGATCACTTTTCTGGGTTACTGTTTTAAAATAATGCTCTTTTTTTTAGTTGCTCCCAAAAGCACCCCTATCCCCTATAATTTTTGTTAAAAACCTACATAACCTAGTTAAATTTTGCACCATGTCAAAATTTAATCGATAATACGACGAACAAAGACCCATTAGCAAAACTGACTGTCCCAGGCATACAGGTAGCCCCTTTTTCGTGCACATTTGCACGAAATTGCCTTTTAGTGACGCTGAATACAAATAAAACTTTGTGACACACCCTGTATGACTTAAGTGTCCAAAAATTTAATCAATCTAATCAGATTAATTTATTATGCACAAATTAAACAATTCATAGGTGCTTACCTTAAAAAATGGTTAGTATCCTAGTAAATTTGATTCACAAACACTTCTAGTTTGTTGTAATTAATAGTTTTTGCCGCAAACAACACTTTGGAGACACTTAGTCCATTTATGGATTGAAAAAAGCGGGCTTACGCCTTGAATAACTGCACTACGTTTTGCGAAACGTTTTTCTTCAGAAATTAAGGTGTTAATTTCGATTTAAACACTTACATTAGTTGATTTTTAGTTGCTGGAAGATTGCATCAACAAGAAACACCTAAAACGCCTCGAAACTCTCGTCTATCTATCCATCCACTTGCGGCAAGAAAAATGACGGCGCGCATGCGCCTTGCTAATGACGCCACGAGACGCAATTTTAACCTTTATGCACTTTTACATTTGGGACTTTTTTCGGTTTTTATCTAGGAATCCAAGTCGCCGGCGCAGCGACAGTGGCGCCGCCACCGCGATCCGCGGAAAAAAAATCAACTAACGCGACGTTTTTCAACGTATGTTGTCAAAAAATTCAAAAAAATAGGTAAAAAAATGCGTTTTTTTAAAAATTTCGTGTTTAATATTGTTTGTTTTTAGTTGCTTTTGGTTTATTTTGGTTGTAAACACACATGGGGCGACGCAGTAGATCAAAATCGCCACGACGACGTGATCTCGACAGAGACAGAACAACTAGGGACCGAGATAACCGGGACAGGGACAGAGACCGACATAGGGACAAAAGGAAACGTTCCAGGGATAGAAGACGTACATCCTCAGAAAGAGAAGCTGCAAGGAGACGCTTCGCTAGCAGATCCCGCTCACGTTCCCGTTCTCCTTATGAACGCGACTCCAAAAAGAGGGGCCTTCCTGAACGTCCAGTGGTCACAGCCGCAGATTTAGAAGGCAAAACAGCGGACGAGGTAGAAATGATGAAAACCATGGGATTCTGCAACTTCGACACGACGAAAGGCAAGAAAGTAACGGGCAATGAAGTCGGAGGTGTACATGTGATTCTAAAACGAAAGTATAGACAATATATGAACAGAAAAGGGGGATTCAATCGCCCCCTCGACTTTGTAGCGTAATATTTAATTAAAATGGGCATTATTACACCAGATTATGGGTCAAGAATTTGTATGAAGACCTCAGGAACAATTTAAGATAAGTTTTATCTTGAGAATACCTCAATTTTATTAATTTTGATTTAAAAAAGGGGTTTTAAAAGTGACAAGCGGGTAGAGATTTGTTTTGCGAGGATTTTTAATCGTTTAACTCAAGTTATATTAGGTTAAGCAATAATTTACTTAGGTACACATTATAATAATTCTTTTTATTGATAATAAAAAAACGTATAAACTTTATCAAATTTACTGCAACAATTTTTTTTTAATCATGCAAAATATCATACTTTTTTTTGAAAGAATATCCTTACCCTTCTAAAGGCCCCCTTTCCAAATGGGGTAAATAAAATTCTTCAGAAAAAAAAAATGTTAAGAATTTTTAAGAACCTTTTTTTTGCATTTACTTGCGAAATTTTATGTTAATCCAACATGATTAAATATTACTCTTTGGGGGCCACCTAGGGAATTTCTTTCACGAAAATCTTTTTAGAATCCTGTTTGGTGTCTATTTCCAAAATTCGGTCTAAATTCACCATGATTTAGTATTACGAATGAAAGGGGGCTCTAGCATAAATTGCTAATATGCGCATGAGTGCGCACATGCTAATTATGTTTCTTCGTATCAAATACTACATTTTCCCACAACAATGGAGCGTATTCGTACAAAAATTGGTTGGGGTAACCTAGGAGATCTGTCATACCACACGTCGGTTCAGATGCTAACTGAAATTACTTCTGAATTGTATATTTTTATCAAATGTAAAGCTTATATACCAAAAAACAACAAACTGCCGATTTAAAACATTCTATGTACCTTTTAAAAGGTTTGTATTTTAAAAGTGCTTTACATCTTTAATTCTTTATAATTAGGTAAAAAAGGAAATTATGACTCATTTACAAAAGGATTTCCGTGAATGTTTAAAAGAATACGAATTTTTTTGGATGCACGGATTTTGCATTAAAAGTACCATTGTAAATGAGTCAATACGCCCTTTTTTACCTAATTATGAAGAATTGAAGTTGTATAACACTCCGTTAATGTTATACAAACCTTTTAGCTGGTACGTAAAATGTTTTAAAGCGGCTGCTTGTTGTTTTTTGGTATATTAGCTTTATATTTAATAAAAATAAAAAATTCAGAAATAATGTCAGTTGGCATCTGAAACTACCGGTATGACAGATCTCCTAGGTTACCCCAACCAATTTTTGTATTTTGTACAAATACGCTCCATTGTGCTGCCCGAAAAATTTCTGAAAAACAAGAATTTTTTCTAATAAAATTTTGTGAAACTTGCGTAGACCCTACTTTCTAGTATCGCAAAAAAAAAACGATTATATGTTTGGGGGGCATTTAAGGGACTGTAACTTAAAAAAAATAAAAACCAGTTTATAAGAACATTTGTTTTATTTTGACCTTATGCAAAAAAAATACAAAAATAAACCTAATAACTAAAGGGGGTTACTTATTTTTTGGTTTTTTAGAAGGTGGTGGCGACCCTTCTTCTTCTTCTTCCGTCCCAGAACTGTCATTTTCTTTATCACTTTCATGTTGCGTATTCTCATTTTGTGTAGTTACCGAAGTGTCATTTAAATTTTTTTTATTTTTAATTTTGTCCAAAACGTCATTAATGTGCATTATTCGAAAATCTCTAACTGTCCCCTGTCCTACATGTTTTGACAGGTCAATTTTGGTTTTATTTGACAGTAAAATTATTCCTTTACTAAATTGTTCAATTTCGTAGACGACTTTTGGAATAAGCCGAGTTTCTTTCAAGACTTTTGACTTTAGAGAACAACTGTCAATTTTTTTTTTAGTTGGAACACTTTGCGAAGCTTGAGATTCTTTTTGAGATTCTTCAATGTATAAAATCAGCCTGTATACCACAGGACTGAGAATTTTTCCAGCTGATTTAACAACTCTTTCAAATCTACAATACAAAAAACAAGAGCGGGTTAGATCAGTGAGTGGGATAGATCATTTAAGTTACACTTCGCAGATAGGTCTTTTTTATGACTATTTTTTTATTGTTATATAATTGTTACACATTCTGTATGATACTCTTCGAAGTAGATGATTAAAAAGGTGCATTTTTTATTTTATTAAAAAAAAACGTAAAACTTATTTTTTTTTGTAAACGGGTGGGGATACAAAAAAATTACTAGATGCTTTTTTATAGGGAAAAATACAATCTTCAATTTTATTAAGTATATTTTTTTTCGTAAAATTGATATTAACCAAAATATGAATTTTTTTCAACTTTGAGGGTGGTTTCTACCCTCTATTTATTATTTGATTTTTTTTCAAAAACAAAAGGGTTCTTCTCCAACACGGGATTGATTTTTGCACCAAATATCAAGTCAATTGAATAAACCGTTCTTCAGTTATCTTGATAACAAGTTTCGTTACAGACAGACGGACAAAAAATAAAAGTCTTAAAAAGTTATGAAACGAACGAATCTGCAAAAATGTTTGTTCTAGGATGCATATTAACGATTTTAGAGAAAATCCGACCAAACGCAATGTACTCTTTGACACTGTCTTATCTGCAATAAATACAGGGTGTAACCAAATAACTAGGAAAAAAATCAGGGGGTAATTCCTGGACACATTTTAAGTAAAAAAGTTCATATAAACATGTGTCCGAAAATCCTTCGTTTCTGAGATACAGGGTGCCAAAGTTTCTAAAAAAAAACTTTTTTTTTTAAATTACCAAGAAACTAAACCAGATATTTATTTAAAACTTAATACGGGTAATTTTCTTGCCTTTAGGCATAAAGTGCGGTAGAAAAAAAATAAAAATTATGATTGGAAGGGGCACATTTGGGGGTACTATGGGGATTGTTCACCTCCAACTTTTTTTTTATTATTATTTTAAATAAATATCTGCTTTAGTTTTTTAGTAATCTTAAGATTAAAATTTTTTTTGAGAAACTTTGACACCCTATATCTCAGAAACGAAGGATTTTCGGACACATGTTTATATGAACTTTTTTTCTTAAAATGGGTTCAGGAATTACTTCCTGAATTTTTTTCTAATTATTTGGTAACACCCTATAAAAATACAATGTAAAAATTTACCTTGCTCCTTGAAAGGCAGGATTTTGCTTTGAAGATCGACTGCAAAAATATTTGGCCAAATTTCCTAAAGTATTGTACAAATGTGACAGATTTTTTAATAGAGCTTCTGTCATTGGACCAGCTTGGACTGCAGAATTGCTTAAATTAATTAAAATTGTAATCAAAAAGCATAATTGGCAAGAAAGTCCTTTTTCCTTGTTTTTTAAAGATTCCAATCCTAAAAAAAAACAGTTTACTGGAGATTTTTCGTAAAAAAAGTTAATTGCTTAATTGATTTCTTATTAAATATGGTGTTTTGCAAATTTTTAGATCACACAAGTCTCTACTTTTTAAGAAAAAAAAAATAAACAAAATTCGAAAATTGCGCTAAATTGGACCAGCTTTAACACCCATTTTTCCCCTTCCACCTTCTTGAAACTATACCTTTACTTCATTGTCAAAGTGCCATTACATATATTCTTACTAAATTTATTGCATTACTTACATTTTAGGAATTTTTTTATTAACGCCACGATAAATAAATTAAAATTCCGATATAAATATTCGATATTTTAGGCAATCTGTCACTAAGCGCGCGGGTTGACTTAAAAAACATAGAAAAGAATACATTTGTATTTTGCTAAGCAATGTGCTACAGCTTAGAATAGTGGAAGTGGGCGGAAGTGGAATGCCCCAAAATCGATGAGAAGTGGTTCAAAAATTTAAAATTTGGAGGGCTAGAACACCTAAACCAGCCATTAGAAAAATACGAGATTTTTAGTGAAAGCTCATGCCCAAGTTTATTTTTTATTTTTGATCAAAAAATTAATATTTTCTCAAAAACTTACTTTTTTCGATATGATCTTCACCAGGGTAATTAATGGCACTAAATTCAGACTTTATTCGAGCTAAAACCCAATCAATGTCTTCCAAAATTGTTTTAATACTTTGACACAAGCTTAAAAAAGTATTGCTCACGCTTTGTTCGTTTACAATTTTGTAATTTTCAACCGTTGATTCCTCCTAAAAACATTAAAAATTATGCAAATTCGTATTCGTACAAGAATTGGTTGGGGTAACCTAGGAGTTCTGTCATACCACCTGTCATTCCAGATGCTAACTGACATTACTTCTGAATTTTATATTTTTAACAAATATAAAGCTAATATACCAAAAAACAACAAACTGCCCGTTTAAAACATTCTACGTACCATCTAAAAGGTTTGTATACCATTAACGGAGTGTTATACATCTTCAATTCTTTATAATTAGGTAAAAAAGGAAATTATGACTCATTTACAAAAGGATTTTCGTGAATGTTTAAAATAATACGGATTTTTTTGGATGCACGGATTTTGCATTAAAAGTACGAGTTATTATGCCCTATTTTACCTAATTATAAAGAATTGAAGTTGTAAAACACTTCGTTAATGTTATACAAACCTTTAAGCTGGTACGTAGAATGTTTTAAACCGGCAGTTTGTTGTTTTTTAGTATATTAGCTGTATATTTGATAAAAATATAAAATTTAGAAGTAATGCCAGTTAGCATCTTGAACGACGGGTAGTATGACAGATCTCCTAGGTTACCCAAATCAATTTTTGTACGAATACGCTCCACCAGAAAAGATTTTTTTTTTGTAAATAAAATACCTCAGAAATAACACCCAAAATGTCTCCAATTGATAAAGACATATCTTCAAAAATATCAAGGGTAACTTTAAATTTGATATGCATTTCGAACAACAAATTAATAAAATTTGTACATGTTGGTTTATTATTTGGTGATTTTTCAACTGCATAATTTTTTAACCAGTCAAAAAGCTACAAAAACAAAAAGAATATTTTAGATAAAACAAAATAAAAAATCTCCCCCAAAAAAGAAGGCAGTTTTTTTACTTTTTTACCCACATACCTAAAAGAACTATATGAATTTTGAACCATGAGCGCAGGCTACTGCACATGCAGTAGAACGAGGTGGACAATTAGGAGACCATATGTGTCAGTTTACATTTCAAAGTAGGGTTATTAACTTTACATTTATTTGATTCTTTGGTAAAAGAAACTGTTTTTTAATGAATTTAAGCTTGTCTTTACGTTTTGTGTAAGGGAAAAACCCAATAAAGCGTGCTTTAAAAAATGTGATAATTGTAAAAGGCATTGCTCCTATGTATCTTGAAAATCTAGGGACTTTATTCATAATCTTCAAAATGTTGAGTTGGCAGGCCTGAATTTTAACACTTATAGTCTCCGTTTACCAAACATGGCGACCCCACTTTTTGCAACTGTTTGACCCCTCTCTCTTGCTTAGGTCTTTAAGGGCGATTTATAGAACGTTACTTTCACTTTACTTCGGCGTAACTTCACTTCCGCGTAACTTAACAAATTTGCTTAATTTATAGATTGTAAAGTTACGTGAAATTGGGAACAGGTATGCGCATGTGTCTGAACTCGCGACTTCTGACTATTTACACCTGGGCCGTAATTACGGAATATCGCTTCGTACAAAACCTACATAAGAAGACCAGCAGGTTTCGTACGAAACGATATTCCGTAATCACCACCCTTGACAATAAGGGTGAATATCTCATTTTTGCAAATTTTGCGCATGATCGGCCAAGCTCGGCTTTTGACAGTACTATTTACAGCTAAATGAATCAGCAAAGTAGCGCTAAAGTGAAGTATACATTTGCTAATACATTCCCATGTATTTTATTTAATTGTCTGTTAAGTTACGCCGAAGTAAAGTGAACGTAAGGTTCTATAAATCGGCCTTTATTAGATGTGTGCATTTACCTCAATTGAAATAGCGTGATTACTCGAAGTTGGAATAAAATTAGCCAATGTTGAAATAGTGTTAATAACAATCAAAGATATTTTTTTCATATCGCCATCCTCTACTAGATCTTCATCTTCACATTCAAAAATATTTTGATACAATTTTATAACCTCACTCAGACAGTTAAGACTATTTTTTTCAGGAGAGTCTTGATCAACTAAAAAAGCAATTTTTAACAATTTGTAATTTTTTTTTAAACAAGTTTTTATATTTGCGTTCTATAATATGCACATTATGAAACACCAAATTTGGTTTTTTAGTGTTGCTGAATAGCTTCATCATTAAATCCAAAATTTTATTTTAATAGATTTGTTTTCCACATGCAAAAAAATGAACTCTTCCCTTGGAAGGTACTTTCTATTTACAAATTTTACTATTATAAACTATCAGGGGACATAGTTTTTTTGTAGAGACTAAAGGGAATAACTAGAAGAATTGGAGAAACGATATCAACGGTAATATTTTCTCAAAAACGCCTCTTCATTCAGTATTAAATGAGTAAAGTTTACAAATGTCATTATTCAATATGTCTGACATAAATTTACTTTTTACTTCAGAATGTCAATGTTGCCATTCAAGAAAAATAAAATTTTAAGTTAAGTTTTTAATTCAAATTAAAAATGCATTTTAATAAATTAAATGAAGGAAATGTAAAAAATAGTGTAAAAAACTCGTTTTATAAGGCGTATTTTAGCAATTTTACAAACCTGGACGCGTGCTAAAAAACGTATCTTATTAAACTCTATGTTTTAATATATTATTTTGATAATTTGGTAATTTTTATTTAAACAAGTTTCGGTTTTTTTTTTAATTCTTATATTGTATTTTTATAAATTAAAACGGTTTTATAGATTCTGTGATTTATTTTTTTTTGTAAATGAAATAAATTTAAAATTCACTTACCAATTTTTTCCAAAAATAGTTCCAAATTATGTTTGAACTGACCCCAAATAAGATTTAAAATATTATGAAAACACTCCAAAACTAAAATAGCAGTTTGTCCATCATAATTAATAAGTTCATTTATTCCCTTTTTTATGCATTTTTGATACAAAATTTTGGAGATTTGTGTTACATTGTTGAAATTTGATTTATCCAAATTTGGGTCGATATTTTTTTTATTTTTTAACGTCCCAATTAAAAATATGGCAGACTGTAGAATATATCTGTGGAATTCTTTTTTTGATTTAAGAGTATTGGCTTCTTCGATTGTTGTCCATTCCACAATTGGCCTAAAAATTGTCCGAGAAATTGTCATTTGTAAAAAAATATACAGGATGTTTCCTAATGTCGTAAAAAAATTGTGATTCCTGGACCCATTTTAAGAATAAACGTTTATATAAACATACGTTCAATTTTGCCTTCTTAGTTTGTTGCAGCCCTTTAAAAATCCCTTAAAAAATTATTTTTTTTCGCTTTATTTCCGAAACGAATAATATTTTCAAAAAATGTTATAGGACCTTTTTGATGCATCTAAATACTAGAAATATTTTTTCATTTGGGGACTGTAAGTTAAAAAAAAGTCAAAATTGGACACAATCATTTTTTTCCTAAAATGGGTCCAGAAATCACGACATATTCATTTTCAACACAAATTTTTGCATAACTAAAAAACACTAAAAAAAAATAGAAGCACCTAAAGAAATTTTGATTGCTGATGTGTTTTTTTACGGCTTTTTATCAGTACAAAAACACAGTTTTAGAAATAATGATATTTTTTTAAAATTCAACTTTTTCATAAAAAAAAGTCACATGGTAAAAATATCCAATTTCTTTTAAAAATCATCATATATTTTAAACATTTACTATCCATTCACAATTAAAAAAAACAGAGCAGGCGAGCCATAGGGTGTTTTTACCCTGTATATTGTCATAAATGTCACTTGTGTTTGCTGGTTATGTAAAAAAAAATTAAAAAATTATTTAAAAACATGTTCAGGGCATTTGAATTAAAAACAATGGTCTCAACATATACAAAAGTATTTATTTGTTTATTAAATTACTTTATAATGCACTAATCATTAAACCATTTAAAAGTTTACACAAAATAGGAATTATTTATGTAAGTACTCACTGTTAAGAAGTCCTTTTAGGTATCATAGGATAAATTAACACTTTTACAAAAATGTCTACAATTTTCTTTATAAACTCTCATATCTCAAGCAAAAATTGTTCCGTTTTTTCCAATTTCTACGCCTGTTTTATGTAACTTTCATTTTATTTTTGGCATTTTCAATTTTTAATGACAGTAAATTTGAAATGTAATGCCAACTTTGTGAAAAATTCAACTTTGCAAAGAAAAAGGTTCTAGTTTTCAAAGGTGACTCTGTTTTTTTTAAATTGTGAATGGATAGTATCTTTTAAAAATGACGTTTCTATGGAATAAAAGTAAAACTTACTCATAGAGAAGACATAAAGCTTTATAAACAGTTTGAAAATCCAAAATAGAATCTGGTGGTTTAAAATTTTTGATCTGCTTAACATTTTGAAGATTTTTAATCGCTGCGCCCACAGAAACCGATTTATTCTTTTGAGTTTTTTGAGATTTTTTATCAGCCTGCGTGTTTTCATTTTTCTTCTTTTTTGCATCTGCTTTTTTTGGTTTGTGCAGATATTTCGAGAATTGGACTAGTCTAGAATGACCTTCGAATAACCTTGAGATCTGTTGGGCATTTTTATCCGTTTCTTTTGACCATGAGAGGATTTTGTACCCTATAAGGGCTTCATAAACCAAAAGGCCTTCTTTTAGAATCAATAATTTTTGCTGAGATTCAGGTACAATGTCAGTTAGATCTGTCCCGTCGTCCTAAAAAAAATATATAATGTATTTCTGAATAGAAATATAGGGTGTCCGCGTTTGCTTATTTTTGTATGGCAAATAGAAGTAATAAAACTAAGACATACAGCCCTTTAAGTAAGGTAGACTGCAAATGCTTAATCTAAAATATTCAAAAACCGGTTTGTCAAACCATAATAAAATTTGCACAATTAAAAAGGTAATAAATACGTTTATTTTGAGCCCATTTTGAAATTTGGGACCCCTCTTAAAATGAAGAACCATCAGTAGTAGCCCTATCATTCTAATAATGCCCCCAGAAAAAAATCCCAACCAAGATCTGCTTATGCAGGATTGTAGCCACTACCCCCAGGAATATTAAAGTGAAAAATTCCCACAAAATTTCCGTGACGTTTAGCCCCCATCTTGAATAGAAGTGAGGAGTTAGTTTTTTGCTAATACCTAAACTATTTGGCACTTTTAAAAAAAGTTTTAAAAATTTTTAGGAACATTATTTATAATTTAATAAGAATACAATCATTTAAAAAAAAATAATAAATCACCAATATTAACGATTCTATAGCTCTTTGAATATCACCTTATTTCATCATAATCGTCTATTGACAACTGAAATTAGCGTTACGAGATAACTTCCAAACTTAAGTTTTGGGCGCAATTTTAAGATTCTTCAGATAGTAGCTGGGCGGGCTACATTAGATTTTTAGTGCATGTAAAAAAGTCAAAGTGACAATTTAAAGTAAAAACTTTATTATAAATTAAAACCGTAATAATGGAGTTGCTTTGTACAGTAAAGAGAAAAAAATAATATTTTTTATCTATAAATTTCCCATACATAAAACTCTCGATAAAACTTTAAAGTTAAATGAAAATAAAAAATGGACAAACATACAAAAAAATTCTGAAAAATCGCATCAAAAAGGGGCCATCTAATCAAGACACTTATATTTCTAATTTAATTTTTTAAATTTGAGAAAAGCGTGATTTAGAAGGCACAGTCTACTAACCTTGGGAAGTATTTACATCCTTTTTATATTCTTTCGTTCATAGGGTTCCAACAAGTCATTTCTAAGCTTCCTTTTATTACCTACATTCATTTTCTGGGCATGGGGCATAATAATCGACACATAATATGTGTGATAAATTTCGTAAATGTGTTTCGTCTAGTAAGATTATGGCCTATATTCGTAATCGAATAGATTCTTTGTGGGCAACATAATCTTTTGGTTTACTGAAGATACTAATTGTCCCAAATACACTTGCACTTGTACAGCCGTTCAATATTAAAGCCGAAATTAAAATATTTTGATTTACTAGCAAACAATTATGTGAAACCAAAAAAGAAGTCAGAAATTATGTTTGCAAAATTTTTTTTTCTTAAATGATAGTTGTGTGACACACAGTTGACAACTTGATTGACAATTGTTTACAATAAATCATTAAGCACACTTAAGTTAAATTCTAAGCACTTATGACGTCATTGGGCGCACACTAGCTACTAGATCTGTCAAAATTTAAGCCATTGTAGTTAATTTCAGTTGTCAATCTTAGTCATAGAGTCCTGAAGCATAGATTGCAGCGTTCTCTGTAGGACCAAATTAGCACATTTTCAAAGTGCTATAAAATCGTTCATATTGGTGATTTATTATTTTTTTTTAAATTATTGTATTCTTACTAAAATAATGTTCCTAATAATTTTTAAAACTTTTTTTAAAAGTGCTAAATAGTTTATTTATTAACAAAAACCTAACTCCTCACTTCTATGCAAGATGGGGGCTAAACGTCACGGAAATTTTGTGGGAATTTTTCACTTTTATATTCCCGGGGATAGTGGCTACAATCCTGCATAAGCAGATCTTGGTTGGGATTTTTTTCTAAGGAACCTACAAATTTTAATTAGAGCTATAGTGTGCATACAAAATTGCCTATTACTTTTTTACTCACAACTATTTTAGAACTCAATTTATTTTTTTTTACTAAGCAGATTCAAGTAAAAACTTTCTTGTAACTTAAAATTTTTGATAAAATGTAAATTTAAAATATTTTTCCACCAAAAGTATAAGATTTTTACCCTCTATTTGCCATATAAGAAAAGAAAACTTAAAGCGGACTTCCTGTATTTTAAAAGTGAACAAACGAAAGTTGTCATGATTTTTTGTGCATTATATTTAATATTTCTTAACTTTTGTCCAATACACTGGCAGCGCTAACAGGTAGCGTTTTTTTTAAACATCATAAGTGGAATATCTTTTTTGAAGAAATAAAATAATATGTGCATATATGAGCCTCAACACTGCCAGACATTTATGAAGTGAACATTTTTAATTTTGTGTAATCTGTAGACTTTTATGCGTTGCGAGGGTTTTCATGTCTTGGAAATGACATTTAAAAAGCGATTAACCCATCATAAAGGGTTGGCAGGGTTATAGCTCGAAGGTGCAAAAATCAATTTGGTTGTACGAAGAAAACGATCCCACTTATGATGTTTTTACCTTTAAAAGAAAAAACGCTTCCTGTTTGGCCTGCCATTTTGTTGGATTTAGAAAAGTAATATTAAATAGTATGTAATATCAAAAAATCATGACACCGTTAATGATGTGGATTTTCATGTTGATAGCTCCTATACTATAATAACCTACCAGTTCAAAATGTACAAGTTCACAATTCGACATTTTATCACATAGATTTTCTAATATTTCCACAAATTTGGCCACATCTGGCATATTTTCTTGGTCTATCTCTATAGCTTTGGTTAAAATTAGTGCCATAACGTGAACTAATTTTCCCAATGGTTCTTGTAAAATAACGTTTATATCTTTAGTTATAAAAATGTTATTAAATCGAAGCGGTGGCAAAATTTCGTCATCTAAATTATAATATTGAAAAAAATGTAATTCTAACATTTCTAAAGCGGGTATAGATAGTTCGTTATTTTCACACACTGAATCATATAAGCCATTGTAAAGTTGTATCTATAAAAACAAAAATGTGATTTAATTTCATACAGGTTGTCCAAAAAATGGCACATAAACGCGATGGTACGTTGTTGGGGCATGTCTAGGGAGCCCCAGAAAATTGTTAAAAAAAATCTCATATACCCACGGAGATATGATGCTCCAAATTGCGAAACTTTAAACGCTTATATCTTGAAGGTAACAGCACATATTAACGAAAGAAATGGCTAAATGCAAAGGCACAATCTATCTAAAATTATTTTACCGTTTGTTTATCTTTTAAATGGTCAAAATACATTTTTATTATCAATTTAATTTTACAAAAATTTTATGAAATGAAGCTGACAACAATGTCAATATGATCTAATGATAAAATGTATGCTCAAGAGTCTAGATGAGTTTTTAAGATGTATTTTACAAACTGTGTTGCCGAACTTATGCAACTTTGTTCGCATTTTTCTCGATGAATGTAACAAATGGATTTTTTTTTATTATTCCGTTCCTGTCTTTTCCTGCGACCTAAACTATCATTTCCTTCTGATTGCTTAGGATTATTTCATTTATATGTCAAATTAGAGGATTATGCCAAAATTTGAAGCATTTTACTGCGAATTATACTGAAAATCACCCGTTGGCAACAACCTGAACTGAAATAACCCATTGTCAAGCACTGACAGTGAATTAATTTACCTGGATATAAGTCAAAGTTATAATTTTTTGTTAATTTTGCCAAAAATTGTTCTTTTGGTTAGTCGTATTCAGTGTTTAAATTAAATTAATATTATTTTTTTGGGTAAGTAGTATTTATAAATGAAACAAGAAATAAGTAGAAGTCGAAACGCGTAGTAGTTACTCTTCACAGATAAGTAGCTCGAGTAGAATTCGAAATCGGTAGAAGTGTAATTTTAAACTTTATTAATCAAAGCTAAATCAATTTTTTATATAATTGCTACACATTCTATGGAATACTCTTCGCAAGAAAACTATTACAGGATAATTAATAGTCTCTTATAAAAAAAAATTATGTAAAAAAAATCTGCGAAGAGTGCAAACTATTAACAGAAAACACGAAGAATTCAATTAACGAAGAGGATAAACGTCAGTTCTGAACTTTAAGATATTTGAGGTTATTTGTTCTGACAGCTGGCTTTGTTTCTTTGTTTGAAATATTTTTGGCATGGCCTCCTTGACCGACGCGGGACGCTATTTGGACTTAGAAGTTTTTTGTTACTGAAATCTTTTAGTTTTTGTTTTTTTTAACCTTACTGGCCAACTCTACAAAAAACAAACCAAGATTTTTAATAAAAAATTAAATTTCCATTAATTTTGTAAATTTTTTTTTTTAAATTGAATAATAACGGAGATAGGAGGTTTTTTTGTGATGGGGGGTAAAAGGGGGGTCTGACAAAAAAACCAACGAATACTTTTCTGTAGAGAATTCAATTTCCTATGTTTTATGTCGAATAATTTTTTTTGTAAATTTAATAATAGTTGAGCTACGATTTTTTTTTCATTTGGGGGGCTCAGAAGGGGGCTTTGTAGTGATGGGATTCTTGTCAAAAACAATAGGGTTCTTCCTCTTATAAAGGTTGATTTTGCCTTAAAATTTGAGTTTGATATCCCTTTTGGTTTTTGAGATAGCGTGTTTACAAGAAACGTGACATACACCCTACCGACCGACCGACCGACCGACAGATGGACGGACAAAAAATGAAAATCTTAAAAAGTCATGAAACGCACGAATCTGCAAAATTTTTGCTCTACGACGAAAATTGACGATTTTAGGATTTTCTGATCGATTGCAATATACTCTTGTGAAGAGTATAATAATCGTGTCGAATAGCCCTCGTGCTCTTAACAAATTTTCGATTTTAAAAGAACTCGTGCTTGTTAAATACGCAATGCCCCTTAAACGTAAGGGTGTTTTTTTTGAATTATTTACGTCGTGCTCCGCACTCGGTAAATAATTAGACAACACCCTTACTTTTGTGTTTACTATGCAACAAGCACTCTCTCATTTAATAATCGAAAATTCATCGAGCACACGTACTATTACTACTGAAAATCACACGTTACCAAGGACGACGTGTGATTTTTAATCTTGTCAGTTTGAACTTTAAATTAAAATTCATTTGAAGTGCAATAAATTTTGAAAAAAACATGAGTTTTTCGGTCACGAAATAATCTTCCGAATATCATACGAGTAAAGAATTTGGCACGACAATCTTAAATTTTAATTTACTCAAACTTCGTTGCCATAAAGCAATTTTATTCGTCACATTAATAGAAAAAATCACTCGTCCTACGGACTGATTTTTTCAATAAATGTGACTCATAGAATTGTTATGCAACGAAGTTTTCGTAAAAAATTTATGATTGTCGGCAATCTTCTTTCCTCTAATGATATTATCTACGACAATTTTCTAGTTATCCCTGCCCAAAGAGCGTACCATCGCGATTTTGCGCCTTTTTTTGGACATCCTGTATGTACCAGACATTTAAAAGACCTATATGAAGTAAGAGAGAGGTCAAACAGTTGCAGAAAGTGGGGTTACCATGTTTGGTAAACGGAGACTACAAGTGTCAAAATTCAGGCCTGACAACTTAACATTTTGAAGATTATGAATAAAGTCCCTAGATTTTTAAGATAAATAGGGGCAATGACCTTTTACAATTTTCACATTTTTTTAAAGCACGATTCATTGGGTTTTTAACTTGCACAAAACGTAAAGACAAGCTTAAATTCATTAAAAATCAGTTTCTTTTACCAAAGAAACAAATAAATGTAAAGTTAATAACCCCACTTTGAAATGTAAACTGACACATATGGTCTCCAATGGCCTAATTTTCCATCTCGTTCTGCTGCATGTGCAGTATCCTGCGCTCATGGTTCAAAATTCGTATAGTTCTTTTAGGTATGTGATATTAGAGTGCCTCGATGTCATTTTGACAATTATTGTCGCCCTATAGAGTGACGACATGCATCATTCTTTCTCTGTCATACAGATAACGTCATCAACGTTATAGCCAAAGTGATAACAATTACAACTTACAATCACAATTAATGACGTTATCTGTATGACAGAGAAAGAATGATGCATGTCGTCACTCTATAAGGCGACAATATCTGTCAAAATGACTTCGAGGCACTCTATGTGATATGTACATACCTTGACATTAGCTTGTTGCATAAAACATCTTCTCAAAATGCTTAAAACTTCCAAACATAAAGCTTCATTGGTAAAAATTCCAGGTGCACTTTGGGTCATCTTATTCAAAGAAATTTGCGTAAAAACAGAATGTCCAGAAGAAAATGAATTTGATGAATTTTGACTGAGGGCACTTAGATTTGATATTTTCAAAATGGTTAACAATTTTAAGAAACCACTAACTGCCATTTGTCGAATTTCTGGATCGCTAAAAAAATAGTACGATATATTTTTGACCTAATACGAGGGTTGTCTTTTATATTTTGCATATAGACAAATAGGAGGCGCCACCAACGTCATCACAAGTGCCAAACAAACCCTTCAAGTTTATTAAGACTATACCGGAAGTTTCGTTAGAATACGACAAGTATTTTAGCCACAATAATTTTTTTAAGTTGGAAAGTTTCCAAAAAAATGAAATTACCAAGAAAATTTTATGCAAACATTTTTGACTACTTTCAAAGAAAATTATCTCAACAACAATGTCTTGCCGAGTTAATTTTTACTTTTGGCGACGATGCACCGCATCAATAGATTATTTCCTGCTGATTCTTGAGTATCAAACATGGACCCACCAGTCTTAGCGCCCATCCTAAGACAGCTCTACCAAAAACAGGCGGAGTGTCCCGGAAATACATGAATGCTTTGCGCTAGTTAAAACCCGCGGAAAATGCACAAGTGACACACCGCAAGATTAAGACATTCTCAGGCAATTAAATGACTCCAATTTAAAGAATCTTACATAAATAGTTAAATGTGAAAGAAATTATTTTCTGTTGGACAGTCCAATTTTTTAGGGAGGCACAAAAGTAGACTGGCTTTAATTAGTGACACAGAATTTTGAGTCTGTTCGGCAGTGAAATTTCATGGTGATATTTTTACTCACCTTGAATAGAGAGCTTTCCGCAAAATCAAAATTAAGTTGTCTTTTATCGTTGACGATACTTTTGTTAAAGGTATTATAGCAGATAAAAGTTGTTCTGCAGTGGATGGTGGAATCAAAACCAGAGTTTCCATTAATTCTATAATATTACTTTGATTCTCCAATAAAAGTAAAGGCATATTTTTACTCAAAAAATATAAACATTCTAAAAAAAAATTTAAAATGTTTCACCTTAAATTTTTACAGGGGAATGTCGCGAAGCACAGAAACTGTGGTTATGTAATGTTGATTGCCTAAAATCAACAAAAAACAACACTTTCTGGTCATTACTTAGTGGGTTTATAAGAGTTAATTTTAATTAGAAATTCTGCTTACCAGCAACATAAATAAACAAAGCACAAGTTGACATATTCTAAAGGTCCATCAATAAGCGTTTAAATACAGAATTTTGGCAATTTAGAAGCACTATTTTTTGCATTTTAAACTGCCAAAATTATGTATTTAAACGCTTATTGATGGACCTTTAGAATGTTAACTTGTGCTTTGTTTATTTATGTTGCTGGTAAGCACAATTTTTAATTAAAATTAACTCTTATAAACCCACTGAGCAATGACCAGAAAGTGGTGTTTTTTGTTGATTTTAGGCAACCAATATTACATAACCACAGTTTCTATGTTTCGCGACATTCTCTTTAAAACAATGTTTTTTTTTAACTTACCGATATATTGCGAGGAATATAAAGAGGTTGGGACATTATTACAAAGTTGTTGAACTATTAAACCACCTTTACTTCTTTTACGTTTTATAATTTTTAGCAAAATAATATTTCCTAAAGTCCATTGTTTTTCAGTGATTGGATCTACATAAAGTCCAGGTCTTACACCAAGAAGTACAAATGCAAAATTTAACAATCCTTGCAAAAATAGTTCGCGTTCTTCCAAACTTACATCTATTGCCTTTTCAAAAACGGACTCAACTTTACAATTATTCTACAAAAAAAAAGACACAACATTTTCCTTTTTATATTTGCGTTCCACAATAAGCACATTATCAAACCCGAAATTTGATTTTTTAAGGTGCTGAATTGCTTCATTATTAAACCCAACATTTTATTTTATTAGGTTGGTTTCCAGATACAAAAAAATAAATTCTTCCCTTGCAAGGTACTTTTTATTTACAAATTTTACTATTATAAACTATCGGTGGACATAGTTTTTTTGTAGAGACTAAAGAGAATAACTAGAAGAATTGGAGAAACGATATCAACGGTTACATTTTCTCAAAAACGCCTATTTATTCAGTATTAAGTGAGTAAAGTTTACAAATGTCATTATTCAATATATCTGACCTAAATTTACTTTTTATTTCAAAATGTCAATGTTGCCAATCCAATAAAAATAAAATTTTAGGTTAAGTTTTTAATTCAAATTAAAAATGCTTTTTAAAAAATTAAATGAAACAAATAAAAATAGTATAAAAAAAACTCGTTTTATGAGGCGTTTTTTAGCACTTGTATTGAAAACATTGAAAAAAAAAACTATGTTTTAATATACAGGGTGCCAAATAACCAGGAAAAAATTCAGGGGGTAATTCCTGGACACATTTTAAGTAAAAAAGTTCATATAAACATGTGTCCGAAAATCCTTCTTTTTTGAGATACAGGGTGCCAAAGTTTCTAAAAAAAAACTTTATTTTTAAGATTACCAAGAAACTAAACCAGATATTTATTTAAAACTTAGCACGGGTAATTTTCTTGCCTAAAGGCATAAAGTGCGGTAGAAAAAAAATTAAAATTATAATTGGAAGGAGCACATTTGGGGGTACCATGGGGGTTGTTCACCCCCAACTTTTTTGTGTGTTACTTTTTTGGTATTTTCATAAAATAATTAAAAGCCCTAGAATATGATCTTTAAAATTAATGTCTTGTTCTTTTTTCATAAAACTAACCGTTTTCGAGAAAAAAATTCATTGCCCACAGGCAACAAAATTTCTTTTTTAAGTTTGGTTTTTTTATGTTAATGAAAATAAAACATAATTAACAATGAAGGGTTAATTTATTATATTATTATTTTAAATAAATATCTGGCTTAGCTTTTTAGTAATTTTAAAATTAAATTTTTTTCTGAGAAACTTTGACACCCTGTATCTCAGAAACGAAGGATTTTCGGACACATGTTTATGAACTTTTTTTCTTAAAATGGGTTCAGGAATTACCCCCAGATTTTTTTCCTAGTTATTTGGTAACACCCTGTATACTATTACTCATTAAAAATACCATAAGAGATTTTTGTATACTTACAGAAATTGTGTCTCGAAACCACATAGAATTATTTTTTCTAATTTCTTCATTATAAGCTCTTGTTATAGACGATCGAATACTTTCAAATATTTTATCTTCATATTGCCGAATA
Source organism: Cartodere bifasciata (assembly GCA_963920755.1). Lineage (NCBI taxonomy): Eukaryota > Metazoa > Arthropoda > Insecta > Coleoptera > Latridiidae > Cartodere > Cartodere bifasciata. Next base: position 966,574 of record OY987194.1, on the reverse strand, counting down.
TTTGACAAAGTTAGAAGTAACGTAATTTGAAATGGATTTATAATAAACTCAGGTGATTTTAAAACATTTTTCAAAGATGACAAATAATCTTTGATACAAGAATAATTAAGAGAAGCAGAAGAATTAATGTGAAACAAAATAGTACTTTCGACTTCTACTATATTTTGGTCATTGTCACTTTCTAAAAAAAAAAAATGCACAATTTACGTTTAAAAACTAAACCCCTTTAAGTCTACTTCACTAAAAATACTTGATCCTAAATATCTTACAAATGGTATCTCAAAACATAATAAAATTGATGAAATCATTAACAGCAATAAAAACATTCCTTTCAAACTTGTTTGGACATTTGTAGCCCCCCTAGAAATGGCGTTACCACCGGTAGAGTGCATAAAGATTGTCGTAACTTTTTTGTTCCTAACAATTTTGTAATTTTATTTATTGTTGCTGGTAGATGGGTTTAATAAGAAACTTTCTTATCACCTAAAACTTCTCGCTTAACTGTACCGATTTGGAATAATTACTTATTGTACTTCCTATCTTGCTTAAAACTAGATAAAAAACTTACTTTAGTTTAGTTAGAAAAAATGCTAGTCTTGTGTAAGATATCAAATACAATAAACCCCTTTTTAATGAATTATTCCAAATCGGTACAGTTAAACGAGAACTTTCAGGTAATAAGAAAGTTTCTTATTGAACCCATCTATTAGCAACAACAAATAAAACTACAAAATTGCTAGGAACAAAAAAGTAACGACAATCTTTATGCATTCTACCGGTGGCAACTCCATTTCTAGGGGGGCTACAAATGTCAAAACAAGTTTAAAAGGAATGTTTTTATTGCTGTTAATAATTTCATTAATTTTATAATGTCTCGACGAACCATTTGTGAGATATTTACGATAAAGTATTTGTATTGAAGTAGACTTAAAGGGGTGTAGTTTTTAAACGGCGGCGGTGCCCCCTAGTGTATCTGTCTATTTTTTTGACCTCTATTTACCCTCTAAAAAGATGCACTCGTTTCGGGGACACCTTTTTATTCCGCGAATAAATAAATAAAAAGAAATTAAGGCAACTTAAAGGGCGATTTATAGATTTACTTTCACTTTACTTCGGCGTAACTTCACTTCCGCGTAACTTAACAAATTTGTTTAATTTATAGATTGTAAAGTTACGTAAAATTGGGAACAGGTATGCGCATGTGTCTAAACTCGCGACTTCTGACTATTTACACCTGGGCGGTAATTACGGAATATCGCTTTGTACAAATCCTACATAAGAAAACCAGCAGGTTTCGTACGAAGCGATATTCCGTAATCACCACCCTTGACAATAAGGGTGAATATCTCATTTTTGCAAATTTTGCGCATAATCGGCCAAGCTCAGCTTTTGACAGTACTACTTACAGCTAAATGAATCAGCAAAGTAGCGCTAAAGTGAAGTATAAATTTGCTAATCTCATGTATTTTATTAAATTGTCTGTAAAGTTACGCCGAAGTAAAGCGGAAGTAAAGTGAAAGTAACGTTCTACAAATCGGCCTTAAGAAAAACTTAGAAAAATCTTACCAATTAAGTCGGGGGATTCGGAACTATTACTAAAATTCACATTTTCGTAAATTCTCAAGTCAAAATAATGTTGTAGCCTCAAAAAAATTGAGCGACAACTAAAATTTTTGCACAATTTTAAAAGTTGAAATACAAATGCTGGTAATTCTTGTGGTGTCAGTTTTTCAATATAGGTCCCTAATTTTACCACGACCTGCTCATGCTCTTCTTTAGTAAGAGACACATCACTAAAAAAATAGTAGATTTTAGTACTAAGAGTTAAAGTGATGCTTTGTGTGACGACGCAGAAAGATTGTCTGGTGAGCGAAGCGAGACAGACAATTCTGCAGAGGCACAGAAAGCCACTTTAACTCTGTGTAGTAAACGATACTTTTTCTTAAAACTTCTAAATACAATGGTTTTATAATAAATTTAATTTACTTATTTTAGTTGACTTTTATTTATTTTAAAATAATTGTAAATAAAGTGATGTTTATTTGACGTTTTAGGATAAAAAAAAATTAGTAGCGTCTTTGAAAGTTACATTTACTGTCGCCGGCAGTAAAAATAAAAACTCTATGATACAGTTCAGAAAAGTGCTACTTTATGTTCGTCATATACACTCACTAAAGTGATGTTTTTTTGACGTTTTAAGAAAAAGTCTAGTATTACTCTTTTTAAAGATGTATACAGGGTGTTCTCGTATAGTTTGCTTTCTTTGATAGGGCAAATAGGTGGGAAAAATTCAAGACATTCGGTAAAAACAGTTTTTTGAAAAAGTGCCCCCTTTCGGATATAATGGCCTTTAAGCAGGTAGACTAAAAACACGTAATTGTAAATATTTACCAAACGATTTCACCAACCATCAAGAAATTTGTACAATCAATAAAGGTAATAAAAACGGTCATTTTAAACCTATTTTAATTTGGGGCCCCTTTTAAAATGGATTAAACACTGGTAGTGTGTAAAAAAACTACATGTAATTTCTTTACCTTTAAGAATTTTGTAATTTTGTTTATTTTTTTAAATACCACCATTTTAGGTAAAAAAATTTTTTATACTTCAAATTTCTGAGAAACTGTACCGTTTTTAAATGAACTTCCAAAAACTCTCTTAATGTACCTCATATTTTGCATTTATCTTGGCAAAAAACTTACTTTAATTTAGTGACAGTGGTTAGTGACATAGAAATTTCAAAAAAAAGTCTAGCCTTATGCAAAAATACGGGGTACATTAAGAGTGTTTTTGGCAGTTTATTAGTAAACGGTACAGTTTCTCAGAAATTTCAAATGGTAAAAAAGTTTCAACTTGAATTGAGGTATTTAAAAAAATAAACAAAATTACAAAATTCTTTAAGGTAAAAAAAATACATGCAATTTTTATCAACACTACCAGTATTAAATCCATTTTAAAAGGAGCCCTCAAATTTCAAAATGAGTTTCAAATGACCACCTTTATTGATTGTATAAATTTCATGATGATTAGACAAAACATTTGGTAAATATTTACGATTACGTGTTTTTAGTCTACCTGCTGAAATGCCATTATTTCCGAAGGGGGACAATTTTTAAAAAAATTGTTTTTATCGAATGTATTAGATTTTTTCCAGCTATTTGTCATATCAAAAAAAGCAAACTATACGCGGACACTCTGTAGATAACGCATTAAAAATAAACAAATTTACTTACATAAACATTGATGCTAGCAATGTAACAATATTTGTGGACCATTGGAACAAGCACAGGCCCCCAATAACTTCACTTTTATATTCTAATCCACTTTTTTCACTGTTATTTTCAAAAATCTTGTCCCTATCAGCCAAGACATTTAAAATATTGGGCAAAAGCTCTTTCCAACTATTCTGACACTGTTTATTGTTTTGAATATTCCCAACGCAAAAGTTACACAACTCTATTAAATGCTCAGTTCGATATTTAGCAAAATCCACGCAAAGTCTGTTGACTATGTCGTTTTTTGTCGATTCTGGTAAAGCTACTTCGGAAAGCTGTTCCAGTAAATAAAAAACAATTTTCGAACGCTTTCTCTGCGATTCTTTACTCTGAGTGAACCCTTGTAGCATATAATTCCAAATGTACATAAAATTAGCCCCATTTAAACGAGTCTCGACAAGTTTTGTAAGCTACAACAATTTTTAGAGGTTATGCAAACTTTTAAGCGCTGAAAAACGGTTTTCTTACCTCGTCAAGTGGGGTTTTAGTTATAATATCCTCTAGTTCGGATAGCTCGCGCTTTTGGCCGTGCTTTTGTATTTTTTCAATTAATTCATTCATTTTGGGGCGCCAAATTGTACACAGATTTTGAACTAAACCGGCTTGGCGCTAAAGCTAGGATTATTTCTGTCGTAACGTAAGTTTGTGTTACGTTACAGAGGTCCAAACCCACCTTTATGGTGTAATGGTGCGTTTACATAGCCGTTACGTAGCTGTAATCTGGGCTTTACCGTTAATTTTACTAAAAACTCCGTGCATTTTCTTCGTAAATTGACATCACCTTACTTTTTCGAATGTTTTCACCAAGACAGCACCCTTAGATCAATTTTTAAGAAACAAAGCCCCAAAATATGTCTAATTTAGTGCAATACGTTATAGTACGAAGTGATTTACTCAAAGAACTTAGCTGGCCTATAGGGGCTGTAGTTGCACAGGCCTGTCATGCTTGTACTGCAGTTGTCCACTTGTATTACGACGATGAACATACTCAAAACTATTTAAAAGACTTGAATAACATGCATAAGGTAGTTTTGGAGTCTCCTGATGAAGCCACGATACAAAAACTAGCCGAGAAACTCACGGAAAGTTCGATAAAACATAAACTTTGGGTGGAGCAGCCTGAGAATATTCCAACTTGTTTGGTTTTAAAACCGTATCCCAAGGAAGAAGTACAGAAATTTGTAAAGAAGTTAAGGCTGTTAAAAATATAAAGGTATTTTTATTGATACAATAATTTTAATTTGATCCTAGTAATTTGAAAATCCTAATTAGAGTGTACTTTTCACGCGGCTTCAGTATTTGAATCTGGGTCCTGTTCTATTTTTTCCAATTTGTTTGCGGACGGTAATAATAATAAAACGACGATTAATACTGCAAGAAAAGAATTAGTACGAGCGCTGGCAACCCAAAACACACATCATCGAACGTTGTTATGAGTTTTTGTGCATTGCATTATATTTAATATTTCTTAACTTTTGTCCAATACACTGGCAGCGCTAACAGGTAGCGTTTTTTAAACATCATAAGTGGGATATTTTTTTTTTTAAGAAACAAAATAATATGTGCAAATATGAGCCTTAACACTGCCAGACATTTATGAAGTGAAATTTTTTAATTTTGTGTAATCTGTAGACTTTAATGCGTAAAATAAGAAATTTCAATTACAGGGTTTTCTGCCCTTGAAAAACACATTTGAAAAGCGATTAACCCATTATAAAGGGTTGGCAGGGTTATTTTATTTTATTTTTAATAATTTAAACTACAAATCAGCGCAGCTGTTAACGTAGAGTATCAAAATTTTACATAAAATGGTTTACAATAATTATTATCTCGTTTTAAATTGAGATTAAGATATTCAGTAGTAATAATAAGATCAAATATGTAGATTTATAAGTCCAATAAATATTTTTTTAATTGTTTAACAAAAATATCAAATTTGGTTATATTTCTCAAAGTCATTGGTAAAGAATTAAACATTTGACTGCCTTGGTAGATCGGTGAAGCAAAGCCCTTGTTGGTTCTGACGTTTTGAAGTCTGATGTGGTCTGCTATTCTCGTACAATACCCGTGTTGGCTTGAGTTTACATCGAGGGTGATGGAACTTTTTATATTTTTATTTTTTAATTTGTGGATTAATTTAGAGAGTTCTAATTTTTTAAGTTTTTTTAATGGCATAATTTTTGTTTTAGAATACAGTTCGGTACTTCGAGTACTATATTTAAAGTTAAAGATAGCTTTTATTGCTTTATTTTGGAGTCTTTCTATCCGATTAATGTTATTCACTGAGGAGTTAGACCAAATCACCAATAAATAGGAAAGTGTCGATTGTATGTAAGAGTTATACAAAAAAAATTTACATTTGTCCGTTAATAGTTTGTTTACGCGTCTTAAGGCACCGACAAGCCCGCACAATCTGTTTATTATATCATCAATATGACTCACCCAGGATAGTTTGTCGTCTATGGTAAGGCCCAAATACTTGTAACAGTTCACTTTGTTTATAGGCTTATTGTTAATTTTTAAATGTAATGGAAACGTTTTTTTATTTTTTTGATTAAATAACATGAAAACAGTTTTTGATTCATTAATAACAAGATTATTTGCGCATAGCCATTCATAAAAATTATTTAAGTCTACGTTAATTTGCTCTTCTAGTACTTTAAGGTCTTTGTTATGGTAAAGCAAAACCGTATCGTCGGCAAACATGTAATGCTCCGCACGTAAACCGGCTTCGCGTAAGTTTTCGACGTAAACTAGGTAAAGTAGGGGACCCAATACACTACCCTGAGGGACACCAGTTGACACATTTTTTAAGTCACTTTCAAAGTTATTAATTTTGGTGTAGTGGGTGCGATCATCGAGATACGATTTGAGCAAACGATACGCAGGACCTTGTACGCCGAGAGAAAAAAGCTTTTTAAGGAGAAGGTTGTGGCTGACAGTGTCAAAAGCTTTCTGTAGGTCGATGAACACGGAGACAACGTAGCACTTATCCTCAAGTTTATGAATAATTTTGTCAATTAAGTCGACCGTGGCACTCTGAGTGGAACTTCCTTCTTGAAAGCCATATTGTTTTTCGGAAATTTCAAAGAAATTAACAAGTCTAGTTTTTATAACTTTTTCTATGACTTTCGAGAAGACAGATGTTAATGAAATAGGACGGTAGTTCCCAGGAAGTTGTTTTTCCCCTTTTTTAAAGATAGGTATGATCTTTGAAGTTTTAAGACAGCTAGGAAATATTCCAGTTTTCAAACAACTATTTATATACTTCAAAAGCTTATCTTTAATAATAGGAAAAATTTCTTTAAGGTCTCTTGAGCTGATATCATCGATACCTGTAGATGTGCTGTTGCTTAGTGAACCAACAATTTTGTTAAGTTCTTTCATGTCACATTTGTAGAAAAGTACAGTTTTATTGTTTTTTGTTTCGTTAAAAACTAAATCATTTTTTGGAATGTTTTTTTGTAATTCGACAGCGCAACTATTAAAAAAATCATTAAAGCCAGTAACAATATCTTGAGGCTTACATAGTGTAACATCTTTATAGGTAATCGAGGTAGGATTTGAATTTATAGAGCGCTTTTTTACGTTGGTTAGTTCGTTTATCACAGACCATATTTTTTTGATGTTATTACCAGCAGCAGTCAATTTTCTACTAGCGTAATTTTGTTTTACTTGTTTTATTAAAGTGTTGACTTCATTTTTTAATTGTTTAAATGTTGATTTAATTATTTCATTTTGGGGGTTTTTTATCATTTTTTTGTACATTTTGTCTCTAAGTTTAATTTTTTTGTTTACCATAGGGTTGGACCAGGGGGCTTTTAGAGGTTTTTTAATATGAATCGTAGCAGTACTATTCTTAGCAATCTTTATTTTATTTATTAGTTCTTCAAAACTATTGATTGACGTTTTTGTGTTTTCTTCTAAAACCTTTTTGAAATTTTCGTAGTTGACTTTATAAATAAGTCCTGTGGGATTTTGAGGATTTTTTATGTTTTTTTTGTCTTGCAGGGTTACCTCGCTATAAATCATTTTATGATCAGAAATGGATACATCAATTAGTTTAAATGCACATCGCATAAAAAGTGGCGCTAATACATGGTCAATTAAAGTTCCTGACCAATTTGCATTATTTCTTCTGGTTAATATATTGTTATTGTTTGTCGAGCCACTATTTTTATTTTTATGGTTTTTTATTTCGTACGAGCTCAATGAGATAATTTCATTATAGTTTTTTGTAGTTGTATTCGTTTTTAAAACATCGATGTTGATATCTCCGTAGATAAGCCCATTGACATGGACTTCAAGGAGCTCACTGAGATAAGACAGGAACGTATTGGTATTATTCTGTGGGGCCCGATATACACAAAACACTTTTAAATCTATGTTTATTAGATGAATTCCCAGGATGTTACAGTTTTCAGGATTCTTTGTAGGTATGATGTCACATAAAAAGTCATTTCTAACGTATATTGCAACACCTCCACCTCTTGTTTTTCTGCAATTGTGATATCCTGTATATCCATCGATTAAAAAATATTGGGTTTCGGTTTCTCTAAGCCAGGTTTCAGTTAGAAATAGTAGCTCTGGTTTTTTATATTCACTAAGATATGAAGTGATATTTTCTAGTTTATTCAATGATTTTATAGATCTTATATTAAGGTATAGGGTTGTTATTTTTTTTTGTGTTTTTGATTTTTGTACGTTAACGGCTGCGTGATTTAGTTTTTTTGTTTGTCTAAAGTTGTTAAAATTTCTTCAGAACTGACGTGAATAATTTTGCTTGTGTTATGTTTTCGAATAAATATTTTTCCTTGGGAAAACCAAGCAAATTTGTAGTTGAAGGTTTTTTTAGCATCTCTTGTTAGTTTAAATAGCTCTTGGTTCTCTTTTGTTAAATCATGATTTATAAAGATGGGTTTTTTTGCTGCATAACCATAAGTTTGTGTGTTAAGCGTAACATCTTTTTTAGCCTTCATGATTTTAGATTTTGTGTCGTTATCCTTGAACGATACCTTTATTTGTGGAATGTCCTTACCGATTTTAATAAGGTGGAAATCGTTATCGGTTACATCCACATTCAGGTCTCGTACAATTTTTTTAAAAGATTCTTTTAGTTCCTCTTCATTTTTTTCTTCTCCTGATGGAAAACCGGACAAAATTATGTTGTTTTTTAGTTCATCTTGTCTTACATCATTTTTTTCTTTTTTTAGAATTTTCAATTCTTTTTTTATTTGAATTTGTTCAGTTTTTAAATTTTTTATATCTTTTTTCATTTCTCTACTCTCTTTTTCCTGATCCGCTACCTTTTTAATGAGCTGATCCATTTGTTGAACAAGAATATTCAATTTTCCCCAAACATCTTCAAGAGTTATATTTTTTGGTTCCTTTTTCTTTGGGATGTTACTGCTTGGCGATTTTTTGGGAGCTGGTATTATGCTATTAACATCCGACTCGGATTCGGAGTCCTCATCGGTGCGGGTTACATCTCCATCCCCATCATCATCGGTTAAGGTGCAAGCTGAACATATAAAATTTAATTTTCCTGCTTTTATTAGCTTAAATTCGTTTTCTTCAACAGTTGTACATTTTTTGTGGTAATAAGCTTTGCATTCAGTGCAATGCAGACGATGTACTTTGGACTTAACATCCTTATCACATTCCTTGCACTTCATCTTCTTTGCTGAGTTGTGGAAAAAAACTTGAGTTCGGCTCTGGATACTTGGTAGTCCAGTTGAATCTAACCTTACTGGTTTTAAATTGGTGATAGATCATAGACCTAGGGGTCTTTTTTCACAAACTTCACACCTGTCGATTCACCGAAACAAAGACTATTACGTACTTTATAATTTATACTTTTTGGAGAAATTGCAATTAAATAAAACAATAATAAGCCTAAGCTCGAAGGTGCAAAAATCAATTTGTTGTACGAAGAAACCGATCCCACTTATGATGTTTTTACCTTAAAAAAAACGTTACCTGTTTGGCCTGCCATTTTGTTGGATTAAGAAAAGTAATATTAAATATTATGTAATATCAAAAAATCATGACACTGTTAATGATGTGGATTTTCATCTTGATAGCTCCTATACTAAATGTTGTTAAGAAAAAAGAGATACTTCTTTATGAAAATATACAGGGTGAATTACTCAAAGGGGAATGTCGCAAGCATAGAAACCGTGGTTATGTAACGTTGGTTGCCTAAAATCAACAAAAAACAGCACTTTCTGGTCATTGCTCAGTAGGTTTACAAGAGTTAATTTTAATTAAAAATTGTGTTTACCAGCAACATGAATAAACAAAGCACAAGTTGACATATTCTAAAGGTCCATTAATAAGCGTTTAAATACAAAATTTTGGTAATTAAGAAGTACTTTTTTTTTGCATTTTAAATTGTCAAAATTCTGTATTTAAACGCTTATTGATGAACCTTTAGAATATGTCAACTTGTGCTTTGTTTATTTATGTTGCTGGTAAGCACAATTTTTAATTAAAATAAACTTTTATAAACCCACTGAGTAATGACCAAAAAGTGCTGTTTTTTGTTGATTTTAGGCAACCAACATTACATAACCACAGTTTCTATGCTTTGCGACATTCCTCGTTGATAAGTTATTTTTGGATACTTACTTGCGGCATCAATAGCAAAAACATAGAACATATAATCACAGAGATTGTATAAAAGGGGGCCGACTATATTTGTGCCGGCCATAGCTCCAAAACGGCCAAACATTAATGATACGGCCATTGCCATAGCTCTTACTTGAGTAGGGTACAGATCGACAACAATTGCATTTACAATTCCTACTTCGGCACCAGAAAGACAGTAAATACCTAGTAGAATTTGAATCACGGTGTACCCTTAAAAGAAAAAAAATACAGTCGGAGAAAATGTTACAAAAATGAAAAAATCCTTATTTTTTTGAAATTTTTCGAGCAGCACAATTTTTGTGGCAGCATGTAGTATTTGATATCTATAAACATAATTAGCATGTGCGCACTCATGCGCATATTAGCATTTTGTGCTAGAGCCCCCCCAAAGAACCCCCTTTCATTCGTAATACTTCACCAAATTTTGTAAATAGACACCAAATAAGGTTCTAAAATGATGTTCATAAAAAAAAATCTTTTAAAAAATTCCTTGACTCCTTAAATGGCATTCTATCTTCTGCTGAAGATGACAGCTTAGCTGTCGAAATACGTATTCAGATTTTTTTAAATAAAGTGTGGTTTGGAGAGAATCTTTGTTTTATATTAAACATTCGCCACAGAAATCATTAAATATTCATCCCTAAATGGTCCCAAAATAAGTAATATTTATCACGTTCAATTGTACATCAAATTTTACAAACGCTTTTTGAAAAATATTTTTGAAAACAAAATTTGTTGCCCCTTCTTGGAAGCTATTTTTCATGGGGGGTGAAGAAAAATTTTTACAGAAAATGTTTTTCAAATTTGTCCTTTAGAACCTCATTATGAACCTATTTTCAAAATTTGGTGTAAATTCAACGTGATATTAATCATTTAGGAGGTGAAGAATTTTTTTTGGGAAAGAATGTTTATAAAAATCTTTTTAAAACCTTATTTGATCTCTGTGTGCAAAATTTGGTGTAAATCCAACATGCTCTATTATTACGAATGAAAGGGGGCTCTTTGGGGGGCTCTAGCACAAAATGCTAATATGCGCATGAGTGCGCACATGGTAATTATGTTTCTAGATATCAAATACTACATTTTTCCATCAAAATTGTGCAGCCGGGAAAATTTCTTGAATAAATGTAAGATTTCCTCGGACTAATACATACAGGGTGTCCAAAAAATGGCGCATAAACGCGATTGTACGCTCTTGGGGCATTCTGAGGGATCCCTAGAAAATTGTCAAAAAAAGTCCATCTGTTATATTCATCGAGAAAAATGCGAACAAAGTTGAATAAATTCGGCAACACAGTTTAGGAAAATACATCTAAAAATACAATCTATAAGTCTAAAAATCCCATTTAGGAGTCTTGATCATACACTTTTGCACTAGATTTTATTGACGTTGTTGTCAGCTTCATTTCATGAAAATTTTGTAAAATTAAATTGATTATAAAAATGTAATTCGACCATTAAATAAATAAACAAATGGTTGAATAGTTTAAGATATACTGTAGCTTGGTATTAAACCATTTGTTTCGTTAATATGTGCTGTTATATTCAAGATATAGGCGTTTAAAGTTTCGCACTTTGGGGCAACATATCTCCAAGGGTATATGAGATAGATTTTTTTTAACAATTTTTTGGGGCTCCCTAGGCATGCCCCAACAACGTACCATCGCGTTTATGCGCCATTTTTTGGACACCCTGTATAAAAAATTACATAATTTTAATAATTTTAAGTTTCGAAACACTTATTTTACATTTTTTATATTTGTATTTTCCGAGCTATTTTCTTACCTTCTACAAAATGGACTGCCATCCCAGCTAAGGAGGTTACAACAATAAAACCAATAGTTAGTGTTTTTTTGCCAAATAAATTAATAACAAAACCTATAAAGATGTAACATCCTAAGTAGACTGCTCCTACTACTAGGGAAACTAAAAAAACTTCAGTATCGACGTTATCCGTACAGATATGCTCCTGAAAAAAAAAACATTTCCTTATATTTTGTAAAGAAATTAAAAAAAATTGCAAATTTAAACATATAAAAAAAATTCGATTGCGGCATAGTATTGAACTATTAAGACTTTTTTCAAAATATAAAACAATCATTATAAATATTAAGTGAAATACTTTTTTTTTACCTTAAAGGGGAATGTCGCGAAACATAGAAACTGTGGTTATGTAATGTTGGTTGCTCAAAATCAGCAAATAACAGCACTTTCTGGTCATTGCTCAGTGGATTTATAAGAGTTTATTTTAATTAAAAATTGTGCTAACCAGAAACATACATAAACAAAGCACAAGTTAAAATATTCTAAAAGTCCATCAATAAGCGTTTAAATACAGAATTTTGGCAATTTAAAATGCAAAAGAGATAGTGCTTCTTAATTGCCAAAATTCTGTATTAAACGCTTATTGTTGAACCTTTAGAATATTTCTACTTATGCTTTGTTTATTTATGTTGCTGGTAAGCCCAATTTTTAATTAAAATTAACTCTCATAAACCCACTGAGCAATGACCAAAAAGTGGTGTTTTTTGTTGATTTTAGGCAACCAACATTACATAACCACAGTTTCTATGCTTCGCGACATTCCGCGTCAATCATTTTTTTAAATTATTGTCCAAATTTTAGTGAATTTTCTTACCATTGTAGTGTTTAATGGTTCATCAAAATCTATCGATTTGCAAAGAGTGACGTCTTCTTTTCCTAGAGATAAATATGCTGACATATCGTTAAGCATTTCTGGATACCACATAAGTACTCCTGAGGATCTAAAATTTAATGAAAATTATACAGGTTGTCCAAAAAATGGCACATAAACGTGATGGTACGTTATTAGGGCATGTATAGGGAGCCCCAGAAAATTGTTAAAGAAAATCTATCTTAAATTCCCTCGAAGATATGAGGCCCTAAAGCGAAACTTTAAACGCTTATATCTTGAAGATAACAGCACATATTAACTAAAGAAATGGCTAAATACAAAGGCACAATCTATCTAAAATTGTTTGACCATTTGTTTATTTTTTAAATGATCAAATAACATCTTTATAATCAATTTAATTTTACAAAATTTTTATGAAATGATGCTGACAACAACGTCAATAATGCAAAAGTGTGTGATCAACACTCATACCTAGATGGGATTTTAAAATGTATTTTCCTAGACTGTGTTGCCGAATTTATGCAACTTTGTTCGCATTTTTCTCGATGAATATAACAACATGAATTTTTTTTGACAATTTTCTAGGAATCCCTGAGAATGCCCCAAGAGCGTACCATCGCGTTTATGCGCCATTTTTTGGACACCCTGTAGTTATTTTTTATATTTTGGCAAAATATTGTGCGATTTTATTTATTTTTGGATCGGTTTTTAAATTTTTTATTTTGGCGAAAAATAAAAAAAAAATCAGCTACATTACGAATTTTTTACATCAATAAATAACGTGCGATCCACAAAATTTGACGTCGACTCTTGCCATGCATTTGTAAAATTTCAATTTTTTTCATTGTTAAAACATTGTCGATTGTCCTATTTTTGACGTTCCACAGCCAGAGTCGACGTCAAATTTTGTGGATCGCACGTTATTTATTGATGTAAAAAATTCGTAATGTAGCTGATTTTTTTTTTTATTTTTCGCCAAAATAAAAAATTTAAAAACCGATCCAAAAATAATACCTCTGGTCTAACATTTTGCGCCAATAATTATACCAAAATTTCACAATTTTGAATTTTTCCCTTAAAAAGTTTAAAATTTATTTAAATTTTCCCATAAAACTAAACTAACCATTGTTTACATTTAAAAATCTAGATAAATTATTAAAGGGGAATTTATTGTATATTCGGTAAATCGGTGTACAAATTTTGAACACCGGTTTACTTCTCAAAAATACCCTAATACTTACGAGCAAAATATTCCAAATTGTAAAGTAGACACCATGATAGTCTTTGGAAGCAATTTCCTACCAAATAAAGGCGACACTTGTTTTTTTAAAGTTTGAAAAAAACCTTTCGGCTTAGCCTTTTTCTCATTTCCCAAATCTTCCCATAGAATCTCAGAAACAGGAAAAGTATCCCTACTTTTCAGTTTATTAATCGAATACATAGCTTGAAAAGTCTTTAAAACCTCATCTAATTTTCCGTTTGTTGCCAAAAACTTTGGACTTTCCGGACAAAAGAATAAAAGAGTAGAGAAAATTAAACTTGGAAATGCGTAAATTAGGACTAAGAGTCGCCATGAACGAAATTGTATTCCAAAAACGGGTATATCGTAGCTAAATTCTAGTGGTAAAATTACCCATGCTAGAGCTGGTAAATACATATTTGCCAATGCCACAAAAGCTGCTACCCAAGAAACTATTTTCGGTCGAAGTGTATTGTTATGAAATTCTCCAATGTAAGCGTAAACTACTGATGATGCTCCCCCAATACTGAAAAAAACAAAAAATACATACAGAGTGTTTTTTTTTTAACTTTCCAGATGAATTTTTGACATTCCATTTTAAAAGTTAAGAAATTTCTCCGATCAGTCGATTTTTGATTGGAGGGGGACATAATATGTCATAGATATTGACACTATAAAAGTACGGGGTGCTTTCCCAAAAATTTTAAATAGCAAGAGGGGTCAAGTAACCTTATTTGAAAGCGCTTATTTTCTAAACAAATAAGAAAAAAAATAATTTAATATATCAAGCAAAATTTTGCAATTATTTCTTTACTTTTTTAATTTTTGAGGCATTTTAAGAAAATTTTGGAGGCCCACAGGTAAATAAATTGTTTAAAAGTTTATTTAAAAAAATGGTCACCATTAAAATAAAAGTAGACCTGTTTTCGAATTTATCTGACACGGTCAAGTGCTACGTCACAGATCCACATTGAAAAACTGTCTGTGAAATTAGAATTTTGATTCTGTCAGATTAACCACTTTTTCAAAACAATACTTTATGAAAATAAAAAGCATTTTCAGAAAACACTTTGTATAAAAATGTGCTATAATGTTTTAAATTCGATATTTCAAGTTAAGTTCATTGTAAAACTTTAAAAATTACAGTTTATTTGTTAATGTTGCGCACCCACCCAGATGTAAACTTTAAACGCAAATTGCTTGAGAAAGCAACAATATCAAGAGGTACCACTTTAAAGTTAAAATTATTTTCTATTACCTAGAACAAATCATACCCCTTGATATGGTTACTTTCTCAAGCAATTCGCGTTTAAAGCTGACATCTTGGTGTGCTCATCATTATTTTCAAATAATAAATGATTTTTAAAGCTTACAGTAATAAATGTATGCTGCGAATCCTAAAATATCGCAAATAAGATATTAAGCAACATTTTTTACCTACGAGCGTGCGGTAAAGTGCACTTTACCGCACGCATTTGCGTGTGGAAAGTGTCACTTTACCGCACGCTGTTACTTTACCGCACGCCGTGCGGTAAAGTACTTTACCGCACGCATAATAAGTGTTTATTTATTTTTTTTTGCTCGTAGGTAAAACGTTGTACCTAACACGTGCGGAAAGTTTCTTTACCGCCCTTGATGGCATGACCGAACTCCGCTTCGCGTCGTTCGTTCAACTGCCATCGCGTGCGGTAAAGTACAACTTTCCGCACTTGTTAGGTAAACTACTATAAACCAATGGTACCTAAAAAAGACTTCTATTTTTATTTAAATAATGTTTTAAAAAGGTCAATGTATGAAAGATAAAATTACAAAAATAAGGTCCGTAATGTTGGTTGCCTAAAAGAATTTACAAACAGTATTTTGATGCACTTCTATGAACTGTGACGTGGAACTTGACCGGGTCTATTATAAAATTGAATTTTTAAAAATGATTAAAAACAGGTCTAATTTCATTATTATGATGATCATTTTTTTAAAAGATAATATTAACAAACTTATCTACCTATAGACCGCCAAAATTCTGAACAAATTCTCTAAAAAATTAAGAATACTAAAAAATAATTAAAAAAAATTTGTTACAGATTAAATGTTTATTTCATATTTGTGTAGAAAATGACAAGAGCTTTCAAATAAGGTGTCACTTAACCCCTCTAACTATTTAAAAGTTTCAAGAAAGCACCCCCGACTTTCTCAGTGTCAAAATCTATGTCATATTATGTCCCACTCCAATCAAAATGCTTCTTTTTGCGCAGCTAATAATACCCTAGTTCAGGATATCTTTATGTGTTTTATCTATGATAATACGTACCAAAATCCGTTTATAAATCTCAATGCAATAAAAAGTTCACTGGACAGCAACATACTGCTTATAAAACTAGCTATTGAACTAGTCAATAAGCTCATAACAAGAACATTTTTTCTTCCCTTAGTGTCAGCTATGTAACCCCACATAAATGATGATGTCACCACTCCAAAAAAGCTTATCGAGCTCAAAAGTCCTTTTTCTCCCAAAGTTAGATTTAGGTCGCATTGGGCTGCGGGGACTACGAACATCATTGACATTGTTTCGACAATTACACACATAAGAAAGCCCCCACATGCGATAAATAAGTAAGCGTTGAAGGCCCCATAACCTAAAAAAGTTAAGGGTGTAAATAACTCTATTTAAAAAAAAACAAGAAATGGGTTAGATCAGTGAACGGGTTAGAAGTTACTCTTCGTAGATTTTTTGAATATCAAGTGTGTTTTTTTTATATAATGTGTGTACATTTTATTTAATACTCTTCGCAGTACTAATTTCAGAAAAAAAAAAACAGTTTTAAAAAGAAAAAAAGTTATTCCGTTCCTGGGACTCGAACCCGAGCGCTCCGTGTGAGAGACAGACTTCTTAACCCGCTAGGCCATTATGACTATGTTAGTTCGGTCGCTTATACGCGATACGTACTTAGCATTATTTTGTTTCATTTGTTTTTTGATTTTAAAGAAAATATTTCGCCTACTACGTTTTTCTTTGCTTCACTCTAAACGACGCATAAAAGTCACATTCTAAGTGCATCTTTTGCTTTTTCTAATTGCTTTTTCTCGCTAACGCGTAAAGTTATAAAAAAAATTATGATGAATTTTGGTAGGTTTTGCAAATATTTAATGTAGTTCAAAATATTTTTTAAATTAATTTAATAATAACTTCGATGTAATTTTTTTAATTTTGTAAATCAATTTTAACAGTTTTATAATTACCCGATATTTTTCAAAAATAGGGTTC
Source organism: Cartodere bifasciata (assembly GCA_963920755.1). Taxonomy (NCBI): domain Eukaryota; kingdom Metazoa; phylum Arthropoda; class Insecta; order Coleoptera; family Latridiidae; genus Cartodere; species Cartodere bifasciata. The sequence continues at coordinate 949,490 of OY987194.1, read as the reverse complement.
TTCCTTTTATGGAAAATGATTTTTCCAGAAAATTTGAACATGATTGGAACATGCGTTCTTGAGATATCGTGCGCACAAGAAAGTGTGACATACAGACGGACGGACGGATTTTTTGAAAGTTGTTCAAAATTCGGCAAAACGCACGAATCTGCAAGAATTTTTGCTCTACGACGAATAATAACGATTTTAGGTTTGGCCCGATCGAATTTATAATACTCTTCGACTTTGCAAAGAGTATAAAAATTTAAAATTTTTTTAAAATTTTAATGCCTTTAAAAAGTTCTAGCAAGATATCAAAAGCACTTGGAAAAATACGCTATTGCAGATTTGTTTTCTACGACTGTCTTCTAATAAGCATAAAAACACAGTTTCAGGCAAATCTATTTTTTCAAAATTTACCTTAGTTTTTTTAACGTCACGATTAGTTTTTTTGCTATGAGCTTTTAAGGGTTACTTTAAACGCAACCCAATTTTTTACAAAGTGTTCTAATTTACAGTAAAATTTTTTTGAAAAAAATTTAAATGTAGATTTGTATTCTACAGCCAAAAATTTATCTATAAAATATGTTTTGTTCAAATCGGAGAATTTTTTTGCCTTTTTGAAAATTATTAAAATATTACCACTTTTGAAAAGCTCTAGCAAAAAAACAAAAGCACTTGGAAAAATACCGATTGCAGATTTGTTTTGTACGACTTCTAATAAGCATAAAAACACAGTTTCAGGCAAATTTATTTTTTCAAAATTTACTTTATTTTGACCTAGGGGATAAGGGTCTAAATATTCTTAGTTTTTTTAATGTCACGGTCTCCAATAATTTATGTCACCAACAAGTGCCATCAATGCATAGGTATGCAAAACGAGCTGCTAAATCCGAATCTGACATTTAAATAGTTCAAACGATTTAAGTTTGTTTACTATGAGCTTGTAGGGGGAACTTCAAACGCGACACCCGATTTCTTTCAAAATGCTCTAATTTGCTGAAACATTATTTTAAAAACAAACCAAATGCAGATTCGTATTCTACAGCCAAAAATGTGGTCTACAAAATAAATTGTATTAAAATCGGAGACAAAAAAAAAATTGCAGAGCATTTTTGAAAATTTTTAAAAGCTCAAGCAAAAAAACGAATGCACTTAAAAAAGCACTGCATATTTGTTTTGTGCTACTTCTAATAGGCATAAAAACACAGTTTCAGGCAAATCTACCTTTTCAAAAGTTACCTCATTTTATTTACCTAAACCAAAAAAAAAATTGCTGATCTTTTTTTTTTAATGAAAAAAATTATCAAATTTCAAAATGCAAAATCTTTTGCATATTTTGTTTGCCTAACTAGAACAAAATTAAATAAATAAAACTTAAACAGTTGACGTAATTTTTAAACAATTAAATTTGTTTGTTTAAGTCAATCTTCATTGTTTTTATAATAAAAGAAAAATTGCAACGTAATTTTTGAATGCTCTATATGCTAATACTTTAATAAATTAAGAAAGCAAATATTTAGGTGTAATATAAGCTTAAAATTATAAATTATCTAAAGCAGTTTTAATAATAGTTGAAATTTTTGGAATTTTTTTAACACTGAATTATGAATAAATAAAAAAGGTAAAAAAACAGAATATGAGGTTTAAAAAAATAGTCTTTTAAATAAAACTAACAACATTTTTGTCAAATGTATTTTGCTAACTTTTTTTTGTGTTAAACTCAAAGAGATTGTATATTTACAATAGAGAAGGTATAAAAATTCATTGTTTGGTTCCAAGATCTTTTTGTTTACCCAATGTAAGTTATATGGACTAATGAGTAAGTGGACGTAAATAAACAAACGTTTTCAATGGAACCTACCTATGCTAGCCTTTTAGATCTTACACACTGTAATGTTATGATTATAAGCAATTCATATCTAGTCATTCTATTTCTATGGTTAAACTACATAGTTCTTTCTATATATTTTGAAAACGAAGTCAAAAATGAGGAATATATTGTGATTTTTTTGAAATTGTCGAAGAGCAAAACATTCTTGCAGATTCGTGCGTTTTATAAAATTTAAAACAAATTTAAAAAAATCCGTCAGAGCTCCAAAACCCTCGATGTAAAGAAAAATACATTTCAACTGTTATAAAATTAACAAAATTTGTTTTTAGAAAATATTAAAGCTCTTTAAATTTTTTTTGTAATAAGTGCATTTAAAAAAAAACTAAATTTTTTCTGGATTTTTTTTTTTTTAAACAAAAATTGGGAGAATTACTTACCAGTCATTGTGAGGGCATCATCAAACGAATAGGGTTTTTTTTCCTTGGTGGGGGGCACCTGGGTGAGCACAGCCATATTTTTGCTATTTTTTCGCTATCCTTAACTATTTAAAAAAAAATTAAGGCACCTCAAAATTTCACCAGGTTTTCTTATCACATTCTAGCTGACACTAATATTAATATTGTCACCACGTTTTGGTTTTATTGTTATTATCAAGGTTCTAACTTTATTTTATTTTCTTATTAATAATCCTATATCCTTATTATAAAGATGCATAAATCTTATAATATTTTTACAAGTAGTGTACATTAGATTTATTAAAGGATTTGGTTTGGGTAATTCTGATTTTTTTTTATTGTTAAATAAGAAGAAAACAAAAGTGTAATCTTCTGGATAAATTAAAATTATAAAAGCATAGTAAACAATTCGAAAAAATTAGGTATCCATTTAGAAATTAATTCAAATCATAAAAACAGACAGTGTATTTAAAGGAATGTTATAAATTTTGCAGTGTCTTCAAATATCATCTTTTTAAGGCTAGAGATTCAAATTCACAGTTTCAAAGATCTGTGCTCCTAGACGTTCGTATAAGTCATCTCCTTTGAGCTCCCGTCAATTCTACTAAATAGCACATCTACATGAGGGCCCCATTGTATAAAAAAATTCGAAAAAATTAAGTATCCATTTAAAAATTAATTCAAATCATAAAAACAGACAGTGTATTCAAAAGAATGTTCTGAAGTATGCAGTGTCTTCAAATATCATCTTTTTAAGGATACAGATTCAAACTCACAGATTCAAAGATCTGTGCTCCTAGAAGCTCGTATAAGTCATCTCCTTTGAGCTCCCGTCAATTCTACTGAATAGCACATCTACATGAGGGCCCCATTGTATATTAAAACTAAATGTAGTTTTGAAAACTAGAAAAATAGGGCTACAAACGTATTATGGTTTCATTTAAATCGGTTATTTCTTTGTGTCAAAAATCTGACTTTAAAAATGATTATGTTTTTGTTGAAAAATTGAAATGAAATGAAATGTAGTTTTCAAAACTACATTTAGTTTTAATATAGATGGGGCCCTCATGTAGATGTGCTATTTAGTAGAATTGACGGGAGCTCAACGGAGATGACTTATACGAGCTTCTAGAGGCACAGATTTTCGAATCGAGTACACTTTTTAAACACAAAATTATACATTTGCACTTGGGATATAATAAAAGTTTTGTCAAGGTAAGATGCAGTTTAAAACAAGGCAAATGACACTCTAGTAAAATCTAAGATTACATTTTTTTGATCAAAAAGCACTTTGTATTTTTTTTCCCTATCAGTTAAAAATAAAATTTGACTTTTTTAAAATGAAGAATTTTCTTTGTCCTAATAATGCTAAAGATTTTTTTAAATTATAACTAGAAATGGGTGGAAACCGGTAGGATTTATACTCTTTGCAGATTTCCATTTTTTTATAAAATGCTTTTAAACAATTTATGAATATACAGCTGGATTATTTTTACATTTATTTAGGAATTCCTGAAAATTCCCCAACAACGTACCATAACCTTTTTCGCCAATTTTTGCACATTCCTGTATTTCGTACTAAGTTAATAATATATTCATAATTAATCTCTTTTACAAGTATTACTACTTAAATTTAAATATTTGTTTAAAATTGTAACATTGCTTTAATACCCAATTAAACGAAAAAAAAAAACAACATTATGTTTTTTAAATATTAATTTATTTACATAAAAATGAATTATATAAAAATATAAAACCTTCTTTTTTTGTTGAGATAGGGTGCTATTTTTTGATTGCCACTTTCGGAAATAGTAAGGCCAGTAAAAGACAGACTAAAAAAAACAAAATATTACCAAAAATTCAACACAAAACCTATTTTTTATACAGCATGTTTTCTAATTTTGCCAAAAAAAAAGGGGGTGATTCCTGGACCCATTTTAAGAAAAAAAAGTTTATATAAACATGTGTTCGATTTTGCCCCCTTAGTTAGTTACAGCCCTCTGAAAAAACCCTAAAAATTTATTTTTTTCGCTTTATTTCCGAAACGAATAATTTTTTCAAAAAATGTTAGAGCACCTTTTTGATGCATCTAAATACTATAAATATTTCTTCATTTGTAAAATTTTAAAAAAGTGTCTATAGTGGTGATCCTTGGGGGCTGTAAGCTAAATAAAAAGTCAAAATTGGACACAAGTTTATATGAACGTTTTTTTCTTAAAATGAGTCCAGGTATCACCCCCTGATTTTTTTCCACGACATTAGGAAACAGCCTGTATTTTATTGAAGTGTCTTACTGAATAAACTGAGGGCAAATAGTGCAAAAGTAAGCAAACAGTTCCAAGACATCATAAATCCAAGAACGGAACTTGAAATAATGCTTCCGAACCGTCCAGCGGTCATTAAGACACACACTGCCATGCCGCATAGATGTGTTGGGATAAAATCAATCATTGCTGTATTAACTACTGCGACACATATTCCAGGAATCATCATAACCGATACGAAAAGTATGTCGATTAACATTTTCCAAGTTACAAAACATAATGCTGCTGTACCTGCCGCCGAAACTGCCATGCAGCTAACTGAAACAAAAACACAGTTAATAGTTTATCTTTGAAAATTAAATAATAATACGATAATTTATTTTTTAATTTTCTTTCATTTGATACCCCACTTCCCTATACTTATCCCCAACTTTTTTGAAGATATTCGATAAGGGTAGTTTTACGAATAGTTATTACCTTAATTACATAAAATATATCACTTACATGTCCCCTTTCAAAAGATAATCTACTTGTCTTAGCTTTTTTTTAATTAAATTTAAATAAAATATAATTAGGGTAAAAACGATTCCTAAAAATACCCTTATCGAGTATTTCCAAAAGGGTTGAAGATAGGTATAGGGAAGTGGGGTATCAAATGAAAGGAAATTAAAAAATAAATTTAATGGGCCAAAAAAAAATATAGCTTTGAATTTAATTTTTCAGAAATAAAACGGTTTTAATGTATTTATCAATATTCAATGGCAGATTTTTCACTTCCGGTTACGATTTTTGGTTAAATTTTAGATGAAAATGTTTTTTAGGCATCTTAATTATACGTTGTTTACATTTCATGCAAAAGTATCAGCCATGAAAAGCACAATAATTTAAAAAAAAAACTGCTGCAACTGCCAAAAATTTCAGAATTTTTTTTTTGCGAGAACTAAAAAAGTTGGAGATTTTGGATTTTTAACAAAATAATCCTTATTTTTAGGAGAATTTAAAAATATAAAAAAATTTAGGATGTTCCATTTAAAATAAAGAAGTGGATGTGTGTTCCGAGTAAATGGAAAACCCTGTATACTGAAACATTACTAAAAATTAAAATTTGGTTAATTAAAAACAATCCATCGAAAAAAAAAATTTGCTAGCGTTTTTAGTTCCTGAGATAAGGGGTTGGGTCATCTTACGTGGGACACTCTGTACATTGTTTAGTTAACCTCGCAAGCTGCAAGGAAACGTATACCTCTTTTTGACTTATTCTTTACATGAAACCCCCTGCAAGCTTATTGTCAGTTATGTTAAAATTTATTTTTTATAAATTCATGATTGGTTATCATTTGCGGTTTTGTATGCGATTTATGAAATTCCACTGCAGAACAGACTCAAAGTTTTGGGTCACTTATTAAAGCCAGTGAACTTTTGTGCCTTCCTAAAAAATTATGCTGTCCAACAGAAAATAATTTTTTTTACATCCAACTGCTTATGTAAGATTCTTTAAATTGGAGTCATTTAATTGCTTTAGAATGTCTTGCGATGTGTCACTTGTGCATTTTCGGATTTTAACTGCCGCAAAGCATCCATGTATTTCCGGGACACTCCTGTTTTTGGTAGAACTGTCTTGTCTACTCTACACGTAGCTTCTTGCTAGCTTCTAGAAGCTAGCTTCTTCGCTGCTATTGGAGGATTCAAATGTTTTAGGTATGCGCGCGCAAGAAGAAGCTAAAAGAAATCAAGCACGGTTTGATTTATTTTAGCTTCCGATGCGCGCGCATACCTAAAACATTTGAATCCTCCAATAGCAGTGAAGAAGCTAGCTTCTAGAAGCTAGCAGGAAGCTACGTGTAGAGTAGACAAAATTTAGGATGGGCGCTAAGACTGGTGGGTCCATGTTTGAATTTCAAAAATCAGTAGGAAATAGTCTATTGATTTGGTATATTGTCGCAAAAAGTAAAAATCAACTCGGCAAGACATTGTTGTTAAGATAATTTTCTTTGAAAGTAGTCAAATATATTTGCATAATAATTTTCTCGACATTGTCCCATTTTTTTTAAACCCCCCTAACTTAAAATATTATTGTGGCTAAAATACTTGTCGTATCCTAACAAAACTTTCGGCATTGTTCTAATAACCTTTTTTTTATTTAAGAAATAGGAAATTAAAAAATTCTTACTTAAAAAGTTCCTGTTCCCCAAAAATGAGATAAAGAATCCATAAGCCAAGTACCCAATAATGTAGGCCGATCCCACAATCATATTTTGGATGTAAACTTGATCATCCACGAAAACAGTACAACTTTCAACCCCTATGTCAGTTTCATTCGATACCCCTTGCGGTTTTCCCAAAGCCTGACAAACGGTCAAAGGTTTCGTGTGGTCATTCTCAGATAATTGATTTATAATTATGGAGTACCAGAGAAAGAGCCCGGAGGAGATTGCAAAATTTGCTGCTTGGATAAAAGACCCGGATAAAATGATGGTTAAATATGGGGGTTTGAAAAGGGGTACAACTTGCTTCCAGAGATTGGCGATAAAGCTATCCATTCTGTGTTTCGTTTCAAGAAGTTTTTCATCAAGATGTTTGGCTGGGTAATCCTTCTTGTGGAGGCCAGTGTTTACAGCAAAAATGTCTGCAAAAAACAATTTTAACAATATGTTTTTTTGGGTGTCTCTGTAAATACTAACCACTTAAAACTTGGACAGCTTCTTCAGTTCTACCTACGCTATACAAAAACTTCGGGCTTTCAGGCAGGATCTTAAACCCAATGGCAGATATTAAAGTAGGGAGAGAACAAAGTAACATAAGTAGCCTCCATGAGTTCATAGTGAGCCCCATAAAGTTAATCTGGAATGGCTTATCCAAGATTCCCCATCCTATAGCGGGTATTATCAAAAGGGCTGTTGCTATGAATAATCCGGCCCATGACATGACCTTGCCTCTGTAGCGGTCACTTGAGAACTCGGTGAGGTATGCGAATATAATGCAACCTGGGCCGGATGTACTAAAATAAAAGGGTAACTTAAAAATGGTATTTAATTATTATTAAAAAAAATTGATCATTTAAAAATTATTTCTGTTCTTTTTTTAAACTTAATTTAAGGGTTTTCTCATTGGTAAAGCCCCCTTAGTACATGCCCCCTAGTTAATAAAAGAAAATTGTAAAATTTTAAGAATATTTCTTGCAATTTTTATCTCTTTATCTACAGGGTGTCCTTTTTTTTATCTGGACTTTACTAATGTTTTTCTTTGTTATGAGCAAACCAATTTTTATAAAAAATTCTGAAGTGGCCATTTAAGATCTGTACTTGCGACTAATAAAAACAAAATTTTAATTGGTTTATTACTTTTTCAGATCATGCTTATAAGTGAGAAACCCTCAATGATAAAATACTTACAATACACCGTTCAAGAATCTAAAAATAGTAAATCCCCAAAAGGACGGTATGACGGAAGCAATAGCGCTGCAAAGAAAAGCCAGAAAGGAGCACCAAGTCAGCATGCTCTTTCTTCCCTTAGTATCAGATATGTATCCCCAGAAAACTGAGAATCCCATCACTCCTATGAAGTTAGCCGAGGTAACAATTCCTTTTCTGAATGTATCAAGTTCCAAGTCACATTCTGCACTTGGTAAGACATATCCTATCGAGTATGCTTCAGCGTTACTTCCGGCTAAACCTAGCCCACAGATTATTACGAGGAATATGTTAAATTTACCAAAATCTAGAAAAACAATCATGCAAAAATCTTTGAAAACTTTACAGAGAACATGCAATATTATATGTTATTACTGAAGATCCAAAGAGTTAAATCCATAAGTTAGATTAAATTAAAAATGTCAAATCTCTTAAAATTTAAATAAAGGATGATTTTAAAGTACATATAAGTGCGTATCAAAGTTAAGGATCCTTGATAGATAATAGATTTATAATCGTATCATATCGTACAATCAGTAAATTAGCTGTTTTAAGAACTGGCCCTCAAGGATTTTATGAAAAAGAATATTTAAAAAATATTAGAAAAAATTATTACTCAATAATGAAAATTCTTGGGGCAACTTTTGGACTAAAATTCTTATATGGGATAAAGGAAATAGTTTTTAATTTTCCCTTCTTAAACGAATTTTTCTATTAAAAAATCAGAGACCAAAAATTACCTTTTTTGAAATTTGGTCAACTCTAAAAAGCTCTAACGAAAAAACGAAAGCACATGGAAAAAATCCGATTGCTGATTTGTTTTTTACGTCTTCTAATAAATCTAGAAACACAGTTTAAAGTCAATTAATTTTTTTTTTTTTTATTTTATTTTTAAACTAGAATGGGTAGAAGTCGAAACGCGTAGAAGTTACTCTTCGCAAATAAGTGGCTCGAGTAGAATTCGCAATCGGTAGAAGTGTAGTTTTGTAAATCAAAGCTAAATTAATTTTTTATTTAATTGCTACACATACTCTTCGCGAGAAAATTATTACAGGATAATTAATAGTTTCTCATAAAAAAAAAAATTATGTAAATAAAATCTGCGAAGAGTGCAAACTATTAACAGAAAACACGAAGAATTTAGTTAACGAAGAGGATAAACGTCAGTTCTAACGTTTAAGATATTTGAGGTTATTTGTTTTGACAGCTGCTTTTGTTTCTTTGGTTGAAATATTTTTGGCATGGCCTCCTTGACCGACGCGTGACGCGTTTTGGACTTGGAAGTTTTTTGCTACTGAAATCTTTTAGTTTTTGTTTTTTTAACCTTACTGGCCAACTTTACAAAAAATAAACCAACATTTTTAATAGAAAATTAAATATTTATTAATTTTGTAAAAAATATTTTTTTTTGTAGATTGAATAATAACGGAGATAGGAAGTTTTTTGGTGCAGGGGGGTAATTGGGGGGTCGGACAAAAAAAACTAAAGAATACTTTTTGATGAAGAATTAAATTGTCAATATTTTATGTCAAATAATTTTTTTTGTAAATTTAATAATAGTCGAGCTACGATTTTTTTTTCATTTGGGGGGCTGAAAAGGGGGCTCTGTAGTATTCGGATTCTTATCAAAAACAATAGGGATCTTCCTCTTATAGGGATCAATTTTTTCTTAAAATTTGAATTGGATTGGAATTTTGGTTCTTAAGATGCGTGTTTACAAGAAACGTGACATACATACCGACCGACCGACCGACGGACGGACAAAAAATGAAAATCTTAAAAAGTCATGAAACGCACGAATCTGCAAGAATTTTTGCTCTACGATGAAAATTGACGATTTTAGGATTTTCGTATCGATTGCAATATACTCTTCGGACCTAGTCTTGCGAAGAGTATAATAAGGGGTAAGTGTCCAAATTTTTTCAGTTTTCTAATTATCACGGCCACATGTAATTTTTTTCTGCAATGCAGGATGTCCAAAAAGTGGCGCATAAACGCAATGGTACGCTCTTGGAGCATTTTTAAAGATTCCTAAATAATTGTAAAAAAAATTCATCTGTTATATTCATCGAGAAAAATGCGAACAAAGTACATCTTAAAAACTAATTAACATTCTTGAGCATACATTTTTGCATTAGATCATATTGACATTGTTGTCAGCTTCATTTCATAAAAGTTTGGTATAATTAAATTGATTATAAAAATGTAATTTGATCATTTAAAAGATAAGCAAATGGTAAAATAATTTTAGATAGATTGTGCCTTTGTATTTAATCATTTCTTTCGTTAAAATGTGCTGTTATCTTCAAAATTTAAGCGTTTAAAGTTTTGCACTTTGGGGCCTCATATCTCCGAGGGTATTTAAAATAGTTTTTTTTAACAATTTTCTGGAGCTCCCTAGACATGCCCTAACAACGTACCATCGCGTTTCTGCGCCATTTTTTGGACACCTGTAAATGCCATCAATGCTTATGTAAAACAAGCTGCTTAGTTCGAATCTGACCTTTAAAAAGTTCCAGCGCTTTTAGTTTAATTGCTATAAACTTTTGAAGGCAATTTCTAACGCGACACTCATTTTTTTTTTTCAAAATGATCTAATTTTTAAAATATTTTGTTTTAAAAAAATAAACTCCGATTCTTCTACGGGAAAACAGCAATCCACAAAAATAAGTTTTATTATAAAGACAAACATATTTTTGTTGGACATTTTTTAAATTTGGTCAACTTTGGAAAACTCTAACTAGAAAAAAAAGCTCTAACGAAAAAACGAAAGCACTTGAAAAAAATCAGATGGATAATTTGTTTTTTTACGCTCTCTAAACAATTTTTATTTTTTTTACTCAATGATTATTTTTTCACGACCGGGCGCAATAGTGCACTTTTTGGCCCGCCTTTGTGTACGTAAAGTTAAGTTTTTTCGACCATGGGCGTCTTTTAAGCCCGCCGGGCGCAAATAGTATATTAAAACACAGAGTTTTACAAGGAACGTTTTTTAGCACGCGTCCAGGTTTGGAAAAAGAGCTGCGCAGCGGCGAGTTTTCCAATGGACAAGTGATAAAAAGCGCCTTATAAAACGAGTTTTTTATACTATTTTTTATATTTGCTTTATTTAATTCATTTAAAAGCATTTTTAATTTGAATTAAAAATTTTGTTTTTATGACCAACCTTATAGCATAAAATTGACATTTTGAAGTAAAAAATAAATTTAAGTCGGACATATTGAATAATGGCATTTGTAAACTTTACTCATTTAATACTGAATGAATAGGCGTTTTTGAGAAAATGTAACCATTGATATCGTTTCTCCAATTCTTCTAGTTATTCCCTCTACAGAAAAACTATGTCCCCCGTTTGATTATTATAGTAAAATTTGTAAACAAAAAGGTACCTTGCAAGAAAAGAATTTTTTTTTGCATTAGGAAAACCAACCAATAAAATAAAATTTTGGGTTTAATAATGAAGCAATTCAGAAATTATAAAAATCCAAATTTCGGGTTTCATAATGTGCATATTATAGAACGCAAATATAAAAAGATATTTTTGCGCCCGCAAAACAAAATGTCAAGATGATAGATCAATTAAAAAATTCAAATTTTTATAATTATTTTCACGACCGAGCGCAATAGTGCACTTTTTGGCCCGCCTTTGTGTACGTAAAGTAAGGTTTCAAATCTTTATTTTTTTCTAACTTATATTGTAAGACTATAACAAGAATATTAAAAAATGTTGCGGTCGTGAAAAAAATAGTGTTATTATCACGGGCGTAATTGTTTTACGCCCTTGAGTTAAAAACAATTACTTTACGCCCTTGATATATAAATAACTATTTTTTTATCTGGTGACAGAACGAAGTGTCACTTTTTAGAAAAAAATGTCGCACATTGGCGTAATTTTGCGACCGGTTAAAAAAAAATTAGGGATGCTTTTGTAATTTTTTAGTACAGAACCACTTAAAATTAGATTAATTAAAAATTACTTACCAGCATAATCTATTCCTTCTTCAAGAGTAACTTTATATTGTGACACTATTGATATTTTCGATTCTTTTTCATGGGTATCTAAAAATGCGGTTTTTGTCATAAAAAAATGTTAAACTTTTCGTAAATTTTGCAATCAAACCAAGTTTATGAGCCAGATCTTTCGTAGACCCATTTGTTACAGTCATTTCAAATATTTCAAATTTTTTTTCTGTATCATGGGGTAACTTTTTTTACTGTTGAACTGTGTAATTTACTTTGCAAATTATTAAAGTAAAGTGACATTTTTGCGTGTAATCTTTTTTTTAAGTGGCCCTACTCTCATTGTAAATCATTTACATTTTTGAGTTGGAAATAATAATACAAAAAAAATATCTAATCCTATAAGTATTGTTTGAAGTGCTTAATTTTTTGATTTATTTCAAATTAAAATTTTGCTTTCGTAAGAGGTATTGTTTTATTTTTTTCTGAGGGCCTTATAACAACATTAAAATAGTTTTATAATTCCTTACCTACAAAGTTTGCAAAATCTATTTGCATTGCGAATATTCCAATTTAAACTAGAATACATAATATTATTCGTCGAATTTTTCCTAATATTATTTAACACTTGTTCTCTTCCACATGCCGGCCGCAAAATACCTACTGTTTATTTTTGTTTTGATGTATTTAAGGCTAGAGACTCAAATTCACAGTTTCAAAGATCTGTGCTCCTAGAAGCTCGTATAAGTCATCTCCGTTGAGCTCCCGTCAATTCTACTAAGTAGCACATCTACATGAGGGCCCCATCCTATATTAAAACTAAATGTAGTTTTGAAAACTAGAAAAATAGGTCTGCAAACGTATTATGGTTTTATTTAAATCGGTTATTTCTTTGTGTCGAAAATCTGACTTAAAAAATCATTATAATATTTTTGTTTTTTGAAGTCAGATTTTCGACACAAGGAAATAACTGATTTAAATGAAACCATAATACGTTTGTAGGCCTATTTTTCTAGTTTGTTAAACTACATTTAGTTTTAATATACGATGGGGCCCTCATGTAGATGTGCTACTTAGCAGGGTTGGCAAAAATCATGATTTTTTAAAAAAAATCAAAAATCATGATTTAAATCAAAAAAATCATGATTTTTTTGATTTATTTGATTTTTTTACCTAAAAAGTGGTATCTACGATTTTTAATGTTAGTATTTTAATTCCAATAGGATTTTAGACTGGGTTTAACTTATCAGAATCAAAAGATTTTTTTAAAAAAGATAGAAAAACTAAAAAAATACCCAATAAAATGCATAATTCAAGATTTACCTAAAAAACTCTTATTGGAATTGGAGTAATAGCATTAAAAATATGTAGGTACCTATTACTTGCAAGCTGATGCAAATGACGCAAAATGAGTATTTTAATTATAAAATTTAACAAAAATATACCTGTTCTTAGCGGGTGGTTTAAAAAGAGATTAGCCTTCTATTGTAATATTGTCGGCTTAACTACCTATTTGGTCAATGTTCAATAACAATTTGATAAATATTTAGGCTTTTTAATTTTTGATTTAAATCAATGATTTTTTTAAAAAAATCACTTGATTTAAATTATGATTTAAATCGTGATTTAAATCAATTGATTTAAATCAAGCCAACCCTGCTACTTAGTAAAGTTGACGGGAGCTCAACGGAGATGACTTATACGAGCTTTTAGGAGCACAGATCTTCGAATCTGAGAATTTAAATCTCTAGAATTAACCCAAATATACGGGGTGTCCCACATAAGATTACTCTATCCATTATCTCAGGAACTAAAAATGGTAGCCACATTTGTTTTTTTGCAGGATTGTTAGTGACACACCAAATTTTTATTTTTTGTAACTTTTTACTATACAGCTTGTTTCAGTTACTACTTTTAAAATGTCTGATTTACTTTTTTTATTTTATCTTTAACGATGGTGCCAATTTCGTTAGGATTCGACCAACCATTTTTAAAAATTATTGGATTTAGTTTTTGAAATCAAAGGGCTGTTATTTCAAAACCATAAAAAATTGAATAAGTCATGTTTTTATTGTGGAATTATTTTGAGGTTCTCTATTTTCTATAAACATATATGCAAACTATTCTGGGACACTTGTATAAGTTAGTTTCTATTAATAAAAATTGAGTTAATGCTTGTTATAAAAAAATGTATTAATACCTACCTACCGAGTTCTGTTTCTCTTATTTACAATATTCAGAAAATTTTCCATTCATTTGACCTCGTTCTATCCTGAAACTAGTAGGTATCTCATAAAATGTTTAATTTCATGAAAAAAACAAAATTTATAAAAACCAACCTCTGCAAAGAGTATCTTCTAATCCATTCACTTATCACATCAATTTGTGTTTAATTTAAGTTTCTTTTTCAAAATTTATAAGAAACTAGGATGGGCAGAAGTCGGAATGGGTAGAAGTCGACACGCGTAGTTACTCTTCGCAAATGAGTAGCTCGAGTAGAACTCGGATTCGGTGAAAGTGCGATTTTATATTTTTTAAATCAAAGCTAAATTAATTTGTTATATAATTGCTACACATTCTATAGAATACTCTTCGCAAGAAACAATTATAAGATAATAGTTTTTAAAATAAAACATTTTTTTTTATTTATCTGCGAAGAGTGCAAACTATTAACAGAAAACACGAGGAATTTCGTTAACGAAGGGGATAAACGTCAGTTTTGACGGTTAACATATTTGAGGTTATTTGTTTTGACAGCTGCTTTTGTTTTTTTGGTTGAAATATTTTTGGCATGGCCTTCTTGACTGAATCGTGACACGATTTGGACTTAGAAAATTTTTGCTGCTAAAATCATTAATTTTTTGTTTTTTTTAACCTCACTGTCTACATTTACAAAAAACGAACAAACATTTTTAATAGAAAATTAAATTTTCATTAATTTTGTAAAGAATAATTTTTTTGTAGATTGGATAATAACGGACATAGGAGGTTTTTTTGTGCTGGGGGATAATTGGGGAGTCGGACAAAAAAACAAACGAATACTTTTTTGTAATGAATTAAATTTTCTATATTTTATGTCAAATAATTTTTTTTTAAATTTAATAATAGTCGAGCTACAATTTTTTTTTCATTTGGGGGGCTTAAAAGGGGGCTTTGTAGTAATCAGATTCTTACCAAAAACAATAGAGTTGTTCCTCTTGTAGGGATCGATTTTTCCTTAAAATTTGAGTTTGATATCGCTTTTGGTTTTTGAGATAGCGTGACCACAAGAAACGTGACAGACAGACAGACGGACGGACAAAAAATGAAAATCTTAAAAAGTCACGAAACGCACGAATCTGCAAAAATTTTTGCTCTACGACGAAAATTGACGATTTTAGGATTTTCTGATCGATTGCAATATACTCTTGCGAAGAGTATAATAAGAAAAGTCTACAACAAATTATGGAAATGCAAAAAAATAAAACAAAACTTAAATAAAAGATTTTAATATTAATTTTTAAAAATTCTTAATTTATTTTAGGAGAAATTTAAGACTGTATTGTACCAATTTTATGATTTAATTTCTTACCTTTTCTAAGAATATTACGACATACCCAAATATTTGTTTAAAATGTTACATTTTTCTTAATTCCTAATTAGTTTAAAATAAAACAGCATTTTGTTTTTTTAAAAACATTAAAAACAAATTTATTCACATAAATATTACATGAATTCTTTTTAACAATAAAATTACACATTTAAAAGGTATATGAAAATATAAAAAGTCTTTTTTTTTTAGTTGAGATATTTAGGTTACTATTTCTTGCTAACCACTTTTGGAAAGAGCATTGCCAGTAGAACACAAACTAAAAAAAAAACATACAGTTAAAAATTGGACACAAAACCTGGACGCGTGTTAAAAAACATCCCTTATGAAACGCTGTTTCAGGGTGTTTTAATACAGAATGTTTCCTAATGTCGTGGAAAAAAATTCAGAGGGTGATTTCTGGACACATTTAAAAAAAAAAGTCCATATAAACATGTGTCCGATTTGCCCCCTTAGTTAATATCAGCCCTCCGAAAAATTCCTACAAAATAATTTTTTTTTGCTTCGAAACGAACTAGAAATATTTCTTCATTCGTAAAGTTTTAGACAAAGTGTTTATAGTGGTGATCCTTCGGGGGCTGTAAGTTAACAAAAAGTCAATATTGGACACATGTTTATGTGAACTTTTTTTTTTTTAAATGGGTCCAGGAATCACCCCTGATTTTTTTTTTACGACATTAAAAAACACCCTGTATACTTATTAGTTCGAGAAAATCTTACATTTGGCCAAGAAATTTTTTGGGCAGCACAATTTTTGTGGAAAATGTAGTATTTGATACCTAGAAACATAATTAGCATGTGCGCACTCATGCTCATATTAGCATTTTGTGCTAGAGCCCCCCAAAGAGCCCCCTTTCATTCCTAATACTAGTAATCCACCATGATGGTGGATCTACACCAAATTTTGGAAATAGACACTAAACAAGATTCTAAAATGATTTTCGTAAAAAATGTTCTCCTAAAAAAAATCCTTCTTCCCCTAAATAGCCCCAAAATGAGAAATATTTATCATGTTTGATTAAGACCAAATTTTGCAAGCAGATGTAAAATTAGATTTTAAAAAAACCTTCTTATAAAATTTTTATTAAAAAAAATTTTTTATGGAGAAGGAAAAAAAAATTTCTTTTTAAAATGTCCTTTAAAACATTATTATGAATCTATTTGCAAAATTTGGTGTAAATTCAACATGATAAATATTACTCTTTTTGGGGTTATTTAGGAGGTAAAGAAATTTTTTTAGAAGAGAATTTTTTACAAAAATCATTTAAAAACCTTGTTTGGTGTCTATTTCTCAAATTTGGTCTAGATCCACCATGATCTAGTATTACGAATTAAAGGGGGCTTTTTGGGGGGCTCTAGCACAAAATGCTAATATGCGCATGAGTGCACACATGCTAATTATGTATCAATTACTACACTTTTCCACAAAAATTGTGCTGTTCGAAAAATATCTAAAAATACTAGATTTTAGTACCAAGAGTTAAAGTGATGCTTTGTGTGACGAGGCAGAAAGATTGTCTGGTGAGCGAAGCGAGACATACAATTCTGCCGAGGCACACAAAGCCACTTTAACTCTGTGTAGTAAACGATACTTTTTCTTAAAACTAAACACAATGGTTTTATAATAAATTTAATTTAATTATTTTAGTTGACTTTTATTTATTTTAAAATAAACGTCATTTAGGTGATGTTTATTTGACGTTTTAAGACAAAAAATTTGGTAGCGTCAGTAAAAGTTACTTTTACTGTCGCCGGCAGTAAAAATAAATACTCTATGATACAGTTCAGAAAAGTGCTACTTTATGTTTGCCATATACGTGATTAAAGTGATGTTTTTTTGACGTTTTAAGAAAAACAAGGATTTTTTGTAAGATTTTCTCGGACTATTTGTAGTTTCTTACTGAATAAGCTGACGGCATAAAGTGCAAATGCAACCAGGCAGTTCCACGAAACCATAAAACCAAGAACGGAACTTGAAACAATACTGCCGAACCGTCCAGCGGTCATTAAGACACACACTGCCATTCCAGATAGATGAGTTGGGATAAAATCTACCACGGCAGTATTTACTACCATTACTGTTAATCCAGGAACCATTATAACGGTTACAAAAAGTATATCGATTAAAGTTTTCCATGTTACGAAACATAGACACGCTGTTCCTACCGTTGAGATGGTAATGCATGTTACTGAAAAATAAAAAATAGCAAAAAAGTTAATAAGAATCGTTGAGGGCGATTTATAGAACGTTACTTTTACTTTACTTCGGCGTAACTTTACAGAAAATTAAATAAAATACATGGGAATGTATTAGCAAATTTATACTTCACTTTAGCGCTACTTTGCTGATTCATTTAGCTGTAAGTCGTACTGTCAAAAGCCGAGCTTGGCCGACCATGCGTAAAATTTGCAAAAATGAGATATTCACCCTTATTGTCAAGGGTGGTGATTACGGAATATCGCTTCGTACGAAACCTGTTAGGTCTTCTTATGTAGGTTTCGTACGAAGTGATATTCCGTAATTACCGCCCAGGTGTAAATAGTCAGAAGTCGCGAGTTCAGACACATGCGCATACCTGTTCCCAATTTCACGTGACTTTACAATCTATAAATTAAACAAATTTGTTAAGTTACGCGGAAGTGAAGAACGCCAAAGTAAAGTGAAAGTTACGTTCTATAAATCACGCTTTCAGGTTAAATTTAACATTTAATCCTATTATAAAACAAAGACTCTCTCCAAACCACACTTTATTTAGAAAATTCAGATTTTTCTAAAGAAAGTGTGGTTTGGAGGGAATCTTTGTTTTATATTAAACATTCGCCACAGAAAGCATCAAATATCCATTTAATCCTATAAAAAGTTTATTTTTTATAGAGAGAAAATCCTATCTTATGATAAAAATTTAAAAACATGTTTTTTGGGTTGCCTATTGCCAGAAGTAGCTATTTTTGTTTAATAAGACTACGTCACAGATCCACAAAGACCCTGTCTGTGAAATAAAAATTTTAATTCATTCAAATTTAACAACTTTTTCAACCTAAAAGTTGTATGAAAAAAAAAGGATTTCTCAGAAAACCCAGGGCATAAAAATGTGCCATAATGTCTTATATAAAAGAGTTGTCTTTTATATTTTGCATATAGACAAATAGCACCACAAGTGCCAAACAAACTCTTCAAGTTTATTAGGACTATACCGAAAGTTTTGTTAAGATACGAAAAGTGGTTTCGCTACAGTACATTTTTTAGTTAACCTCGCGAGCTGCAAGGAAACGCGGTATACCTCTTTTTGGCTTATTCTTTGCATGAAACCCCCTACAAGCTTATTGTCGGTTATTTTCAATTTTTTTTATGTAAATGTATGATTGGTCATCATTTGCGGTTTTGTATGCGATTTATGAAATTTCACTGCCGAACAGACTCAAAATTCTGGCTCACTAATTAAAGCCAGTCTACTTTTGTGCCTTCCTAAAAAATTGGGCTGTCCAACAGAAAATAATTTTTTTCACATTCAACTGTTTATGTAAAATTCTTTGCATTGGAGTCATAATTGCCTTAGAATGTCTTAATCTTGCGATGTGTCACTTGTGCATTCTCGGGTTTTAACTGGCGCAAAGCATTCATGTATTTCCGGGACACTCCTGTTTTTGGTAGAGCTGTCTTAGGATGGGCGCTAAGACTGGTGGGTCCATGTTTGATACTCAAGAATCAACAGGAAATAGTCTATCGATGTAGTGCATTGTTGCCAGAAGTATAAATCAACTCGGCAAGACATTGTTAAAACAATTTTTTTTGAAAGTGTACAAAAATGTTTGCATAAAAATTTTCTCTGCACAATTCCCTTTTTTTTAAACTCTTCAACTTAAAAAAATTATTGTGGCTAAAATACTTGTCGTATCCTAACAAAACTTTCGGTATAGTCCTAATAAACTTGATGGGTTTGTTTGGCACTTGTGGTGACGTTGGTAGCGCCCCCATTTGTCTATATACAAGGTATACAAAAAAACCTCTTTGGCTAATTTAAAATAATAGTTGCTTCTCTGTTGGACTTTATTTTTTATAAGACAACCCTCGTATGTAAAAAAATGACAATCTAAAAAAATATTTAAAAAAAATCTTACTTAAAACTTTCCTGTTCCCCAAAAATGCTACAACGAATCCATAACTCAAGTACCCAACAATGTACGCCGATCCCAAAATTAAATTTTGGATGTAAACTTGATCATCCACGAAAACTTTACAACTGTCACCCCCTATGCTGGTCTCATTCGATACCCCATGTGGTTTTCCCAATGCCTCGCAAACGGTCAAAGGTTTCGAGTGGTCACTCTCAGATAATTGATTTATAATTATGGAGTACCAGAGCAAAAGCCCGGAGGAGACTGCAAACATTGATGCTTGGATAAAAGACCCGGATAAAATGATTGTTAAATATGGGGGTTTGAAAAGGGGTACAACTTGCTTCCAGATATTGGTGAGGAAGCCATCCATTCTGCGTTTCGTTTTGAGAAGTTTCTCATCAAGATGTTTGGCTGGGTAATCCTTCTTTTGGAGGCCAGTGTTTACCGCAAAAACACCTAAGAAAAACAATTTTAGAAATGACTCCTATTTAAAAAAAAAACACCCTGAAAATACTCACTACTTAGAACTTTAACAGCTTCATCAGTTCGTCCGGCACTATACAAAAACTTCGGGCTTTCAGGCAGAATCTTAAACCCAATGGCAGATACTAAAGTAGGGAGAGAACAAAGTAACATAAGTAGCCTCCATGAGTTCATAGTGAGCCCCATAAAGTTAATCTGGAATGTTTTGTCCAAGATTGCCCATCCTACAGCTGGTATTATCAAAAGGGCTAAAGCTATGAGAAATCCAGCACATGACATGACCTTGCCACTGTAGCGGTCACTTGAGAACTCAGTGAGATATGCGAATATAATGCAACCTGGGCCGGATATACTAAAAATAAAAGGGCAACTTAAAAATGGCATTTGATTTTTAGTCAAAATAAGTGATAATTTAAAAAAAAACAAATGTTCTTTTTTTGAACATAATTTAAGGGTTTTCTCATTGGTAAAGCCCCCTTAGTACCCCCTAGTTAATAAAAGAAAATTGTAAAAATTTAAAAATATTCCTTACAATTTGTATTTCTCTATCTACAGAATGTCCTTTTTTTTATCTGGACTTTACTAATGTTTTTCTATGTTATAAACAAACCGATTTTTATAAAAACTTCTGGAGTGACCATTTAAGACCTGTACTTGCGACTGGTAAAAACAAAATTTAAATTGGTTTATCACTTTTTCAGATTTGGCTCACAAGCAACAAAAACCCAATGATAAAATACTTACAATACACCGTTCAAGAATCTAAAAATAGTAAATCCCCAAAACGACGGTATGACGGAAGAAATAGCGCTGCAAAGAAACGCCAAAAAGGAGCACCAAGTCAACATGCTCTTCCTTCCCTTAGTATCGGCTATGTATCCCCAAAAAACTGAGAATGCCATCACTCCTACAAAGTTAGCCGAGGTGGCAATCCCTTTTCGGAATGTATTAAGTTCCAAGTCACATTCTGCACTTGGTAAAACATATCCTATTGAGTAGGCTTCAGCGTTATTTCCGGCTAAACCAAGCCCACAGATTATTACGAGAAATATGTTGAATTTACCAAAATCTAAAAGAAAAAATGTAGGCAAAAATAAGCGTTTTAATTTTTCTTAAATTATTGATGAATTTCTAGATTTTTAAGAAAATGTAGCCGGTAATTTTATCGTTTGTCTTAAAATTTTAAAAAGAACGACTTTCGTATCATTTAATTGCAAGTATCTTAATAAATCATAAGGATTTAATAATTTTTCAAGGTAAAGGTTAAGATAACAATTCTAAAATTGTATCAGTCACATCAAGGACAAAAAAAAAATTAAAACGAAAAAATTAAAATTCGCATATTCAGTAAAATTTACACAATTTTATTAGTGGATGCATAGAAACCCCTAAATCTCAAGGATATGTGTCATACCACCCGTCGTTCAAGATGCTGACATAACGTCATTATTGTCATACTTTTATCAAATGTAACGCTAATATACCAAAAAACAACAAGCACCCGCTTTAAAACATTTAATGTACCAGCTAAATGGTTTGTAAAACATTTACGGAGTGTTTTACATCGTCAATTTTAGATAATTATGCAAAAAGTGCATAATGACTCATTTACAAAAGAACCTCCATAGATGTGTAAAATAATCCGCATTTTGTTTTATGCACCACGGACTTTGCATTAAAAGTTCTTCGTAAATGCACTTTTTTACCTAATTATCCAAAATTGACAATGTAAAACACTCTGTAAATGTTATACAAACCTTTAAGCTGTTACATTAAATGTTTTAAAGCGGCTGCTTGTTGTTTTTTGGTATATTAGCGTTATATTTGATATAAGTATGAAAGTAATGACGTTATGTCAGCATCTTGAACATAGGGTGCAGGTATGACACATGTCCTTGGAAACCCCAACCAATTTATGTTGAAATGTGGTTCATTAAATTCTAAACGTGCTGGAATTAACATTTGGGCCCTTTGCCAATGATTTTTTTGATTATAGGAGACTTAATAAATTAGCCATGTTGCCAAAGTTTTTTATATTAGCAAAATTAAAAATATTATTATTTGTTAAAATTTAAAAAATTTAAAAATAAAAAATAATATAAATAAATATTAAAACTTGTTTAAACTATTTATTTAGAGTTTAATATGTAAGTTATTTTTGTTGCTAACAAATACTTAAAAATTCCTAAAAGCAACATTTTTTAAACAAAAATTAAAAACACATTTTATTTATACAGGGTGTTTGCGTATAGTTTGTTTTTTTTAAATGGCAAACAGCTGGGAAAAATCCAAGACATTCCGTAAAAACAGTTTTTTGAAAACGTGCCTCCCTTCGGAAATAATGGCCTTTAAGCAGGTAGACTAAAAACACGTAATCGTTAATATTTACCAAATGGTTTGTCCAACCATCATGGAATTTGTACAATCAATAAAGGTAATAAAAACGATCATTTTAACCATTTTGAAATTTGGGGCACCTTTTAAAATGGGTTAAACACTGGTAGTGTTGATAAAAACTGCATGTAACTTCTTTACCTTTGAGAATTTTGTTAATTTTTTTGAATACCCCAATTCAAGTTAAAACTTTTTTACCACTTGAAATTTTTGAGAAACTGTACCGTTTACGAATAAACTGCCAAAAACACTCTTAATGTACCCTATATTTATGCATAAAACTAGACTTTCTTTTGAAATTTCTATGTCACTGACCACTGTCACTAAATTAAAGTAAGTTTTTTGTCAAGAAAAATGCAAAATATGAGGTACATTAAAAGAGTTTTTTGAAGTTTATTCAAAAACTGTACAGTTTCTTAAAAATGTTTAGTAAAAAAAAAGTTTTTACTTGAATTGAGGTATTCAAAAAATAAACAAAATTACAATATTCTTAAAGGTAAAAAAATAACATGCAGTTTTTATTAACACTACCAGTGTTTATCCCATTTTAAAAGGAGCCCCAAATTTCAAAATGAGTATAAAATGACCGTTTTTATTGATTGTACAAATTTCAGGATGGTTAGAGAAATCATTTGGTTTGTATTTACGATTACGTGTTTTTAATCTACCTGCTTAAGGGCCATTATTTCCGAAGAGGGCACTTTTTCAAAAAACTGTTTTTTCCGAATGTCTTGGTTTTTTTTCAGCTTTTTGCCATATCAAAAAAAGCAAACTATACGCGGACACCCTGTATGCAAAAGCAATAATTTTTCGAACACAAACTACATTTTAAATATTAAACAACACAGTTTTTCACAGAATTTAATATAATTAATTTATTAAATTTTTTGCAATTTTTAAAATTTTAATGTTGCTAGAAACACAAAAAAAAATTATTTTTTTTTGTGCCTTTAAATATGATTAAAAATTAAAAAATAACTTACCAGCATAGTTTATTCCGTCTTCTAGGGTAACTTTATTTTGGGACACTATCGAGACTCTTAAGTCTTTTTCTTGGTTATCTAAAAATGCAATTTTTGTCATAAAATAATAAAAAACTTTTGTCAAATTTTGCTATCAAACCATTTTTATGTGCAAGATCTTTCGTAGACCCATTATTTATTGTCATTTTTCAAATATTTTTTCTTTTCTATGTTGCAACTTTTTTAAGTGTTGAACAGGTGTAATGCACTTTAAGAATAATTTAACTGAAGTGACATTTTTTAATGTAATCTTATTTTAAGTAAGTTTTTGGAAATCAGTTAAATGGGTAGGTAAAATAATACCTAATAAAAAAAAATATCTAATCCTTTTAAGTATTGTTTAAAGTGCTTAAAATTTTGATTTATTTTAAAGTAATTATTTTATTTCGTCTCGAGTTCGTAAAAAATAAATAAATAAACAAACAAATAAATAAGACTAACAGGAATTGTTAAAATTTCTTTTAGGTAGGACTTATAAAAACATTAATATTATTTTAGTTTTAGCTTCAACGCGTTTTTTAGCGGACTTGTTAACACTAGTAAAAACTAAAATTAACAACATTTGCAATGGCTTTAATTTTTAAGAAATGTAAACATATACTTAATATTTCACTGTAACTTTAATTAGAATTAACTTTTATCAAAAGAACATACCAAATTATACGTTTTTGACAACTAAAATAAATACAAAAATGTCATCTGTCATTTTTTGCGAGTAACGCTAACTTCGGCCCGTGGGTAAAGAGCTTGTTGCAACTTCACCCCGTGGGTAAAGTGCCATTTTACCCACGGTTTGCAAGACATAGCTAAAGAATTGTTTTATGTTTATCAAGTCGTGCGATAAGTGTCATTTAAAAGGTGGAGGTAGAAAACATAGTTTTATATTTGCTTTCTATAATAAGCAAATAAGAAACCCGAAATTTGGTTTTTTTGGAAGCGATATCAACGGTTACATTTTCTCAAAAACGCCTATTCATTCAGTATTAATTGAATAAAGTTCACAAATGTCATTATTCAGTATGGTTGACCTAAATTTACTTTTAACTTCAAAATGTCAATGTTGCCAATCTAATAAAAATAAAATTTTAAGTTATGTTTTTAAATTAAATTAAAAATGCTTTTTAATAGATTGAATAAAGCAAATTTAAAAAATAGTATAAAAAACTCGTTTTATAAGGTGTTTTTTAGCACTTGTCCAAACCTGGACGCGTGCTAAAAAACGTTTCTTATAAAACTCTATGTTTTAATATACTATTTTTATACTCTTCGCAAACAAAGTCAAAGAGTATATTGCGATTAGTCGGACCTTCTCTAAAATCGTTAATATTTGTCCTAGAGCAAACATTGTTGTTTAATGACTTTTTAAGACTTATTTTTTGTCCGTCTGTCTATAACGAAATTTGTGACCACCATAACTCAAGAACGGTTTATCGGATTGACTTGAGATTTAACACAGAAATCAATACCATTTGGAGGAAGAGTCCTATTGTTTTTTGAAAAAATCAAGTAATAAATACAGGGTTAAAAACACCCCCAAAGTAGAAAAAAATGCGTATTTTCGTTAATATGAACTTTACGAAAAAAAATATTCTTAATAAAATTAAAGATTGTATTTTTTTTTTATAAAAAAGCATTTGGTAATTTTTTTGTATCCCCACCCGTTTACAAAAAAAAATAAGTTTTACGTTGTTTTCAATAAAATAAAAAATGCACCTTTTTAATCATCTACTGCGAAGAGTATCATATAGAATGTGTAACAATTATATAAAAATAAAAAAATATTCAGAAAAAATGAGCTATCTGCGAAGTTTATCTTTTTAAATGATCTATCCCACTCACTGATCTAACCCGCTCTTGTTTAATATGCTATTCATTTATAATTCCTTACCAAATAGAGGTGTAAATTCCATTCCCAATTCTTCCAAATCCTCCATATCTTCCATTTTTATTAATTATTTAAATTTATATCACAATGTAAAAAAATACTCTTCGCGGAATGTTTTCTACTTTTTTTTATCACTTTATTGTTGTCTACAAAATGCCATTGAACTAAATATCTATAATGTTTATTTTTGTTTTGATGTTACTAGTTTAGTTTCTATAAATAAAATCGTAGATTGTAAAAAATGTATAAAATATATTCAGTCGCGTTCTATTTCTCTTATTTACATATTTACAAATTTTTCATTCATATTGGCTTCCTTCTATCCTGAAACAAAAAATAGGCTATATCAGTCACAAGATACTTTTTGCAGAAGTTTTTTTATTTTTGGTATTAAGGCTAGAGATTTAAATTAACAGTTTCGAAGATCTGTGCTCCTAGAAGCTCGTATAAGTCATCTCCGTTGAGCTCCCGTCAATTCTACTAAATAGCACATCTACATGAGGGCCCCATCCTATATTAAAATTAAATGTAGTTTTGCAAACTACAAAAATAGGACTATAAACGTATTATGGTTTCATTTAAATCGGGTGTTTCTTTGTGTCGAAAATCTGACTTCAATAATCATTATATTTTTTTTTTTAATTCAAATTTTCGACACAAATAAATAATCGATTTAAATGAAACCATAATACGTTTGTAGCCCTATTTTCTAGTTTTCAATACTACATTTAGTTTTATTGATTTGTATTTCAAAATATAGCCTGTTTTTATTTTTTTGATTTTTATAAAATTTTAAAATAGTTGTTATTTTTTTGCTATTTCTTAAAAGTGAATTTAATTGTGGCAAAAAATATAGGAAGTCAATTTAATGCGTTTAAAGCTAGATTGCACCCAAATAAATTCAAAAATAACAAAAATTACATTTTCTATTTTTGTGGAATACGACATTTTAGCGGGTAGCCATCAAAATAGTTTAAAAAAGGGATACATGTTTGCAAAACAATGCATTTTACACATACTTATTCTGTTTATTTTTCAATTAGGTAACAAAAATATCAATCTCATTTTACCCACCTAGACCACTTTTTTTTATATCAAAAACGTGGACTACGTTTGTAAAAAAGAAATACAATATTATCTATATTACCTACCTAAAAATCACAAAAACACATTTCCTCAAACAATAAAATTTTTGAACTTGAACTTAATCTGAAATTGAATTTTCAAATCACTGGCGACCACTTTTAAAGATAAATGATTCTTTAAATTTCAATGTCAAAATCAGAAATCAGAATAGAGTGAATAGACCAATTAAGGTACTTAAACATACCAAACTTTTATTAGCACATTCATTACTTTACTTTAACTTTTTAAATCTTTAATAATGGACAACATAAGAACAAAAATTGGTTGGTGTTTTAGTACGAGAGCTGGCAACCAAAAACACACACCATCGATTGTTGTCATGATTTTTTGTTCATTACATTTAATATTTCTTAACTTTTGTCCAATACACTGGCAGCGCTAACAGGTAGCGTCTTTTTTTAAACATCATAAGTTTTTTTTGAAGAAATAACATAATATGTGCAAATATGAGCCTTAACACTGCCAGACATTTATGCAGTGAACATTTTTAATTTTGTGTAATCCATTGACTTATGCGTAAAATAAAAAATTTTTATTACAGGGTTTTCTGTCCTTGGAATGCACATTTGAAAAGCGATTTACCCATCATAAAGGGTTGGCAGAGTTATAGCTCGGAGGTGCAAAAATCAATTTTGTTGTACGAAGAAAACGATCCCACTTATGATGTTTTTACCTTAAAAAAAAATGGGCTACCTGTTTGGCCTGCCATTTTGTTGGATTAAGAAAAGTAATATTAAATATTATGTAATATCAAAAAATCATGACAACTTTAATGATGTGGATTTTCATGTTGATAGCTCCTATACTCTTTGTAACAATAATAACAAAAAATAGTTTTAATACTTACAGGGTGTCTAAAAATTGGCGTATAAACGCGATGGTACGTTGTTGGGGCATGCCCAAGAATGACTGGAAAAATTAACAAATAATCTATCTCATATACCCTTGAAGATATGAAGCCTCAAAGTGCAAAACATTAAACTCTTATACCCTCAAGATAACAATACATATTAACAAAAGAAATGGTTAATTACAAAGGCACAATCTATCTAAAACTATTTTATCATTTGTTTATTCTTTAAATGGTCAAATTACATTTTTATAATCATGTTTATTTTACCAAATTTTTATGAAATGAAGCTGACAACAATGTTAATGTTTAGTAAATAGGTTTTGGAGCGTATTCGTACAAAAATTAGTTGGGATTAACTAGGAGATCTGTCATACCACCCGTCGTTCCAGATGCTAACTGAAATTACTTCTGAATTTAATACTTTTATCAGATATAACGCTAATATACCAAAAAGCAACAAACTGCCGGTTTAAAACATTCTACGTACCAGCTAAAAGGTTTGTATAACATTTAGAGAGTGTTTTACATCTTTAATTCCTTAAAAGTAGGAAAAGAAAATTATGACTTATTTACAAAAGGATGTTTAAAATAATCCGCAAATTTTTAGATGCACGGATTTTGCTTTAAAAGTACCTTTGTATATGAGTTAACATGCCCTCTTTTACCTAATTATGAAGAATTAAATTTGTAAAACACTCTGTAAATGTTATACAAACTTTTAGCTGTTACGTAGAATGTTTTAAATTGACAGTTTGTTGTTTTTTGGTATATTAGCTTTATATTTGATAAAAATATAAATGAGAGAAGTAATGTCAGTTAGCATCTGAAACGACGGGTGGTATGACAGATCTCCTAGGTTACCCCAAACAATTTTTGTACGAATAAGCTCCATTCGGAAGACAAAAATTTCAATAGGACCTTTCAAGTACTACGTCATAGATCACAGATTCAGATTAAAATACTGTTTGTGAATTTAAAATTTTGATTCTGTCAAATTTAACAACTTTCTCAAAAAAAATATTTGTATGAAAATAAAAGGCTTTGTCAGGAAGGCTTTGTATAAAAACGTTTCATAATGTCTTATTTACGACATTTTAAGTTTAATTCATTGTAAAAGTTCAAAAAATACATATTAACTGTTAATGTTGCCGATGCTTTAAATTCTTGCAGTAAATTAAACTTAAAACATCGTAAATAAGATATTATAGGGAACATTTTTACACCAATAATACCTAGAAAAGGCTTTTATTTTTATGTAAATAATGTTTTAAAAAGACCGATGTTGTAAACATGGAATAAGTCTGAATAAGAAAAAATAGTACCTTCTTTTTTGGTCTGTAATGTTGGTTGCCTAAAAAAATTTCACAGGATCTTTTTCAGAAGATGTAAATTTCAATTGAACACTGAAAAATCACATCATATAAATTAAACATGTTGCACTTTTCTGAATAAAAGATTAAGGTTTACATTTTCTGAACTAAATTTTATATTGCCTAAATTGAAATGTTCACCTCATAAATTGATTTTTAAGTACAGGTCCAAATAAAAGTGAAAGTTGAAATAACATGAAGAATTCTGTATTAGCAAGAAAGATAGGTTAGGAATCTTCTAAAGCAGAATTACAAGAGATTTTGTCCATAAAATTAATGGTTTTTTGTATTAGAAATCAAACTTTACATACCATTTTTTCTTATCTATTCAAATTCTTGTTTTTGGCCCATTTTTGTGTTAGAAAACCTTCAAAAATACGAACACTGCTGCTGAATATTTACATTACTTAATACTTGTTGCTACACCCTACTTCTTGTACGAATACATGTATTTTGCACCTAAGAGTGACCTAATTCAGACAACTAACGATAACGCTATCTATCTTAAACGGTATGGCAAATTTCCGGGCTATTTAAAAAAAACGACAATTAACTACGGTTTTAAAATTAAAACATTACATGTAATAAACTTAAATAGGCCAAGATAGTTAAAAAAAAAAGTAAAAAAAACCTAGCAATTCTTACAAAAATATTTAATATACAGGCTGTCTAGTATAGTTTGCTTTTTTTTGATATGGCAAATATCCGGGAAAAATCCAAGACATTCGGTAAATACAGTTTTTTGAAAAAGTGCCCCCCTTCGGAAATAATGGCCTTTAAACAGATAGACTTAAAACACGTAATCGTAAATATTTACCATGTTTTGTCCAACCATCCCGAAATTTGTACAATCAATAAAAGTAATAAAAACGGTCATTTTAAACCCATTTTGAAATTTGGGGCTTTGTTTAAAATGTATTTACCACTGGTAGTGTTAATAAAAACTGGATATAAAATCTTTTTCTTTAAGAATTTTGTAATTTTGTTTATTTTTTAAAATATCGGCCTATTCAATTGAAATTTTTTAGTTACTTTTAGTGACAATGGTCAGAAATTTCAAAAGAAAGTTTAGTTTTATGCAAAAATATGGGGTACATTATGAGTGTTTTTGGCAGTTTATTCAAAAACGGTACAGTTTCTCAAACATTTCAAGTGCTAAAAAAGTTTTAACTTGAATTGGGGTAGTAGTAAAAAATATACAAAATTCCTAAAGGTAAAGAATTTAAATGCAGTTTTTGTTAACACTACCAGTGTTAAATCCATTTTAAAAAGGGGCCCCAAATTTCAATATGGGTTCAATCAAAATGACCGTTTTTATTACCTTTATTGATTGTACAAATTTCAGGGTGGTTGGATAAAAGGTGCTAAATAAGATTTTTGGAAAAATTATTCTCTTAAAAAATTCTCTTTTTCCCTAAATGGTCCCCGAAGAGTAATATTTAATTTTGTTGGATACACCAAACTTTGCAAATAGAGGCAAAACAAACAACCTAAATCTAATTTTTTTTTTAAATTTTATACCCCCTAAGGGTCCCCTTCTCAAATGGGATAAAAAAAATTAAAAAAAAAATGTAAACTATAAAGTTTTTGAAAATCTTCTTTTGCATCTATTTGTAAAGTTTTGGTGTTAATTCAACATGATTAAATATTACTCTTTAGGTGCCATTTAGGGGGAGTAGAATTTTTTAAGAGAAATAATTTTTTCAGAAATATTCTTAAAATCTTATTCAGCACTTATTTGTAAAATTTGTTACAGATCCATCGTGATCTAATGTTGCAAATCACAGGAGGCTATTTTGGGGGCTACCACGCTAACCCTAAACTTTTATTTGTGTGCATTTTGTGGATTTACCTTCCTGAATAGATCTGTGGTAGGGAGGAAAAATGGGATAAGTATTTTTGACATTTAAAAAAATGTGTTTTTCGGACACCGAATTTTAATAGAAACATTTACTTAGATATTTACAATTTGGATCAGCCATATACGTACTTTGAAATCTATTTTTTCAGCAAGCATCTTACTATTGCATTAATATTGTTTAATATTTGCAAGAAAAACATTTTTAGAGTGACATATGCAAATGACAGTTTTATACTTATCCCCTTTTGCCTTTTTACCACAGAGATGTTCTAACACATAAAAAAATCTAACTGTTGTATATTTTTTGTAAGAAATGCCATATATTTTTTAGTAACTATCTTGGCGCGCCTGAAGCTATTTTCCCAATGCATACAGTGTAGGTATATAAAATAAATACAAAAATATAAAATCAATAAACTCGTTTTCACTGGCGGGAAAATATTGACAGTGACGTCACACCAAATTTCCATCATAGCCAACTGCAACTGCAATTAATTCAAACATAAAATGTTAGCATATTTATCTATTGGAAAAGTATCTTATTGTTTTTAATTTATAGAAGAATGGTTCATCATATTTCTGCAAGAGTTTTTCGGAGGGTTTTTCATTCTCAAAGGCCGAAAAGGGTTGCCGAGGTATCTTCCTGGGAAATTTTGTGATCAGGAGAATAGAAATACGAGAGGGTGTATTGATTTTCCGTGGACTTTCACTTGTTTAATGGCGTCGTGACGCCCGAAGTGACACGACGTCATGGCACCCTATTGTGCAATTATTGAGATAGGGCAGCAAAAATCAATAAAAACATAATTTACTCAGGCAGTCATGACATTGTTGATTACAATGCTCTTTTCATACACATTTTTAAATTATGTTAATTAATACACAGGGTGTCATAATGCCGTTGAAGGGGGTAATTCATGGATTCATTTTAAGAAAGAAAGTTCACATAAACTTGTGCCCAATTTTGTCTTTTTTTTAATTTACAACCTCCTTATAAAAACTTTTTCCTAAATTTTACAAATGAAAATATATTTCTAGTATTTGGATGCATCAAAAAGGTCCTATGACATTTTTGAAAAAATTATTCGTTTCGGAAATGGAGCGAAAATAGTATATTATCATCCTAGGTAGAGAAGAGGTTCATTATTGACCTAGCGCAAAGATTGTATCCCGAGCCGCGCAGCGGCGAGG
This sequence comes from Cartodere bifasciata, assembly GCA_963920755.1. Classification (NCBI taxonomy): domain Eukaryota; kingdom Metazoa; phylum Arthropoda; class Insecta; order Coleoptera; family Latridiidae; genus Cartodere; species Cartodere bifasciata. The sequence continues at coordinate 917,675 of OY987194.1, read as the reverse complement.
GATACAATTGCGCGTGGTCTATAATGTCCTTCTCTACCGTGGATGATATATTATTTTTTTTACTACTAGCATTTTCTTGAAAAATGTTAATTTAAAAATATGTTCAATTTTTATCAAAACCCTGTATATGATTTTTACAAAAAATTAATCGAAATTTCCATGGAAATGACAATGACGTTACATCAATCAAAGCAATAAAAAGTTCTTCACATGGGTGGTTTTACTTTTTTCCAAAATAACTCATAATTTGCACGTAAATGGCGTAAATGGTTTAAATAATATGATGGTCACTGATAAAGAATTGTAAATATAATGATAATGATAGAACACTGACACAGCTACAGCTACAGAAAAAAGTGCGACATGTTTACAACTGTACAATTTTTTTTTCGTTAAAATATTTGTGCAATAAAATGTTTTCAAGTATTTTAGAGTAGTTATGTTTTCAAGATAAAAAAATCTTCATAAAAAACTTACAAAAACTGCTGTAAGTACCGTTCTGTTTATGAAAAAAACTTGACATATGTTTTGACATATGATTTTGTCTCCCTAGGGAGACAAAAAAAAATTGTTAACCTAGGTGGTAAAAAATGATTTTGAAGGGTTCTTATAAAGTCAATAATGACACTCTTTGCTCCTAGTAGTGAAAAAAAATAATTTTTTAGGTGTTTTTTAGAGGGCTGTAACTAACTTAGGAGGCAAAATTGAACACATGGTTATATGAACATTTTTTTCTTACAATGGGTCCAAAAATCGCTTCAAATAAAACAATTTTTTTATGAAAAAAAAATCTGCAAAAAGTACAAACTATTAGCAGAAAATACGAAAAATTTCGCTAACGAAGAGTATAAACGTCATTTCTGACGTTTAAGATATTTTAGGTTAGTTTAGATTTCTTTGTTTGAAATAATTTTGGCATAGCCTTCGATAAAAAACACGAATTTGCAAGAATTTTTGATCTGGAATAAAAATGAACGAGTTTGCTCTGATCAATAGACTCGGTCAAGTCCTACGTCACAGTTCATAGAAGTGCAGCAAAATATTGTCTGTGAATTTTTTTTTAAGCAAAAAGTTCTTTGTTTCTTTGTTCAGAACATTGGTTTTTTTAAAACTTTCTTAAATGAAAATTTACCATATTTTAAGATTCCCATCATAAATTTTTTACATGTAAAATAATTGATTATTTGAAAATAAAGATGAACCACCAAGATGTTAATTTTAAACGCAAATTGCTTGAAGAAGCAACCATATCAAGGGGTATGGTTTGTTCCAGGTAATACAAATGTTAATTTTGCAGTAGTACTTATATGGTTGCTTTCTCAAGTAATTTGCATTTAAAGTTCGCGTCTGGGTGGATCCGCAACATGAACAAATAAACTGTAATTTTCAAAGTTTTACAATGAACTAAACTTGAAATATCTAATTTAAGACATTATAGCACATTTTTATACCAAGGGTTTTCTGAAAAATCCTTTTATTTTCATAAAATATTGTTTTAAAAAGTGGTAAATCTGACAGAATCAAAATTATAATTTTACAGACAGTTTTTTAATGTGGATAATATGGTATGTGATCTGTGACGTAGCACTTGACCGTGTCTATTGCAATATACTTTTTGGACATAGTCTTGCAAAGAGTTTATTAATGTAATCCAAGAAAAAAACACTTTATACTGTTGTTTTAATTTTATCATTATTTTTAGAATAGTCAAAATGAGCAGTTTTCTTTTATTTATTTTATACTTAAAATATTATAAAGAAAGTAAAACTTAAATAAACTATGTTGCATCTAAGCAATTAGTAACAAACTTATAATTAATTGTTATTAAAGTACCTAATATAAGTAAATAAAACTAAAGTAATCGTAACTTTAATTCAAGGGTTAATGACATTATAGTCAATAAGGCCTATTTTCAACGTAGATAAAATGTAGATACGTGAAAAGAAACAGACAACGTATACGCGCGCTGGAAAACTCTGGAAAGGAAAACCGTGGAAAACTGCTTTCGAAAGCTTTTTCGGATTTTCCACAATAGGATATTTATCAGGGTTGCAGAAACGCAAGAGAGTTACTCCGGTTTCCGGACCCGGAGTTTTCCTGCTTTAACTTTAACCCTTATTTACTCGACATTCAGAAAGGGTGAATATCTACAGGGTGTCCAAAAAATGACGCATAAACGCGATGGTACGCTCTTGGGGCATTCTCAGGGGTCCCTAGAAAATTGTAAAAAAAAATCCATCTGTTATATTCATCAAGAAAAATGCGAACAAAGTTGCATAAATTCGGCAACACTGTCTAGGAAAATACATCTAAAAATCCTATCTATAAGTCTAGAAATCCCATCTATGAGTCTTGATCATACACTTTTGCACTAGATTTTATTGACGTTGTTGTCAGCTTCATTTCATAAAATTTTTGTAAAATTAAATTGATTATAAAAATGTAATTCGACCATGTAAAAAATAATTAAATAGTGGAATGGTTTAAGATAGACTAAAGCTTTGTATTAAACCATTTGTTTCGTTAATATGTGCTGTTATATTCAAGATATAAGCATTTAAAGTTTTGCACTTTGGGGTAACATATCTCCGAGGGTATATGAGATAGATTTTTTTTAACAATTTTCTGAGGCTCCCAAGACATGCACCAACAACGTACCATCGCGTTTATGCGCCATTTTTTGGACACCCTGTATTTTCCCTAGGCTTTAGATCTTTTCAAATTAGTTTAAAACATTTTCATGGTTCTTTTTAAATAATAATCTCGTTAAAAAAACGTAATGCCTCTTTCTAACGGGTGTCCAAAAATTGGCGCATAAAATCTCATATACCCTTGGAAATATGAGGCCCCAAAGTGCAAAACTTCGAACGCTCATACCTTAAAGATAACAGCACATATTAACAAAAAAAATGGTTAAATACAAAGCTACAGTCTATCTTAAACCATTTTACCATTTGTTTATCTTTTAAATGGACGAATTACATTTTAATAATCAATTTAATTTAGCAAAATTTTTATGAAATGAAGCTAACAACAATGTCAATAAAATCTAATGCAAAAGTGTATGATCAAGACTCATAGATGGGATTTTTGGGTGCATTTTCTTAGACTGTGTTGCCGAATTTATGCAACTTTGTTCGTATTTTCCTTAATGAATGTAAAATGGTTTTTTTAACAATTTTTTAGGAAATCCTAGGCATGCCTTAACAACGTTCCATCGCGTTTATGCGTCAATTTTTGGACACCCTGTATTTTTTTAAATTATTTAAACATCGCAATTTTAATTGTTAACAATTTCAAGCACTTTTTGCATCAATTTGTTTTTTTTAAATGCTTTAAAATCTTAATAACCGCTTAATATAAGTGTAAAACGTAAAATTTTCAAGATTAATTTCTTTTCATTGAGGGTGTTGCACAATTTTAAAAAACAAAAACATAACAATTAAAAAAATTGACCTTCAATTTTAAGCAATTTAAAAAGTACTTCAAAAATATAAATGTATTAATTTATAAGAGTAAATTCAAAAAAACGTGCTATCTATCCAAAATATTTAAACAAAAAACCAAAACTATTGTTTTTATTCAAACCAATTAATTAATAGGTGTCCGACCTTATTCTTAAGAATTTTTAATTATAAAAGAACAGGGTTTCACAATCAAGAAACACAAATCTGTTTGACGCATAAACGCGATGGTACGTTGTTGGGGTATGCCTAAGAACCCCTAAAAAATTGTTAAAAAAAACCTACCTCATATACCCTCGGAGATATGAGGCCCCAAAGTGCAAAACTTTAAACGCTTATATCTTGAAGATAACAGCACATATTAACGAAAGAAATGGCTAAATACAAAGGCACAATTAATCTAAAATTATTTTACCATTTGTTTATCTTTTAAATGGTCAAATTACATTTTTATAATCAATTTAATTTTACAAAAATTTTATGAAATGAAGCCGACAACAATGTCAATATGATCAAAATGCAAAAATGTATGCTTAAGAATCTAGATCAGTTTTTAAGATGTATTTTACAAACTGTGTTGCCGAACTTATGCAATTTTGATCGCATTTTTTTCGATGAATATAACAGATGGATTTTTTTTACAATTTGCTAGGAATCCCTGAGAATGCCCCAAGATCGTACCATTGCGTTTATGCGCCAATTTTTGGACATTCTTTATTTTTAGCTAGATATATTAACGTTATATTTTTTAAAGGTTTAAAAAATGTCAGGAACACAAAAATTATTTTTTTTTAATTCTTTGACTTTAAATCCTTGGTTTTAAATTTCATAAAGATTTAAATAGCATAGCCCAAAATTAATAATAAACTAGAATGGGTAGAAGTCGAAACGCGTAGAAGTTACTCTTCGCAAATGAGTCGCTTGAATAGAATTCGTATTTGGTTAAAGAAGAATTTTAGATTTTTTAAATAAGTTAAATCAATATTTTATATAAGGGCTACACATTCTATGGAATACTCTTCGCAAGAAACTTATTATAGGGTAATAGTTTTTTTTAGTAAAACATTTTTTTTTTATTTATCTGCGAAGAGTGCAAACTATTAACAGAAAACACGAAAAATTTTGTTAACGAAGAGTATAAACGTCAGTTCTGACGTTCAACATATTTGAGGTTATTTGTTCTGACAGCTGCTTTTGTTTCTTTGTTTGAAAACATTTTTTTGGCATGGCCTTCTTGACAGACGCTTGACGCGATTCGGACTTAGAAATTTAATGCTACTGAAATAGTTTATTTTTTGATTTTTTAACCTTACTGGTTAACTTTATAAAAAATGAACCAACATTTTTAATAGAAAATTAAATTTCCATTAATTTTGTAAAAAAGATTTTTTTTGTTAATTGAATAATAACCGAGATAGGAGGTTTTTTTGTGTTGGGGGGTAATTGGGGGGTCGGACAAAAAAAAACTAAGGAATACTTTTTTGTAAAGCATTACATTTCCTATGTTTTATGTCGAATAATTTTTTTTGTAAATTTAATAATAGTCGAGCTACGATTTTTTTTTCATTTGGGGGGCTGAAAAGGGGGCTTTGTAGTATTCGGATTCTTATCAAAAACAATAGGGATCTTCCTCTTATAGGGATCGATTTTTTCTTAAAATTTGAATTGGATTGGAATTTTGGTTCTTAAGATAGCGTGTTTACAAGAAACGTGACATACATACACACCGACCGACCGACCGACCGACCGACCGACCGACCGACCGACCGACGGACGGACAAAAAATGAAAATCTTAAAAAGTCATGAAACGCACGAATATGCAAGAATTTTTGCTCTACGATGAAAATTGACGATTTTAGGATTTTTGTATCCATTGCAATATACTCTTCGGACCTAGTCTTGCGAAGAGTATAATAACTTTAAAAAGCCAAAGGCTGAAATTGTTATTTTTTGTCAAAAAGCAAAAATTCTTAAAAATTAAAATTTTTGAAAAATGTTGTCTAAATTTCTATTTTTTTTTAATTTACTTGTAGCTTGTTAATAATGCGTAATAAAACCAAAATTAATTCAAACAAATGAAGAAGAACTTTTACAATCTGCAATAATAAAAGTTTACCTATAATAAAATATTCATAATTAATAATCATTCATTTTTATAGAGCTTATCATTTTTTTTTAGGACACACTGTATAGCAACAATGCATAATTAATTTATTAAATCGCCGGTATGAATAATTCCAATAAAATGTAGATATATCGAAAAGAAATTCATAGACCCATAAATTGTATTTTTTTGCACTATGCGTAAAAATGTCAGAAATATCAATAAGTTCAATATTTACTTATAATAGGGTGCAAAAAGTCTACTTTAATAAGTGTATAAGTGTTTTTAAAACAGTAGAAAACAGTTTCTTAAGTTATAAAGTGTACAATGACACCTAAAAAGTTTATAAAAAAACATTTAAAATGTTTATTAGAAAAAAATAACTAAAAATATTTATAAAAAATGTTTTTAAATTCTTAGTTTTTTGTTTTTAAATTTTCGCATAATCAAGGGCACTTTTAACAGTTATTAGTAATTTTTCTGTGTCCTAAGATGCATATTAAGTAGTGTGTATTGAATGTGCTGGGTTTTTTTTTGTTAAAATGGATTTTGATAGTGCCATTTGTTTGACAGGTAATTTTTTTTAAAGTGACCTTAAAATTAAAATTTTTCAAACTAATTTTACTAATTTATCTTTTACTTAAAATGGCTTTTTTAAACCCTTATTAAAAAATAATTTTGTAAAATACTATGAAAAATAATAATTTTGGTTCAAGACCAGGGATTCACAATGAAAGAATAGCAACAAAAATTTAGTTTTTGTGTTTATGACATATTTTCAAACTTTAAAACTAGAGGTTAGGGTAAATTAGTAACTAGTGAGTCGGTTAGATAAACAATAATAATTTTATATAAAAAAATAATAATTTTTTTATATTTTTAATAAAAAAATCTGCGAAGAGGCCAAACTATTAACTCACCTATTAAGGAAAATAAATTTTATTAGCGAAGTGTATAAATATCAATTCTGACACTGACGTTTAGGATTTAATTTGGCTTTAGAAAAATGCTGATTTGTTTCAAATTTTTTTGCAAAGTCACCTTGACCGATCCTAGACTTACTGGACTTTAAACTTTTTTATCCCTAAAAACCTTTATTTTGGCTTTTTTTGTCTTGATAATTTAACAAAAAAAAACCAAAAAATATTTTTTAATACAGAATTTAATTTTCTTTAAAGGGGAATGTCGCGAAGCATAGAAACTGTGGTTATGTAATGTTGCCTAAAATCAACAAAAAATAGCACTTTCTGGTCATTGCTCAGTGGGTTTACAAAAGTTCATTTGAATTAAAAATTGTGTTTACCAGCAACATAAATAAACAAAGCACAAGTTGACATATTCTTAAGGTCCATCAATAAGCATTTAAATACAGAATTTTGGCAATTTAAAATGCAAAAAAACAGTGCTCAAAAATTGCCAATATTCTGTATTTAACCGCTTATTGATGGACCTTTAGAATATGTCAACTTGTGCTTTGTTTATTTATGTTGCTGGTAAGCACAATTTTTAATTAAAATTAACTCTTATAAACCCACTGAGCAATAACCAGAAAGTGATGTTTTTTGTTGATTTTAGGCATCATTACCAAACCACAGTTTCTATGCATCGCAAACATTCCCCGTTAATTGTAAAATTCAAGTTTTTTTGCTAAATTGAAAAATAACAAAGGATGCGGCTTTATTTATAAGGGGGCTTATGTGGGGTCTCACAAAATAAAAACTTAATTTTTGGTTTTTAAAAAGAATAAAACTAGCTTTAATATTACCAAAATAAAAATTCTGTTAATTTTATTATAACTGAAATATGATTTTTTTTTTCAGTAGGGGAGCTCCGGAACCCCCTTTGTAATTATGCGACTTTTTTTTAAACAATCCCAACCTAGATTTTAATAAGAATTGAATATTTTAACATGATTTGGCTTTTCGTTCTTAAGTTAGCGTGTTTACAGAAAAATAGAAACAAATTTTTGAAAGTTGTTTAAAATTCGATGAAACGCACGAATCTGTAAGAATTTTTGCTCCACGACGATTTTTGACAATTTTAGAATGTTCAAAACAATCACAATATACTCCTCGTTTTTGACTTTGTCTGCGAGAAATATAATCTTGTAACTTACAGTACAAAAGAAATTATTAAACAATAAAAAAAAAAATTTAAAAAAAAATAAAACATACCTTTTTTTACAGGATACGCAAAATTCCACTACGAAGCCCTTCTAGTCTGCGCAATTTCCATAATTTCCGTTGGTTTTCAAAATGGCCTTTCCGCATACGTGTTTCCTGCAGCACAATGTGACCTTGACCTGACCTCTTATGAAATCGGCCTTTTAAACGTAGTTTTTATGATTGGAGGGACACTTAGTTGTTTCTTATGGGGTATTTTGGCAGATCAAATTGGGAGAAGAAAAGTATTAATAGTTACACATTTGGTTAATGCGGTTGTTACTCTTATTTTGGGGGTAAATGATCACGTGACAAGTTTGTTTATTTGTCGGTTTTTAAATGGTTTTTTTATTGGCGGGCCTGGATCTATTATATTTTCGTATATTGCTGAGTTTCAACCGCCGAAATACAGAAGTTCGGTGGTGTGTTGTTGCGGATTATTTTTCACATTATCGTGGTTATTTTTACCCCTCTTAGCATGGGGTATATTACCCCTAAGTATTAATTTCCAAGCTACAAAATTCCTAACCCTAAACCCATGGCGTGTATTTTTTCTCATAACCTCAATTCCCGAAATTATAGTCGGTTTTTGGTTCTTACGCCTCCCAGAAAGCCCCAAATTTTTCATGGCAAAAGGGAACCCCCAAAAATGTTTAATGATCATGCGAAAAATGTTCGTTTTAAACACTGGCTCTCCGGCTGAAGATTTTCCTGTCAAATATTTGGAAAACTCAATCAAATTGGATACAAGACTTGGTTGCAAGATTGAATGTAAAGGAAAATTCGCTCGTCTATTTGGGGAGATTTTGGGGCAAATTAGCAGCATGTTTAGACCCCCTTTACTTTTTGTGACACTGTTAACCTGTACCATAATGTTTGCTAATATGTTTGGGTAAGTTTTTTTAGCCCAATCATTCTAATAATGCCCCCAGAAAAAAATCCCAACCAAGATCTGCTTATGCAGGTTTGTAGCCACTACCCCCAGGAACATAAAAGTGAAAAATTCCTACAAAATTTCCGTGACGTTTAGCCCCCATCTTGCATAGAAGTGAGGAGTTAGTTTTTTGTTAATACCTAAACTGTTTGGCACTTTTAAAAAAAGTTTTAAAAATTTTTAGGATCATTATTTTAATAAGAATACAATCATTTTAAAAAAAATAATAAATCACCAATATGAACGATTTTATAGCATTTTGAAAATGTGCTAATTTGGTCCTACAGAGAACGCTGCAATCTATACTTCAGGACTCTATGACTAAGATAGAGGATTATGATGAAATAAGGTGATTTTCAGAGAGCTATAGAATCGTTAATATTGGTGATTTATTATTTTTTTTCAAAATGATTGTATTCTTATTAAAATAATGTTCCCAAAAATTTTTAAAACTTTTTTCAAAAGTGCCGAATAGTTTAGGTATTAACAAAAAACCAACTCCTCACTTCTATGCAAGATGGGGGCTAAACGTCACGGAAATTTTGTGAAAATTTTTCACTTTTATATTCCTGGGGGTAGTGCCTACAATCCTGCATAAGCAGATCTTGATTGGGATTTTTTTCTAAGGAACCTAAAAATTAGAATAATTGGGCTATTTTTTCTACTTCCACCTTTTATTTTTAAAATGACACTTATCGCACGACTTGACTAAACCATACTAAACCTAAAACAATCCTATAGCTATGTCCTGCAATGGTGGGTAAAATGGCACTTTACCCACGGAGTGAAGTTGCAACAAGCTCTTTACCCACGGGCCGAAGTTAGCGTTGCTTGCAGAAAATGACATATGACATTTTTCGTGTTTGTTTTAGTTGTCAAAAACGTATAATTTGGTGTCTTTTATTGATAAACATTTTAATGAAGGTAATAGTGAAAATGCAAAATATTCAAAATAAACTGTTCTAGAGATTAACATTTTTTTTAATAAGAGTCAAAATAGAATCCAATGTTTTAAATTGCCCAAAATAAGCGTTTCCATTTACCCCATAGTAAAAAATACTTGTGGTAAAAAGAAAACATTGCATCATGTCGTTCTATGAATCTATAAAGAGGTAACCTCCAGAACTAACAAAAACTGGCATTACTATAGAATGTTTATAAACAGTAGATGTTCAAATATTTAATTAATTCTAAATATAAAAAAGTAATTTTCAAAACAAAAAAAAACAAATTAATGCATTTTACACATACTTACTTGAAATCATTTTTAATCCTACTGAATAATTAACGACACAGAAATTTTCACAAGACGTCAAATTTTTAATTTTATGGGGGTATTTTTATTTATCACTGTTTACAATTACCCCAACGGACCCTACCTAATACATCAGAAAATATGTTTTCCAAGCAAATGTTTTTCTAAACAAACAGAGTATTAAATTTCAATCAATTTGATTAAATCACTTAACTTCTTATGTACTTTGTAACAAAAAGAACGAAAGAAACAAATTGATGCAAATATTGAAAAAATTAGATGTTAAAACATATAAACAAAAACAAAACATTGTCAGCAAAAATTATTTTTTTTGCTGACAATATATAACATAGAATGTCTTAATTAAGATACAAAAAAATGGGGTTACGATGCCCTACTTTCTAATAAATTGACCCCCTTTATTTCGGTTATTTTAAAGTCAGTAAAATTTAAAAAAACTTATTTTTTGTAACTCGTTATGACTTTTTTAAATACGAAGGCATACCATTATAAGCGGTCAAGTATACAGGTTGTTTAAAAATATCCATTTTTTAAATGGAACTCCCAATATATTCTTAATTTATTTAAAAGCCACAGAAATTTGCCATTTAGAAAATTCCTTTTTTTTTTAGATAATAAAAATATAGGCATTTAAAATTTTAAATATTTATTGCAAATCAAAGTTACTTTGTAGAACATCCAAAGATAAAATATTTATTTACAACTGCATATGAAATGATAACATTTCTGACTTTTTAAAAGTTGGAAAATGTCACTTTATTAGTTTTATTAAGCTGTCACTTTCCATAAAAACAAGTCGGATTTAACTCTTTTGTGGGAGCAAATCCTCTTCGGTCTTTTGCGCACACTCTTTTAATTCTGTACATTCGTCATCACTATCCGACATTATGTTTTTTTTTAATATTAGTTGGTTTAAGACTTTAAAATAATTCGAGAAATGACGTTTTTTGAAAATTAAAAATAACTATTTTTTTACTTCGATGTCAAGCAATTGTAATGTAACCATGGTAATCAATTTAAAAAAAATAATCATGTTAACTAAGATGTTAACAATGAATAATATTAATTTGCAAAATTAAAGCTTTTTAAAATTAAACATAAACGTAAGCAGTTGTAAATAAAATAGTATACTAACCTCGGTGGAAATTTCCTTTTTCTCTCGACAAAAATGAAACCCTTTCCACCCACGGTAGTAATATACTATTACCTGACTTTATGACATTTAATACAAATTTCATGCTTTCCAATGGACAAGTGATAAAAAAACGCCTTATAAAACGAGTTTTTTATAGTATTTTCCATATTTGCTTCATTTAGTTTATTAAAAAGCATTATTAATTTGAATTAAAAACTTAACTCAAAATTTTATTTTTATTGGATTGGCAACATTGAAATTTTGAAGTAAAAAGCAAATTTAGGTCAGACATATTGAATAATGAAATTTTTAAACTTACTCACTTAATACTGAATGAATAGGCGTTTTTGAAAATATGTAACCGTTGATATCGTTTCTCTAATTCTTCTAGTTATTTCCTCTACAAAAAAACTATGTCCTCCGATTGATTATAATAGTAAAATTTGTAAATAAAAAGTACCTTGCAAGGAATAAATTCATCTTTTGCATGTGGAAAACCAACCTAATAAAATAAAATTTTGGGTTTAATAATGAAGCAATTCAGCAACCTTAAAAAACCAAATTTCGGGTTTGATAATGTGCTTATTATAGAACGCAAATATAAAATTAAGTTTTTACAAATTTTAAATAAGTTTAACATAACAGAAAAAAAAGAATGGTCAGTTGATTATAACTTCCACCTTCCACCATTTATTTATTTCACATGCGCAAAACAATAAACGTTTTTTTATGTTACAGAATGTTCGGATTGGGAATATGGCTTCCAGAGGTGTTCATACGTTTTGAAAAGTTTCAAAAAATGTACCCAAACGAGACAGTATCCATAAAACAACTGTCAATGCTTACAAACATAAAAAACATATCCGAAACAACTGACAGTTGTAACGCAAGCTTTGATCCTTCAGTGATAAAAAACACAGTGGCCTTAGGATTAACCTCACTTCTAGCGAATGCTATATCGAGTTATTTTGCCGCTAGGACTAGTGTCAAAACAATTCCTTTTGTAACTATGTTAATTGGTGGAGTGTCGTCGGGAATATTGTACTTTTTAAAGTCATCAACGCAGAATTTGGTAGTGTCCTGTTTATTCCAAAGTTCGATGGTTGTAGCCAATATGACGATAGGTGGCATTGCTGTAGCCATGTTCCCTACAAGTATCGGAGCTATGGCAATATGCCTCGTAATGTGCGCCGGCAGAATTGGTGCAATGGCGGCTAATTTTGTGTTCGGGTATCTCATGGATGATCACGTTGAGATTCCTATTTTTGTGGTGGCCGGAATTGTGCTATTGGGCGCCATTTTGTGTCTTGTTGTGCCCAGTGGAAGTGGGGATAAAATTAGCAAAAATGCGGACATAGACAGAATTGACTCTGTGATAATTGCAGGTAGTTTTAAGACAAATAGTGATATTTCTATGATTTGTTGTAATAATTTAGAACAAAAACTTGTATAATTCAATGCCATAGATAAAATACATGAAGATGACCAGAAGCAGGGTTTTATTGGGTGCGCCAAAAAAGAAGCTTATCTCCTAGAAAACCTGCGTTTCCAATAATCATAAAATCGGCTATCTTTGACAGTTTTAGTATGACAGATTTAGGTCATAAGAATAAAATATTTTATATGATGTTGAAAAGTGGCAATTGCGCAACCCGCGAAGCATAGAAACTGTGGTTATGTAATGTTGCTTGCATAAAATCAACAAAAAACAGCTCTTTCTGTTCATTACTCAGTAGTTTTATAAGAGTTAATATTAATTAAAAATTGTACTTACTAGCAACGTAAATAAACAAAGCACAAGTTGACTTATTCTAAAGGTCCATTAATAAGCGTTTAAATACATAATTTTGGCAATTTCAAAATGCAACAAAATAGTGCTTCTGAATTGTTAAAATTCTGTATTTACACGCTTATTGATGGACCTTTAGAATATGTCAACTTGTACTTTAATTATGTTGCTGGTAAGCACAATTTTTAATTTAAATTAACTCTTATAAACCCACTGAGCAATGACCAGAAAGTGCTGTTTTTTGTTGATTTTAGGCGACCAGCATTTTATAATCTTCAAAATCAAAGGCAAAGATTTTGAAACTTTTAAGGCCTTTGCGATTAAAAAAAGCGCATCCAATAAAACTCTTGTTTTGGATATCTATGTATACTTGATCAATGATGTAATTTTTTGCAAAAACTGGTATTCAAACTCTGTTTTTTTACTTTGTTTGATTGTTTTTATGCTGGACTGTACGCTCATTTTTATTTTTTACTCATTTAAATTAACTATAACAATAAAAATATTGTTATCACTGTAAATTTTTTAATTTTTAAAATAAAAATGTATTTGTTTAAATATTTAATTTATTTTATTTATTTTGTTCTTATAATTCAACTAAATAACAATGTATTTTTAACAATTAAAGATTTCCATAGCATTTACTTAGCATGAATTAAATTTAAGTAAGAATTTTTTTTAACATACTTAGATTCAAAAATAATCTACTTACTTAGTTAAAATACCTAATTATTTACGGTATTAGGTATTATTTAATCACATTTTTTAATTTTAAACCACATTATATTTTAAATTGAGCAGGCTTTCTACAATAACAATATCTACACTTTGGACAAAAAATTGAAACCACACCAAAATTAAAGAATGATAACCTCCCTATATTTATACAGGGTGTCCCAGAATTGGCGCACCACCTGTATAGTACGTTGTTGGGGCATGCCCAGGGATCCCCAGAAAATTGTCAAAAAAAATCCATCTCATACACCCTCGAAGATATGAGGCCCCAAAGTGCAAAACTTTAAACGCATATGTATACCTTAAAAACAACAGCACGTATTAACGAAAGATATGGTTTAATACAAAGCTGCAGTCTATCTTAAACCATTTCACCAATTTTTCTTCTTTTAAATGGTCAAATAACATTTTTATAATCAATTTAATTTTACAAAATTTTCTTGAAATAAGCTGACAACAATGTCAATAAAATTTTAGGCAAAAGTGTATAATTAAGACTCATAGGGGATTTTAAGATTCATTTACCTAAACTGTGTAGTATTTTCCTAGACTGTGTTGCCAAATTTATGCAACTTTGTTCGCATTTTCCTCAATGAATATAACAGATGGATTTTTTTTAACAATTTTCCTGGAATCCCCAGGCATGCCCTAACAGCGTACCATACAGGTGGTGCGCCAATTCTGGGACACCCTGTATTAATTTGAATATGGAAAAAATTAAAAAAATGGAAAGGTTTAAAATGCTAAATTTCAATTATGTAGGTACATCTTATTTAAAAAAATGTATAAATAAAATTTTATACACAAAAAATCATATTTCAGAAAAAATCACAGATCGGTAAAAAATCTCACAAAAAAGATAAAATATGTATGTATAAATGTAGTAAAAGTGGCCACAAAATGGCACATAGGTATACTAGGGTTCGCCCACTTTTTTTTTTTTTGACTACAAATATTGTATTTCAAGGCCGTATACAGAACTGTGGTTATGTAATGTTGGTTGCTTAAAATCAACAAAAAACACCACTTTCTGATCATTGCTTAGTGGGTTTATAAGAGTTAATTTTAATTAAAAATTGTGCTTACCAGCAACATAAATAAACAAAGCACAAATTGAAATATTCTAAAGGTCCATTAATAAGTGTTTAAATACAGGATTTTGGCAAGTTAGAAGCACCTTTTTTGCATTTTAAATTGCTAAAATTCTGTATTTAAACGCTTATTGATGAACCTTTAAAATATTTTAACGTGTGCTTTGCTTATTTATGTTGCTGGTAAGCACAATTTTGAATTAAAATAAACTGTTTTAAACCCACTGAGTAATGACCAGAAACTGCTGTTTCTTGTTGATTTTAGGCAAACAACATTACATAACTACAGTTTCCATGCTTTGCGACATTCCCCTTTAAGATAAACAAGGTCCCAATGATGGCCTTCTAATTCGCGACACTTGTATTATATTGAAAAACAGTAGAGATGGGCGAATTCCCGAAATTTAATTCTTTGGAATGAAATATCGGAATATTTTCGGCAATATTGCTTTTTAGGAATATTTACGAAATATGTCCAAAGGGAATATTTCGAGCAATATTCTAAAGTAAAAATAAAAGGATAAACCATAAAAATGGCCCCAAAATTTAAAAAAAATGTTATTTATTTATCACTCAAAATTATCATTGAATCTTTCCAAAATTTTTCGGCCCAATTTTAAATTCCTGGAAATATTTCCAAACTTAGAAGTTTTCGATTGCCCATCTCTAGAATACAGACTATTTTTTTAAGCTTTAACTTTTAACAACATTGTTTAGGCATTAACAAATTTAATTAATTCCCACATATCTTAAAGATCTATATAAATTTATAACCATGAGCGCAGGATACTGCACATGCAGTAGAACGAGATGGAAAATTAGGCCATTGGAGACCATATGTTTTAGTTTACATTTCAAAGTAGGGTTATTAACTTTCCATTTATTTGTTTCTTTGGTAAAAGATACTGTTTTTTAAAGAATTTAAGCTTGTCTTTACGTTTAGTGTAAGTGAGAAACCCAATAAAGCGTGCTTTAAAAAAATGTAAGAATTGTAAAAGGTCATTGCCCCTATAGTCGCGTCAAACTAGCATTTCACCTCTAACTTTGGGGAAACTCAATGGATTGACTTCATTTTTTTTGCAAAACATTCAGAAATAAATTTAAATCACTAATAAAAACTAAAATGGCGCCGCTAGTCCTTCCTGACTTTTTTATACTCTTCGCAAACTGTAACTTGCTTATTAAATCTACAGAAAAAATCATTCTTATGAAAATTAAAGAGAATAAAATTTTGTAATAAAAAAAATATTGCCCGCCCCCCTCCGAGGTCCGCCCCCTTATAGTCCCCCAAATTTTAAATATTTTTTTTTATGCTTATTTTTTAAAAAACAGAAAAAACGTTCATTAATTACTAAATTAAAAAAAAAAATGCTCTCCCACTATGCCCCCCCCAACTTGAAAAAATTTGTATTTCGCTTATTATTAAACATTTATATCAAAAAATTTTTTTAATTTGGTAAATAATGAATGTTGCTTTTGTTCCTTAAAAAATAAGCATAAAAAAAAATTACTTAAAATTTGGGGGGTTATAAGAGGGCAGAGCTCGGAGGGGGGCGGGCAATATTTTTTTTATTACAAAATTTTATTCTCTTTAATTTTTATAAGAATGATTTTTTCTGTGGACTTAATAATAAGCGAGATATAGTTTGCGAAGAGTATAAAAAATTCAGAAAGGACTAGCGGCGCCATTTTAGTTTTTATTAGTGATTTATATTTAATTCTAAACGTTTTACAAAAAAAATCAAGTCAATCCATTAAGTTTCCCCAAAGTTAGAGATTTTAAGGTTTTTAATGCTAGTTTGACGCCACTACTATGTATCTTACAAATCTAGGGACTATTCATAATCTTTAAAATGTTGAGTTGGTAGGCCTGAATTTTGACACTTATAGTCTCCGTTTACCAAACATGGTGACCCCACTTTTTGCGACTGTTTGATCTCTAATTGCTTCATATAGCTCTTTTAAATGTGTGCTCTTATAGAACATCGGTACTTTTTCTACTTCTCAATAATACCTTCCAAAATCTAATGGATCAAAAAATGATTTCTTAATTTTCAAATAGCTCAAAAACAAATCATTTAAACTTTAACTTTTAACAACATTAATTGCTTAGCCACTAACAAATTTTATAAATTTGACCCTTCTATTAAAATTCCAACAAAACATAACCTGACTTTAAACTTACTTGCAACTTTAAGGAGCCAAAGAAACAGGAAAAACATTCATTTCAACATATTCCCCCACCAGTCTCCTTAAAACATCCACACTCGGTCTGGGGTACTTAAAATCAAACCCTAACCCCTTTATTTTCGCATTATCAACATGCAAATGCTTCTTAACCAATGCTTCAGGGTCCATATGAGGGCTTAATGGCGTGTTTAACACCCCATCTCTTTCACAAGCTTCTGCCCATGGTTTTAAGTGTTTGTCGTTTCCTTCATCGGCGACGGTGACCATGTCTAACATGGAGCATACTAGGGTACCGTAATAGTCGATTTGTATGTTAAAAAGCTCTGAAATTACTTCGGAAATCGTGCCTTGTGTTGAGGAAGCTTCGTCACTAATGTTGTATATCTAAAAGCGTAGATAAACATGCTTAAAGATGTCCAGAACTAGGCTATTATTGGGTGCGTAAAAAAGAAAAAGTGATTTTATTTTTTTGGAAATGTTTTTTGTTTTCAATCGAACGTTTATTTCTTTAAAAACTTATTCTTCAAAAATAGTGATCATCGAATCAAAGATCTATTTTTATATTACTTTTAAAATTAAATAAATTAACCAAAAAATCAGCTCTATTTTGATGGTCGCCATTTTTTCGGAATAAATTTTTAATAAAATTTGGTCCCTATTTGGGAGAAAAAACATTATTTATAAATAATTTCCAAAAATATTTTTTTTTTAATTTGTGTAGAAAATGACAAGAGCTTTTAAAAATGGTGCCCCTCGATCCAAAACAAAAACATTTGCAAAAGAATTAAGTACCTAATGTCTAAAAATTAAATTTTTTTTTATACTGAGTGTCCCAGAATTGGCTGTATAGTGCGCTGTTGGGGCATGTCCAGAAATCTCCAGAAAATTGTAAAAAAAAAATCTATTTCATAATTTCTGAAGATGAGGCCCCAAAGTGCAAATCTTTAAACGCATATATCTTAAAAACAACAGCACGTATTAACGAAATATGGTTTAATACAAAGCTTAAATCAATCTTAAACCATTCCACCATTTGTTTATTTTTTAAATGGTCGAATTACATTTTAATAATTAATTTAATTTTACAAAATTTTTATGGAATGAAGCTGACAACAATGTCAATATGATCTAATGCAAAAGTGTATGATCAAGAATCTAGATGAGTTTTTAAGATGTATTTTAAAAACTGTGTTGCCGAACGTATGCAACTTTGTTCGCATTTTTCTCGTTGAATATAACAGATGGATTTTTTTGACATTTTTCTAGGGATCCCTGAGAATGCCCCAACAGCGTACCATCGCGTTTATGAGCCATTTTTTGGAAATCTCTACAAGGTGTCTCAAAATAGTTTGCATATACAGAATATTTTCGAAACGAGTGCATTTTATAAGAGGATCCATAGATTGTCTTTCAAAATGAAGGCAAAACTGAAAAATGAAAGTCTGACAGCGCAATTATCAAAAATTAGAGTTTTTTTTAAACCTTTTTAATTTTTGTTACACAACTTAAGTAAATTTTTTATCTAGTTTTTAGCAAAATAGGGAGTAGAGTAAGATCTTTTTTAATTAATTATTCCAAATTGGTACAGTTAAGCGAGATGTTTCAGGTAATAATAAAGTTTTTTATTGAACCCATCTACCAGCAACAATAAATAAAATTACAAAATTGTTAGGAACAAAAAAGGTACGACAATCTTCATGCACTCTACCGGTGGTAACTCCATTTTTAGGGGGGCTATAAATGTTAAAACAAGTTTGAAAGGAATGTTTTTATTGCCGTTAATGATTCCATTAATTTTATTACGTTTCGACAAACCATTTGTAAGATATTTAGGGTCAAGTATTTGTAGTGAAGTAGACTTAAAGGGGTGTAGTTTTAAACGGTGGCGGTGCCCCCTAGCCTAGGGCATATCCCGTGTATCTGTCTATTTTGTCCTTTATCTAACCGCTTAAAAGATGCACTCGTTTTGGGAACACTTTGTTTATTTTTTGGTGAAAAATTGTCTATGTAATAAAAGTCATTTTTTTTGTTATTCTTTTTCTGTAAACCTCTAAAAATATAAATTTACCTGTCCTGCAGTATCTTCTCTATTTAAAACGAACCAAATGGCTCTACATACATCTTCAACATGAACCGTATTTATTTTTAAATCTGAGCTCCACAAAAGCTTCATAGTTTCTCCTAATTTTTTGTAAATAGAAGCAATCATTATTCTTGGCAATAAACCTGTTCTATCTCCAGAACCATAAACAAGTGGAAGCCTCAAAATTGTTGTTTTTAAAGTTGGAATTTGTAAAAGTTCATGTTCAACCTAAAAATCAGTTTTTTTTATTTTTTTATGTAACAAATTTTATTTTTTTTTTGGTTCAAAATAAAAAGTAGTTTTGGGCATGAGCTTTCACTAAAACTCTATTATCTATCCAGAGAGGACAAACCCTTCAAGTTTATTAGAACTATACCGAAAGTTGTCTTAAGATACGACAAGTATTTTAGCCACAATAATTTTTTAAAGTTGGAAAGTTTTCGAAAAAATTAAATGGTGCCGAGAAAATTTTCATGACTGACTACTTTCAAAGAAAATTATCTCAACAACAATGTCTCGCCGAGTCAATTTTTACTTGTGACAACGATGCACTACATTAATAGACTATTTCCTGCCAATTCTTGAGTATCAAACATGGACACGCCAGTCTTAGCGCCCATCCTAAGACAGCTCTACCAAAAACAGGCGGAGTGTCCCGGAAATACATGGATGCTTTGCGCCAGTTAAAACCCGCGGAAAGTGCACAAGTGACACATTGCAAGATTAAGACATTCTTAGGCAATTAAATGATTCCAATTTAAAGAATCTTACATAAACAGTTAAATGTGAAAAAAATTATGTTATGTTGGACAACCAAATTTTTTAAGGAGGTACAAAAGTAGATTTAGTGAGATTAGAATTTTGAGTCTGTTCGGTAGTGGAATTTCATAAATCGCATACAAAACCGCGACCAATCATGAATTAACACAAAAAATTTAAAAATAACCGACAATAAGCTTGTAGGGAGTTTCATGTAAAGAATAAGCCAAAAGGAGGTATACCGCGTTTCCTTGCAGCTCGCGAGGTTAACTAAAAAAATGTACTGTGGCGAAACCACTTGTGGTATCTTAACAAAACTTTCGGTATAGTTTTAATAAACTTGAAGGGTTTGTTTGGCACTATGGTGACGTTGGTGGTGCCCCCTATTTGTCTATATGCAAGATATAAAAGACAGCCTTCGTATGTTTTATTTTTTTAGTGTTGTGAATTTACCGGTAAATTAAAATTGCGGTTAATTAACCGGTAAATTTACCGGTTAATTAACTGGTAAATTATAAAAATGCTACTGGACACTAAATTTAAGTATAAAAAGTCTTTACGATTTGTTTAAGACCAAAAATATATGAGCTATTTCTTATTTTTTTAATTCTGAAAAAAAAGTACAATAAAAGTAAATAAATAAAACATGGAAAATTTAACCTCACTTGTTAATTAAGGTCAACGCCCCCAACATGTGACCCTAAATAACGTGAATTGATTGGATTCGACGCAACCAGCCGCGGGGAATTTAAATTATTACCTTCTAACTTATGTAGTTTAAAATTTTTAACTTTTTTGTCCAATCGAACTTGTAGGTTAACGGAAATAAATAAAATATCTCGTAAGAAAATGAGATACAAAAATAAAAAACTTTAATTTACCGGTAAATATCTTAATTTACCGGTTAATTAACTGGTAAATTAACCGGTAAATTATAATCTCACAACACTATATTTTTTAAAGGTAGAAGTATAAAAACTTACTTTTGATTTCCATTTGGCAACATGTGTCCATGGTTCTAATGGGCCATCTTCTTTATGGGGGCCTTTACCACAAGAAAACATATTTGCGGAAGATAATTCAATATAATGTTTAACATTATTTAAGGCAGCCATATTGGCACAATTTAAACTTAATTTGAAAATTCCCTCTTCATAAACTTGGTCCATTTGGGAAAATCTTATTTCTCCGGCACAATTAATCACAAAATCCCAACAACAATTTTCAATTGCAAAGGCATTTTTACAAGATTCTAAAAATAAATAAAAATCTAAAAAATTGGGATGACTTTTAAAAGCTCTAGCAAAAAAACGAAAGCACTTGGAAAAAATATGATTGCTGATTTGTTTTCTACAACTTTTAATTATTGTAAAAACACAGTTTGTGGCAAATCTATGTTTTTTTAATTTAACTCTATTTTTAACCAAGGGGTAAGGATTCAAATATTTTCAGTTTTTTAATTAGCTTGGCTACAAATAAATGCCATTAATGCTTATGTAAAACGATCTGCTGAATCCGAATCTGGCACTTAAATTGTTCCAACGCTTTTAGTTTTGTTGCTAGCAGCTTTTAAAGACAATTTCAAACGCGACACCCGATTTTTTTCCAAGTGTTCTAATTTGCAGAAACAATTTTTTGAAATAATCTAAATGCAGATTCGTATTCTACAGCCAAAAATTAGTTTACAGAATATTGGCACTAAAATAGTTCCAACGCTTTTAGTTTTATTGCTATGAGCTTTTAAAGACAACTTCAAACACGACAACTGATTTTTTTAAAAGTGCTTTAGTTTGCAAATACATTTTTTTGAAAAAAAATGTAAATGCAGATTCGTATTCTACAGCAAAAAAGTAGTCTACAAAATTAGTTTTTCTAAAATTAAAGACAAATTTTTTTTTATAAATTTTTTTAAAATTTGGCTGTTTTTAAAAAATTCTTACAAAAAAATTAAAGCACCTGAAGGAAAGGCGATTGCAGATTTGTTTTCTACGGCTTCTAATTATTATAAAAACACAGTTTCAGGCAAATCTATTTTTTTTTTTAATTTTCCTTATTTTTAACTAAGGGGTAAAGGGTCAAAATATTGTCAGTTTTTTAATTGGCTTGGTCACAAATAATTTTTGTCACCAATAAATGTCATCAATGCTTATGTAAAACGATCTGCTGAATCCGAATCTGGCACTTAAATTGTTCCAACGCTTTTAGTTTTATTACTGAGCTTTTAAAGACAACTTCAAACGCGACACTAGATTTTTTCAAAATGCTTTAATTTGCAGAACCATTTTTAAAAAAAAATCTAAATGCAGATTCGTATTCTACATCCAAAAAGTAGTCTACAGAATAAGTTTTACTAAAATCAGAAACACATTTTTTTTACTAAAATTTTTTATAATTTTTACTGTTTTTAAAAATCTTGTTTTTTTTTTGTGGTCTAAAAAGAAAGAAAATTTCCTTAAAAAAATTAAAATGCAGATTCGTTGTCTGCAGCAAAAAAAGCGATTTTTAAAACAAGTCTTATTAAATTTAGAGACAAAATATTTTTTAATAAGCATTTTTGAAATTTGGTCAATTTTAAAAGGCTCTAGCAAAAAAACAAAAACAGTTGGAAAAAATCGGATTGCAGATTTGTTTTCTACGGCTTATTAATAAGATAAAATATCGGATAGCAGATTTATTATAAGTCTATTATAATAAAAAAAATTAAAACTAAAAACCTAGCTAAAATCAATAAATTTTACGTAAATTAAAAAAACCTTCTAATTTTCAAACAAAGCACTTATACTATACCTATTAACTAATTATATTTATTATCTTATAACAATAAAGCACTTAATACTGACCTTTGTTTATTAAATTAGCGCTTCTAAATTCAACGACACCATTTTTGAAGGCCTCGAAATGATTTTTGTTTAACCAAGCAATTTGAGGGGGCACTTTGTCGACTACCCTTATTAATGACGCCAAATCTTCTTGCACCAAATACGTTGTTAAATTACGGCCTACAAAACCACAACCTAGCCCCCAAAAATAACGATAATTAGTACTTTGTTGAACCAAAAAAACAGTTCTTTACGAACAAAAAAAACAGATTTTAGGAATAAAAAACAAATACTTACCTCCAAGTATCAAAACCTTAGGCTTTTGCATTATTTCTTCGTTTATCAACACCATTTGACACGCAGTAGAGACTACAATAACATTTTTTGAAATTTTATGCAATGTATGCAAATTTGAACGTTTTGTTTGATTTTTTTTGAAGTCAGCTGAGTTTTGTGACATTTGTCTAAAGGTTGGTTTAGTATTACGTAACATAAGGCTTCCGTTAATATTAAGCTAGGTTTAGGATCATAAAGGTGGATTTATGCGTCCGTAACGTAACTTATTGTGGTTTTCGTTAATATTAAGCCAAACTCACGCTTTTTTAAAGCTAAAGGTCGTTCTTGTTCTACGTAACGCAACAAAAACACGAAACAACGCTAATTTTTACGAATTAAAAGCAGTTTTTGCGTTTTTTTACTGTTTATTTAGAGGTTTTTTGTAATTTTTATTGGAAATAAAACATAAAATGTAGAAATAGGTGTGTTTATTAATACAAAATAATTTTGTAAAAGCAAACACAGTTAGAACTATAAAATTAACGGTAAGATTTTTGGTAGCGGGCACGAGCTCCTGGACCACCGAATTTCTTGGGTTCGCAACGACGGGGATCGGCTACCAATAAGGTTCTGTCGTATTGGATAAGGATGTCTTTTAATTCTTTTTTCGACTGTTCGTCAACATCTAAAAAAAAAATAATTTTTGTTTAATTTTTTAAAAATTCATTATTTTGGGTAAATATTTGTAAGGGGGCTTTTTTTTTTAAGTATCTGTTAAACAAAACAGACAGACAAGTATTTTAGCCACAATATTTTTTTTTAAGTTGGAGAGTTTTTATAAAAATGAAATTGTGTCGAGAAAATTTTTATGCAAACATTTTTGACTACTTTCAAAATAAATTATCTCAACAACAATGTCTTGCCGAGTTGATTTTTACTTTTGGCGAAGATGCACCACATCAATAGACCATTTCCTGCTGATTCTTGAGTATCAAACATGGACCCACCAGTCTTAGCACCCATCCTAAGACAGCTCTACCAAAAACAGGCGGAGTGTCCCGGAAATACATGAATGCTTTACGCCAGTTAAAACCCGCGGAAAATGAACAAGTGACACACCGCAAGATTAAGACATGAAAGGCAATTAAATGACTCCAATTTAAACAATCTTACATAAACAGTTAAATGTGAAAAAAATTATTTTCTTTCTGTTGAGCAGCACAATTTTTTAGGGAGGCACAAAAGTAGACTTAGTGACCCAGAATTTTAAGTCTGTTCGGCTGTGAAATTTCATAAATCGCATACAAAACCGCGACCAATCATGAATTTACATGAAAAAATTTAAAAAAAAACCAACAATAAGCTTCTAGGGAGTTTCATGTAAAGAATAAGCCAAAAAGAGGTATACCGCGTTTCCTTGCAGCTCGCGAGGTTAACTAAAAAAAAAAAATGTACTGTGGCGAAACCACTTGTCGTATCTTAACAATACTTTCAGTATAGTTTTTAATAAACTTGAAGGGTTTGTTTGGCACTTGTGGTGCCGTTGGTGGCGCCCCCTATTTGTCTATATGCAAAATATTAAAGACAACCCTCGTATATGGGAAAAAATAGCAAAAAATACTTACATTTTTGGTAGTACGCAACTAAAGCTTTTGAAATAGCTTGTCTTATGGCGTAAATTTGGGACACATGTCCACCTCCATTTACACGTACTCTTATGTCAACCGCGGAGAATTTATCCTAAAAAAAACTTTTTTAGCCCCATTTACAAAAAAAAATAATTTTATTAAAAAGATGAAAAAAATCAGTTTTATCGTAAGGTTGATTTCACAGAAAGTCAAATTCGGGATAATTGAATCATCATATCAATAATAACAAAGAAATAAATCGTAAAATACAGGATGTCCGCGTATAGTTTGCTTTTTTTGATATGGCAAATAGCTGGGAAAAAACCAAGACATTCGGTAAAAACAGTTTTTTGAAAAAGTGCAGCCCTTCGGAAATAATGGCCTTTAAGCAGGTAGACTAAAGACTATTAATCCTAAATATTTACCGAATGTTTTGTCTAACCATCATGAAATTTATGCAATCAATAAAGGTAATAAAAACGGTCATTTTAAACCCATTTTTAAATTTGGAGCCCCTTTTAAAATAGGTTAAACACTGGTAGTGGTGATAAAAACTGCATGTTATTTCTTTACCTTTATGAATTTTGTAATTTTGTTTATTTTTTTTTGTAATTTTGTTTATTTTTTTAATACCCCAATTTAAGTGAAAACTTTTTGACCACTTGAAATTTCTGAGAAACTGTATCGTTTACGAATAAACTGTCTTACTGTACCCCATATTTTGCATTTGACTTTACAAAAAACTTACTTTAATTTAGTGACAGTGGTCAGTGACATAAAAATTTCAAAAGAAGCCTAGTCTCATGCAAAAATATGTGGTACATTAAGAGTGTTTTTGGTAGTTTATTCGTAAACGGTACAGTTTCTCAGAAATTGCAAGTGATAAAAAAGTTTTAACTTGAATTGGGGTATTTAAAAAAATAAAAAATATTACAAAATTATTAAAACTAAAGAATATTTATGCAGTTTTCATAAACACTACCAGTGTTTAACCCATTTTAAAAGGAGCCCAAAATTTCAAATTGGGTTTAAAATGACCGTTTTTGTTACCTTTATTGATTGTACAAATTTTATGATGGTTGGACAAAACATTTGGTAAATATTTACGATTTCGTGTTTTTGGTCTACCTGCTTAAAGGCTATTATTTCTGAAGGGGGGCACTTTTTCAAAAAACTGTTTTTACCGAATGTCTTGGATTTATCCCAGCTATTTGCCATATCAAAAAAAGCAAACTATACGCACTAGCCCAATCATTCTAATAATGCCCCCAGAAAAAAATACCAACCAAGATCTGCATATGCAGGATTGTAGGCACTACCCCCAGGAACATAAAAGTGAAAAATTCCCACAAAATTTCCGTGACGTTTAGCCCCCATCTTGCATAGAAGTAAGGAGTTACTTTTTTGTTTATACCTAAACTATTCGGCACTTTTGAAAATGTTTAGGAACATTATTTTAATAAGAATACAATAATTTTTAAAAAAATAATAAATCACCAATGTGAACAATTTTATAGAACTTTGAAAATGTGCTAATTTGGTCCTACAGAGAACGCTGCAATCTTTGCTTCAGGACTCTATGACTAAGATAGACGATTATGATGAAATAAGGTGATTTTCAAAGAGGTATAGAATCGTTAATATTAGTGATACATTATTTTTTTAAAAATGATTGTAGTCTTATTAAAATAATGTTCCTAAGAATTTTTAAAACTTTTTTCAAAATTGCCAAATAGTTTAGGTATTAACAAAAAACTAACTCCTCACTTCTATGCAAGATGGGGGCTAAACGTCACGGAAATTTTGTGGGAATTTTTCACTTTTATATTCCTGGGTGTAGTGCCTAGAATCCTGCATACGCAGATCTTGGTTGGGATTTTTTTCTAAGGATCCTACAAATTTTAAATACTCTCTACACTCTGTAGATCAAAAAAGGGAACTTACCTTTCCTAATAACATAATAGGTTCCTGAAGTTTGTCTTGGAGCATTTTTGGCTCCACCTGGTTTAAGGGACGTCCATTAACACTTAAAACACCCTTCCCCCTTTTGCAATAAGCAACAGCAGTCGCCGATTTCTAAAAAACATCAAAATTATAACAAAAATCATCTTTTAGCAAGGTGTTGTCAATATATATATATATTCGTATGATTATTAATAAACATTACAAGTCATAGTAGGTATAAGGGTTGGTATGTGACAAATATGAACATTCAATACACGTGTTTTAAGGTTAAACTAAATAAAACTTACTTTTCTGCCAAAAACTTGGACCGAATGGATCGGCTCCTTTTTGGTCTAAAACAAACAAACATTATTAAGCAAAATTCACTTATTTTTAAACATTAAACTTGGGTTTTTAATTGTATTTTAGCGAAATTAATAAATACCTTTGCCTGCGTCTTGGTATTCATTTTGTAAAAGACCGGAAATGGACGCTTAAGTGACTTTTGACAGTTTAGTCAAGATAGCTTCTTGTTGTTGACGCTTTTTTGATATTTTCAGAATTAAAACATGAAAATTGTTGTTTAAATAAATTACAACTAGTGTAAAAAACGATTTTGTTTTTTATAATCGTACTTTGGAGTCTAAGGGAATGTTTTAAGGTAAATGATTTTGGATTTTGTTTCCGGTCATTTAGGCGCCACATTTAAAAACGCTTAGGCTACCAACATTACAAACATGCAATTTGGGTTGCCTAACTTCATTCCTTCAAACAGAACTAAAATTCCGATTTTTCTCAACAATTTAGCTGATTTTAAGGATTTTTAATGGCTAAAACGTACAAATATGAAGTTTTTAACCAAAGTAAAGCTTGGTTTGTGTCATAATTGTGTAAAATAGTCGTTTTTTGACCAAGTTACATTAGTCTGTTAGTGAACCAATGAGAATTTTGCCGGTTCCCCTTCCCGTTAATCTCCCCTTCCTAAATTTCTAACATGCATCTTTCTTGAATTTGAAAATATAATCATAAACAAAACATTCAAAAATTGTACGTGGTACGTTGCAATACGTAGGTAATTTTACGTGTAAAAAAATGTGTTTTTAATTTTTGTGTTGTGATTTTATTTTGTGAATAATAGACTTTTTTGTCGTAGGATTTTTGAAGAAAATATCAAGGTAAGCAATGTTCTATGACCTACGAAAGAAATGTCTATTTTTCTGTACACTTCTTTTAGTTTTTCTAAGATTTTTCTTACCACAGGAAAATTGATTTTCAAATAACCTTAAAAAAATAAGATTTATTATTTTAATTTTCTGATAATTTTGCAAATTGCATTTTAACATCGCAATAAGAATAGTTTATACGATTAATAAACTAACTTTATAGGTGTTTAAAGTAATTTAAATAAATAAATAGAATTTTATTAATTGCTGCAATATTTACCTAAATGTAAACAAAATTTGCAATGGCAAATATTTTTTCTATAACAAGCAAAGATAGGCAGTTTTTTTTGTTGAACATAATTTTATTATTGCCCAATTAAAAAAATGTTTTTTTTAATTATATTTGGGTGTTTCTTATTTATTTCATTTGTTAAAGTGCAGAGTGTTTCCTAAAGTAGAAGGGGTGATTCCTGGACCCATTTTAAGAAAATAAGTTCATATAAACATGTGTTCGATTTTGCCCCCTTAGTTAATTACAGCCCTCTGAAAAACCCCTAAAAAATTATTTTTTTCACTTTATTTCCTAAACGAATAATTTTTTCAAAAAATGTTATAGGACCTTTTTGATGCATCTAAATACTGGAAATATTTCTTCATTTGTAAAATTTTGGAAAAAAAGTGTTTATAGTGGTGATCCTTGGGGGGCTGTAAGTTAAAAAAAAAGTCAAAATTGGACACAAATTTATATGAACTTTTTTTCTTAAACACACTGTATACTGGGAGCCCCAAAAAAATTGGGAATTTCAACAATATTAAGTTGGTAAATTAAATTGTAAAAATTTAAAAAAAAATACAAAATTTGTCGAGTCAAAATAAAAATCCAGCCAAAAATGCAGGTCAAAAAATTGATGCGTCTGCAAAACTGCCTTATTTCCGGATTGACCGGAAGTTAAATAATCCATATTTTTTATACTATTTGTAATGTAGAGTGAATATAAATAATAATTGCAATCAAATTCCAAATTTTGATTTTTTTTCGTTGTTGGAAAAATGTTATAAGAAAAGATTTTTTATTCTGCTTTATTGTTATATAATTGTTACACATTCTATATGATACTCTTCGCAGTAGATGATTAAAAAGGTGCATTTTTTATTTTATTAAAAAAAACGTAAAACTTATTTTTTTTGTAAACCGGTGGGAATACAAAAAAAATATTGGATGCTTTTCTATAGGAAAAAATACAATCTTTAATTTTATTAGGAATATTTTTTTTGTATAATTTATATTAACCGAAATATGAATTTTTTTCAATTTTGGGGGTGGTTTCTACCCTCTATTTACTATTTGATTTTTTTTAAAAACAATAGGGTTCTTTCCCAAACGAGATTGATTATTGTACCAAATCTAAAGTCAATTGAATAAATCGTTCTTGAGTTATGGTGGTCACAAGTTTCGCTACAGACAGACAGACGGACAAAAAATAAAAGTCTTAAAAAGTCATGGAACGAACGAATCTGCAAAAAATTTTGTTCTAGGATGAATATTAACGATTTTAGAGAAGGTCCGAGTAATCGCAATATAATTGCATTCAAATTTAAAAAGTTTGTTTTTTTTTCGACGTTGTAAAAATTTTACATAAAAAGTTTTTTTTTGTGACTTTATTTTGCTTTATTCGTAAGATATATGCATCAGTACAAAGGTATTTGATTAAGTCATTGTTTTACTTTTATACAACATCCGATATTATGCAGGTGAGCTGGTGACTTAGAATCTCATATCAAGTTGAATCATTCATTTTATTTTTTATTTTTAATCTGGTAAATTTTCATTACTTTTCTTAGAATGATTGGTTTGGTATTGCTTGGAATTATGTTTCAAGGAAAGATTCCAGATTCTTATTATTTGTGTAGTAGGTAAACGATGCGTAATATTTTAATTCTTCATTATTCATAAAATATTCTTTCTTAAGAATTACTTTTGAGATTGTTTTTTAATACATTCATATGTGAAATGAAAAGGTAGGGAAGGGGAAAAACAATGGTTACTCACGGCTATACATGATTATCGTGATTTATTAATCGTATTAATATTACCTGCTGTAATTTATGAGAAAATCATAAAAAATAATTTTTGACTTTACTTTTTTTTTTATTATTAGTTTTGCAGACAAGTGTCCAATAGTACATTCCGTTTGGTAAGACATTCTCTTAAATCGTTAAAATTAATCCTAGAGAATTTTTTTTGCAAGTTCCTATTTTTATAACTTTTTAAGACTTTTATTTTTTGTCCGTCTGTAATGAAATTTGTTACCACAATAACTAAAGAACTGTTTATCGGATAGACTTGAAATTTTATAAAAAATCAATATCATTTAGGGGAAGAACCCTATTGTTTTTGAAATAAGTCGAATAAATAGGGAGTAAAAAGCACCCTCAAATTTGAAAAAATAAATCATATTTCGGCTAATATTAATTTTATAAAAAAATATTCTTCTTGGAATTAAAGACTCTATTTTTATCTATCAAAATGTATTTTATAATTTTTTATACTTCAACCCGTTTAAAAAAACGTTTAAAAAAAATTTTAATTATTTAAAAAAAATTAAACATTATTACTGCAAAATGCTTCTTACAAAGTGTTTCCTTAAAAAAAAATTATTTACTGATCTAGCCTATTTCTTGTTTTTAAAAGGTTTCTCTAGAGAAAAACTTAAAATAATAAACCCTTCTTTTCCTTGACATAAATATTTTAAGTCAATTAAGATAAGCTGTTCATTGCCTAGGAAGGTTAACTTTAACTTAACGATTGATATATTAACGGTTAAAATACCTTCAAAACTGTTCTTATCAAGTCTTAAATATTGACAAAAATAGATACCAAAAGATTCATTAAAAAAAATACAAATAACTTTAAAATTTATATTGTTTTTTGTGTATGATTCACGCTGATGGAATTTTTTTAAAATTAAAACCAATATTGACATTTAATATGTCCATACTTAAATGTTACCAAATCACTACATAGGGTGTTCAAAATAAATCCAATTTTCAATAAACCACCGAGCGGCGCTCTAGATGCAAAACAAACAATTACAATTATATCGAGTAGGTTGTGAAAGAAGCAACCAACTGTTTATGACCAGGTGTTCACGTGCATGGCACACTCCATATTACCACCCTCATATTGTACACAGCCTACCCTGATCTAGCTTTCCGTTCCGTTTGAATGAAAAAAGTGAACATCTGCTCAATTTTATAACTACTAGCTATCTAAAATGCAGTTTTTAAAGTGTTGGTAGTAGCGACATTATTTGCCAATGTGTTTTTTGATTTTGAAAACCATCTTAAATATTTTTTCTTATTATAAAACGGCCACATTGGTTTGGCACTTAATAAAATTAACGGTCGCGTGTTTGACACACTTCTGTAGTTATAGTTTACTTCCGGCTTCTTTTAAAACAATCCTTAGATGCATTTTTAACACCTTATAATTAACTTATGCTATAGATAGGGTAGACTCACTAATAGTGGCCACCTTCCAACAGTGGTAATGGGCATGTTTCACAAGTAACAAATTTAAAATTTTTGGTTAAAAATAAAAAGTAGACTTAGGCATGAGCTTTCACTAATAATCTCGTGTTTATCCAGTGGCTGGTTTAGGTGTTCTAGCGCTCCAAAGTTTAAATTTTTGGGGCACTTCCCCTCGATTTTGGGGCACTTCCCCTATCCCTTCCACTATCTTAAGGTATATTACATTGCTTAGCAACATAAAAATGTATTCTTTTCTATGTTTCTTAAGTCAACGCTTAGTGACAGATTAGCTAAAATATGAAGTATTTTTATCTTTTTTTTAATTTATTTATCGTGGTGTTGATAAAAAATACTGAAAATGTAAGTAAAACAATAAATTAAGTAAAAAAATAGAAAATGTCACTTTGACAATGAAGTAAAAGTATAGATTCAAGTAGGTGGTAGGGGAAAAATGGCTGTTAAAGCTGGTCCAATTAAACACAATTTTTAAATTTTATTTATTTTTCTTCTCGAAAAGTAGAGACTTGTGTATTCTAAAAATTTGCAAAACAACATAGTTTAATAAGAGGAATCGTTTAACCAAATAAACTTTTTTCATGAAACTCGCCCATTCTCTAATAAATTTTATGTAAAATTTTGTATGATAACAATGCACCATATTAGTGTGTCGTCGTCACTGAAGCCAACGAAGACAAAATCGCATCGTAGTTTCTATGGTTCTGACGTTTTAACAATTACTTCGACAATTTCATTTTGACACGTAGTTGTCAAAACTTCAAAACCATGGATGCGATTTTGTCTTTATTGGCTTCATATTTCGTCATCACTAATATGGTGTATTTCTAGAGTGCACGGTGACCAAAATTTTTGAGTCAAAATTAACCTAGAACCCCGAGAAATTAAAAAAAAATTATATACCTACCCTTGAAGATATGAGGCCCCAAAGTGCGAAACTTGCTGATTGCCTAAAATCAACAAAAACAGTACTTTCTGGTCATTGCTCAGTGGGTTTATTAGAGTTAATTTTAATTAAACAGTGTGCTTACTAGCAACATAAATAAACAAAGCACAAGTTGACATATTCTATAGATTCACCAATAAGCGTTTAAATACAGAATTCCTGCCATTTAAAATGAAGAAAAAAAAGATAGTGCTTCTAAATTGCCAAAATTCTGTATTTAAACGTTTATTGATGGACCTTTAGAATATGCCAACTGCCAATTTGTGCTTTGTTTCTTTATGTTGCTGATAAGTACAATTATTAATTAAAATTAACTTATAAACCCACTGAGCAATGACCAGAAAGTGGTATTTTTTGTTGATTTTAGGCAACCAACATTACATAACCACAGGTTCTATGCTTCGCGACATTCCTCTTTAAGGTGTATTTTCACAGTCAGTGTTGCCGAACTTATGCAACTTTGTTCGCAATTTCCTCCATGAATAATAAATGACCACTATGAGTGAATTTACCCTATAGTAGATAAGATACTTATGGTCAAAGTGGCCTATGGTTACATAAACAACTGACAAACGTCCAACCGGAAGGATGTTCGTATTCGACCCCCTTTTATGGTTGGTAGCTTACCGAAATGGAATTCCGTATTATTAGTGAGCTTCTGAACTGAATAATATTAGGATGGCACGTGTCCTAGCATTATCTGTTTAACGGTTTTTAAACCACAATAACTACCGAAAAAGAGCATCTTAAATTGAACATTTAAATCTGGTATTTTGTACAAATTAAAACGTACTAGCAAAAATTAACTTATTCTTAAATAGTTCTAAATCATTCTATTTAAAATTTGTAGGTTCCTTAGAAAAAAATCACAACCAAGATCTGCTTATGCAGGATTGTAGGCACTATCCCCAGGAATATAAAAGTGAAAAATTCCCACAAAATTTCCGTGACGTTTAGCCCCCATCTTGCATAGAAGTGAGGAGAGAGAGGAGAAGTTTTTTGTTAATACCTAAACTATTCGGCACTTTTAAAAAAAGTTTTAAAAATTTTTAGGAACATTATTTTAATAAGAATACAATCACTTTTAAAAAAATAATAAATCACCAATATTAACGATTCGATAGCTCTTTGAAAATCACCTTATTTCATCATAATCGTATATCTTAGTCATAGAGTCCTGAAGCATAGATTGCAGCGTTCTCTGTAGGACCAAATTAGCACATTTTCAAAGTGCTATAAAATCGTTCACATTGGTGATTTATTATTTTTTTTAAAAATGATTGTATTCTTATTTAAATAATGTTTCTAAAAATTTTTAAAACTTTTTTCAAAAGTGCCAAATAGTTTAGGTATTAACAAAAAACTAACTCCTCACTTCTATGCAAGATGGGGGCTAAACGTCACGGAAATTTTGTGGGAATTTTTCACTTTTATGTTCCTGGGGGTAGTGGCTACAAACCTGCATAAGCAGATCTTGGTTGGGATTCTTTTCTGGGGGCATTATTAGAATGATTGGGCTATAAAGGAGGAAGATTAATGTTCTGCCGAAGGTCCAAACCGTTTAACTCGACCATAGAACATGTATTATTGCAGTTCACAGTTGAAATTATAGGTACTTATAGGTATCCAATCCATTCCATAGATTACTTGATTTACAGAGTTGAAAATGACTGTCTGTCTTAATACTCAATAAGGAAGTATTTAGCTAATATTTATGGGAATGCCTTTTGCCAACTATATTAAAAACTGTCATTAAGCCTTAATACCTTTGAGAGTACCTACCAAAGAAAAACTTTAATAATTTTTGTTTTTCAATGCCATTTTCTGCACAAAAAAAATATCACATATTATCGAAAAAAATGGCTTAATACTAAGGCACTGTCCATCTAAAACTTTACCCTGTACTATTTTAAATAGGGATTTATCTATCTAGCAAAAAAATCCGATAGGTAAAACAAAATGTTCATCTAGCGGAACGAATGAAAAAAATATTTAAATTAATGAAACATCTTATAAACAACTTCAATATAAAAAATTGTTAGGTTGGATAATTTCTCGAATAATTTACCTACAATAGAAGTTATATAACATGTTTTATTATGTTTTTTTCAAGGCAATTGCAAATTTGAGGTTCATCCAACTAAACACTCTCATTATTTTATACCTATACAAAACTTAATTTAAAATAAAATTACCAACAAAATTTGAATAGGCAGCAGAGTTTAGTATAGTTTTCTTTAAAGTTAGGAACAATAACATGTTTTCAGATTAGTTTTTTTTTATAAAATAACAAATGAATTTGTTAAATCATTGAAATAAGTTATTACGCGGCATTAGATCATATAAGGAATTATTTATAAGGTATACCTTTTCCAGAAAGCAGAAGTACGTTTCAATAGGTGTTTAAAAGTGGGTACATACATACAAATTCTCAAAAAATTGGCGCATAAACGCGATGGTACGTTGTTGAGGCATGTCTAGGGATTTCCAGAAAATTGTTAAAAAAATCCATCTTAGAGATATGAGATCTTTAACATCTTACATCTTGAAGATAACAGCACATATTAACGAAAGAAATGGCTAAATACAAAGGCACAATCTATCTAAAATTATTTTACCATTTGTTTATCTTTAAAATGGTCAAATTACATTTTTATAACCAATTAAATTTTACAAACATTTCATGAAAATATGAAGCTGGCAACAATGTCAATATGACCTAAATGCAAAAACGTATGCTCAAGAATCTAGATGAGCTTCTAAGATGTATTTACAAACTGTGTTGCCGAACTTATGCAACTTTGTTCGCATTTTTCTCAATGAATATAACAGTTGGATCTTTTTTGACAATTTTTTAGGGATTCCTGAGAATGCCCCAAGAGCGTACCATAGCGTTTATGCCTCATTATTGGGACACCTTGTATAACGAATTACAGGTGGTGCGCTACTTTAGGGACAGCCTGTAGTTGTGTAGATTGAAATTTAAAGACTTAAGTAATTAAGTAAATAGTGACTGGTATCTTTATTGTAAATAAAATGTTGCATTACATTATAGCCAAGAATAGGAAAGAACATTTTGCTTATCTTAAGAATTCATTTACCTTAGATATTTCTAGACAATTAAAATTAGTTGGCTTGATCAATTTAGTTTTATGATTCTTTACGTAGAGAACTTTAAATAGTATATTGTGCAACTAGTGTTGAAAGTACCACTTTCCACACGCTTGTGGCGATTGTAAGCCACATAAGTGGCCTTTCACACGTGTTGCACACTATACTTTTTCTACGACGCGACTGCACCAAAACACTAAAAAGGCATGATTTTTTAATTTTTTATTAAATAACACTATTTAACTATTTGTTTATTTATTCTTGTTGTATGGTTATAAAGATAAAACGAACATTGGGTTCGAGATTAAAAAACAAAAGCCTACCTACTTGATTTTATGCAGTAAAGACATTATGGCTCATTCTTGACATTCCAAACAGAACAAATGAGGGCGAATTCTTTGCACACGCTTTTTGCGTGCGCAATGGATTTATCGCACGCTGTGTGCTATAACTGATTTTCAGTTATAGTAAGTAGTGTTTTTTTAGAAATTTTCTAAGCAGTCGTAGAAAAAATAAATTACAGTACAGGTTTTTTTTACAAACATTCATATTAGAGAAAAAAATGCCTAATTACAAAGGAACAATCTATCTAAAATTGTTTTACCATTTGTTTATCTTTTAAATAGTCAAATTACATTTTTATAATCAATTTAACTTTACAAAAATTTTATGAAATGAAGCTGACAACAATGTCAATATGATCTAATGCAAAAATGTATGCTCAAGAATCTAGATGAGTTTTTATGAAGCATTTTACAAACTATGTTGCCGAACTTATGCAACTTTTGTTCGCATTTTTCTCGATGAATATAACATGGATTTTTTTTCGCATTTTTCAGGAATCCTTGAGAATGCCTCAACCATCGCGTTTATGCTCCAATCTTTGGACCCCCTGTATAAAAATCGTGAATCTAATATTATTTGGTAGCTTTCCTTGACTAAATTAAAAGTTGTTGAATGTTATGAACTTGCACTTTCATAGGTTACGTGCAATCAAAATTAATTATAACTTAAAGACATTGTAAGATTTTCTCATCACATCATGTTTTATGATGTTTTAGGTATCTAAGTACTTCAGTCCTCATCTAATGCCTCTTTTATAAATCACGATTCTACATTATGTTTATAATAATATGAAATTTATAAAATAAAAGATGATTTGCCTTATTATTAACTATGTATGGATTGTAATAATATTCATCTTAAAGAAAATTAATAGTTAGTGATGTTTCTGTAATCTATGTAAGATAGGTGTAGTACCCATACGGTAAAAAAAAGCTAAAAAAAATATATTTTTCTTAAAACGTCAATAAAGCATAACTTTAGTGACGTATATGACGAACATAAAGTAGCACTTTTCTGAACAGTATCATCGATTTTTTTATTTTTACTGCCGGCGACAATAAAAGTGACTTTTACTGACGCTACCAAATTTTTTTTCTTAAAACGTCAAATAAACATCACTTATATGACGTTTATTTTAAAATAAATAAAAGTCAACTAAAATTAGTAAATTAAATTTGTTATTAAACCATTGAATTTAGAAGTTTTAAGAAAAAGTATCGTTTACTACACAGAGTTAAAGTGGCTTTGTGTGCCTCGGCAGAATTGTATGTCTCGCTTCGCTCATCATACAATCTTTCTGCCTCGTCACACAAAGCATTACTTTAAGTCTTAGTACTAAAATGTACTATTTTTTATCCATAAAAATATATTTACTACTAAATTATCTTATAATGTAAAATTTGGGCGGTAGGAAGTTTTTTTTTTAACCAAGGCTTTAACATTTATTTTTCATATTAGGGTAGTTTAAAAAAAGGGAAAATGTGGGAAAATTATGTTCTTTTATTGTTTACCAAATAGTTCACACAAAATCGTATATGTCTGAATCCCCAGGTGTATTTTAATCACAATTTTAACAAGAATAGTATTTGCCTAAATTTTTATACCTACATACAAGGTACTTTTATGAAGGGTAAATTCAGTTTAGAGGGGTGAAATGTATGAGAATCACAACCACTGAGTACGGGAACGTCTGGATTTCTCTCCCTATTATCATAAAATAACGGTCATTTTTATTATACTCTTCACAGACAAGTTTATATCAAAAAACCCTTGAACTCAAAAATGGTACAATTCGAACGCTTATAGCTTGAAGATAACAGCACATATTAACGAAAAATATAGCTTAATACAAAGGCACAGTCTATTTAAAACTATTTTACCATTTGTTTATATTTGAAATGGTCAAATTACATTTTTATAATCAATTTAACTTTACAAAAATTTTATGAAATGAAGCTGACAACAATGTCAATAAAATCTAATGCAAAAATGTATGCTCAAGAATCTAGATGAGTTTTTAAGATGTATTTTACAAACTGTGTTGCCGAACTTATGCTACTTTGTTTGCATTTTTCTCGATAAATATGATATGGATTTTTTTAGACAATTTTCTAGGGATCCCTGAGAATGCCCCAAGTACCACCGCGTTTATGCTCCAATTTTTGGACACCCTGCATACTAATTTTTTTTTATCTTACGATTTTTTTATTGGCACAAAAACCTACTTGCATAAAACACGAAAATATAAATGTCAACAGTGTTTTTTGTACAATAAAACTATAATTATTTACAATCGAACACAAGAATGCTTTTTGTGCCAAAGTATTGTTAAATCAAAATAGTTCTTAATCATTAGGGTCACCACTTTTGCTAAAATAGGTGAACAAGTCCAATCAGTCACTTGTAATGAGTAACAAATAATTTTACAATTAGTGTATGTTTCCTAGATTGGTTTTACTTTCATTTTGGTTTCCTATGCACCTAGTTTACTATTGTGTTTCACTGTTTTAATTGAGCTGAATAAGTCATAAAAATAATGCACAATTTCATTACGAATATCAACGGTATTTCTGCTATGTTATGAATCACTAAATCTTTGCAAATCAATTTAACTATAAAGCTTGAATTATAGATGAATTAACTTAACTTCACTTATAATTAACGTAGCGCGACTGAAATAAATTATACGAAAGATGAAATCGCATTTACAGATCCAATTAACTTAACTTGACGTTTACTTAAGGTTCTATTTCTTAATTTTGGTAAATTTCATCTAATTTTATGTTAAGTAAGCCTCTTCACAGAGCCATCTATCGGCTACTAGACCAAATTTTTAAAATTACAAAGATTATCGAAGAATTTCATATGAATTTCTGTATATTTACAGAAATAAGACGATTCTAACATTTACCGATAGATGGCGTTTACTAAATTTGCTTGTGGTTAACTAACGTATAAATAATTTAGTCAAGTCAAGTTAAGTGGAGTAAAGTAGCTTTGAGTGGCGTTGAGTTAAGTTAATTGATCTCTAAATCAAGCTTAAATAAATAACATTTTTTTACTCTCTTCTTAAGAAAAGTCTTCTTAAAACGCAAATTTAAAAAAAAAAACCGTTAAAAATGTTTTTTTTTATCATTATACCTTAAAGGGAAATATCTCGAAGCATAGAAACTGTGGTTATGTAATGTTGGTTGCCTAAAATCAACAAAAAACATCACTTTCTGGTCATTGCTCAGTGGGTTTATAATAGTTAATTTTAATTAAAAATTGTGCTTACCAGCAACATCAATAAAAAATGCACAAGTTGACATATTCTAAAGGTCCATCAATAAGCGTTTAAACACAGAATTTTGGCAATTTAAAATTCAAAAAAATAGTGCTTTTAAATTGACAATATTCTGTATATAACCGCTTATTGATGGACCTTTAGAATATGTCAACTTAATTGTGTTTTGTTTATTTATGTTGCTGGTAAGCATAATTTTGTATTAAAATTAACTCTTATAAACCCACTGAGCAATGACCAGAAAGTGCTGTTTTTTGTTGATTTTAGGTAATCAACATTACATAACCACAGTTTCTATGCTTGGCGACATTCTCCGTTAAAACTTAAAAAATCAAATAAAAAACTTCGTAACTAATAAGCGTGGAAAAGTAAATATCCATAGACATGTTTACACTTATAAATCTAGATAATAATAAATTACTCAGTTACTCACTGCTTATTATTTATGATAATTTTATACCTTCATAGATTAATCACAAATATTTAATATGTGTTTTACTACATCTGATAAATATTAACAATTAACATTATTTCTCAGGGGCTTAGAAATTAAATACTTTATAAAACTGACTATTAAATAGGCAAGTAAAAAAAAATTAATATTGTCAATTTTGCAATATTTTTTTTTACAAAAACTAACACATCTTATTAAACAAATTTACGGTGTAGTTAGGTATTAACATATCTTCTTTATTGCTTAAAATTATTTGGTCAATCATAATATTCTCAGAATCATTAAAAGGAACAAAAAAAACCCATTAAACTTCCCGATTAAATAATAATTATGTACCTATCAGTACTCAGTGAGTAAAGTTAGCAAATTTTGTTGTTGTATACAAATACCCAAATTGGTATACAGGTATACAATATTTAAAATATTTTTTTTGGATCATTAAGAATTACAAAGATGATGGGTCTCGCTAACAAATTTACTTTCTAAAATCTTAATTATGTTCTAATTAACAAATAAATGGTTTATTGGAATAGGTATATTTCACCGATTAATTTTTAAAATTATGAAATGTCTAGATGATCTCTTATATACATACACGCTTGTATAATAAAAACACTTTCTATAGAATTAAATTAAAATCAAATTTCCAAGCATTTTTTTAAATTTTATTGATTTATTTAAAATAAAAGAAAAATCTTAAAAAATAATTTAAAAAAAGGTTATATTACGAGAGCTAGCAACCAAAAACAAACATCATCGAACGTTGTCATGATTTTTTGTGCATTACATTATATTTAATATTTCCTAACTTTTGTCCAATACACTATAGCAGCGTTAACAGGTAGCGTTTTCTTTAAACATCATAAGTGGGATGTTTTTTTTTAAATATAATATTATGTGCAAATATGAGCCTTAACACTGCCAGACATTGATGAAGTGAACATTTTTAATTTTGTGTAATCTGTAGACTTTTATGCGTAAAATAAGAAATTTTTATTACAGGGTTTTCTGTCCTTGGAAAGCACATTTGAAAAACGATTAACCCATCATAAATGGTTGGCAGGGTTATAGCTCGAAGGTGCAAAAATCAATTTTGTTGTACGAAGAAAACCATCCCACTTATGGTTTTTTTTACCTTTAAAAAAAAACGCTACCTGTTTCGCCTGTTATTTTGTTGGATTAGGAAAAGTTATATTAAATATTATGTTATATTAAAAAATCATGACATCGTTAATGATGTGGATTTTCATATCGATAGCTCCTATACTATAAACAGTTTCTTGATGTGTGTTATATATTTTATCCAACAGCTGTTCTAATAGTTTTTTCAAAAATTACCGCTTCTTTTATAGATTCTTTATATTAAGAATTATAAAAACTGATATTTATTTAGTGATTAAATGTATAGTATAGGGAAATAGCAAAAAAGATATAACTGGCTTTATGGTACGATACAGTGAAAACAGTATACATTTATCT
Source organism: Cartodere bifasciata (assembly GCA_963920755.1). Taxonomy (NCBI): domain Eukaryota; kingdom Metazoa; phylum Arthropoda; class Insecta; order Coleoptera; family Latridiidae; genus Cartodere; species Cartodere bifasciata. Next base: position 876,955 of record OY987194.1, on the reverse strand, counting down.
GCCACTCCACCGTTATTATAGAGCTTCGTTAAAACTGCAAAACGGTCATAAGATTAAGTGTAATATTTCATTCAGAACTCTAGAGAATACAAATGGACAGCTTCATTATTAGATAGAACTTTTCTTGTTTGTCGATACAATACAGGCTGTTCCAAAATTAGCGCGCATTACGTTTAGGGCATCTCTAGAAAGTTGTTAAGGCTACAGATTTAAATTCATAAATGGGATGTTCTGTGCACTCAAAAGTTCGTAAAAGTCATCTCCCTAAATGTCAGTTATTTTTGAAATTTTAACAAAATATGTAAAAATACGGAGTAATACATCAAATAACTATTATTAAAAATATTTAGGATAATGTTTGTGATACATAGAAGTGGTACTGATGCCAGAAATAATAAAAATATGGTAAAATAGTACTTTTGGTGTTTTTCTTTCTACATTGAAATCTTTGAACAAACACATCTATATTAGGGAAAAACGTAAGTTGCAATTTTAATAATTTACAAGCTTAAAAAAACCATGGTAAATTAACGTATTGGTTTGGCATGGACCACGTAATGTATATAAACCAAAAAATGTATCCATAGTCGAAAAAAAAAAAAACAAAAATAGTATAATGATTTTTGAAGTCAGATTTTTCGATACAAAGAAATAACCGATTTAAATAAAACCATAATACGTTTGTAGCCCTATTTTTGTAGTTTTCAAAACTACATTTAGTTTAAAAATACGATGACCTTGAAGATAACAGCACATTAACAAAAATCATAAAAATTGCAAAATTTTCATAAAATGGAATTGGCACTGTCAATGAAATCTAATGTAAAATGTATGATCAAGAATCTAGGTTTTTTTCTCCATGCATATAACAGATTGTTTTTTTCACATTTTTGTAGGAATCCCTGAGAATGCCCTAACAACGTACCATAAGGTTTATGCGCCAATTTTTAAACACACTGTATATTTTCTTTAAACGTTTAAAAAGATAGATTTGCCCTAACAAAATACCATGAACACCTTTCTTAACTTTCTTTCTATTTTAAAAACAAAAAATAAATTTCAAATAAAATTTTTAAAACAATTTTTTTAATACATAATTTTTTGTACCTTTTTCAGAAAACCCAAAAAAGATGAGTCAATTTCAAAGAAGCCCTAGCAAAGTTTGGTTTGGAAGCAACGACATCAGTCAAGAATGGCGACAAAACTCAAGTTCAAGTCCAGGCAGTCAAGATTCTGGTTTTTCCGATACTGAAAATTCACCTCCAACAAACTTAAAAGAAAATGAAAATGCCCAAAAATGTGAAACACCACAAAATGTTGACAAAGTTGCAAAAATACCAAAGGATATTTTTAAAAACACTACAACAGAAGTAGAGAGTCTAGTTAATTTTTCGAGACATTTTAAAGAAAAGTTAACCCCAAAAAAAGATGTTCTAGATAGCATAGAAGAAGATTGTAGTCACAGAAGAGTGAATTCGGAACCTAGTAGAAAAAATAGGTTTGTTAAAAATTCTTTACGTGGACAGAAAGTATGCAGAAGTTTATTTTTTAAAACCAATACTAATACTAATCAGTATGCAGTCGGAATATCAGATACCAAGAATTTAAATAATAATATTACTCATACTAGTATTAAAAACATTTCTTCAGAATCGAGTAATAAAAATATTACTTTTAACAACTGTGAACTATTAAATGAAAGTGCTCCAACACAAAGTTCTAAAAATCATAACTCAAGTGTCTCAAATAATTTAAACAAAACAGCTCCAGCAATTTTGGGTCCCAATTATTATGAAGAAGAAATAACATCTTTTAACGAAACTGCTTCGTTTTCAAGTGATGCTGAATCTGAACTAGAATGTTTATTTGACGATAAATTGGATTTCCCAAAACATACTTCTACACCCAAAAACATGGACAGATTACAAACCGAAGCAAAAAAGAAATTACCACTTCATTTGTTCTTAAAATACCAATCCGAACGGTAAGTTTTCCATTGATCAATTATACACAAGGTGTCCGCGTATAGTTTGCTTTTTATACTCTTCGCAGACAAAGTCGAAGAGTATTATAAATTTCGATCGGACCAAACCTAAAATCGTTATTTTTCGTCGTAGAACAAACATTTTATTATTGCGAAGAGTATCTAATAAAATGTGCATACATTATATAAAAAACATCCCTTGAATCCAATAAATCTGCAAAGAGTAACTTCTAACCCACTCAAAGATCTAACCCATTTCTTGTTTTGATATAGCAACTAGCTGGGAAAATCCAAGACATTCGGTGAAACAGTTTTTTGAAAAAGTGCCCCTTTGGAAATAATGGTCTTTAAGCAGGTAGACTAAAAACACGTAATCGTAAATATTTACCAAATGATTTGTCTAACTCATGAAATTTGTACAATCAATAAAGGTAATAAAAACGGTAATTTTAAACCCATTTTGATATTTGGGGCCGCTTTTTAAATGTGTTAAACACGGGTAGTGTTAATAAAAACTGCATGTATTTTTTTTAATTTTAAGAATTTTTTAAATTTGTTTATTTTTTTGAGTACCTTAATTCAAGTAAAAACTTTTTTTATAATTAAATTTTCTAAGAAACTGTATCGTTTTTGAATAAACTTCCAAAAACTCTCTAATGTACCTAATATTTTGCATTTATCTTGACAAAAAACTTGCTTCAATGTAGTGACAGTGGTCAGTGACATAAAAACTTCAAAGTAAGTCTAGTCTTATGCAAAAATATGGGGTACATAAGAGTGTTTTTGGCAGTTTATTCGTAAACGATACAGTTTTTCAGAAATTTTAAGTTTTAAAAATTTTTTAAATTAAATTGAGGTATTTAAAAAAATTACAAAATTCTTAAAGGTAAAGATATTACATGCAGTTTTTATACACACTACCAGTGTTAGTCCCATTCTAAATGGAGCCCCAAATTACAAAATGGGTTATAAATGATCGTTTTTATTACATTTATTGATTGTACAAGTTTCATGATGACAAATTATTTGGTAAATGTTTACGATTATGTGTTTTTGTTCTACCTGCTTAAAGGTCATTATTTCCGAAGGGGGGCACTTTTTCAAAAAATTGTTTTTACAGAATGTCTTGGATTTTTTTCAGCTATTTGCCATATCAAAAAAAGCAAACTATACGCGGACACCTTGTATAACAGCAAAAAAAAATATTAAAAAATTTTTGTACTAAAATTGAATTAATAAAATAGTATACAAACCTCGATAACCAATGTTTTAGCTCTTTTCTTGTCAATAACTCCTATTAATTCTTATTTTTTATAATTTTTAGAATACCGCCAATTCATATAGAAACAGAAATTGACAATAGGGCGGTTCAATTATGGTTGCAAGAGGCAAAAAAATCGTATGAACCAGAATGTATGACTACATTTCAACCTAAATCTATCTTAGCAGATTTAAATGAAAAAGTCACCAATATGGCCACTAATTTAACATCGAATTTAAGAATAATTTTATACCATTCTCGAAGCATTCAAAATGAATACCAACATCTAAATGGGTAAGTTTATCTTTTTCTACTTCCACCTTTAAATAGCCGAATCATTCTAATTAAAATTTGTAGGTTCCTTAGAAAAAAACCCAACCAAAATCTGCTTATGCAGGATTGTAAGCACTATCCCCAGGAATATAAAAGTGAAAAATTCCCACAAAATTTCCCTGACGTTTAGCCCCCATCTTGCATAGAAGTGAGGAGTTAGTTTCTTATTAATACCTAAACTATTTGGCACTTTTAAAAAAAGTTTTAAAAATTTTTAGGAACATTATTTTAATAAGAATACAATCATTTTTAAAAAAATAATTAAAACTCTTTTCAAAAGTGCTAAATAGTTTAGGTATTAACAAAAAACTAACACCTCACTTCTATGCAAGATGGGGGCTAAACGTCACGGAAATTTTGTGGGAATTTTTCACTTTTATATTACTGGGGGTAGTGGCTACAAACCTGCATAAGCAGATTTTGGTTGGGATTTTTTTCTGGGGGCGTTATTAGAATGATTGGGCTAACTTGGTTAATAATCGACTTTTTTATGAAAAACATTACAAAGTTAACAATTTCTTTTTTTCTCCAGGGAACAAGAACAAATTTTGGAACAAGCACAAACATTATCAGAAAATATCATGGATTTTTTACAAAAATATAAATCCCCTTATTTTCAACAACTTTCTTTGCAAAATGACGAAATACAAAAAACAAACAGTGACCTTAGAAGTCTTCAAATAATTTCAAACATGTATGATACTTTTAAACTTGTACAAAACCAAATTATTTTTGAAACTATCAAAAACTTGGTGGACATTTTAGAAGACCCAAAAAGTGAGTTACAACTAAGAGGGGCGGTCACTGGGTTAACCTCAATTGCATTAAGAGATGATCAAATAATCGATTATTTAATAAAAGCTGATGTTGTCCCAATTTTATTAATTTTATGTGAAAAATGCGAAGGATCCTCACTTCGATGTTTGATTTTAAGAGCATTGTCTACAATATGTTGCCAAACTTCTTCAGTAAGGTAAGAAAAACATATTATACAAATATCTATTTATACAACAAGTAAGGAAACGATGGTCATTATTTCACGAATGCGAAGTTTGCAAAACGAGGCTTTAGCCGAGTTTTGTAAGAGCATAAGTGAAATAATGACTGTTTCCTAACGTGTTGCATACAATATTTTATCTACGACCGCTTAATAACTTAAAAAAATTAAAAAAATAATAAACATTTTAAAAAAAATTTTGTAGTACATCCTGTAGACCTAATTGTCATCATGACAACATGTCAAATTTGAGTGAAAAAATGATCTCATTTCCTAACTTATTTAATTTCCGTTAGGTTATGATTTCATTACCTAACTCATTTTATTTCCGTGAAATAAAGTAAGTCATTAGTTAACTTAAATGAGTAAGATAAAGTAGCTGTTACCTAACGGTAGTAGATAAAATCTTGTTAAGGCTATAGATTCAAATTCATAAATGGAATGTTCTGTGCGCTCAAAAGTTCGTAAAAGTCTCCCTGAATGTAAATTATTTTCGAAATTTCAACAAAATATGCAAGGAGTAATACATCAATACCTATGATTAAAAATATTTAGGATAATGTTTGTGATACATAGAAGTGGTACTGAGTGCAAGAAATGATAAAAATATGGTAAAATAGTACTTTTGGTGTTTCTCTTTCTACATTGAAATCTTTAAACGAGCACATCTACAGGGTGTCTCAAAATGGGCGCCCACGGACCCCGAGGGGTGGTAGAGGAACACAGACGATACACAAAATCAGAAACAAAAATTTTATTGGGGGCCCCATTTTAAAAATATGGGGCTGCAAACTTGGCAAAGTTTGGCAACACTGTTAGTTTAAATCCGCTTAGTTTAAAAAAAATCAAGTTAGTAGGTGAGCAAACATAAAACTTCAATTTGACATTAGGAAATAGGTTAATGTTTATTTTTAATTTAAAAAATACAAAATAGTTTCAATACCTGCATTTTAACTACTTCTTTCTTTATAAAATGTAAAAAATCAATAAAATCATATCGTAATTGTTAAAAACTAATGTATGTTCGAAATAACAACAAAACTGTTAAAAATTACGGCCATAACAAAATAAGTTTAGACTTTTCTGGTAACACATCAATTATTGTTCTTCACGAGGTTCTTCATTTGGGGAATGATTGTAATTCTGCATTGGGGCTCACATTGGAACTTATTTCATTCAAATATTACAAACTTCTGATGCTGCACCAAACCATTTGGATCAAATCTGCTCTATTCTCAAAGAAATTTTATAGGGGCTCTTAATGCTGTGGTCGCTGTGGATTCGTATTACCATATTTCTTGTTAGTAAAAGGATCCATTTAAAAAAACTTGAATTAAAAATTGACGCAAACAATAAATTAATGACACTTATCACTGATAAATAAAATTTATGCTCAGTTTCCCTTAGTTACGAGCATGGCAACTTTAATCAAAATCAAAAGGTAAGACAATGTTGCCGCATAGATTTTGGGGTAATATTCTAAAAATTAAAATTCATTATTTATGGGAAATAAACATCATTGGACCGAAATTTTGCAATAAATAATTGGTTTTAGTCCCTGTCTTTCAATAATTAGGTAAATTATGTTTTATTATTACTTAAAAAAGTCGCTATAAGGGTGCAAAGTTTGTACCTTTGAAGCCCCATATCTTTGGAATGGGCCCGCACAAAAAATTTTCGTTACTGATTTTGTAAATCGTTTGTGTTCCTCTACCACGCCTTGGGGTCCGTGGGCGCCCGTTTTGAGACACCCTGTATATTAGGGAAAAACGTAAGTTTCAATTTTAATCATTTACAAGCTTAAAAAACCATGATAAATTAACGTATTATGGTTTGGCATAGACCACGTAATGTATATAAACCAAAAAATGTATCCGTAGTCGAAAAAAGAAACAAAAATATTTTAACGATTTTTGAAGTCATTTTCTACACAAAGAAATATGCGATTTAAATAAAACCATAATACGTTTGTAGCCCCACTTTTGCAATTTTCAAAACTACATTTAGTTTTAATATAGGATGGGGCCCTGATGTAGATGTGCTATTTAGTAGAATGACGGGAGCTCATGACTTATACGAGCTTTTAGGAGCACAAAATACAATAACTGTGAATTTAAATCTCTAGCCTTAAAAAGAAATGTCGCGAAGCATAGAAACTGTGGTTATGTAAAGTTGGTTGCCTAAAATCAACGAAAAACAGCACTTTCTGATCATTGCTCAGTGGGTTTATAAGAGTTAATTTTAATAAGAAATTGTGCTTACCAGCAACATAAATAAACAAAGCACAAGTTGACATATTCTAAAGGGCCATAAATAATACAGAATTTTGGCAATTTAAAATGCAAAAAATGGTGCTTTTAAATTGCTAAAATTCTGTATTTAAACGCTTATTAATGGACCTTTAGAATGTCAACTTGTGCTGTTTATTTATGTTGCTGGAAGCACAACTTTTAATTAAAATTAACTCCTATAAACAGAGCAATCACCAGAAAGTGGTGTTTTTGTTGATTTTAGGCAACCAACGTTATATAACCACAGTTTATATGCTTTGCGACATTCCCCTTTAAGAAAAAAATTAAAATATGCAAAAAAAATAAAAAAATAAAAAATTTGCAGGTTATTCGAAAAATTCTCAGGAATTCAACTCATATCAGATATTTTGGAAGACAGCTCGAGACCGGAACCAGAAAAATCGGAAGCAGTGACACTTTTAGCACAAGTAACAGCACCTTGGATAGAAAATAATGAAACAGTTCGAGGTTTACAAGATTTTTCAAAAAAAATAATCAAGAGTATAACTAAAATTATAAAAAATACGCGGTGTTGCCAAAATTTACTACTCTGCTGTGCTGCACTGACAAATATGACAACAATGCACTCAGAATGTGTTAAAAATATCATTTTGTACAATACTATTAAAATTATTTTGGATACAATTAAACAAAGAGGTACACAATCAGTTTATTTATTGGAACAGATAGCAACTTTAATTGCCAACGTTTCGGCTTTAAAGGAAGCCCGCCCTCAACTTATAGAAATTGGTACACCTGGAGCGCTATTATCTTTTTTGCATAGTAGTTCATATGGACAAGATATTGAAAAAAGATTACAACAAAAAGGAATAATCGCACTTTCGAGGTTATGTAGTGATAAATCTGCTGCCCAACAAATTGTAGATTTGGGTGGCGTTGAAAAACTAGTCAGAATGTGCAGAGAAAAAGAAGAACGTTTTAATAGCGATGCAGTTTTGGTTGCCACTTTGGTAAGAGACTTTTTATTCCCTTTTAAGACGGGGCCGGTTGCTTAAGGTGGCAGGGCACTTAATTTATTTTAGATTTTAAGAATTCTGATTTTTTTTTTGTTCTAAAATGATTAAATTGTAAATTGTTATGCACCCCGACCTTAAGCAGCCGGCCCCGTCTTAAATATGTAAAAATATAGATGCCGCAAAATATGTATTCTGCATGTGTTCATTCATTCATTCAAAAAAGCTAAACCTGATCAATTTAGGTGTTGATTTTTGATACATGAGCGGTTATTAAATGTATTTACGGATTGAGTACTTTAAATTTAAGAAAAAAAAATTTTTGCGTTAAAAAAAAATAAAGTAGGTTTTTGGTTTTTTCCTTATATTTTATATTTTTGATATTATTTTAAAACCAAACTTTCTGACTCCAAAAAAGGAAATATGGTCAATCTAATCCTACCATTAGATTTTAAAAATTCCGCTTGGTTTGTGAATCTTGAATGATTGAAACGAATACTCTTCTGCACAACAACCTGCCGGCCCCCTCTTAAAAGTTTACACCTTTTTTTCTGATAAGATATGAGAGTCTTTTATATTTTGCATATAGACAAATAGGGGGCGCCACTAACGGCACCACAAGTGCCAAACAAACCCGTTAAGTTTATTAGGACTATACCGAAAGTTTTGTCAAGATACGACAAGTGGTTTTGCCACAATAATTTTTCTAAGTTGGAGAGTTTTTGAAAAAATTGAATTGCGCTGAGAAAGTTTTTATGCAAACAGTTTTAACCACTTTTAAAGAAAATTATCTTAACAACAATGTCTTGCCAAGTTGATTTTTACTTTTGGCGACGATGCACCACATCAATAGACTATTTCCTGTTGATTCTTGAGTATCAAACATGGACCCACCAGTCTTAGCGCCCATCCTAAGACATCTCTACCAAAAACAGGCGGAGTGTCCCGGAAATACATGGATGCTTTGCGCCAGTTAAAACCCGAAAATGCACAAGTGACACACCGCAAGATTAAGACATGAAAGGCAATTAAATGACTCCAATTCAAGAATTTTACATTAGCAGTTGAATGTGCAAAAAATTATTTTCTGTTGGACAGCCCAATTTTTTCGGTAGGCACAAAAGTAGACTGGCTTTAATTAGTGACCCAGAATGATAACCAATCATAAATTTACATAACAGCAAAGTTTTTAGGGAGTTTCATGTAAAGACTAAGCCAAAAAGAGGTATACGTTTCCTTGCAGCTCGCGAGGTTTACAAAAAAATGTACTGTGGCGAAACCACTTGTCGTATCTTAACAAAACTTTTGGTATACAAGGTGTTCCCTAATGTCGTGGAAAAAACTCAGGGGGTAATTCCTGGACCCATTTTAGGAATAAAAGTTCATATAAATAGATGATCAATTTTGCGTCGCAAAAAAACTCCTAAAAAATAAGTTTTTTTGCTGTAATTTCGAAAATAATTTTTTCTCAAAAATGTTATAGAACCTTTTTGATTTATCTAAATATAAGCAATATTTTTCCCTTTGTAAAATAAAAACTAGAGCGGGTTAGGTCAGTGGATAGGTTAGGCCAGTGAATGGGTTAGATCAGTGAGCCTGTTAGAGTTTTTTTTATAAAATGTCAACATTTAATAGGATACTCCTCGCAGTAGGTAGAATAATAAAATTAAAAAATAATTTTTTTATTTTTATAAAAAAAATCTGCGAAGAGGTTAAACTATTAACTCTTCTATAAAAAAAAGAAAAAGATTTATTAGCGAATAGCATAAATAAGTATTAATTCTGACACTGACGTTTAGGATTTAAATAGGCTTTAGAAAGATGCTTTTGTTTTAATTTTTTTTTGCAAAGTCACCTTGACTGGTCCTAGACTTACCTGACTTAGAACTTTTTCATCACTAAAAACCTTTCTTTTGGCCTTTTTTGTCTTAAAAATTTGACAAAAAAAAAAACAAAAATACTTTTTAACACAGAATTTAATTTCCTTTCATTTTTATGACTTGACTTTTTTTTGTGAATTGATAAATAACGAAGATACGCTGTTTTTTTTAAATGGGGGGCCTAGGTGGGGCCGGACAAAAAAAACGTAAATATACTTTTTGTAAAGAATTAAAAGGGTTTTAATATTATCGAAATAAAAATTCTGTAAATTGTATAATAACTGAAATATGATTTTTTCTCCAGTTGGGGGGTGCAGGAGCCCCCTTTGTTATGATCCGATTTTTACCAATAACGAACTTGACCTAGATTTTAATAAGAACGATTTTTCCTGAAAATTTGAACTTGATGAGACCTTTGGTTCTTAAGTTAGAGTGTCTACAAAAAACGTGACAGACGGACGGACAGACGGACAGACGGACGGACGGACGGACGGATTTTTTGAAAGTTGTTCAAAATTCGATGAAACGAACGAATCTGCAAGAATTTTTGCTCTAGGATGATTTTTTACGATTTTAGAATTTTCAAAACAATCACAATATACTCTTCGTTTTTGACTTTGTCTGCGAGGAGTATAAAAAACGTGTTTATAGTGGTAGTCCTTAGGGGGTTGTAAGAAAAAAAAAAGTCAAAATCGGAGATATATGTTTATGGGAACTTTTTTTTTTAAAATGGGTCCAGGAATTACGCCCTAAATTTTTTCCACGTTATTTGAAAACACCCTGTATATTTCGCATATGTGACACAAATCTGTCTTACAAAAAACAGTAAAAAAGCAAAGTTTTCTTGAAGATAAGCTTCTTTTGCGCACCAAATAATACCCTGCTTTTGGACATCTTTATGTATTTTATCTTTTATTCATGGCTTTACTCACACAAATATTTAAGATCTGGGACATCAAGTAATTTTAATTTCTTTTTCTATTTCAGGCTACACTTAGAAAAATATCAGTAGCATGTGGGCCTCAAGTGTTGGACTCTCAAGATTCACAAGAACTAGTTGAACCTAAGCTACTTGATTCCTTTTTAGCATACTCTACTCAAAATGAAAGTTATGTATAAATAGCTAAAGTATCGATCGGAAGTCTGATTAATATATGTATGTTGTATTTAAATATAGTTAAGTCTTAATGGATGTACTTATTAGCCTATGATAAAGTAAATTAATTACTTATGAGTTAATTAATGAATCATGCTAATATTATAACGTATTCGTATACTGTGACTAATAATTTAGATATTATTTTCGAAGCCATTTTTATTATATTTGTTTTGTTTCGAATTTTATTAATTTATATTTTAATTTGTGTTGTTAAGTGTAATTTAATAAATTTTATATATGGTCAGTAAACTGGTATGTCTTTTTATTATTAACAAAATAATCTAATGTTCAATTTTAATTATTCACTTTTATTGCTGAATAGAAAGATACCGTTGGCGAGTGGCCAAACTAATATTCGTGACGTCACGAAAATGGACCTTCTAGAAAATAAGGCCTCCAGAATTCAAAACAATAAACATGAGAGTGCGCTAGTCTGATAAAATGAAGTATGCCTTGCTACGAATCACTTTTTGTCTGCCAAAAAATGTGACATTTCTCTTGTTGGAATTGTTTAATTATTAATCATTTGATTATTAATCAAAATTTGCTTTTCTGTCAAATTTTTACAAACTTAAAAATAATAAATTTGAAAAACTTACCGGTATATTTTTTGTAAAACATTATTGGCATTCCTTGCAAGTAATGTAGCACATCTGAAATCAAACAATTTTACAAAAATGTCATGCTATGAAACAAAAACTTACCTTTTGGAAATATTTTTAAACTTTTGCTTTTTAAAAAGGGGTTATTCAGAATAAAAAACTGAAAATTATTTAATATAAAAACATATATTTTTCAAACATTTTCAAAACCTTAAATTTAACAAATTACTGTTTTATTATAACTCTACATTTAAAAAACAATTAAGTGTAAAAATCAATCCATCACCAAAAATCTAAATTTTATAACATTTTTTTATCACATCAAATCTATCAGCTATTTTTTTTTTAATTTTATGTCTTTAATCACATAAAGTATGGTCGTCATAATGTAATATATAATTTTTAAATTTCTTTAATAAATATATTTCTATTTTAATGTAAAGCTAGACAATTTCTATCTATTTTGATAAAAATAACTTTAAACGCACAATGTTATGTTTTGTCTTCGAGAAATAATACTTTAAAAGGCTTAAAAATAAATTAACTGGTAAAGTTACAATCAAAAATTCACCTGCCACAAAAATTAAAAACAATTAAAAAACAAAATATAATAAGTAAAATTTTGTTTTAAACCTGAGATCACTAAAAAAAAAATTATAAACATATGATGTGAAATTCTATAAAAAGTAGCTAAAATTGGGGAACATTTAAAAATACTTGATACTAAAAATCAAGATATAAATATTTAGGAATATATTAAAAATAGGTAAAAATTAAGATAAAAACAAATTAAACTGTCTTTTTAAGATGCCTAACTAGTAGCCCAATTATTCTAATTAAAATTTGTAGAAAAATTAGAAATTAGAAAAAAATCCCAACCAAGATCTGCTTATGCAGGATTGTAGACACTACCCCCAGGAACATAAAAGTGAAAAATTCCCACAAAATTTCCGTGACATTTAGCCCCCATCTTGCATAGAAGTGAGGAGTTAGTTTTTTGTTAATACCTAAACTATTCGGCACTTTTGAAAAAAGTTGAAAATCACCTTAATTCATCATAATCGTCTATCTTAGTCATAGAGTCCTGAAGCATAGATTGCAGCGTTCTCTGTAGGTCCAAATTAGAACATTTTCAAAGTGCTATAAAATCGTTAATATTGGTGATTTTTTTATTTTTTTAAAAATGATTGTATTCTTATTAAAATAATGTTCCTAAAAATTTTTAACTTTTTTCAAAAGTGCCGAATAGTTTAGGTATTAACAAAAAACTATAATTTTTTTTTTATTTTACCCCCCTTACCTAAATGTCACGGAAATTTTGTGGGAATTTTTCACTTTTATGTTCCTGGGGGTAGTGCCTACAAACCTGCATAAGCAGATCTTGGTTGGAATTTTTTTCTGGGGGCATTATTAGAATGATTGGGCTATAGGTTTCTTTTTATATAATTTTTTTTGACAGTTGCTCTAAAAAGAAATACAGTTTTACAACAAACTTACATAAAATTACAAGACATTTTTTTTTGATTCGATTTTTTCTTGCTAATACAGCAAAAAATTAAGATTTCTTTTTAAAATTTTAACATTTTAAAAAACATAATTAGTAACAGAAACTTAGATTTAAACTGTTATAATTTTTTTTTAATCAACAATGTCTCCAGCTTTAACAAAATTGTGATCTAAAAGTTCATGAGCTGTGGCCCTTTCTTTAGGGTCAAATCGGAAACAAAGTTCCAAAAAATCAAGGCCTTCGTCGATCATATCATCTGGGGGGTCTGGACTTTGCCCCATGCCTACTTTAAACATTATTTGGTAGTTTGAGTCAAACTGTGCCCAAGGTCGCTGAAAAAAAAAAACAGTTTTTATATTAGCGTTCTATAATAAGCACATTATGAAACCCGGAATTTGGTTTTTTAAAGTTGCTAAATTGCTTCATTATTAAACCCACAATTTTATTTTATTAGCTTGGTTTTTTAGATGTAAAAAGATGAATTCTTCCCTTGCAAGGTACTTTTTATTTACAAATTTTACTATTATAAACTATCGGCGGACATGGTTTTTTTGGAAGAGGAAATAACTAGAAGAATTGGAGAAACGATATCAACGGTTACATTTTCTCAAAAACGCCTATTCATTCAGTTTTAAGTGAGTAATGTTTACAAATGTCATTATTCAATATGTCTGACCTAAATTTACTTTAAAATGTCTATGTTACCAATTCAATAAAAATAAAGTTTTAGGTTAAGTTTTTAATTCAAATAAAAAATGCTTTATAATAAATTCAATAGGGCAAACATAAAAAATGGTACAAAAAAATTTGTTTCGCAAGGCTTTTTTTAGCCTTTCAGTAAAATATTTAAATAATTTTTTTAAAACTCAAATTTTTTTTAATTCAAAATATTTATTAACGGAAAACTTAAAAAGTAAAAATTCTCACCTTTCCAGAAGACATTTCCACAACAACACACCCAACTGACCAAATATCAGCTGCTCGACCATGGCCTTCTGCCATATTTTTGGTAAACACTTCAGGAGCCATATAAGCTAAAAAAAAAACAAATCATAAAAATATGCATAGGTAATCCAAATGGACGTTTTTCACAAGTAACAAATTTTAATTTTGTGGTTAAAAATAAAAAGTAGCTTGGGCATGAGCTTTCACTAAAAATGTCTTGTTTATCTAGTGGCTGGTTTAGGTGTTCTAGCTTTTCTAATTTTAAATTTTTAAGGCACTTTTTCTTGATTTTGGGGCATTTCCCTTCCGTCCACTTCCACTATTCTAAGGTGTAGCACATTGCTTAGCAACATACAAATGTATTCTTTTCTATGTTTCTTGAGTCAACCCGCGCGCTTAGTGACAGATTGCCTATAATGTGGAATATTTTTATCTTTGTTTTGATTTACTTATCGTGGCGTTAATAAAAAATACCTAAAATGTAAGTAAGGCAATAAGTTAAGTCAAAAAATAGGCGGTAATGTCACTTTGACAATGAAGTAAAGGAATAGATTCAAGAGGGTGGAAGGGGAAAAATGGGTGGTCCAATTTAACGCAATTTTCAAATTTTATTTATTTTTTTTCTCGGTAAGTAAAAACTTGTATTATCTAAAAATTTGCAAAACACCATAGTTTAATAAGAGGAATTGATTTAGCAATTAAATTTTTTTATGAAAGAGGCCCATTGTAAAAAAGCCCTTTTAAAAGATATTTTATCTAAAATTTAACTTTTGTAAGAAGCACAATTTTTATTGTTAGATATTTATCATTTTTGGACACAATTTAACAAAAAAGAACTCTTTTAAAAGATATTTCATTTAAACACGAACAATTTTTTTTGGTAAATATTTATCATTTTTGGACAAAAATTAACAAAAAAAACTGTCATAAAAAAATGCAAAAGAATTTTTTATTTCCTTAGATAATTTTATTTTTTTTATTTCCTACCTTGTGTCCCAACGAATCCTTTTAATTCCCCAAGCATAGTAGAATGGAACTTTATCTTAGCAGCACATCCAAAATCACCAATTTTCAAGCAATTTCCCTCATCTGTCAAAAATATATTCGCAGTTTTTATATCTCTATGCACAATACCATGACTATGCATACAGGCTACACCAGATACTAATTGATATGTAAACCTTCTTATAAGTAACTCCGGAAGCCCACTTTCTGTACCAGCTACTAAGTTTTCCAGAGTTCCTTCGGCACAGTATTCCATAAAAAGTAACATTTCATCCTGTTTTTAAAGAAAAATAGGTATTAGGAAAGTTGTCTTTTATATTTAGCATATAGACAAATAGGGGGCGCCACCAACGTCACCACAAGTGCCAAACAAACCCTTCAACTTTATTAAGACTACACTGAAAATTTTGTTAAGATACGACAAGTGGTTTCGCCACAGTACAGGGTGAGTCTCTATGAATTTCCTCCCTACTTTTCTCAGTTATTAATATTTTTAAAAAATTTAAAAACTTTTTCAACTCAGCTAAAGTTTTTAAATCCATTGTCAAAAATTTTTTTTTAAATGGAACATCCTATATTTTTTTATATATTCCTTTAGAACTTTTTAGCCTGAATTTAAAAATATATAACATGTTAATGCTAAAATCAAAAGTGGCGGAGTTATTAGCTGTCTAGTATTTTTTTTGACCACCTGTATACTATAGGCCCTACAAAAATTTTGACATTCAAAAACTTTAGGACCTGCTAAGTTTAAAAAGTTTTTTAAAAATATTGATAATTACTGAGAAAAGTAGGAAGGGAATTCATAGTACATTTTTTAGTTAACCTCGCGAGCTGCAAGAAAACGCGGTATACCTTTCTTGGCTTATTCTCTACATGAAACCCCCTACAAGCTTATTGTCGGTTATTTTTAATTTTTTTTGTTTTCTTTATTATTCGTAGTTTTGTATGCGATATAAGAAATTCCACTGCCGAACAGACTTAAAATTCTGGGTCACTACGTCTACTTTTGTGCCTCCCTAAAAAATTGGGCTATCCAACAGAAAATAATTTTGTTTACATCAACTGTTTATGTAAGATTCTTTGAATTGGAGTCATTTAATTGCCTTTCATGTCTTAATCTTGCAGTGTGTCACTTGTGCATTTTCCGCGGGTTTTAACTGGCACAAAGCATCCATGTATTTCCGGGACACTCCGCCTGTTTTTGGTAGAGCTGTCTTAGGATGGGCGCTAAGACTGGTGGGTCCATGTTTGATACTCAAGAAGCAGCAGAAAATAGTCTATTGATGTGGTGCATCGTCGCCAAAAGTAAAAATCAACTCGGAAAGACATTGTTGTTGAGATAATTTTCTTTGAAAGAAGTCAAAAATGTTTGCAGAAAAATTTTCTTGGCACAATTTCATTTTTTCGAAAACTCTCCAACTTAAAAAAATTATTGTAGCTTAAATACTTGTCGTATCTTTACAAAACTTTCGGTAGAGTCCTAATAAACTTAAACGGTTTGTTTGGCACTTGTGTTGACTTTGGTGGCGCCCCCTATTTGTCTATATGCAAAATATAACAGACAACCCTCTTAAGTTTTAAAACTGGTTGCCACGTTTTTTGGTTTTTTTTATTTAATTATCATTTACCGAGTCATTTACCTAAATTTGAAAAAAAAACAAAAAAATAGCCAAATCTAAAGCTTTTTTTTCTTTCAAAACTAATTTTTACAGAAGAAAAAATACAAAAAAACTTACCCTATGGACTTCGACTCCGTAATATTTTACCAAATTTTCGTGAACAATGCCTTCTAAAATTTTCATTTCTTCAGCCACCCTTTTTATTGTTAAATTATCATTATGTTGAAGAGCTATTTCTTTAACGGCCATCATTTCACCTGTGGCATTATTGACAGCTGTGTAAACTTTTCCAAAACGCCCTTGTCCTAAAAATAAGCCAAAAAAAAAAATTTAGATTTTAAATTTTTAAAAAGCAAAAAAAATTCAAAATAGAAAATTTTAGGCTTAATTTTAATTTTTACAAAAATTTATTCGTTAACGAGGAATGTCGCAAAAACTGTGGTTATGTAATGTTGGTCCCCTTAAATCAACAAAAAGCAGCACTTTCTTGTCATTGCTCAGTGGGTTTATAAGAGTTAATTTTAATTAAAAATTGTGCTTTGCAGCAAAATAAATAAACAGCACAAGTTGACATATTCTAAAGGTCCATTAATAATTTTTTAAATACAGAATTTTGGCAATTTGAAATGCAAAAAATAGTGCTTTTAAATTGCCAAAATTCTGTATTTAAACGCTTATTGTATTGGACCTTTAGAATATGTCAACTTGTGCTTAGTTTATTTATGTTGCTGGTAATCACAATTTTTAATTAAACTTAACTCGTATAAACCCACTGAGCAATGACCAGAAAGTGGTGTTTTTTGATGATTTTAAGCAACCAACATTATATGACCACAGTTTCTATGCTTCGCGACATTCTCCTTTAAAACTTACCTATTTTAATGCCCCGTTGCCATGTGAAATTAACGTGTCGTTGTCTAAAGGTGGATTTACAAGCTCCCCCTTCACATTCTATGACTTTTCCAATCAGTCTTTGTTTTCGAAGTTTAAGATTTAAGTCGTTTTCTAATGTATCGATTGCCTCTCGTGTTCTTTCTAGATGTGTTTGTCTTAGAACGGATGTTACGTCACTTAAAGATCCACCTCGACTACCATTTCTAGAAATTAATGAATATAAATAATAAGTTTTAAAACTTATAAAATTTGGTAAAATTTAACAAATTAAAAAAAAACCAAACGACTTAAAAAAAAATTTAATTGCAGTTTTGTTTTCTACGCTTTTTAAATAGGTTAAAAGAAATTTTAAACCAATTGTTTAGTTAGAAAATTTATGAAATTTTTTGCATGAGTAAGAGTACAAATATTTTTATTTTTTTATCCTCACAGTCACAAATATTTTTTGTCTGCAATGAAAAGTCACATATTTATGTAAAACAAGCTGCTAAATTCGAATCTGAAACTTAAATATTTACAGCGCTTTTACTTTTATTGTTATGAGCTTTTAAAGGCAACTTCAAACGCGAATTTTGATTTTGAATATACTTTAATAAAAAAACAACTGTTTTACAAAAAATCTTAAAAAAGGTTTGTATTCTACAGCATAAAAATAGTCTGCTAAATAAGTTTTATTAAAATTGGAGATTTTTTGCCAAATACATATATTTATTAAATTTTTTTATAGATCAATTTTGATGAGCTTTAAAAAAAACCAAATGACTTAAAAAAAATTGATTATATCTTTGTTCTTTATGAGCTTTAATAAGTATAAAACATTGTTTTAAACAAATTAGTTTTTTCGAAATTTTATAAGGGGTATGCTATGAGCTTTCAAAGGCAACTTCGAACGCGAAACTCGGTTTTGTAAATGCTTCAATAGATAAAAGACTGTTTTACAAAAAATCTAAATGCAGATTTGTATTTTACAGCATAAAAATAGTCTGTTAAATAAGTTTTATTAAAATTGGAGATAAATTTTTTTTTGCCAAATACATATATTTATTAAATTTTTTTATAGATCAATTTTGATGAGCTTTAAAAAAAACCAAATGACTAAAAATAAATTGATTAAATCTTTGTTCTTTATGAGCTTTACTAAGTATAAAACATTGTTTTAAACAAATTAGTTTTTTCGAAATTTTATAAGGGGTATGCTATGAGCTTTCAAAGGCAACTTCTAACGCGAAACTCGGTTTTGTAAATGCTTGTAAATTTTTTTGCTAAACATTTTCATTTTTTTTAAATTTGGTAGATTTTAATGAGCTTAAAAAAAATCCCAAACGACTTTTAAGAATTTTGATCGAAGTTTTGTTTTTATATGCGCTTTAATTGGAATAAAAACATAGTTTTAAACAAATTATTTTTTTCGAAATTTTGTGAAGTTTTTGGAGCCGGCTATGAGCTTTCAAAGGCAACTTTAAACGCAACACTCTATTTTTTTTTGTAAATGGTTTAATCGGCAAATTTAATAATTTTTGTTGGAAAGAATCTAAATGCAAATTCGTATTAAACAGCTAAAGTTAATAAGTGTTTTTTAATCAAATACAATTTTTTTTCTTAAGTATTTCTTAAGTTTTTCAAAATTTTGTCGGTCGTGATAACCCTTAGGAAAAAATTAAATGACTGCGTTTTTAAAGTAGGATTTTTTCCAATTCTACTTCAAAAACTTATCTTGAAAAGAAACTAAGAATATTTTTATTTACCTTGTAGTATGATCAAAAAATGGTGTGTCCACTTGTTCCATTGGAGAAGCAGTTTTATCAGAACTTGTTTTTCGAGAATGTGACGCCGAAGATCTTTGACTTTTATAAGTAGGCCTTGGACTTGGCGAAGTCCCCCTTGATTTGGTTATTGAACTTCTAGGAGAAATTGAGAAAAAACCAGAATCTGGGGTACTAGGAGCACTCGTTCCTAAAAACATGTAAAATATAGAAACGGCACTTTCTTCCTAAGCTGAGATTTTAAATGCAAGTAAATTGTCCGTAAGTAAATTTATTTTAAGGACGCTATACAGTATGTCCAAAAAAATGGCTTATAAACGCGATGGTACGTTGTTGGGTCTAGAAACCCCTAAACAATTGTTAAAAAAATTCTCATACAAAGAGATTATATACATATTTACAATAGAGAAGATATGAAAATTCAATCTTTGGTTCCAAGATCCTTTTGTTTACCCAATGTAAGTTATATGAACTAATGAGTCAGTGGATGTATATAAACAAACGTTTTCAATGGAACCGACCTTTGCTAGCCTCTTCGATCTTGGACCCACTCTCCCGTACAATTCAAAAACCTAATAACTCTATTTTGACAGTTCGTGTTTGAACGAAGATTGTGCCAAAACTAGAGGTCTAAGGTTAGAACCAAAGCCATTTTTATAAAGTTTAAACATGTAGTTTTCCAATAGCTTTGGTTTTAACCTTGGACTTCCAGTTTTATTTTACCACTTGTTGATCTTTTAAATGGTCAAATTACGTTTTTATAATCAATTTAATTTTACAAAAATTTTATGAAATGAAGCTGACAACAATGTCAATATGATCTAATGCAAAAATGTATGTTTAAGAATCTAGATGAGTTTTTTAGATGTATTTTCACAATTAGTGTTGTTAAACTTATGCAACTTTGTTCGCAATTTTTTGAATGAATACAACAGATGGATTTTTTTTACATTTTTCTAGAGATCACTAGGCATACCCCAACAATGTACTATGGCGTTTATGCACCAATTCTTGGACATACTGTAAACAAAAAAAAACTGTGTCCGAATAAAATAAATTAATTTTTTTGACAAAAAATGGGCTTAACCTTAATTCATTGCGTAATTTAGCCTATTTACTTTTATTTAAAGAAACAAAAATTTAATTTCTTAAATAATTTCCGAAGGGCAAATCAGATGGGCAAATTGTGTACACTAATTCCTAACAAATTCCCAACAAATTCTTAGCAAATTCTTAAAAAAATGGACACTAATTCTTTTATTGAATTGCCCCTCGTTAATTTCTAAAGCTTAAACAACATTTTAAATAATTTGCATTTTTTGTAACATAGTTTTTAAAATAAATATTTAGTATCTTACCTATAACATGTTTTATACACATCTCCATATTCATTTTAAGATCATTAAATTCTTCCTCAGTCAAAAAACGAGTGTTTTTAGGTTCACAGACAGTTAAAAGAAAATCTAAACCTTGGTAAGCCCATCGGGGGCGCATGCCGCGCCCCCTATCGCATCTTTCTACAGCGAATCGCATCCATAAAGTTGCAAATTGTACCATACTTTTTATTAATTTTTCACGTCTTGCGTTTGGTTCTACATCTGTCATTTCTTGATAAAACTGCAAAATTATGAGAAAATTGTAGTATAATTTTGAAAATATGAGGCTTTAAAAATTTAAAATGAGTTATTTTAACAATTTGATAAGCAGGAGAAAATATTCTACTATCCATTCATAGTACGAGAGCTGGCAATCAAAAACACACATCGAACGTTGTCATGATTTTTTGTGCATTACATTATATTTAATATTTCTTAACTTTTGTCCAATACACTGGCAGCGCTAACAGGGAACGTTTTTTTTTAAACATAAGTGGGATATTTTTTTTTTAAGAAATTAAATGATATGTGCAAATATGAGCCTCAACACTGCCAACCATTTATGCAGTGAATATTTTTAATTTTGTGTAATCTGTAGACTTTTATGCGTAAAATAAGAAATTTTTATTACAAGTTTTTCTGCAGCACATTTGAAAAGCGATTAACCCATCATAAAGGGTTGGCAGGGTTATAGCGCGAAGGTGCAAAAATCAACTTTGTTGAACGAAGAAAATGATCCCACTTATGATGTTTTTACCCTTAAATAAAACGCTACCTGTTTGGCCTGCTATTTTGTTGGATTAAGACGAGTAATATTAAATATTATGTAATATCAAAAAATTATGACACCGTTAATGATGTGGATTTTCTTTTCATGTTGATAGCTCATATACTATCACAGTTTAAGAAAAAACATAGTCACCTATGAAAACAAAAACCTTTTTTTTTGAAAAGTTGAATTTCCCACAAAGTTGGCATAACATTTCAAATTAACTGTCATTAAAAATTCAAAAATGCCAAAAATAATATGACAGTTACATAAAACAGGCTAAAAAATTAAAAAAACGAAACAATTTTTGCTTGAAATGTGAAAATTTATAAAGAAAATTGTATCCTATGATACCTAAAAGGACTTCTTAACAGTGAGTACTTACATAAATAATTTCTATTTGTATAAACTTCTAAACAGTTTAATGATTAGTGCATTATAATGTAATTTAATAAAAAAATAAATACTTCTGTATATGTTGAGACCATTCTTTTTTATTCAGATGCCCTGAACATGTTTTTAAATGCATTTTTTATTTTTTTTGACTTTTCTTACATAACCAGCAAGCACAAGTGACATTAATGACAATATACAGGGTAAAATCTGTCACCCTATGGCTCGCCTCCTCTGTTTTTTTATTTTTTTAATTGTGAATGGATAGTATTTTTTTGTAAGTTAAAAAATTTAGTCTTACTTAAAACAAAATTCAAAACTTGTGGGTATTTTTTTTCTAAATAAACGTTACAAAAAGTAAATTTTTAAACTAAAGGAAGGTTAAAAAAAACTTACCTCGAAGCCAAATTTGTATCCTTGCATTAAAATTTCTCGTATTCTGGATTCGAAAGACTTTTTTTCTGTCTCGTCTAAACTTTTAAAACATTCATGATCGAATATTTTTTGTACTTTTGCAATGGCTTTTGGTATTATACATTTAAAAGCAACGACACTTTCCTAAAAAAAAAAAACAATATTTATTATGTATTTACTAACCTACAGGATGTCCAAAAATTGACTCATAAACGCGACGGTACGTTATTGGGGCATTCTCAAAGATCTTTAGAAAATTGTCAAAAAAAATCCATCTGTTATATTCATCGAGAAAAATTCGAACAAAGTTGCATAAGTTCGGCAACACAGTTTGTAAAATACATCTGAAAAACTCATCTAGATTCTTGAGCATACATTTTTGCATTAATCATATTAACATTGTTGTCAGCTTCGTTTCATACAATTTTTTGTAAAATTTAATTGATTATAAAAATGTAATTTGAACATTTAAAAGATAAAGATAGATTGTGTCTTTGTATTTAGCCATTTCTTTCGTTAATATGTGCTGTTATCTTCAAGATATAAGCATTTAAAGTTTCGCACTTTGGGGCCTTATATATCCGAGGGTATTTGAGATAGATTTTTTTTAACAATTTTCTGGGACTCCCTAGACATGCCCCAACAACGTACATTTAAATTTTTGAACATCCTGTTTATTAAGCAAAATATAAAGTAAATTTTTGATTAGTCAAAAAATTTATATCCAAAAATTATAACTTACTTTTAACATTTGATTGGAGTAGCAGTGCAAACTTTCATTTTTGATTTTCTTGCAAAAAGAAACAGTTTTAATACTCATTTCTCTTTCTTCTGTAAAAACTGTCTGAAGTTCTCGACAGATTGCAAATAAATTGTGCCTGAAAAAATTACAACATTAACACTCGATTTCACAAGAACTAGAGGTACACAATTTTTAAAAATTGTGCTCTTTGAAGCTCGTATAAGTCATCTTCGTTGAGCTCCCGTCAATTCTACTAAATTGCACATCTACATGAGGACCCTATCCTACATTAAAACTAAATGTAGTTTTGAAAACTAGAAAAATAGGGCTACAAACGTATTATGGTTTCATTTAAATCGGTTATTTCTTTGTGTTGCAAATCTGACTTCAAAAAACAAATATTATAATGAGTTTTGAAGCCAGATTTTTGACACAAAGAAATAACCAATTTAAATAAAACCATAATACGTTTGTAGCCCTATTTTTCCAGTTTTCAAAACAACATTTAGTTTTAATATACGATGGGGCCCTCATGTAGATGTGCTATTAAGTAGAATTGACGGGAGCTCAACGGAGATGACTTATACCGCGAGTTTCTAGGAGCACAGATCTTCGAAACTGTGAATTTGGAACTCTAGCCTTAAAGTAAATACTTACTTTAATTCTTCATCATGAGGTACATTTGAACAATTAGGGATGGAAGCAATCAAAATGTCGATATTATCGATGAATCGTTCTCCTATGCTTTTAAAAATTGAGGCTAAGATACTGCAGAATTTGTGTTGTAACAGAGCTCTTCCATCAGGGATAAAAGTAACCACGCTTGTTGAAAAGGCCCATTCGGCTTCTAATAGGTTTTTTTGAAATGAAGCATGATTTAATAAAGCCCAATTTTCTAAATAATCGAGGTAATCTTTAAAAACATCCTTTAGACAATTATCGAATTCTTTTAACTTTTTTTGGTACGTTATAGAACATTCGTTTAGCCCTTTACAAGCACTTTTAATATATTTGTCGATTCGTGATCGCTGTTTAGTTGCTGTTGTCAATCCTGTAAAAAAATTCTGCCTTAGACTTAAACCTTAGTTTTTATATTTGCGTTCTATAAAAAGCACATTATAAAACCCGAAGTTTGGTTTTTTAAGGTAGCTGAATTGCTTCATTATTAAACCCAACATTTTATTTTATTAGGTTGGTTTTCCAGATGCAAAAAGATTAATTCCCTTGCAAGGTATTTTTCATTTACAAATTTAACTATTATAACTATTAGGGGACATAGTTTTTTTGTAGAGGGAATAACTAGAAGAATTGGAGAAACGATATAAATGGTTACATTTTCTCAAAAACGCCTATTCATTCAGTATTAAGTGAGTAAAGTTTACAAATGTCATTATTCAATATGTCTAACTTAAATTCATTTTTTAATTCAAAATGTCAATGTTGCCAATCCAATAAAAATAAAATTTTGAGTTAAGTTTTTAATTTAAATTAAAAATGCTTTTTAATAAATTAAATAAAGCAAATATAAAAAGTAGTATAAAAAACTTGTTTTATAAGGTGAATTTTAGCACTTGTCCATTTTTTGAATATTTTGACACCTAAAATTGTCAAAAATTGTAGATTATAGTAAGTGCGAAAAAATGAAAATGTTTGTATTATTTTCTTTACGCAAACACAAATCCATTTAATTTCTTGCAAATAGTTTACATGATAAATCAATTTAAAATATTAAGCTACATGAAAAATAAGACAGGTAACAAATAAATAATTTATTACCAAAATACATTTAAATGAAAACAAACATATTTATTAATTTGATAAACATTTTTAATCGTGGTCGTTACAGACATTATTAAGTCTATTTTATAATTAAGTAATTAAATAAAAAAGTCGTAAGCAAATTTTAATTCTTGTGGGCATTGAGAACCAAAAGTGAAGTCATATTTTTTTGTGTAAAAAAAAGTAAGTACATTTTCAAATTTGCCCTATTTTTGGTTAAGATTTTGGTAATAACTGTTATAAATGCAATTATTTTTCGTCGCAATTTTTTTTTTAATATTCGTTTAAAAATTGTGTTTTTCTTAAAACGTCAATAAAACATTACTTTAGTGACGTATATGGCGAACATAAAGTAGCATTTTTTTGAACTGTATCATAGAGTTTTTATTTTTACTACCTGCGACAGTAAAAGTAACTTTTACTGACGCTACCAAATTTTTTTTTCTTAAAACGTCAAATAAACATCACTTTAATGACGTTTATTTTAAAATAAATAAAAGTCAACAAAAATAAGTAAATTAAATGTATTATAAAACCATTATATTTAGAAGTTTTAAGAAAAAGTATCGTTTACTACACAGAGTTAAAGTGGCTTTGTGTGCCTCGGCAGAATTGTCTGTCTCGCTTCGCTCACCAGACAATTTTCCTGCCTCGTCACACAAAGCATCACTTTAACACTTAGTACTAAAATCTACTATTTTTTTTGGTTTTTAAAGAAGGTAGTTTTTGCAAAATTAAAAAAGACATACCTTCTTTGAGTTCTCTCATTAATTGTCGAATACTTAGTAACGATGGATTTTCTGGTTTTTGCTCTAGTCTTAAACGTAAAAATTCGTGTATAACTTCCAAAGGGACAGATCCAAGAAATAGAAAAGTAGTTCTATAAGATGGCAAATTTAAAGCCTTAGCTTCTGGACTCCATGCTCCAAATCGCATTAGTTCTTCTTCTTCTGTCTCACAAATTTGCTGAAGAAATAAAAAATATCAAATTAAAAAGATATTTTTATGTTTTCAATTTTTAGCAAACAATAAAAAATAATTAGACTTCCTAGAGTTCCTAAACTCTTAATAACAAAAATAAATAAAATAATACCGTTAAATGTTCAAAATGTTTAAGCCTAGAGATTCAAATTCACAGATATTCCAATCTGTGCTCCTAGAAGCTCGTATAAGTCATCTCCGTTGAGCTCCCGTCAATTCTACTAAATAGCACATCTACATGAGGGCCCCATCGTATATTAAAACTAAATGTAGTTTTGAAAACTACAAAAATAGGGCTACAAACGTATTATGGTTTCATTTAAATTGGTTATTTCTTTGAGCTGAAAAGCTGACTTCCAAAATCATTATACTATTTTTGTTTTTTTTTTAACTACGGATACATTTATGTACATTACGTGGTCTATGCCGAACCATAAAGCTTGATTTAGAGATCAATTAACTTAACTCAACGCCACTCAAAGCTACTTTACTCCACTTAACTTGACTTGACTAAATTAAGGCATTTATAGTATAAATTTATACGTTAGTTAACCACAAGAAAATTTAGTAAACGCCTTCTATCGGTAAATGTTAGAATCGTCTTATTTCTGTAAATATACAGAAATTTATATGAAATTCTTCGATAATCTTTGTAATTTTAAAAATTTGGTCTAGTAGCCGATAGATGGCTCTGTGAAGAGGCTTACTTAACATAAAATTAGATGAAATTTACCAAAATTAAGAAATAGAACCTTAAGTAAACGTCAAGTTAAGTTAATTGGATCTGTAAATGCGATTTCATCTTTCGTATAATTTATTTCAGTCGCGCTACGTTAATTATAAGTGAAGTTAAGTTAATTCATCTATAATTCAAGCTTAAAATACGTATATTTAACATGATTTTTTGAGCTTGTAAATGATTAAAGTTGCAACTAACGTTTTTGCCTAATATAGATGTGCTAGTTTAAAGATTTCAATGTAGAAAGAAAAACACCAAAAGTACTATTTGATCATATTTTTATTATATCTTGCACTTAATGCCACTTTTGTGTATCACAAGCATTATTATAAATATTTTTAATCATTGTTATTGATGTACTGCGTATTTTAACATATTTTGTTAAAATTTCGAAAATAACTGACATTTAGGGAGATGACTTTTACGAACTTTTATGTGCACAGAACATCCCATTTATGAATGAATCTATAGCTTTAATACAAACAAGAATAAATAAAATAGAAATGTTAAATGTTCAAAAATATCATGTAATTTTTATTTTAAAATAGTGATGTTAATTTACCGGTCAAAAACGTAGTTAGCATAATTGCATTTCAGCATTTCAAAAATAGATGTATTTTGCCTAGGGGATTTTAAAATGACCAAATACTTGTAATTGTTTTGCCCACATTTACCAAAATTTGTAAAAAACTTTAAAAAATCAAAATGTTGCTATACATTTTTCTGCGTTGATAATTACATATAAAAGTTAGATAAACTTCGCAAATTAATTTCAATAACTTAATTTCTCATTGTCGATTTTTTTTATTATTTTTATTTTATTTTTTTAAACAAATAAAAATATAATTCACAGAACAAAATATAACTCACAGAACCCCCCTTAAAACGAATCAAAAATTGACAACCGACAGCCATTTCTTCTTCTTCTTACCTTTATTTTAGCCTTAGAATCATTTTTAGCAAAAAACATGTAAAAAATCCAGTAAAAAACCGGTAAAAAAACCTTCTCACAACACTATTTTAAAACATAAAATACTCTTACCTTTTCAAAAATACTCATATCTTCAGGTTTTTCCAAAGTAATCCTAGCTTTTTTCAAAACATTAGTGTGCAACATTTCCAAAAAATTTAAACTTTTATTCAGAGCTCTAGTTTTTAGAATATTTTCAATATAAAGCCTATACGGAGAGACCCCATCTTTCTTGGTTAGGGCTTGTAAAGGTGCAATGTTAAAATAGTCAAAGTAGGAATCTGTTTTTGCATCATTTGGGTAATCGTTAGCTGAAGAGGCAGAACTATTATTTGAATCTGAGGGTGAGCCACTTCCAGCTCCACCAGAAGGCCATTGGGATTGGTGAAGATGCAAAAAATGTAAAAATCGGCCTAAGATGTTTAGTTTTAGACGTTGTATTTTTGTCATGTTATACCTGTAAAAAAAGCCATTTTTAAGAATGGAAAATGATTCAAAATGTGTTTTTATATTTGCGTTCTATAATAAGCACATTATGAAACCCGAAATATGTTTTTTTAAGGTTGCTGAATTGCTGCATTTTTAAACCCAAATTTTTATTTTATTAGGTTGGTTTTCCAGATGCAAATATGTCGGGGGACATAGTTTTTTTGTAGAGGGAATAACTAGAAGAATTGGAGAAACGATATCAATGGTTACATTTTCTCAAAAACGCCTATTCATTCAGTATTAAATGAGTAAAGTTTACAAATGCCATTATTCAATATTTCTAACTTAAATTTATTTTTTACTTCAAAATGTCAATGTTATGCTATAAGGTTGGTCATAAAAACAATGTTTCATGTTGAATTTTTAATTCAAATTAAAAATGCTTTTTAATGAATTAAATGAAGCAAATATAAAAAACTCGTTTTATAAGGCGTTTTTTATCACTTGTCCATTGAAAAACTCGCCGCTGCGCGGCTCTTTTTCCGAACCTGGACGCGTGTTAAAAAACGTTCCTTATAAAACTCAATGTTTTAATATACTATTTTATATTTGCGTTCTATAATAAGCATATTATGAAACCCGAAATCTGTTTTTTAAGGTTACTGAATTGCTGCATTATTAAACCCCAATTTTTATTTTATTAGGTTGGTTTCCAGATGCAAAAAGATGAATTTCTCTCTTGCAAGGTATTTTTTATTTACAAATTTACAATTTTAATCTATCAGGGACATAGTTTTTTTGTAGAGGGAATAACTAGAAGAATTACAGAAACGATATCAACGGTTACATTTTCTTAAAAACGCCTGTTCCTTCAAAAAACGTTCTACAACTCTATGTTTTGTTGGCTGTCTAGTTTTAATCTTGTTAAGATACGACGAGTATTTTAGCCACAATAATTTTTTTTCACTACTACCTATAGAAAAGACAATTATTGACCGATCTTCTACCAGAGAAATCACATTTCTCTCCCTTGGTCAATAATAATTTTCATGTCTATGTACACTGTACAATAATGAAATGTCAAAACATATGTCAAGGTTTTATCATAAATAGAACGGTGCTTACAGCAGTTTTTGTGAGTTTTTTACGAAGACTTTCTTATTATACTCTTCACAAGAGTATATTGCAATCGATCAGAAAATCCTAAAATCGTCAATTTTCGTCGTAGAGCAAAAATTTGCAGATTCGTGCGTTTCATGACTTTTTAAGATTTTCATTTTTTGTCCGTCCGTCGGTCGGTCGGTCGGTCGGTCTGTGGGATGTCACGTTTCTTGTAAACACGCTATCTTAAGAACCAAACTTCCAATCCTATTCAAATTTTAAGGAAAAATCGATCCCTATAAGAGGAAGAACCCTATTGTTTTTGACAAAAATCTGAGTACTATAAAGCCCCCTTTTTGGCCCCCCAAGTGAAAAAAAAATCGTAACTCAATTATTATTAAATTTACAAAAAAAAATTATTTGACATAAAACATAGGAAATTTAATTCTCTATAAAAAAGTATTCGTTGGTTTTTTTGTCAGACCCCCCCGTTACCCCCCACCACAAAAAAACCTCCTATCTCCGTTATTATTCAATTAACAAAAAAAATCTTTTTTACAAAATTAATGAAAATTTAATTTTCTATTAAAAATGTTGGTTCATTCTTTGTAAAGTTAGCCAGTAAGGTTAAAAAAACAAAAAAACAATTTTTTCAATAGCAAAAAAACTTCTAAGTCCAAATCACGTTACGTGTCGGTCAACAAGGCCATGCCAAAAATATTTTAAACAAAGAAACAAAACCACTTGTCAGAACAAATAACCTCAAATATTTTAAATGTCAGAACTTACGTTTATCCTCTTCGTTAACTAAATTCTTCGTGTTTTCTGTTAATAGTTTGCACTCTTCGCAGATTTTCTTTACATAATTTTTTTTTATATTAGACTGTTAATTATCCTATAATAGTTTTCTTGCGAAGAGTATACCATAGAATGTGTAGCAATTATATAAAAAATAGACTAAGCTTTGATTTACAAAATTACACTTCTACCGATT
This sequence comes from Cartodere bifasciata, assembly GCA_963920755.1. Classification (NCBI taxonomy): domain Eukaryota; kingdom Metazoa; phylum Arthropoda; class Insecta; order Coleoptera; family Latridiidae; genus Cartodere; species Cartodere bifasciata. The sequence continues at coordinate 847,051 of OY987194.1, read as the reverse complement.
CCGAATTCTACCCGAGCTACTTATCTGTGAAGAGTAATTTCTACGCGTTTCGACTTCTACCCATTTCTAGTTTTGAAAACATAACTACTATAAAATACTTCAAAACATTTTATTGCACAAATATTTTAACGAAAAAAAATTTTTTTCACTTGTAAACATATCGCACTTTTTTCTGTAGCTGTGTCGGTGTTCTATCATTATCATAATATTTACAAATTTCTTAGCAGTGACCATCATATTATTTAAATCATTTACGCCATTTACGTGCAAATTATGAGTTATTTTGGAAAAAACACCCATTTGAAGAACTTTTTATTGTTTTGATTGACGTTAACGTCATTGTCATTTCCATGGAAACTTCCATTAATTTTTTGTAAAAATAATATACAGGGTTTAGATAAAAATTGGACATATTTTTAAATTAACATTTTTCAAGAAAATGCTAGTAGTGAAAAAAATAGTATATAAACCACGGTAGAGAAGGTCATTATTGACTACGCGCAATTGTGTCCCTTGCCGCTGCGCGGCTCGGGACACAATCTTTGCGCTAGGTCAATAATGACCCTCTTCTTTACCTTGGTTAATAATGTACTATTTTAAGTTAGAGACTTTTTAAAAAAATGGAATTGTGTCAAGAAAATTTTCATGCAAACATTTTTGACTACTTTCAAAGAAAATTATCTCAACAACAATGTCTTGCCGAGTTGATTTTTACTTTTAACAACTATGCACCACATCAATAGGTTATTTTTGGCTGATTCTTGAAATGCAAACATGGACCGCCCATCAGTCTTAGCGCCCATCCTAAGACATCTCTACCAAAAACAGGCGGAGTGTCCCGGAAATACATGGATGCTTCGCGCCAGTTAAACCCCGCGGAAAATGCACAAGTGACACACCGCAAGATTAAGACATGAAAGGCAATTAAATGACTCCAATTCAAAGAATCTTATATAAACAGTTAAATGTGAAAAAAATTATTTTCTGTTGGGCAGCCACGTTGTTTAAGGAGGCACAAAAGTAAACTGGCTTTAATTAGTGACCCAGAATTTTAAGTCTGTTCGGCTGTGGAATTTCATAAATCGTATAGAAAACCGCAAATGACGACCAATCATGAATTTACATAAAGAAAATTGAAAATAATCGACAATAAGCTTGTAGGGGGTTTCATGTAAAGAATAAGCCAAAAAGAGGTATACCGCGTTTCCTTGCAGCTCACGAGGTTAACTAAAATATGTACTGTGGCGAAACCACTTGTCGTATCTTAACAAAACTTTCGGTATAGTCCTAGTAAACTTCAAGGGTTTGTTTGGCACATAGTTTTTAAAAAGACTGTTTTTACTAAATGTCTTGGTATTTTCCCAGCTATTTTCCATTAAAAAGCTCATTAATCCCCCTGTATAAACATACTTTTTGCAATTTTTTTTTTACCCCTACCCGTTTAGAAAAAAAACAAATTTTAACATTTCAAATAAAATACAAAATTCGCATTTTTCTTGGGAATAAAAATGCATCGGATTATTACTGCAACGAGTATCTTATAAAATGTTTACATTCACAGCTAAGAAAATTCAAAAAAAAATAAAAAATGCATTTAAAAACATGTTCAGGACATCTGAATCCAAAACAATGGTCTCAACATATACAGAAGTATTTATTTTTTTATTAAATTACTTTATAATGCAGTAATCATTAAACCATTTGAAAGTTTACACAAAATAGGAGATATTTATGTAAGTACCCCCTGTTAAGAAGCCCTTTTAGGTATCATAGGATAAATTAGCACTTTTACAAAAATGTCTACAATTATCTTTATAAATTCTCACATCTCAAGCAAAAATTGCTTCGTTTTTTACAATTTTTACGCCTGTTTTATGTAACTGTCATGTTATTTTTCGCATTTTTCAATTTTTAATGACAGTAAATTAAAAATGTAATACCAACTTTGTGGAAAATTCAACTTTTCAAAGAAAAAGGTTCTAGTTTTTGTAGGTGACTATGTTTTTTTTTTAAACTGTGAATGGATAGTATATATATATATTCGTATGATTCTTCTTAAAGTTACAAGAAAATTACAATACGTTGTTCGGTATTGGTGGCGGCAACTTTTGCAAGCCCGGGAGAGTCCTAGGGACATGGTCCGGGCATCTAAGTAAACACACAATAAGAAGTAAAAACTTACCACAAACTAATAGCTTTAACTCTAGAAGTAAATTCAGGACTGTTATACAATGGATACACCTCCCCAAAGGCCTTACTCGATGGAAAAAGAGCCTCAGCAGCATCTAACCTCCTAGAAATATCCTCTATCTCCTTCAAAGCCTCGTTTTGTGCCTCTAAACAAGCCGAACAATGAATAGAAAGGCATCCTTCACAATCCTCTTCTACGCCAGAATCTGAGTTTTGTGTTAGGAGGGTTGAAGGGTGTCTTTGGAATTGGTAGGACATAATGTCGTTTAGGAGGATGCCTACAGTGCCTCTTTTGGTGCATAAATATTCGTCGGCCTCGGTGCATGTTTTGTTAGCGTGAAAGGCTTGGAGTTCGAGCCAGATTAAGTCGTTTAGTTCGTTTTGCCAGCGGCATTCTGCGTGGCTTATCTGGAAATAATTATATTTTTTTTAAAACATTAGGTATCCAGAATCTTTTTATTAGATGAAGAAAAAAACTTTCATTTTATTCGAGCAGTTATTAATTAAAAAAAAAACTGTTTGTAAAACTTTTTGCTGTGGATTTATTTTTTACGGCATTTTAACGGTATAAAAAGCACTTTTAGAAAAATCATTTTTTTTTAAATTAACCTTAGTTTCTGAAAAGGTAAGCGCGTTGAAAAATAGCAAAAATATAATAAATCTGAAGAATTCCTTAGAATTTACAAGATTTCCTAAAAGTTCCTAAAAAGTAAAAATATTTAAGAATTTTTGTAAATTTTCCGAATTCTTAGACAAGCGTTGACAAAATTTCCCCTGAGGTTTTCCCCTCAGAGATAGGAGGCCACAATTAATTTTTGTTACCAATAATAAGTGACTTACTAATTATTGCTTCTGTAAGAAAAGCTGCTAAATCCGAATCTGGCACTTAAATATTTACAGAGCTTTCGGATTTAATGCTACGAACTTTTAAATGAAACTTGAAACGGGCATTCCGATTTTTTTGAAAGTGCTCTAATTAAAAATAATGTTTTTTACAAAAAATCAAAATGTAGATTCGTATTCTGCAACAAAAAAGAAATCTATACTTAATGAGTTTGTTGAAAAACATTTGTTAAGCATTTTTAAAAAAAAAAACGAAAAAGCAGTTTTAAAAAAATCTAATTGCTGATTTGTTTCTAACAGATTTTAATCAGTATAAAATTACAGTTTCAAAGAAATCTATTTTTTGGAAATTTATCTCATTTTTTGTAAGAAATAAAAGTGTCCAAATATTTGCAGTTTTTACAATGGCATGACCACAAATAATTTTTTTCCACAATGAGTGCTATCAATGCTTATTTAAAACGAGTTTCTAAATCCAAATCTCTTACTTACAAAGTTTTTACGCTTTTGGTTTAATTTATATGAGCTTTCTAAAGAAACTTCTAACGCGACACCCAATTTTTCTCGAAACGCTTTAATTTTCAAAATATTTCTTTGGGAAAATTCCAAATGCAGATTCTAATTTCACATCATAAAATATCAGTCTAGAAAATAAGTTTCCATACAGTCAGAAAAAAAAAATTTGTTACATTTTTTTTTTAAGTTTTAAAAAAAACTCTTGAAAAAAATCTAATTGCTTTCAGAATATTCTTAATTTTTTACTTAAACTTTCATTAGCATAATTTTTATAAATAAAAGTCACCAAATTATACATTTTTAACAACGAAAATAAATACGAAAAATGTCATATGTCATTTTCTGCAAGCAACGCTAACTTCAGCCCGTGGATAAATACCTTGTTGCAACTTCACCCCGTAGATAAAATGCCATTACTCACGACTTGCAAGACAATTACTAAAGACTAAAGCCTAAAGAATAGTTTAAGGTTTAATCAAGTAGTGCGAAAAGTGTCATTTTAAAGATGGAAATAGAATAAAATACTTACATTTCTCTTAAACATATCCGCAGGGCATAAATTCTGTTTTTCTTTAATCGAACCAGACTTTACCAAACATGCCAAAGACTCATAAAACTCAACTCTATTATTTATTTCCTCAGCAGTTCCATTAGAATGGTCTGTCACTTCATTATGTTCATGAATAAATTTTCCAGGTGTTCCTTCATTTCTGGTTGAATGTTTAAATTTAGGGCATGCAGTAGTTCTCCAAGATAAACACATAAATCTTTTGTGATTGCCGATGTGCCATGAAGGTTGTGATTGAGCTATTTGAGAGTCCATTGATTGGCCGCCTTCAGGGTGATTTTTAGGGGGTGCTAAATCAAGTTTGAGGTCGCGTTCTGAGCCACGTAAGAGTTTAAGTTGGCGTTTGCTCTTTTTTGTGGATGCTGCAATTAAATTGTATGTTAAAAAATATAGAGTGCCTTGATTTTGACAGATATTGTCGCTTAATAGAGTGGCGCCATGCATCATTCCATCTCTGTCATCAACATATTAGCAAAGTGACAACAATTCTGTGGTAGGGAGGCAAAACGGGATAAGTATTTTTGACATTTAAAAAAATGTGTTTTTCGGACAACGAATTTTAATAAAAACATTTAGATATTTACAATTTGGATCAGCCATATACGTACTTTGAAACCTATTTTTTCAGGTAGTTTCTCACTATTGCATTAATATTGTTTAATATTTGCAAGAAAATCATTTTTAGAGTGACATGTACAATGACAGTTTTATACTTATCCCCTTTTGCCTATTTACCACAGAATTACAACATACATACAATTAATGACAAAATCTGTATGACAGAGATGGAATGATGCATGGCGCCACTCCATAAAGCGACAATATCTGTCAAAATTAAGGCACTCTAAAGAAATAGACATGGGCAATCAGAAACTTTTCAGTTTGGGAATATTCCCGGGAATTTAAAAAAAAGTCGGAAAGATTGGGGAAGATTGAACAATAATAATAGCCATTTTTTAAATTCTGGCGCCATTTTTATGTTTTATTTTAGCATTTTGGGCATGATCTGGAAATATTCCTGAATGTTTCCGTTTGGGAACTTTCGGGAAAGTTTCCAAATGAAAATTTTTGTTATATTTCTAGATGGATAATATTCCGCAAATATTCCTAAAAGTTTCCGTTTGGAAATTTTCGGGAAAATTTAGCAAATTTCCACGTTTCTTCCCAAAGATTAAAATTTTGGAAATTTGACACTCTCTATTAAAAAATAAAACTTAATAGACCAAAACTAACAAGATTATTTTTGACCTTGTAAAGATTTTTTAAAGTCACAAAAATGCACACAAATAAGAGTTTAGGGTAGATGTGGTAACCCCCAAAAAGCCCCCTTTAATTTGCAATATTAGATCACGTTGGATCTGCGCCAAATTTTACAAATGGGTGCCAAATAAAATTTTAAAAAGGATTCTGCGAAAATTATTTATGAAAAAAAATACCTACGCCCCCCAAATGTAGTTTTTTTTCTAAAAAAAATCCTTCATTCCATTTGGGAAGGGGACATATAAATTTTTTTAAAAACAGCCTTAATTTATATATTTGCAAAGTTTGGTGTAAATCCAACATGATTGAATATTACTCTTTGCCATTTAGGGAGCAAAAAAAAATTTTTAAAGGAAGTTTTTTTAAAAAAATTATTTTAAAATCTTAACCAGCACCTATTTGTAAAATTTAGTGCAGATCCATCGTGATTTAAAGTTGCAAATGAAGGGGGGCATTTTGGGGGGCTACCACACCAATCCTACAGGGTGTATCACGACGAGTATAAGGCATACGTATCTCAAAAACGGTTTGTTATATTTTTTCCAAATTTGGTATACACAAGTTTTGGGATAGGATGCATCTACCTAAAATATTTTTAACTTTGTGCCATTTCCGGTTATACCGGAAACTAGTGTCAACTTTGTTATTTTAAGGGGAACTACCTAATTTTTTTTTGATATTATCATTCTTTTTCACATTTTGCAAAATTTTGCACAACTTTGCAAAAAAAAATTCAAAAAAAGTTTTTAGTTTTTTTGTAATGAAGGTTTTTCGAATTTTTTTTACTGTTGTAAGTATTTAGAAGATTGCCGATTTTTTAAAAACTAATAAATGATTTTATTTGCAGTGTTAGCTTACGGATAAATAATGGTCCAAAAATTAACTTTTGTGATTATAAATGAAATAAAAGTTAACCGGAAGTAAGATCTCTGCCATTAAACCCACCTCTTTAAAAATTAAATTATCTCATTTTTTTTAAATGTAATGCCATATTTTTTTTTATTGTTTCTAACTGGGGTTTTTAATACCTTTTAAATGATGTATCATTGTCCTATACCTATCTCTACTAGTTTTCGAAATAATAATTTATTTCTATTATTACATGCTATAATGACAAAATTTGAGTTTTTTTTTAGAAAAATCTAGTAAGTCATGAAAACAAAAAACAACTATTTGACGTTTACCACATTTAAATTCATTGTGGAGTGACAGATACTTGTTTATTTCTTCAAAATTTATTCTAAAATAGTTTTTTGTTTTCATGACTCACTGGATTTTTCCATACAAACTCCAATTTTGCCATATTGACAACTGAAATTAACTACAATGGCTTAAATTTTGACAGATCTAGTAGCTAGTGTGCGCCCAATGACGTCATAAGTGCTTAGAATTTAACTTAAGTGTGCTTAATGATTTATTGTAAACAATTGTCAATAAAGTTGTCAACTGTCTGTCACACAACTGTCATTTAAGAAAAAAAATTGTTGCAAACATAAGTTCTTACTTCTTTTTTCGGTTTTACATAATTGTTTGCTATAGTAAATCAAAATGTTTTAATTTCGGCTTTAATATTGAACGGCTGTACAAGTGCAAGTGTATTTGGGACACTTAGTATCTTCAGTAAAACCAAATGATTATGTTGCCCACAAAGAATCTGTTCGATTACGAATATAGGTAATAACTTACTAGACGAAACACATTTACGAAATTTATCACACATATTATGTGTCGATTATTATGACCCATGTCCAGAAAATGAATATAGGTAATAAAAGGAAGCTTAGAAATAAATTGTTGGAACCCGATGAACGAAAGAATGTAAATACTTCCCAAGGTTAGTAGACTGTGCCTTCTAAATCCCGCTTTTCTCAAATTTAAAAAATTAAATTAGAAATATAAGTGCCTTGATTAGATGGCGGGTCCGGTAAACATTGGGGTGTTTGCCATTTTTCACTTTTTTTTCAAAATTCTTTCAAAAATGGTTAATTTAAGCCGTTTTATTTCGAAAAAAGTGAGGATTTTTCCGGAAAATAATAGTGGCCCTAAACTTTACTGGAGCTAGATGGCCCCTTTTTTGATGCGATTTTTCAGAATTTTTTTGTATGGTTGTCCATATTTTATTTTCCTTTAACTTTAAAGTTTTATCGAGAGTTTTAAGTATGGGAAATTTATAGATAAAAAATATTATCTTTTCTGTTTACCGCACAAAACAAGTCCATTATTACGGTTTTAATTTATAATGAAGATTTTACTTTAAATTGTCACTTTGACTTTTTTACATGCACTAAAAATCTAATGTAGCCCGCCCAGCTACTATCTGAAGAATCTTAAAATTGCGCCCAAAACTTAAGTTTGGAAGTTATCTCGTAACGCTAATTTCAGTTGTCAATAGCATGTAAAAATAAAAATAAATTATTATTTCTAAAACTATTAGAGATAGGTATGGGACAATGATACATCATTTGAAAGGTATTAAAAACTCCAGTTAAAAACAATAAAAAAAATATGGCATTACATTTGAAAAAAACTAGAATGGGTAGAAGTCGGAATCTGTAGAAGTCGAAACGCGTAGAAATTACTTTTCGCAAATGAGTAGCTTGAGTAGAATTCGGATTCGGTAGAAGTGTAATTTTATATTCTTTAAATCAAAGCTAAATCAGTATTTTATATAATTGCTACACATTCTATAGCATACTCTTCGCAAGAAAACTATTGAAGGATAATAGTTTTTGTTTAATAAAACAAATTTTATTTAAAAAAATCTGCGAAGAGTGCAAACTATTAACAGAAAACACGAAGAATTTCATTAACGAAGTGGATAAACGTCAGTTTTGACGTTTAACATACTTATGTGAGGTTATTTGTTCTGACAGCTGCTTTTGTTTTGTTGGTTGAAATATTTTTCGCATGGCCTTCTTGACCGACTCGTGACGCAATTAGGACTTTAGAAGTTTTTTGCTACTAAAATCATTAATTTTTTGTTTTTTTAACCTCGATGTCTACATTTACAAAAAACGAACAAACATTTTTGTTAGAAAATTTAATTTTCATTAATTTTGTAACGAATAATTTTTTTGTAGATTGAATAATAACGGAGATAGGAAGTTTTTTTGTGCTGGGGGGTAATTGGGGGGTCGGACAAAAAAAGTAATGAATACTTTTTTGTAAAGAATTAAATTTTCTATGTTTTATGTCGAATAATTTTTTTTGTAAATTTAATAATAGCCGAGCTACAATTTTTTTTTCATTTGGGGGGCCTAAAAGGGGGCTTTGTAGTAATCAGATTCTTGCCAAAAACAATAGGGTTCTTCCTCTTATAGGGATCGATTTTTCCTTAAAATTTGAGTTTGATATCGCTTTTGGTTTTTGAGATAGCGTGACCACAAGAAACGTGACAGACAGACAGACGGACGGACAAAAAATGAAAATCTTAAAAAGTCATGAAACGCACGAATCTGCAAAAATTTTTGCTCTACGACGAAAATTGACGATTTTAGGATTTTCTGATCGATTGCAATATACTCTTCGGACCTAGTCTTGCGAAGAGTATAATAAGATAATTTAATTTTTAAAGAGGTGGGTTTAATGGCCGATATCTTACTTCCGGTTAACTTTTATTTCATTAATAATAACAAAAGTTGATTTTCGGACCATTATTTATCCGTAAGCTAACACTGCAAATAAAATCATTTATTAGTTTTTGAAAAATCGGCAATCTTCTAAATCCTTACAACAGTAAAAAAAATTCGAAAAACCTTGATTACAAAAAAACCAAAAACTTTTTTTGAATTTTTTTTTGCAAAGTTTACTCAAAATGTGATAAAAAATGATAATATCGAAAAAAAATTAGGTAGTTCCATTTAAGATAACAAAGTTGACACTAGTTTCCGGTATAACCGGAAGTGGCACAAAGTTGAAAATATTTTAGGTAGATGCATCCTATCCCAAAACTTGTGTATACCAAATTTGAAAAAAATATAACAAACCGTTTTTAAAATACGTATGCCTTATACTCGTCGTGATACACCCTGTATACTCTTATTAGTGTGCATTTTGTGGATTTAGATTAATAAATACATGTTTTAACACATATAAAAAATCTGGATGTTGCATGGTAAAGTATCCGGTATGTTCTCGCGCATTTTTGGCCTACTTGACCAAGCATTTGTGACGTCATGTGGTTGCTGCACAGAAATTATATTTTTATGGTTTGCTGTCACATCCACTTTGTCCGTCAGTGGCGTCAGTAGAAACGTCAAAATACACAAAACAAACGTCTTCCAATACATGTCAGATTTTACTTATATTTTATTGTTATTTAAAGATATGCGAACCCTTAGTGTCCAGTTATAGAAAGATCGGCTACTATTTATTTAAACTAAATATTATTCTACAATTATTAAAACGTATTGTTGTGTGAATACTGAACAGAACAGCTGGTTTACGAATTCAAATATAACAAACCATTTTTATGGTTAATTTCGTTTTTTCTTTCTCCACAAGCAATATATAACCCATATTTTAGTCCATGTCCACATCCTTTCGAAAACTTTAGTAATAATTAGTATTAATGTCGCTGCCTTTTGTAAGAACCAAATGGTTTCCACTTTTGAAACTCGCTACCGCACAATAAATCATCGTAAAGTAGTTTATAAAAATTCACAAATTACTTCACTCAAAAACTTGTTTAAAAATAATAGTTTATACAACAATAAACAATAACAACAATAAAAACCTTTTGAATAATTTAAAACACCAAAAAATTTGCTAAAATGTTTTTAAAACTGCTTGTCATATAAACGTCAGATGAATAACAAGTTTGAACTAGGTGACTAGATTTAAAACGCTTCATATTTTTTATGTTTGAACATCAAAATAATAACTAGGTGACTAGATTCTTGCTTTGGTTTCATACCACATGACGTCATGCGCAGAATTGAACGAATTTTATTCAAGCCTTGAGCATACCAGTGTTCTTTGCCATGGGATGTTGTGTATTTTTTGCAAGGTAAAAAACTATCTATCTTGGTTTGTTCGGAATTTTTTTAAATTTTTTTTTCCTAAATCTTAGATAGACAAGATTACGATTTTGGAAAAAATCTGATTAGATTTAGAAAATCTTTTGGCTGGTCTAAAAAAAGTTTTTCTAAAAAACTTTACCTCAATGATAATTTTTTTTTATCATTTGAGAGGTTAAATTATGAACTTTTCCGAGAATTTTTCTAAAAATAAATTTCATAAATACCCAAACCTATCATGCGTAACTAATTTTCATAGGAAATAAATACTAATTTACTTATATTAATTACAACTTTATTTCAAGGTTAATGTTCCGGTTTTTTTTTTACTCTTACATAAGAACCATTGTTTAATTTTTTATCAAATAAATTGTAATATTTTTTTTTATCAAAAAAAAGCATAATAATTACCTGTATCCAAATCTGTCTTAGTTTCAAATTTTTGAATAAGATCATCATAAACGGCACATACAGTATTCCTTCTGTTTAAGGGGGCCTTTTTGGGGGTTCGTGGGGACACCACGGAACTAAAAAAAATAAGAAAGTTAAAACATTGCAAATAACGCAAATTTATGTAGTAAAATATTATATTCTATAGGTTGAAATAATGAAAATGTTTACTTTTAAAATTAGTATAAATAAATTGAGTTATTTTTAAATTATTTAAAGCCGGTAAGGTTTATTAACCTAGGCACTTTTATTTTGCAAAATTGTGCAATTTGCTCCATTTAACTCCAAAATTAATCTTACAACCTAACTTACCCTATGGTTTTTTCTCTCTGCCTTTTCTCCCTATTTTTTCTTAAAATCTTAGTTCTCGGAGGTGTTTTACCATAAATATCAAATTCACCCAATTCATCCGGTGAATTTGGGGACTCCGGTGAACTTTTTCGATACATTTTGTAAACGCAAACACTATCAACTAAAAAGCACTTTAACAACACTAATATTTTATTTTTTATCGATATTTATAATTATAATCGTTTACATAACAATTGGAATACTAGACTAAAATAGTTTTTAGAGCTAGTATTTCAAGTACCATTTAGTAATTGCATTATTAGCATGTAAAAGTAAATATGGTTATTATTTACCCATTTAATTAGTAGTAGATTAGATTAAATCTACTGAACTACGTTTTATTTCGAACTTTCATCTTGACTTGTCAAAACGACAAAAATAATTGGACCACATAACCACACTTTTTTTCTTGTTCTTCCTTTTTAACGTCACGGACTTTTAACTAAAGCTCACTTTAGGTTGTGTGTAACGCAATTTTTTTAGACGTGTTTTTGCACTTAAACAGTACTTATTCGCTCGTAGAATTGTTTAAATAACTTCTTTAATGCATGAGCTGTTAATTTTGATATAGAAATTGTTCAATTAGTGTTTATTTGGTAAAAATACTCTTATTAGCAGTCGTTAGCTTGTGCGTGACTCCAGCTTTAGCCACGGACTTTTTATGCTTAAGGTAGGTTTAAGCACATCGTAACGCAATACAATGCACCGTTTTTAGCCTTTTTAGGCCTTAATATCGATAAAAACAACGTTGAATCGTGTGTTTTATAAAAAAATTAGATGTTTTATGTAACAAAACAATCTTAATTAATGGTTTTTTGTAATTGTCTTTGATGTTGCCATTGCAAACAGGCCTTTAGCACGGAGTTTTCTGACAGCAGTCGCCTGTTTAAAATCCGTTAACTACCTGCGTGAATTTTTTTTATTTCGAGTTTTATCTTTTATCAAAATTTTGTGCATTTTGCAGCCGAAATGACATGAGCTGCATAAATCTATAAACGATAGTCATGAGTTTATTGTTTAAATAAGTAAAAGTGGTGTTTTCCAGGGTTAAAACCTCAAAATAAACAAGTTATGTAGAGGTGAAGCTCACGTGAATTGAAGAAATGATTCAAAAAGCAGTTTTTTATTTGATTTTTTGGATTATACACCAAGTTTATACCATTTTGGAGTTTTTCTACGATGGGTATTTGTATTTAAGTAAAAAAGTTGTGATCTCCAATGAAGTTGATAGTAGAAATAGTTTGGAAAAAATACCGGTGCACCTTACGGTTCTTTTGGGGTTGGAGGAACCCTCTTGCAAGGATTTATGCAATTTAGTTATATGGAGCATCTCAACAGGAATATCGTATATTAGTTTTTACGATTATAAAGGTTAGAGGCGCTGATTTTTGTCTAGTAATCAATTTATTTACACATGATAGGATACAGGTTGTCTACGTATAGTTTGCTTTTTTTTTGATATGGCAAATAGCTGCAAAAAATCCAATACATTCGGTAAAAACAGTTTTTTGAAAAAGTGCCCCTTTTCGAAAATAATGGCCTTTAAGCAGGTAGACTTAAAACACGTTATCGTAAATATTTACCAAATGATCTAACCATCATGAAACTTGTGCAATCAATAAAGGTAATAAAAACGGTAATTTTAAACCCATTTTGTAATTTGGGGCCCCTTTTAAAATGGGCTTAACACTGGTAGTGTTGATAAAAACTGCATGTAATTTCTGTACCTTTGAGAATTTTGTAATTTTGTTTATTTTTTTAATACTCCAATTTAAGTTAAAACTTTTTTACCACTTGAAATTTTTGAGAAACTGTACCGTTTGCGAATAAACTGCCAAAAACACTCTTAATGTACCTCATATTTTTGCATAAGACTAGACTTTATTTTGAAATTTTTGTGTCACTGACCACTGTCACTAAATTAAAGTAAGTTTTTTGTCAAGATAAATGCAAAATATGGGGTACATTGAGAGTGTTTTTGGCAGTTTTTTCGTAAACGGTACAGTTTCTCAGAAATTTCAAGTGGTAAGAAAGTTTTCACTTGGATTGAGGTATTTAAAAAAATAAACAAAATTACAAAATTCTCCAAGGTAAAGAAATTACATGCAGTTTTTATCAACACTACCAGTGTTTAACCCATTTTAGAAGAGGCCCCAAATTTCAAAATGGGTTTAAAATGATCGTTTTTATTTCTTTTATTGATTGTACAAATTTCATGATGGTTAGACAAATCATTTGGTAAATATTTAGGATTACGTGTTTTTAGTCTACCTGTTAAAGGCCATTATTTCCGAAGGGGTGCACTTTTTTAAAAAAACTGTTTTTACCGAATGTCTTGGTTTTTTCCCAGCTATTTGCCATATCCAAAAAAGCAAACTATACGCGGACACTTGCATACAGGGTGTCCAAAAAATGGCGCAAAAACGCGATGGTACATTGTTGGGGCATGTCTAGGGAGGTCCAGAAAAGTGTTAAAAAAAATCTATCTCATATACCCTCGTAGATATGTTGCCCCAAAGTGCGAAACTTTAAATGCTTATATCTTGAATATAACAGCACATATTAACGAAACAAATGGTTTAATACAAAGCTACAGTATATCTTTAACCATTCAACCATTTGTTTATTTATTAAATTGTCTAATTACATTTTTATTATCCATTTAATTTTACAAAATTTTCATGAAATGAAGCTGACAACAACGTCAATAAAAGCTAGTGCAAAAGTGTATGATCAAGACTCATAAATGGGATTTTTAGACTTATAGATGGGATTTTTAAATGTATTTTCCTAGACTGTGTTGCCGAATTTATGCAACTTTGTTCGCATTTTTCTCGATGAATATATCGGATGTTTTTTTTTTTGACAATTTTCTAGGGATCCCTGAGAATTCTCCAAGAGCGTATCATCGCGTTTATGCGCCATTTTTTGGACACCCTGTATTTACAAATGATAAGATAGTTCTTAATTGCTTTTTTTTTGTATTTTAGGCAAGTTAAAAAAGATGGAAAATGAATTTGAAAATACGTTAATTAATCTTAAAAACGAGGAGGACAACGTAATATTTCACAATAGTGAAAAAAGTTACAAGAATGGTTACATTGGTAGAAAAATTCACGTTAAAATTATAACAGAAAAAGATGCAAGAAAATCCTTGGCCAATATATGTAAAAATTTGTGTAATACCCCCCCAGAAAATATTAATTTTAAGTCTAAAATAGATATAGAATTCGTAAACCAAAAACTAGAACAAATGTATCAATTTCCAGACCCCTCAATAGCAATTTATTTTGGAAAAAACTTTAATACTTTTGGTTACCCCCCTTGGCAAATAAGGGTAACTGAATTTTACAATATTAAAAGTCATCACAATCTGAGTTTTATTGATTTTAATGATGTTTTACAAAGATATCAGAAAGTAGAACAACGGCTTGGTAAATAAATTAAATTAGAAATATAACTCGAAATAAAAAAAAAGCACAGTGATTAATATTTGATTTTTGAGAATTATTTTTTACTGAAATGTATATACATGTATTTATTAACAATAAAGTCCTATTGTACTGTCCCTTACATTAATTTTGTCTTAACCTTTTTTATTTTCACTTCCCTTTTAGCAAAACGAACAAGTTCCACAAAAATCGCTTTGTCAATATTTCAGAATATATCTCATTTGAAAAGGGGGCTCTTAGAGGGCTATAGAATAAAAAAAAAACAATTTTAGATTAAATTTTTAAGAACCTTATTCTGCATCTTTTTACAAAGTTTGATGTAAATCCAATATGATTAAATATTACTCTTTGAGGGCCATTTAGGGGAATAAGGAATTTTTTTAAAGGAATAATTTTTCCAAAACTTGTTTTAAAATGTTGTTCAAATAGCACCTATTTGTAAAATTTGGTGCAGATCCGTCGTGATCTAATTTTGCAAATTAAAGGGGGTATTTTGGGGGGCTACGCCAACCCTAAACTCTTATTAGTGTGCATTTTGTGGATTATTGATTTAGCTTCCTGAATAAAAAGTCAGATTTTTGTAAAAAGGGCATTTATGGGTCTTAAAAACAAATTTAAAATGTTTGGAGACTTATTTTATGTAATGTTGGTTGCCAAAAATCAACAAAAAACAGCACTTTCTGGTCATTGCTCAGTGGGTTCATAAAAGTTAATTTTAATAAAAAAATTGTGCTTACCAGCAACATAAATAAACAAAGAACAAGTTGACATATTCTAAAGGTGCATCAATAAGCGTTTAATTACAAAATGTTGGCAATTTAAAATGCAAAAAAAGGTGCTCCTAAATTGTCAAAATTCTGTATTTAAACGCTTATTGATGGACCTTTAGAATATCTCAAATTGTGCTTTGTTTATTTCTGTTGCTGGTAGGCACACTTTTTAATTAAAATGAACTCTTATAAATCCACTGAGCAATGATCAGAAAGTGGTGTTTTTTGTTGATTTCAGGAAACCAACATTACATAACCACAGTTTCTATGCTTCACGACATTACCCTTTAATTTATTTTTAGTATGATCAGAAAATTGTAAAGTCTAGGTTATTTTTTCGGCTAAGAAAATAAAAAAGCAATTTCGAACAATAAATTTTATTGATCAAAAACTAGAAAGTAACAAATTATTCAATAAAAATTAAGGGCATTTAAAATAATTACATTTAAATAAAATGAACTAAAAGGTTATTAGGAAGACTTGAATAAAAAATTCAAACAGTGCAAAAATTTAAACAATCCAAAATTTTATAAGCAGCAATATATTAATTCTATCAATTTTTTTTTAAATCATAACTGAAATGAAATTCTTAATAAGTACTTACTTACATTATTTTATTAAGCTATAAAATAGTTAAGTAGAATAATTCAATTGCAAAATTTAAATTTTCTCGCTTCTTATTTTGTCCCTATTAAAAAAAATATCAGTCATAACAATTTATTTTTTTTAATAACATTAGAATGTACCAATTTAATAGTTGGATTAAAAAAATTGTATTTTACATACTTGTATTTTATTTACTTAATAACAAATGGAGCGGATTCGTACAAAAATTGGTTGGGGTAACCTAGAAGATCTGTCATAACACCCGTCGTTCCAGATACTAACTGACATTACTTTTTAATTTTATATTTTTATCAAATATGAAGCTAATATACCAAAAAAATAACAAACTGCCGGTTTAAAACATTCTACGTACCATCTAAAAGGTTTGTATAACATTAACGGAGTGTTATACAACTTTAATTCTTCATAATTAGGTAAAATAGGGCATAATGACTCATTTACAAAGGTACTTTTAATGCAAAATACGTGCATCCAAAAAAATCCGCATTATTTTAAACATTCACGGAAATCCTTTTGTAAATGAGTCATAATTTTCTATTTTGCCTAATTATAAAGAATTGAAGATGTAAAACACTCTCTAAATGTTATACAAACCTTTTAGATGGTACGTAGAATGTTTTAAACCGGCAGTTTGTTGTTTTTTGGTATATAAGCATTATATTTGATAAAAATATAAAATTCAGAAGTAAAATCAGTTAGCATCTGAACCGACGGGTGGTATGACAGATCTCCTAGGTTACCCCAACCAATTTTTGTACGAATACGCTCCATTAAGAAAAATATTGGTACATTCTGTCAAAAAAATCAAAAAAGATATACAACCTTTTATTTATAGAAATCCCCTTTTTCTTTTAACCATTCTCAATGCCTATGATAGGATCTCTTACCCCTCGACCTTGAGCGTGACCTTGACCTCCTGGACGACCGCTTTGACCTTCTATCGTTCGATTTTGACCTTGACCGTTTATCCCGTGAACTTTTTGAAAAACTACTATTTTTCGAATAGCTTGACGATCGTGACCGCTTTGACCTTGAGTAAGATCGACGACGTGACCTTGAGTGAGAGCGGCGTGACCTTGAGAGCGATCTACGTGACCTTGAATGAGATCTGCGTGACCTTGAAGGAGATTTACGTGACCTTGAAGGGGATTTTCGTGATTTTGAATGAGATTTGCGTGACCTTGACGGTGATCGGCGTGACCTTGAGCTTCTAGTAGGTGATTTAGAGCGAGATTTTCGACTTTTGCTGTTTTTGGATGAATTTGAGTGTCGTCTTATTAATTCATGACTTTTTGATCGGCTTTTACGCCGAGGTTTGATATTTTTTACCGACTCAACGCTCGCGGAACGTTTTTTGCGAGTTTTGTGCTCTGATTTGTTAGATTCTGTCGAAGGTGATCTCTTTTTGTTGTTTTTTGATATTTCAGTCCGATCTGTAACACATATTTGCCTTATTTAGGCTTTATTCTACTAAGATACTACAACAAGAGCGGGTTAGATCAGTGAGTGGGATAGATCATTTAAAAAGTTACACTTCGCAGATAGGTTATTTTTTATGGCTATTTTTTCATTGTTATATAATTGTTACATATTCTATGTAATACTCTTCGCAGTAGATGATTAAAAAGGTGCATTTTTTATTTTATTAAAAAAAAACGTAAAAATTATTTTTTTTGTAAACGGGTGGGGATACAAAAAATTACTAAATGCTTTTTTATAGGAAAAAATACAATCTTTAATTTTATTAAGAATATTTTTTTCTGCAAAATTAATATTAACCGAAATATGAATTTTTTTCAACTTTGGGAGTGGTTTTTGGCCTCTACTTATTATTGATTTTTTCCAAAAACAATAGGGTTCTTCCCCAAACGAGATTGATTTTTGTACCAAATATCAAGTCAATTGAATAAACCATTCTTCAGTTATCGTGATAACAAGTTTCGTTACAGACAGACGGACAAAAAATAAGTCTTAAAAAGTCATGAAACGAACGAATCTGCAAAAATGTTTGCTTTAGGATGAATATTAACGATTTTAGAGAAGGTCTGATCAAATGCAATATACTCTTCGACTTTGTCTGCGAAGAGTATAATAACATATGCACAGTAGGCCCGCCTAATAGTCCAATCATTCTATTTAAAATTTATAGGTTCCTTAGAAAAAAATCCCAACCAAGATCTGCGTATGCAGGATTGTAGGCACTATCCCCAGGAATATAAAAGTGAAAAATTCCCACAAAATTTCCGTGACGTTTAGCCCCCATCTTGCATAGAAGTGAGGAGTTAGTTTTTTGTTAATACCTAAACTACAACATTTTCAAAGTGCTATAAAATCGTTTACATTGGTGATTTATTATTTTCTTAAAAATGATTGTATTCTTATTAAAATAATGTTCCTAAAAATTTTTAAAACTTTTTTCAAAAGTGCCGAATAGTTTAGGTATTAACAAAAAACTAACTCCTCACTTCTATGCAAGATGGGGGCTAAACGTCACGGAAATTTTGTGGGAATTTTTCACTTTCATGTTCCTGGGGGTAGTGGCTACAAACCTGCATAAGCAGATCTTGGTTGGGATTTTTTTCTGGGGGCATTATTAGAATGATTGGGCTATAAAAAGTAATGCTACTTTTAAGTTTTGAATAAGATGCTATTAATTTGGAGAAGTTTTCTTACCAATTTTAGTACAAGTGTACATGTTTAAGGGGAAAAATAAAAAGATACTGACCTTCCGGGATAGCGTCTACCTGTTTTTCAGATGCAGATGCTGGTGTAGAATCTCTGCTTTGATTTTGATTCTTCTCGATTTCAGATAATTTGTCCTCTATTAAACGCTCCGTTCGTGTAAAATCAGCCTTTCTCTTCCGAATTAGGTCCTGATGACAAAAAATATGCTTGTAGTCAACGTATTTTAACAGTTATTATGCAAAAAAACATTAACTTTGCGACAATTTAAACAGAAAACTGAAAATTTGTATATTTGTGAGGTTATGTTAACAAAATTTAAAAACGAAACTGACAGCTGCTTTTTGGATGACGCTTGCGTTGTTTTAAATCAAAATAGTACTTTTTTCAAAGTGTAAACCAATTTTCTGTCTAAAACAATACCTTTAAGCAATAAACAATAAAAAACAACATTTAAAACATCATTTTGCAACAAATTTCACGTTTTTAAATCCAAATATCACCAAATTAAGATACTAAAAAGACGCTATTATGACTAATCGGCGCCTTGTTGATTTTATTCAATTGTTTCGTTCTTGTTTGGTGGCGTTTTAGTACTTGCCTAGTGACGCTTGTAAAACTGATTTATTTTGCCAATATTATCGGTAAAATTGCAGCTAAACAGGTAAATATGACATTTTTTGGTAGCTTAAGACTTGCTTTTTTGTTGAAAGTATAAAAATTATGCGAGTCTATTTTTTTAAGGCTGTAATTTGCGACCAAAATTTAGAGGTATACGCCAAGCGTTTTGAATGTATTTTTAAGCCGATTTAGGGGTTTTATGTTGCTGTTTAGGTTTATGCGGGGTTTTTAAAATGAAGGTGGATATAAATGATGAAAATGCGGTTCTGGAGTTCTTGCGGGAACAGTACACAGATGAGATATGGAGTGATATGTCCGATTTTGAAATATTTCGGCATAAAAAAATGTACATTAGTTACAGAAAAATGGTGGATATAGGTAAATATACAGGTTGTTTTTTTGCAACGTAGGCAAGTCTCTTAGGTTCAGATTTTAAGCATAACAAAAAATATCAAAATAGAGTTTTGGACATGTTTTTATAAAAATGGCCACTTGGTCTCTTAGCAGAAAATTCTTCATTTCTTTTAACATTAATAATTATTTAGGATCATGGTAAAATTGCCTTAATTTAATTCCATGGTATTCTTGGCAACAGCATAGCTTTTTTACCCCATAAAAAGCTCTTAAGCAAAATTTGGGTGTATACATTTTTCTTAATAAACCTTAGGATTAGCACCGCTAGTTATTCCTGACTTTATGAGTCAGAGGGAAGAGGAAGAAGAAGTAAGTCCCCCGGATCCAGATGAACATCTCTTTAAAAAACCGGCAGCGCCACCTATTAGTAAAGCAAATCGTAGAACTAGAAGTAGCAGTGATAATAATGATGGTGGATACACATCAAGGGTTAAAGTTGCCAAAGGGGTTGAGGAAAAGCAGAATTGTAAGGAGAATAATGATGAAGTTAATGAACAACCAAAAGGTAAGAGCATCGTTTACAAAAACTGCTTTTTGTATCGTGTTTTTTTGTAATAAAAAATCATTAAAAAAAACAAGTTTCAAGAACCGTTGTAGTTACAAGGGTTGTCTTTTATATTTTGCAAATTGGGCACACCAGCTGCGGCACCACAAGACAAGTGCCAAACAAAAATCTTTAAATTTATTAGGATTGTAACGAATGTTTTTTTTTAAGATAAGTGGTGTCGCCACAGTAAAAAAAATGCTCGCGAGCAGCAAGGAAACATAGAAATTTTTTTTGGTCTATTCTTTACACAAAACCCCCTAGAAGCTTATTGTCGGTTTTTCGATTTTTTTATTATACTCCTCGCAGACAAAGTCAAAACTTAGGAGTAAATTTTGATTGTTTTGAAAATTCTAAAATCGTCAAAAATCATCCTAGAGCAAACATTCTGCAGATTCGTGCGTTTCATCGAATTTTTAAAAAATCCGTCTTCTGTCTGAACTCTGTCACGTTTTTTGTAAAGACGATAACTTAAGAACAAAACATCCGATTCTAGGTTAAGTTTGTTATTTGAAAAATCGGATAATAACAAAGGGGGCTCCGGCGCCCCCAAACTAAAAAAAAATCATAGTTGAATTATCATAAAATTAACAAAATTTTTTTTTAGTTAATATTAAAGCCCTTTTAATTCTTTACAAAAAGTATATTTAAGTTTTTTTTGTCCGACCCCACATAAGACCCCCCAATTAAAAAAAAAGCCGTATTTTCGATATTTTTGAATTTACAAAAAAAATTAAAGTTATAAAAAGGGAAGAAAATTAAAGTCTGTATTAAAATGTATTTTTTGTTTATTCATAAGGCAAATACGACCAAAAGAGAGTTTTTTGGTGACAAAAAATTCTCGTAAGTCTAGGCTCGATCAATCTGTGGTATAGTCGTAATAAAGTTGAAGGATTTGTTTGACACTTGTGGTGCCGTTGGTGTGGCCCCATATTTGTCTATATGCAAGATTGCAAGATATAAAAGACTTTATAAAAGACAACACTCGTAATCGTAGATGGGGAGTGTCGCTACCCTAAGAGAGTGAGCCGTAACCACCACGTGGATTACTTTGAGAGAGCGGAACCAACTGAAGATGAATATGTATATTGTGATAAATGTAAGGTTGCCGTACCAGACTTTTGTAGAAGATGTGGTCTCCTTATCATGTTAAGGGATACTAAAGTAAAGAAAGGGATACCAGACAGAGCTATGAAGACTTTACCTACTGCCTTTCTGGAAATAAAACCATCACCTATACATGGTTACGGAGTCTTTGCTAAGAGAAACTTACTAAAGAGATTGAAGGTTAATTTATAGTTAAATTAACTTAACGTCACTTAGAATTAACGTATCGTGAATTTACACAAAATTAAATTAATTATACGAAAGATGAAATCTCATTCATAGATCAAATTAACGTAACTTAACATTTATGTAGAGGTCATATTTCTTAATATTAACGAATTTCGATTAAAGCATAGGCATCTGTAACCGTTTTTCACCGGAGCCATCTGTCGGCTAATAGACCAAATATTTAAGATTAGAAAAAGAAAACCGTCAAATGGAAATAAAATCGGAACAGTAACGAAATTCTAAAATTTACCAATAAATGGCATTTACTGCTTTAAATTAGTAAAATTTTGATCTATTCACACTTCGGTATGAATAAATGCTCTCAACATTGAGCTCACAAAGATAAGATTTTTTTGAACAATTTAAATATTAAGTCAATGTCGAGATCGATTTATAGCAAAGACAGCATAGCTGTGATTAAGTAATCTATAAATGCAATAATTTGGTCTGGTTAATTTAAGTAAAGTTAAGTAGATTTAAGTGGCTTTAAGTTAATTTAATTTAACTAACGTGCGATCCACAAAATTTGACGTCGACTCTGGCTGTGGAACGTCAAAAATATGACAATCGACAATGTTTTAAGAATGAAAAAAAATTGAAATTTTACAAATGCATGGGAAGAGTCGACGCTAAATTTTGTGGATCGCACGATATAAATCACATTTGAAGGTGGGACCATATGAGGGGCTGAAGACAAGAGTAGAGAGTACTGAAGGATATGCTTGGAAACTTAGGAATGGATACTTAATTGATGCTAAGGATACTAAAAATTCCAATTGGCTTAGGTATTGTATTGGTGTGTTTTAAATAAGGGAAATTTTGGGTAAGGATGGTTTGTTTTGTAGGTATGTTAATTGTGCCAGACACTATGAAGAGCAGAATTTGGTCGCATTCCAGTATAAAGGTGAACTTTATTATAGAGCTTCTCGAAATATTAAAGCAGGTAACTTTATTTTTATACTTTATAGAATCTTAAATTTTTGGATAAAATTTTTAATTTTTTCAGAAAAGTAATGTAAAAATTGTATGGTTTTTTAGGTGAGGAATTACTGGTTTATTATGGTAAAACTTTTGCAGAACAGCTTGGTATCGATACTGATGGATACTTTAAGTCTAAAACTAACGATATAAAAGATAGTAAAGATACTAAAGAATATTTTACATCTACTACTAAATCTATAAAACATCAAACTAATAATATAGAAGATAAGACAGTTACTGATGGATATTTTACACCTAATACTGAAATAATAGAGGATGGGATATATTTCTGTAAGCACTGTAATATGGGACTTGGTGATAAGGCATTTTTTGAGAAACATGAACCTAGATGTCCAGACAGAAAGAAGATAGTACCTAAAATATTGTACAAATGTCAGTATTGTGATGTTAGTGTTGGGGATAAGGACTTTCTTCCAAAACATGAAAGAGGTTGCTGGGAGAGAAAAAAACTGCTAAAAAAGAGGTAAAAATATGCACGAAAATATGAAAATTAATAAATATCAATATTGGTTTAAAGAATATCACTGTGCCTCAAAGAGTTAAAAAGACTAAAAATTTCTTATTTGTTTTTCAATAAGAAATTGTGCAAGTTCAATGAATTTTATGCTGTTTGCTGGTTTTAAACTAAATAAAATGTATTTTTGGTTTTAGAAAAATGAATGATACAAGTAAAGATGATAGAGACGAAGATAAGGAGAATGTGGATAATAAGAAAGTATGGTCGTGTTATAAATGTCATAAGATATATACCAGAAAAGATAGTCTAGATAGACATGTAAGTGTGACACATAATATAGGAGGGAGGATATATAAATGTAATGTGTGTCAACATACAACAAAGTACAAATTTGACATGTCTAGACATAAGAGGATACATAGTGATGTGTATGTATTTATATGTAACATATGTGGTAAGGGTTATCATGAGAAAGGTGATTTATTGTTACATGTAGCTAGTAAACATAATACCTTACAAGATAACATACACCACTGTCATCTATGTACTTACTATACTGCATATAAAGGTGCTTTAAAGCGACATATAAATGATATGCATACAAGGGATACTATACATAAGTGTACACAATGTTCATATATTAGTACACGAAAAGGACATCTAACTCAACATATACGTAATAAACATACATCTACATACAGATACAAATGTACCACATGTAACAAGGGTTTTAATGACAAGAAATGTCTAATGGCACATCAATATACACATAATGATAAACCTAAACCATTTACATGTACACAATGTAACTTTGTCTCTGCACACAAATGTAGTTTAACTAGGCACATAAAGGTTATGCATTTTAAAAAGCGCATCTAACACTCAAAAATTAAATTTTTACGTATTTAGCAAAAAATTGATGTATAAAATAAGCTTTTTGATAGAATTACCTAGTTATGTTAATTTAATTTATTGGTCAAAACCTTAGTTAAAAAGGTCAAAAATGATCTTAGTTTAATTTGAAAAAACGGATGTATTTTGCATAGACGGTTCTACGAATTTGAAGGATACCATTAGGATCTTGCTTATCTTAAGAGATACAAGATTAGTTTACTGGAGAAAAGTTACCTATTTTCGAAAATACTAAAAAAGTGCATTTCGTTTATTTGGTCGTTACATTTTTGTTTTTAAGAGGATGTTTTTGAGACAACATTTGAAACTACATTATTCAGACCCTTTTTTTGTCTGCAATCAGTTAAATTTTATTTGTATCTAAATAATTTCAAAGTTTCAAAACCTTCCTTTGAAACACAAAAACCTAACACGTAAATAACCGAAATGCACTTTTTTAATGTAACCAAAAAACGGTTACAAATATAGAGGAAGGTTAATGGGCATTAAAAGTGATAACTTTGCCCTCATTTAACTGATCTTGTAACTCTTAAGGTAAGTAATCAAATGGTGGCAAATTCGTGTCACCCTGTTAAAAAATAAAAATTAGATTAGTTGTACGAAATCTACTCGCATATAGTTACGAAATTACAAAAAATAGCATTTATACCACATTTCTGTTTTCGCGCTGCAAACTGCGCCCTTAAACAAAAAACTCAACTCGCGGTATTACTTTAATCCCTAGGTATATAATATACTAATTTAATACAATGTGCTTCTTTAGTGTAGCTTTCGAATTTCCTAAATTTTGTTTTAAATCAAATTAAAAGCATTGCTAAAACCCTAGCTGAAAACATTGTTTTTTAAAAAAAAATTTAAATTAAATTATTAATTTTGTTCTTCGTAAAACTACGTAAAAACTAAAAAGTGCTAAAATTAATTTACCTTTAGTTCAGTATCCGAATCTCTTCGATCCATAGAATCTTCACTGTCAGAATCACTTTCTGTGTCACTTCCATAAGCACCCAAACCTGTTACATAACCACACATTTTAATTTATAAAACCAGAAAGTTTTAAAAAAATATAACAAGAATTTAAGATTCTCAAACCTGGTAAGGAAAATGTTAAATACTAAAATTCACAATAAATACTTAAGTGTATTTTCTTATAATTTAATAGTTTGTAATTGTATTGTAATTAAACCAACATTTGTAGATAAAATAAAAAATGTTTTCTTTCATAAGTTTTTTTTTTAATTTTTAATTTTAAAACTCTAAACAAAACTTTATTTTAAAGTTTTAATATTGTTTTAAAATGTCTAAACAACCTCAAAATAGAGAAAAATGACCACCGTAAAAATATCACTAAGCATGATTTTTACGTTGGTCATTTTTTTTCTAAAACAAAATAAAACTAAAAACTTACCAAGAGTGGCCTTTATGTTGGCACCACTGGGTGCGGATAAACGTTGATCTGAAGCTGAAGTGTTACACATTATTAAACAATTAAAATTTCATCCACAATGTCTAAAAAATCTCCTAAATAAACTATTAAATTTGAGTCAAACATAAAAATTGAGTAATATTTTTTTTTCAAATTATTTTTTGCCACAATGGTGGAAATAAAATACCTTTACGCTTTTTTATAAAACGCTGTCGTTCTTCAGTGCAGATTGTCTCAATTTCTTGCGAGGTCACTTTTAGAAGAATTTCTGTCATGGTTCTTCTCACTTTTAGCATCTAAAAAATAAAGAAAATGTATTTTTTTTTTTATTTTAAAACAGTAAATGTATCTAACTTACCAATTCTTCATGCGTTAAAGGAATAGGTTCAGGAGACTCGCTTCGCTTCTTTGTAATTTTTGGATCTTCATCAGAATTTTCATCATCACTTTCCTTTCAAATAAAGAAAAATACATTAACTTTTTGATTTTAAATGGAACACCTATGTTTTACTTTCTTATTATAATTTTTTCCAAATTCTGAATTAAATGACATAGCAACACTTAACCAACTACGAGGAGTTAAATTTTGACAATTAATATTATTTCATGAGTAAAATTAAACAATACAGGGTGTCCAAAAAATGACCCATAAACGCGATGGTACGCTCTTGGGGCATTCTCAGGGATCCCTAGAAAATTGTCAAAAAAAATCCATCTGTTATATTCATCGAGAAAAATGCGAACAAAGTTGCAAAAGGTAGACAACACAGTTTGTAAAATATATCTCATCTAGATTCTTAAGCATACATTTTTGCATTAAATGCAAAAATGTATTTTTGACATTTAAAAAATTGTGTTTT
The DNA here is from genome assembly GCA_963920755.1 of Cartodere bifasciata. Classification (NCBI taxonomy): domain Eukaryota; kingdom Metazoa; phylum Arthropoda; class Insecta; order Coleoptera; family Latridiidae; genus Cartodere; species Cartodere bifasciata. The sequence continues at coordinate 820,756 of OY987194.1, read as the reverse complement.
TCGGACACCGAATTTTAATAGAAGCATGTGGATATTTACAATTTGGATCAGCCATATTCGTACTTTGAAACCTATTTTTTCAACTAGCTTTTCACTGTTGCATTAATATTGTTTAAAATTTGCAAGAATAACATCTTTAGAGTGACATGTACAAATGACAGTTTTATACTTATAACACAAAATAAGTGTAAAAAAAATTAATTTTACTCCCATAATTGAATTTAGAATTTAGCAAAGATTCCAATAAAAAAATAAATCATAGGATGTCAAATTCAAAATAAAAAGCAAATGTCGGTTTTAAATAAATGCGTAGAGATAAAAATACCAAAATACCAAATTTTGTCTATCGCAAACAATTATGCAAAACAAATTTAAGCTAGCATTTTTAGTTTTCGAGATAATATTGCTGCGTCTTATGTTAGCGATTCTGTAGTTTCTTAAATATCATTTAGTTTTTTTGCTTACAAATTTGCTTTTCTGCTGCTCCTGCATTGTATTTTTTAGAATTTCCATTTTTTGTTTTTCAGTTTGTTTCATTCTTGCTTCATATTTGTCTTGAAGAATTTTTTCTCGCTCTTTTTCTACTTGCTTTTGTTTCTCACGTTCCATTTTTTCCAAACCTACAAATCGTTTTTTAAAATTTATATTTTTTTAACAACCAATAATTTAAAGACCTATATTTTATGTGTCTTTTAATTAAAAACGAATTTAAAATATTCATAACGAGCTACAAAACATAAATTTTTCAGTAACTTTTTAAAATATCCATTCATTCTGGGACACACTGTACAAAAAAAAGTAAAATTAAATAAAAAACAGTACCTTCACGTATCCAAGCAGGTAAAGTCTTCCGTTTCGCCGCATCTAACTGCCCAATGGGGTCCTCTACCTCAGGAATTAACGGCTCCCCAATTACAACTGGCACAGCCGGTATATTTTTCGACAACACATTCACTTTACTATATCTTCGATTATGCGGCTTAATATGTTTCGGGAGCCACTGCTGCTGATTCCTGGGGACCCTACTCCCCACTTGGGGGGCTGTATTATAACCCGGCGAACTATATGAGTTTTCCAAGACTTCAGACGGTAAATGGTTAAATTGCGGCGTTGGTAGAAGAGCTGTTTTGGTTATGTTCGGTGGAGGTGGCGTAGGGGGCACCCAATTAGCCCCCCATGTGCCCCAATTTGGTGCTGGTGGTGCCCCACTTGTCCAATTTGCGTTATTAGTGTCGTGCCCCCAACTAGTGTCATCTTTCTCGTTTTCTACCTCCATGTCAGCTAATCCTCCATCATCCTTGTTTTGCAGCCCCTTAAGAGGGCGCTCTGTACCAGGTATAGGCGGTGGACCAGCTTCTTTCATCATTATCCATTGCTGTGCTAAAGCGGCCCAATCGACTTGGTCGTTTGCCATATTTTGGTATGCCGCTTGGTTTATTGGCCATTGCGTTGGGGCACCCGTGGATTCAGGACCAGAATACATTTTTGCAGGTTTTTAGACACTATTTAATACGAAAGAAACGGTAAAACATGTTAAAATCGTTCAGAAATAGGCAAAAGAACCAAGAAGTGTGTTAACGAGTCGCTATTTTTATTATGACATTGACGTTTACGCACGGAGTTTTTAAAGCACGGAAATATTTAAAAAATCAATAAAAACACTCTAGTTAGGGCAAAACATGTCCTAATGAGTTTTTAATAAGAGCAAAACGTTATAAATTATGTTTTTATAGCCTAAAATGCTTTAAAAACAGTAAAAATTGCAATTTTAGTCTGCGTTACGTCAGTTGTAAACCAACCTTTATTTCTAGTCCTTGCGCATTCTAACCTTTGAACGTACACAACTCTGACGTTAAAAATCATGAGTGCCATGTAATGTAATAAAAGTGTTTATTTAAGCGATTTCAGCAAAAAAAAACGCTTTTATGCTTGTTTCTGATGTTTATTTAACGCAGCGGCACTTTCTACATTTAATTTAATTCACAAAATTGCCTAACAATGGCTAAAACCACCGTGAGGCAGCGTCGAAATCCTAACGCGTCCAACGACAAAAATAGCAGTAGTAGTAATGGTAGTGTTAGTACAAAAGGCGCAAATGTAAACTCATTTAACCTGTTTTCATACTGGAAACAAATAATTGGATGTGTGGTGCTTGGAATTGCTGTAGTTTTTGGTTATTTGGGGTATTTAGAAACGCGAGTCAATACTCCATATGACGATAAAAAATGTGTAATTGCCAGCGGTTTAGACGTTCCTGAACAGTTTTGGGGGACCTACAGACCTGGGGCGTACTTTGGGCTCAAGACTCGTGATCCGCAATCACTTGTAACAGGTTTAATGTGGTATTTTCCTAAAAGACTAAGACCAGGAGGTGACGGCATAAGACATTGGTGTGAACAAAGCGATAATTTAGAAAAATACGGTTGGTTACAGCACGATGGGACGAATTTTGGTGTTCAAGAAATAATAGACGGTCCATTTGTGCTTAAAACTTCCTTTGTAAAACGTTTAGGGGGGCTAAATGGGGGCGATTTCACAGCAAGAATTTCTGTTGATGTTAAAAACACTAAAATCAGAGAGGGCTTAGGTGAGGATGCGTCTTTTGTTTGGTATGCCGCCTTAGATGAAAATACGAAAGGTTTTATTAGCCCAACAAATTCAGCGTCTAAATTAACAGGAATTAGGGGTGAAACTTCTGGTTTAGGGGAGTTTACTATCAAAATTTACAATCAATCTGGTAAGTACTTGTGTTTTTTTAACAAATAATTATCTTAACTACCATGGGTGTCCAAAAAATGGCGCATAAACGCGATGGTACGTTGTTGGGGCATGTCTAAGGAGCCCTAGAAAATTGTTAAAAAAAATCCATCTGTTATATTCATCGAGAAAAATGCGAACAAAGTTGCATAAATTCGGCAACACAGTCTAGGAAATTACATCTAAAAATCCAATCTATAAGTCTAAAAATCCCATCTATGAGTCTTGATCATACACTTTTGCACTAGATTTTATTGACGTTGTTGTCAGCTTCATTTCATGAAAATTTTGTAATATTAAATTGATTTTAAAAATGTAATTTGACCATTTAATAAATAAACAAATGGTTGAATGGTTTAAGATATACTGTAGCTTTGTATTAAACCATTTGTTTCGTTAATATGTGCTGTTATATTCAAGATATAAGCATTTAAAGTTTCGCACTATGAGGCAACATATCTCCGAGGGTATATGAGATAGATTTTTTTTTAACAATTTTCTGGGGATCCAGCCATGCCCCAACAACGTATCATCGTGTTTATGCGCCATTTTTTTGACACTCTGAATAAGGTGTCAGAGTTTAATTTGCTTTGTTGTCTTTTATATTTTGCATATAGACAAATAGGAGGCTCCTCCAACGGCACCACATGTGCCAAACAAACCCTTCAAGTTTATTAGGACTATACTGAAAGTTTTGTTAAGATACGACAAGTGGTTTTGCCACAGTAAATGTTTTAGTTAACCTCGCGAGCTGCAAGGAAACGCGGTATACCTCTTTTTGGCTTATTCTTTACATAACACCCCCTGCAAGCTTATTGTCGGTTATTTTTAATTTTTTTATGTTTTTATTTCATTCGTAGTTTTGTATGCGATTTAAAATTTCACTGCCGAACAGACTTAAAATTCTGGGTCACTAAATCTACTTTTGTGGCTTCCTAAAAATTGGGCTGTCCAACAGAAAATATTTTTTTTTACATTCAACTGTTTATGTAAGATTCTTTAAACTGAAGTCATTTAATTGCCTCAGAATGTCTTAATCTAGCGGTGTGTCACTTGTGTATTTTCCGCGGGTTTTAACTGGCGCAAAGCATCCATGTATTTCCGGGACACTCCGCCTGTTTTTGGCAGAGCTGTCTTAGGATGGGCGCTAAGACTGGTGGGTTCATGTTTGCATTTTAAGAATCAGTAGAAAATTGTCTATTGATGTGGTGCATCGTAGCCAAAAGTAAAAATCAACTCGAAAAGATATTGTTGTTAAGATAATTTTCTTTGAAAGTAGTTAAAAATGTTTGCTTACAAATTTTCTCGGCACAATTCCATTTTTTTAAAGACTCTCTCCAACTTAAAAAAAATATTGTGGCTAAAATACTTGTCGTATCTTAACAAAATTTTCGGTATAGCCCTAAAAAAAAGTTGAAACGGACACCCTGTGTGTGTTATTTTGTAAAATTTGTCTTTTTTTTAAGGTATTATCGATAACGAATCATATCTAAGTACTGTGGCCCCCGGTTTACATTTACTCAAAGAAACTGTGATAACATCATTAAGATTAGCACAAGATAGTCCAAAATCTCCCAAAAAGGTTATTTTGGGTGGGGAACTATTTCCTAGTGATAATAAAAATGTAAGTATTTTTACTATTTAACTTGAAAATATTTTAACTCAAAAAATATTACTTAAAACTTTCTAAATAGCAAAGTTTTGCCAAAATTTATACAGCAACTTTTAAAAATGTTGTCCTTTTATTGGTTGACCCTTTTCATATTTTGTAAAAATTAAAAAAATCAAATTAAATTCTATATTACAAAAATTTTAGATAGTTTTTTTTTGCAAATTATTCCTTGGTAAATAAATGTTTTAGAAAAAACAGTTTTTATAAACTTATGTCCAATTTTGACTTTTTTTTAACTTACAGCCCCCCTATAAACCCTTTTTCTAAAATTTTACAAATGAAGAAATATTTCTAGTATTTAGATGCATCAAAAAGGTGCTATAACATTTTTTAAAAAAATTATTCGTTTCGAAAATAATGCGAAAAAAACAAGAGCGGGTTAGATCAGTGAGTGGAATAGATCATTTAAAAAGTTAAACTTCGCAGATAGCTTATTTTTTATGACTATTTTTTTTATTTTTATATAATTGTTACACCTTCTATATGATACTCTTCGCAGTAGATGATTAAAAAGGTGCATTTTTTATTTTATTGAAAACAACGTAAAACATATTTTTTTCACTACTACCTATGGAAAAGTCAATTTTTGACCGATCTTCTACCAGAGAAATCACATTTCTCTCCCTTGGTCAATAATAATTTCCATGTCTATGTACACTGTACAATAATGAAATGTCAAAACATATGTCAAGGTTTTATCATAAATAGAACGGTACTTACAGCAGTTTTTTACGAAGATTTTTTTATTTTGAAAACATAACTACTTTAAAATACTTCAAAACATTTTATTGCACAAATATTTTAACGAAAAAGAAAATTGTCCAGTTGTAAACATGTCGCACTTTTTTCTGTAGCTGTGTCAGTGTTCTATCATTATCATTATATTTACAAATTCTTATCAGTGACCATCATATTATTTAAATCATTTACGCCATTTACGTGCAAATTATGAGTTATTTTGGAAAAAACACCCATTTGAAAAACTTTTTATTGTTTTGATTGATGTAACGTCATTGTCATTTCCATGGAAACTTCGATTAATTTTTTGTAAAAATCATATACAGGGTTTTGATAAAAATTGAACATATTTTTAAATTAACATTTTTCAAGAAAATGCTAGTAGTGAAAAAAATAGTATATAAACCACGGTAGAGAAGGTCATTATTGACTACGCGCAATTGTGTCCCTTGCCGCTGCGCGGTTTGGGACACAATCTTTGCGCTAGGTCAATAATGACCCTCTTCTCTACCTTGGTTAATAATGTACTATTTTTTGTAAACGGGTGGGGATACAAAAAAATTACCAGATGCTTTTTTATAGGGAAAAATACAATCTTTAATTTTATTAAGAATATTTTTTTTCGTAAAGTTGATATTAACGAAAATATGAATTTTTTTCTACTTTGAGGGTGTTTTTAACCCTCTATTTATTACTTGATTTTTTCCAAAAACAATTGGGCTCTTCCTCTAAATGGGATTGATTTTTGTGTTAAATCTCAAGTCGATCCGATAAACCGTTCTTAAGTTATGGTGGTCACAAATTTCGATACAGACAGACGGACAAAAAATAAAAGTCTTAAAAAGTCATGAAACGAACGAATCTGCAAATTTTTGCTCTAGGATGAATATTTACGATTTTAGAGAAGGTCCGAGTAATTGCAATATACTCTTTTGCGAAGAGTATAATAATTTTTAAGGAGTTTATCAGAGGGCTGTATCTAATTAAGGGGGCAAAATCGGACACATGTTTATATGAACTTTTTTTCTTAAAATAGGTCCATGAATCACCTCCTGAATTTTCCATGACTTTAGGAAACATTTTGACTGTTTTATTTTTTTAGGTTCTTCCAAACTTTGTAGCCGTTCAAATAACTGGAAAAGTTCCTTTTACCATTGATGTTGTTTTTGAATCTGGGAGTTTTGGAACCCGACCTAATCATCTTTTAGGGGATACTTATACACAAGCTTTAGCTTTTGAAAAATCTCGTTTTGAACAAAGATTTGAAAAGACATTTCATCTTAAGGAAAAAGGGTAAACTTTTTTTTTACAATAAAATTATTCAATAAATCTCTAAAAAAATCAAAACATTTAAAATAATAATCCTTTTAAATTTTAAACTGAGTTAATAAAAATGACAATGTAAATTTACATTTTCTTTACAGTCTCTAAAATAAATGAAATAATTTTTTAATTTTTTTTTAGTTATGATAAAAAAAATATAAGTTTTGCCCAACATGTTCTTAGTAACATGGTAGGAGGTATTGGATATTTTTATGGAAGTTCTAAAGTACAAAGTTCCTACACTAAAGAACCTGTACATTATTGGAACGCTCCATTATTTACTGCCGTTCCCTCAAGGTAAGATTTTTAAAATGAATTTTTTAGAATGCTTGCAATTTAACTGGTTAAAAAATTCAGGGTAGCCTTATTTGTAAAATTTCCTTCAGACTTGATTTTCTGGCGAAAGGTTAATAATTAGTGGTCAAATATCACGGAGAAATCACGAAGACGGTTTGATTGGCCGATATCGAATGGATTCGTCACCTCAGATGTCGAGAAAGCCCTTAATGAAACAAATTTTCTTAAAAGTCCTTCAAATTTCCTTTAAATTTCTTAAAATTTCCCTTTAATTTATCTAGTTTTTTTAAACGTTAACAACGGTCGGGGAAGGTTGACATTTTTTAAAGAAAAAATTTAAAATTGTAAATTTTATTGAATTACTATTCACTTTTATTGGTGACTAAACTGATACCGTTAGCGAGCAGCCAAACTAATATTTGTGTGAGGTCACAAAAATGGACCTTTTAGAAAATAAGGCCTCCAGGATTCAAAAAAATAAACATGAGAGTGCGCCGGCCTGATAAAATGTATGCCTTGCTACGAATCACTTTTTGTCTGCCAAAAAATGTTACATTTATCTTGTTGGAATTGTCAATTAGCGCGAGATTTAAAACTAGACAGCCATTATTTTTGACAAATTTTTTAAATTGTTCATTGTTTGACGCGAAAATTAAAATTTATCAAATGTAATACCACGAATGATGAGAGGATTGCCGGTAATACTAAATTTTATACGAAAACTTCGTTGCGTAGCAATTTTTACGAGTCAAATTGCCATGACAAAAAAACGAGTGCCTAGGCTGCGAAGCAGCCCTTGCACGAGTTTTTTTGTCAATGTCAATTTGACGAGTACAAAATTGCTTCACGCAACGAAGTTTGAGTAAATTAAAAATTAGTATTATCGCGCAATACTCGATTCATGAGTGGTATTCGAATGATTATTTCCTGACAGAATTTAACTTACTTACAGTTTTTTTTAATTAGGATAAGAAACATTCCAAATTTCTGCAAAATTTAAGTAACCATTTCAGTAGCATTACAACAACATTTTCAACGCAAATTTTTTCGTCTTCAGGTATTAAATACATAGTTTTCTACATAATTTCTTTATTTTTTCGCAAAACACGTGTACCGAACAAAACGCATCTTTGCATTCATTTTTAAACTGTTTTTTAAGAACCTTTCAACACATCAAAAAAAAAGTGCAAGTTATGTCACTAATGTCAACTTGTAACATCAAGTCTGCTTATTGCACAGATCATACTGTGATCATAGAACTTACAACTCCCCCAAAAACATTATCCAAAATTTAGGTTGATATAGGAGATTCTAGAGTGCCTCGATGTCATTTTGACAATTATTGTCGCCTTATAGAGTGACGACATGCATCATTCTTTCTCTGTCATACAGATAACGTCATTAATTGTGATTGTAAGTTGTAATTGTTGTCATCTTTGCTAATATGTGGATGACGTTATCTGTATGACAGAGAAAGAATGATGCATGTCGTCACTCTATAAGGCGACAATAATTGTCAAAATCATCGAGGCACTCTAGGAGATTCAACACATAGTTATTTGGGATAAGGAATACCAGAGGTAGTCCTGTAGTGGAAGACATAGTTAAGTGTTTTGAAGAAAATAACGCTTAGCCATGCCTAAGTGATAACACCACGTAGTCATAGCAACGTAGTGTTATCGCTGCGATAACACAACGGAGTCATAGCAACGTTGTGTTATCGCTGCGATAACACAACGGAGTCATAGCAACGTGGTGTTATCAGGCTAAATCGCAGGAAATGCGAGCTCAGATAGCAGCAGATGACTGGAAGGAAATAATCTACATAAATGTTTTTTTGGCACAAAATTCAAAAAATCATCTACATTTTTTTTTTTTTTTACATTAATTAAATATTCTGTTAAAATATTGAAAATAACTATTCTAGCCAAAAAATGTATCTCAAATTTCTTTGAATTCCTTTAAATTTCCTGATTTTGTACGTTAATTCATCCAATAGGATTCCCCATCGTTTTGTAGTGTATGCAAATTATTTAGAATTTAAACAAATTTTTTAAGAAATTTTTTTTGTCTGCTTTGGCCTATTCTAAGAATGTTTTTTTTTCTTCAAATTTGTAGAAGTTTTTTCCCTCGTGGTTTTCTATGGGACGAAGGATTTCATGGGTTTTTAATATCAGCATGGGACATCGATCTAGAATTAGACATTATATCACATTGGTTTGACCTTATGAATGTGGAAGGATGGATTCCACGAGAGCAAATTTTGGGAGTAGAAGCTCTTGCAAAAGTTCCGTCAGAATTCGTAGTTCAGAGAAATACAAATGCAAATCCGCCAACGTTTTTTCTGACTTTGCAGTATATTATACGACATTTTGGAAGTGAATTAACTGAGAAAAGATTGGAGGTTCTTGAAAGATTGTACCCACGTTTACAGGTAAGAATATTTTTAAACAATTACATTAAAATGGGGATAATTTTTTTTACAAATAACGACACTAAAAATTTTAAAATATAAGATACCGTCTATTTTTTCTAGATAATCTCTAAATGCAAATTCTTATTTTACTACAAAAGAGCAATTTACAAAATAAATTTTATTAAATTCGAGACAAAAAAAAAATTTGCTAATTTTGAAAAGTTTTAACAAAAAATAAAAACGAAAGCACTGGAAAAAAATGTATTGCTGATTTTTTTTCTACGGCTTTTAATTAGTTTTGAAAACACAATTTAAGACAAATCTATTTTTGAAAAATTTACCTCATTTTGTAGCAAGGGGTAAGGGTCCAAATATTTTCAGTTTTTTAATTGTCACGGCCACAAGTAATTTTTGTCAGCAATAAATGCTATCAATGCTTATGTAAAACGAGCTGCTAAATCCGAATCTGGCACTTAAACATTTCCAACGCTTTTGGTTTAATTGCTAAGGGATTTTGAAGGCAACTTCCAACGCGACACCCATTTTTTTTCTAGGCTCTAATTTTTAACATTATTTTTTTAGAAAACATCTGAATGCAAATTTTTATTTTTTAACAAAAAGGCAATCTAAAAAATTAGCTTTGTTAAATTTTGAGAATTTTTTTTATGAGCTTTTTTGAAATTTGGCCAACTTTGAAAAAAATTCTAACCAAAAAACGCACTTGGAAAAAATCTATTGCTGATTTAGTTTCTACGACTTTTAATTAGCTTAAAATCATAGTTTATTTAAGGCAAATCCATTTTTATCAGTATGGAGCCCTGTTAGTGGAAAATTAAATAAAATAAAAATTGAATTTGCCAAAAATATTGCTGCAAAGAGCATTTTTTTGTTAGTGTTTTTAGTTTTTAAACATCTCATTTTATGTGTATCTAGATACAAAAAATTCTTATAAAAGTAAAGACATTTTTCATTTGACTGATAGGCCAAAATAGTAAAAAAAAGTGAAAAAACAGCAATTCTTACAAAAAAATACACCGCCAGATTTTTTATAGGTGTTTTTTTTTTTGCTCAGGAAACTAAATTCACACCAAAAAGCCCTTCTTAAAGTTTTTTAGAACCTTATTTAGCATCTGTTTAGCAAGCTTGGTGTAAATTCAACATGAATTAATATAACTCTTCGGGGGGCCATTATAAGGGAAAAGAATTTTTTTTAGAGACATAATTTTTGCAAAAACCCATTTAAAATATTATTTAGCATCTATTTGTAAAATTTGGTGCAGATCCACCGTGATCTAATGTTGCAAACAAAATAGGGCTTTTTGGGGGGCTATCACGCCAAACCTAAACTCTTATTAGTGTGCATTTTAGCTTATTTAGCTACCTGAATAGATGTTCTAACAAATATAAAAATCTGTCTGTTGTATATTGTGTGCAAGGTAAAAATCTTGGCCTAAAGAAGATTATTATACTCTTCGCAAAAGAGTATATTGCGATTACTCGGACCTTCTCTAAAATCGTTAATATTCATCCTAGAGCAAACATTTTTACATATTCGTTCGTTTCATGACTTTTTAAGACTTTTATTTTTTGTCCGTCTGTCTGTAACGAAATTTGTGACCACCATAACTCAAGAACGGTTTATCGGATCGACTTGAAATTTAACACAAAAATCAATCCCATTTAGAGGAAGAGCCCTATTTTTGGAAAAAAATAAATAATAAATAGAGGGTTAAAAACACTCCCAAAGTAGAAAAAAAATCATATTTTCGTTAATATCAACTTAACAAAAAAAAATATTCTTAATAAAATTGAAGATTGTATTTTTTCCTATAAAAAAGCATTTGATATTTTTTTGTATCTCCACCCGTTTACAAAAAAAAAATAAGTTTTACGTTGTTTTTAATAAAATAAAAAATGCACCTTTTTAATCATCTACTGCGAAGATAGTCTAATCAGCCTATGATTCTGCTGTCAAAAAATGGTACATGGAAAATTTCTTCGGTTTCCTGTTCTATCTAGCTTACATAACAACATACTAAAATTCTAAAACTTTTCCTCCATGGGAAATTGGAAAAATTCAAGATGGCGGCTTAAAATACTGACTTTTTAACATATATTGCTAAATAATTTCTATATGGTGCTTTCAATCTTAAAATATTCTTATAAATTTTATATTGACATTAAAAAATGCTTTCCAAAAACACCAAAATGGGGGGTCTAACCCCCCTGGAGCCTACCTAATGGACTAAAAAACTAAAGATAAAATTATAAAAATGTATTTATTTCTCAACATAATTGTTCCTTGTGATCCGAAATTTGATTTTATGATTGCGTCCATTAAAGAATTATAATTAGAACTTATAAATGTTTGAATAGTATGTTATAACCCAAGATAGAAAATGTCGAGTTATTATTGACCGAGCCTAAATACAGCCGGGGTATCCTAATGTCGAAAAAATTCGAAGAATAATTTTTTCAAAATATGTTATAGGACCTTTTTGATTTATCTCAACACTAGAAATCTTATTCCATTTTTTAAATTTTGAAAAACTTGTTTATAGTGGGGGCTGTAAGTTTAAAAAAATCAAAATCGGACAATTATATTTAATATTTAACAAATTTGTACATAAAATAAGTTGTATTTTAAGAAATATCAAGACAAATATGAGCATTTAATAATGAGATGATATATTTATTATTTAAGCTGAATCTTTTAAAAATGTAGGTTTTGATACATAAATATATTCTTTGGTTTAAAAAGTTAAAAAGGTTAAAAACGGACATTACTGCCAAAGTATTGTTAATACTTTGGCAGTAATGTCCGTATGTTAACATAAAACCACCCTAAGCGGTCTCCTTGAACCGGAAAAGGGTGGGCATAAACACAATAAAAAAATATTTTTAAAAATTAAAAAAAAGGCAAATAATGATTTTTTTTGGATGCCCATGGACAATGTTTACATATACTAATAAAGCATCTGCTTCAAGGTCAGAGGAAAAATCATGAGTAAAATAACTCCAGAATACCAGGCTCACATTCCAGTTTTCTGTTTTATTACAAGGTATAATAAATTGACAAAATTACAGAGGTTTCAGGGTTAATGCGTTAGAAGTCAGATTATGTATTTTATAAAAGCCGCCTTCGAAATTGGTCCTCCACAATATGTTTTAATAGTTTTTATTCAATCACCACATTCACATAATGGACTTGGTAGTGAATTTCACTTATTCAACATATCATTACAACGTCCGTGACACGTTCTAAGACGATTAACAGTACAATAAAAATAGCTAAGAAGAAACATTGTCTTCGAAAATTTCTTTCAAATTATTTTCATCAAGTATGATGATTGAATTTGTTAACCCCCCAGCACTCTGAGCATGCGGCTGTAAAATTTAGGCTATGTTTTCTGCATTAACAACGGCTATTGTCGCATTGCCCTTTAGATCTTATTGCAGTTAAAAGATGATCAGGTGCTGCAGAAATGTCCATTTTTATTGGTTGTAACAAGTTGTTTTTGCCAATCCATCCAAAATGTTCTGCTACAATATTTTCTGTTGTTCCCTTTCAACACATTATTTGATAAAAAAAACTCTAAGGAAGTGATTTTTTGCTGCGGAATATGTTGGTGGAAGATTTTGTATTGATACTTTATCAAATAATTTTTTGAATCATAAAAAATTTAGCAAAACTTATGTTATTAGCATACTACAATCTACATTATTTCAGTAGTAAGTAAATAATGAAATGCTAGTAATAAAAAAAATAGTACATAAACCAACAGAAAAAGGCATTTATTAATCGCGTATGAATCACTTGCTGCTGCGCAACTAGATCAGCAATATTTAGGTTCGGTCAATAACAACTCGACATTTTCTACCTTGCGTTATAACATACTATTCAAACATTTATAAGTACAAATTATAATTCTTTAATGGACGCAATCCTGAAATCAAATTTCGGATCACAAGGAACAATTATGTTGAGAAATAAATACATTTTTATAATTTTATCTTTAGTTTTTTAGTCCATTAGGTAGCCTCCAGGGGGGTTAGACCCCCCATTTTGGTGTTTTTGGAAAGCATTTTTTAATGTCAATATAAAATTTATAAGAATATTTTAAGATTGAAAGCACCATATAGAAATTATTTAGCAATATATGTTAAAAAGTCAGTATTTTAAGCCGCCATCTTGAATTTTTCCAATTTCCCATGGAGGAAAAGTTTTAGAATTTTAGTATGTTGTTATGTAAGCTAAATAGAACAGGAAACCGAAGAAATTTTCCATGTACCATTTTTTGACAGCAGAGCCATATTTTAAAATAGGCTTATTCGACTAAGAGTATCATATAGAATATGTAACAATTAAATACAAATAAAAAAACTAGTTATAAAAAATAAGCTATCTGCGAAGTTTAACTTTTTTAATGATCTATCACACTCACTGATCTTACCCGCTCTTGTTTTTTCAGGCATGGTTCCAATGGTTCAACACCACACAAAAAGGCACCGCCCCCGGTTCGTACCGATGGCGAGGCCGAGACTCTTTAACAAATCGCGAACTGAACCCAAAAACTCTTACTTCCGGTTTAGACGACTTCCCTCGTGCTTCGCATCCCACTTCTGAAGAAAGACACATTGACTTATATTGTTGGATAACAATCGCCAGTGACACAATGGCAAAAATAGCTAGATTATTAGACAGAGATAGTTTTAAATACGAACAAACAGCTGAGTTTTTGAGAAATAGTGACTTACTTAATGAGTTACATTGGTCTGACTTCGCTAAAACGTATTCTGATTACGGTTTTCATACAGATTCAGTTGTTTTAAGACGACCTAAAGCGTTACCCAGGTCTGAAAATCAAAACTTGGAAATGATACGCGTAGTTTTAAAAAATCCAGAGTATCGCTACGTAGACTCAAACGTAGGATACGTATCTCTCTTTCCTTTTATACTCCAAATTCTAGACTCAAACAACGACAAAATACCTCACATTCTAAACATAATAAAAAACCCAAATACGCTCTGGTCCCCTTTTGGACTACGCTCACTGTCTAGCTCCTCCCCTTTGTACATGCAGCGTAATACTGAGCATGACCCCCCGTATTGGAGGGGGCAGATATGGATTAATATTAACTATCTTACTTTACGTGCGCTTTATTTTTATAAAAACCAAGACGGGCCCTATAAGTCGCAGTGTAATGATATATATCAGAAATTACGCACAAACGTAGTGAGTAACGTAATTAACCAGTATTACAAAACGGGGTATGTCTGGGAGCAGTATAATGATAAAACTGGGGCTGGAAGTGGCTGTAGGCCCTTTACAGGGTGGTCGGGGTTAGTCGTTTCAATTATGAGTGAGAATTATTAAGGTTAAAGGATTTGGAGTGAAAAGTTAGGTTATATTCGCGAAAATGTGGGCATTTTTGAAAGTTGATATTTCTTGTGCTAAGATAAGAAATAAATGTTTCCAAAAATGAATAAATACGTAGTAACTACGCGTTTTTTAATACCACTACGTAGTTATTACGCATCATGAAGTACCATTACGTTGTACGTAATAATAACGTATTATGTTATGTCATGTGGAAATTATGCATTTTTTTCTATGGCACTATCCACTACAAAAATACTAAATCATTCATTTTTTTTACAAAATTTGAATCACAAGGAATTAGAAAAATATTTTTTCTTATAATATTTTAGTGATAAGAAATATTAGGTCAGTTATCATACTGATTTAGTTGTTTTAAAACATCCTAAAGCGTTACCCAGGTCAGAAAATCAAAACTTAGAGATGATACGCGTAGTTTTAAAAAACCCAGAGTATCGCTACGTAGATTCAAACGTAGGATACGTATCCCTGTTTCCTTTTATACTCCAAATTCTAGACTGCAACAACGACAATATACCACACATTTTAAACATAATAAAAAACCCAAATACGCTCTGGTCTCCCTTTGGACTACGCTCACTGTCTAGCTCCTCCCCTTTGTACATGCAGCGTAATACTGAGCATGACCCTCCGTATTGGAGAGGGCAGATATGGATCAATATTAACTATCTTACTTTACGCGCGCTCTATTTCTATAAAAACCAAGACGGGCCATATAAGTCGCAGTGTAATGATATATATCAGAAGTTATGCACAAACGTAGTGAGTAACGTAATTAACCAATATTACAAAACGGGGTATGTCTGGGAGCAGTATAATGATAAAACTGGGGCTGGAAGTGGCTGTAGGCCCTTTACTGGGTGGTCGGGGTTAGTTGTTTCGATTATGAGTGAAAATTATTAAGTTTTATGGATTTGGAGTGAAAAGTGAGGTTATGTTTGCGAAATGTGGGCATTTTTGAAAGTTGGTATTTCTTGTGCCAAAATAAGAAATAAATGTTTCCAAAAATGAATAAATACGTAGTAACTACGCGTTTTTTAATGCCACTACGTAGTTATTACGCATCATGAAGTACCATTACGTTGTACGTAATAATAACGTATTATGTAATGTCATGTGGAAATTATGCATTTTTAAATAGCACTGTTCACTACCAAAATATTAAATCATTCATTTTTTTCCAAAATTTGAATCACAAGGAATTAGAACAATATTTTTTCTTATAATATTTTAGTAATAAGAAATATAAGGTCGGTTATCATACTGATTCTGTTGTTTTAAAACGTCCTAAAGCGCTACCTAGGTCAGAAAATCAAAACTTAGAAAAGATACGCGTAGTTTTAAAAAACCCAGAGTATCGCTACGTAGACTCAAACGTAGGATACGTATCTCTCTTTCCTTTTATACTCCAAATTCTAGACTCAAACAACAACAAAATCCCACACATCCTAAACATAATAAAAAACCCAAATACGCTCTGGTCTCCTTTTGGACTACGCTCACTGTCTAGCTCCTCCCCTTTGTACATGCAGCGTAATACTGAGCATGACCCCCCGTATTGGAGGGGGCAAATATGGATCAATATTAATTATCTTACTTTACGTGCGCTTTATTTCTATAAAAACCAAGACGGGCCGTATAAGTCGCAGTGTAATGATATATATCAGAAATTACGCACAAACGTAGTGAGTAACGTAATTAACCAATATTATAAAACGGGGTATGTCTGGGAGCAGTATAATGATAAAACAGGTGCTGGAAGTGGCTGTAGACCCTTTACTGGCTGGTCTGGGTTAGTCGTTTCGATTATGAGTGAGAATTATTAAGTTTTAAGGACTTGGAGTGAAAAGTTAGGTTATATTCGCAAAATGTGGTTATTTTTGAAAGTTCATATTTCTTGTGCTAAGATAAGAAAAAAATGTTTTCAAAAATGAATAAATACGTAGTAACTACGCGTTTTTTAATACCACTACGTAGTTAGTACGCATCATGAAGTACCATTACGTTATACGTAATAATAACGTATTATGTAATGTCATGTGGAAATTATGCTTTTTTTAATATCACTGTCCACTACAAAAACCCAAAATCATTCATTTTTCTTAAAATTTTAATCACACGAAATTAGAAAAATATATTTTTCTTATAATATTTTAGTGATAAGAAATATTAGGTCAGTTTTCATACTAATTCTGTTGTTTTAAGACGACCTAAAGCGTTACCTAGGTCAGAAAATCAAAACTTGGAAATGATACGCGTAGTTTTAAAAAACCCAGAATATCGCTACGTAGACTCAAACGTAGGATACGTATCTCTCTTTCCTTTTATACTCCAAATTCTAGACTCGAACAACGACAAAATACCACACATTTTAAACATAATAAAAAACCCAAATACGCTCTGGTCTCCCTTCGGGCTACGCTCACTGTCTAGCTCCTCCCCTTTGTACATGCAGCGTAACACTGAGCATGACCCCCCGTATTGGAGAGGGCAAATATGGATCAATATTAACTATCTTACTTTACGTGCGCTCTATTTCTATAAAAATCAAGACGGTCCATATAAATCGCAGTGTAATGATATATATCAGAAATTACGCATAAACGTAGTAAATAACGTAATTAACCAATATTACAAGACGGGGTATGTCTGGGAGCAGTATAATGATAAAACTGGGGCTGGAAGTGGCTGTAGGCCCTTTACTGGCTGGTCTGGGTTAGTCGTTTCGATTATGAGTGAGAATTATTAAGTTTTAAGGGTTTGGAGTGAAAAGTTAGGTTATATTAGCGAAATGTGGGCATTTTTGAAAGTTCATATTTCTTGTGCTAAGATAAGAAAAAAATGTTTCCAAAAATGAACAAATACGTAGTAACTACGCGTTTTTTAATACCACTACGTAGTTATTACGCATCATGAAGTACCATTACGTTGTACGTAATAATAACGTATTATGTAATGTCATGTGGAAATTATGCATTTTTTTCTATAGCACTATCCACTACAAAAATATGAAATCATTCATTTTTTTCCAAAATTTGAATCACAAGGAATTAGAAAAATATTTTTTCTTATAATATTTTAGTGATAAGAAATATAAGGTCAGTTATCATAATGATTCAGTTGTTTTAAAACGTTCTAAAGCATTACCCAGGTCTGAAAATCAAAATTTAGAAATGATACGCGTAGTTTTAAAAAACCCAAAGTATCGCTACGTAGACTCAAACGTAGGATACGTATCTCTCTTTCCTTTTATACTCCAAATTCTAGACTCTAACAACAACAAAATACCACACATCTTAAACATAATAAAAAACCCAAATACGCTCTGGTCTCCCTTCGGACTACGCTCACTGTCTAGCTCCTCCCCTTTGTACATGCAGCGTAATACTGAGCATGACCCTCCGTATTGGAGGGGGCAGATATGGATCAATATTAATTATCTTACTTTACGTGCACTTTATTTCTATAAAAATCAAGACGGTCCTTATAAGTCGCAGTGTAATGATATATATCAGAAATTACGCACAAATGTAGTTAACAACGTAATTAACCAATATTACAAGACAGGGTATGTCTGGGAGCAGTATAATGATAAAACAGGGGCTGGAAGTGGCTGTAGGCCCTTTACTGGGTGGTCGGGGTTAATTGTTTCGATTATGAGTGAGAATTATTAAGTTTTAGGGATTTGGAGTGAAAAGTTAGGTTATATTTACGAAATGTGGGCGTTTTTGAAAGTTTATATTTCTTGTGCTAAGATAAGAAATAAATGTTTCCAAAAATAAATAAATACGTAGTAACTATACGCGATTTTTAATACCACTACGTAGTTATTACGCATCATGAAGTAACATTACGTTGTACGTAATAATGACGTATTATGTCATGTCATGTGAAAATTATGCATTTTTAATTAGCACTGTTCACTATAAAAATCTTAAATTAATAATATTTTATTTACAACTGCATATGAAATGATGACATTTCTGACTTTTTAAAAGTTAGAAAATGTCACTTTATTGGTTTTATTAAGCTGTCACTTTCCACCCGGGCGGAAAGTAACTACTTTCCGCCCGGGTAATGAAAATAAGTCGGATTTAACTCTTTTGTGGGATCAAATCCTCTTCGGCCTTTTGCGCACACTCTTTTAATTCTGTACATTCGTCATCACTATCCGACATTATGTTTTTTTTTAATATTAGTTGGTTTACGACTTTAAAATAATGCGAGAAATGACGTTTTTTGAAAATTAAAAATAACTATTTTTTTACTTTGATGTCAAGCAATTGTAATGTAACCATGGTAATAAATTAAAAAAATATAATCATGTTAACTAAGATGTTAACAATGAATAATATTAATTTGCAAAATTAAAGCTTTTTAAAATTAAACATAAACGTAAGCAGTTGTAAATAAAATAGTATACTAACCTCGGTGGAAATTTCCTTTCTGTCTCGAGAAATGGTTTACCGCGGCGCTACGCGCCTTAGTAAACCATCTTTTTCTCTCGACAGAAATGAAACCCTTTCCACCCACGGTAGTAATATACTATTACCTCATTATAATAATTTAAATAGTAAAGTATCAGATCAGTGATAAAATAAAAATATGTAAGGTGGGTAACTTAGTTCTTTTAGCATAATTTTAAAATGTAATTTGATTTTCTTCTATAAATTTAGATTTTATTAAAAACTTAATTTAGTAAAATGGACTTTTCTATAAAAAATTCATGTAAATAAAAAAAATAAATTATTATCTTAGATGTAGTTTCTAAAGTGAAATATTTTTTATTAAAAAACTTTAAAGTCAATTTCTGTACATATAATGTAATTATCTGTAAATAAAATAGCTACAAAAACCATATTTTTTTAATTATCCCTTTAAAAATAATTTGGTTTTATTATTATGTAGGGAAAAAATCATTTAGGGTAGGTAAGTACAAAAAAACCATTCACTTTATAAAAAATGTATTTTAAGTAAAAAATTAAAAACTTTTTCCAGTACGGTCAATTTCCAGTCACATAAAATCACAAAATAGACAACATTTTTGAATACAAAAAAACTAAAACTATAAAAACAATTAAATGGCATACAAATAATTACACAGTATACTCGGCAAATTTGTGAAATTTTTAACAAACTAAATTTATTTAAATATGTTTGTCCTTGTAAAAAAAATGTCAAAAATATTTAATTCTTATGTGGTTTTTAAAAGAAGTTTGTTTAACATTAAATCCTTTTAAGGCAAAAAATTTCACATATTCGGAAATTAAAAATAGTCCACAAAAATTTCTTTATAAAATTTTGATTTTATAAAATTTTGATCTGCTATACTTTTAAATATAATTTATGGAAAAGAAACTTTTTACTATATCTATAGTACATATTTTTTTAATTTTCAATACATATTTACAATTAGGTATGTTTTTATTTATAAATTAAAAAAAAATGCAGAGAAAAAAACCTATCTTATGCATTTTTTTTTAATTTATAAATAAAACATTTTAGAGTAAACTTTGATTATTTTAGTTATTACCTATAATTCTTTTACGATTATGGAAGATAATTTTTTTGCATTTCGCCATATTTATTTTTTTTGTCCTTAGAATATTAAATAATATTTTACAAGATATTTTATATCGTTTCTATACTGCATTTAAAATTATTTTACGTTTTTGTAAAATATCTAGCATCTTAGTGCTTAAATAACCATTTAAAAATTTGGTGCAAAAAAAAATGTTATATTTCTCAGAAAAGTATAACATTTTTTAAACTAATTTACTTTAAAAAATAATTAAAAATCCTGTTTAAAATCATATGGAACAAACTCTTTTAAAAATAATTAAAATATCATAAAAAATGTTATCATAAACGTCATTAAAAATATTTCTAAAAAACTAACATTTAAAAGAGAGTTACTTCTATTAAAATTATATACAGTAAACCCTTTTGGAGAAGTGATCCACTGGTGCAAATCAGAAAGCTCCCCGAAACCATGTAAATTTTTAGTTTGCACCAAACATTCATAGGTCGAATCAGCGGTTAAACCGGATATCCTGTATGCTTGGGTACGTTCCCCTGTTACAGAATTAAATTTCGAGGGGGGACGTACTAATAGATCATGCCATTGACTTGCTGAATGTGGGAAAGATGCATTAATCTGGAAACAGAAAAATAATCAGACAAATTTTTAGGTTAAAAAAAAGGTACTTCAATGAAATATTTAAATCTGCAATATTTAATTTTAATAGGTTTGTAAAGTAATTCTTTAGGTAATTTAGGTGTTTCTTAATGTAGAAAAAATTTAGGGCGTGATTCCTTGACCCATTTTAAGAAAAAGTGTTTATAAAAACTTGTGTCCAATACACACGGTCAAGTGCTACGTTACAGATCACAGAACCACACTGAAAAACTGTTTGTGAAATTAGAATTTTAATTCTGTCAGATTATCCACTTTTTCAAGACAATATTTTAGGAAAATAAAAAGATTTCTTAGGATACCTTTGCTATAAAAATGTGCTATAATGTCCTAAATTCGATATTTCAAGTTTAGTTCATTGAATAACTTTATAATATACAATTTATGTGTTATGTTGTGCACCCTCCAAGATGTAAATTTTTAACGCAAATAGCTTGAGATAGCAACCATATCAAAAGGTCTGGTAAGTACCATTGTAAAATTCATTTTTTTTTCTATTACCTAGAACAAACCATACCCTTTGATATGTTTGGTTTCTCAAGCAATTAGCGTTTAACGCTGACATCTGGGTGGGTCATCATTATCTTCAAATAAAAAATTATTTTTAAATACGTACAGTAAAAAATTAATGCTGGGAATCTTAAAATATGGTAAATATGATATTAAGGAACATTTTTAAACCAATGGTACCCAAAAAAATTCTACTATGTATTTTTATTTAAATCATGTTTTAAAAAGATTAACGTTGTAAACATAGAATAAGAAAAAAATGAGCTTTTTCTTTGGTCTGTAATGTTGATTTCCTTAAAAAAATTTACAGAGTGTATTTTGATGCATTTTCATGAACTGTGACGTAGGACAAGAGTATAAAACATAAATCCAAAGTTTTTGAAAAAATTGATACCTATTTAGACATGTATATTTGTCAAACCTGACGTTAAATAAAGTTTAAAATTGAATTTGACAAAAATTAGCAAATTTTTCAATATTTTTTCAGTGTAAAATTTCGAAAATGACACCTCTGATCACAACATTTGACAGGAGGGGTATTCTCGGGTAAAAAATAAGGAAAAAAAGGTCCTGTCTTTTCGGGATATACAAAGTGTATTCCCGAGGGGCAATTTAATGAGAGAATTAGTGTACATTTTTTTAAGATTTTGTAGAATTTGTTGAGAGTTTGTAGAATGTGTTTAGAATTTGTTAAGAATTTGCAGAATTTGTTAAGAATTTGTAGAATTTGTCAAGAATTTGTAGAATTTGTTGATAATTTGTACAATTTGTTAAGAATTTGTTGAGAACTTGTTAAAAATTAGTGTACACAATTTGCCCCTCGTGTATTCCAATGTCGTAGCTTTCTTTTCTTATTTTGTTCCAACAAATTCGCCTTTTTAGTTTGTCGGCCCACTAATGGGACACCTGTATATTGTTTTTTTCACTACTACCTATAGAAAAGGCAATTTTTAACCGATTTTCTACCAGAGAAATCACATTTCTCTCCCTTGGTCAATAATAATTTCCATGTCTATGTACACTGTACAATAATGAAATTATGAAAAACATATGTCAAGGTTTTATCATAAATAGAACGGTACTTACAGCAGTTTTTGTGAGTTTTTGACTATGATTTTTTTATTTTGAAAACATAACTACTTTAAAATACTTCAAAACATTTTATTGCACAAATATTTTAACGAAAAAAAAAAATTGTACAGTTGTAAACATGTTGCACTTTTTTCTGTAGTCACTGTGTCAGTGTTCTATTATTATCATTATATTTACAAATTCCTTATCAGTGACCATCATATTATTTAAATTATTTACGCCATTTACGTGCAAATTATGAGTTATTTTGGAAATAACACCCATTTGAAGAACTTTTTATTGTTTTGATTGATGTAACGTCATTGTCATTTCCATGGAAACTTCTATTAATTTTTTTTAAAAATCATATACAGGGTTTTCATAAAAATTGAACATATTTTTAAATTAACATTTTTCAAGAAAATGCTAGTAGGGAAAAAAATAGTATATAAACCACGGTAGAGAAGGTCATTATTGACTACGCGCAAATGTGTCCCTTGCCGCTGCGCGGCTAGGGACTAGGTCAATGATGACCCACTTCTCTCTTGGTTAATAATGTACTATTATTACTGCAAAAAGTATGGCCTTAAATATTCCCTTTTATAAACAAAAAATACAAATATGAAATATGTTAACGTCTGCAAAGAATATTTTTTAACTAAGCAAACCTTTTTAAAGTAAATTTTTTTACACTTACCGATATTTTCCTATACAAAATCCTTACTTCCTGTATAGGAAAAACCGACTGGACACTCCATTGTAGCATATACTCATGAGGATTACTGTAAGTAGGACTGGTAACGTGGGCAGGACCTGGCTTTCCTGATAACTCAATATATCTTTTCTCCCGTCCAATAGAGTTCACTACTGTACAACTGTAGTTTCCAAAATCTGACACTTGGACATTTCTTACAATTAGAGAGTACTTTGTGCCTTGATTTGACATTTGTCTGCGATCTGTGGGCTGCAGGAGAAAAGAATCCTGGTACCATAAAACCTGAAATAAAAAAAAATATGATAAATTTTAGATATTTGAATGTTTCATATCATATTGTAATTTATTAAGTGGTCCAGTTGATACAATTCTTTTAGTGGAGTTCGATATGAAATTTTTTCTACTTTCTACTTTTTTCTTTTTTTTAATACCGCCTTTAAGGATGAAGATTCAAATTCACAGATTCGAAGATCTGTGCTCCTAGAAGCATAAGTTATCCCCGTTGACCTCCCGTTAATTATATAAATAGCACATCTACTAGAAAAACAGAGCTACAAACCTATTATGGTTTCATTTAGGGTATAGTCCGTAAGTCATTTTGGTAAACCAAAGTGACAGAAAACGACTTGTTACACAATTCGTTGTCATAGAAAATGATTGTTAAAACTGTCACTTAGGTTTACCAAAATGACTTACGGACTATACCCTAAAATCGTATTCTTTGTGTCAAAAATTTGACTTTAAAAAACATAAATATTATTAATGATTTTTGAAGTCAGATTTTCGACACAAAGAAATAACCGATTTAAATGAAATCATAATACGTTTGTAGCTCTTTTTTTGTAGTTTTCAAAACTACATTAAGTTGTAATATATGTATGCTATTTAGTAGAATTGACGTAAGCTCAACGGAGATTAGATTTGTGAATTTGAATCTCTAGCCTTAAGGAACTTTTCTACACCAATGATACCTAGAAGCATGGATTGCTAAGAGTTTCTTAAAAAAAAAATATTGATTGATAATTTGAGTCAAACTCAAAAGACCATTGACCGAGCGGCCCTTCAGCCAAAGGTTGTTTTAATAATGTTTTAAAAATGTTGTTTGTCCAAAAAAATTTCACAGTAGAGCTTTAGTGCACTTTTGTGATCAGTAACGTAAAACTTAACCGATTCTATTTATTAAGTGGTTCGACAGAAAATTTTGTGTATGAATAAAATTGTTCGGCTTTCTTTAAGCATTAACAGTTGGAAGATATACAAAATACTTTTTCCGGGCGTACCCTTTGTTTTTCTTCCTTATAAGCAGACCAATAAATTTTTCGGTTTAAATCCTATTGTATTGTAATAAACAGATTTTGGTATGAAACTAGAAACGTAGAAGTCGAAACGGGTTGAAGTCGAAACGCATAAAAGTTACTCTTCGCAAATGAGTAGCTCGAATAGAATTCGGTAGAAGTGTGATTTTATATTATTTAAATCAAAGCTAAATCAATATTTCATATAATTGCTACACATTCTATACTATACTCTTCGCAAGAAAACTATTGTAAGATAATATTTTTTTTTAAATAAAACATTTTTTTTATTTATCTGCGAAGAGTGCAAACTATTAACAGAAAACACGAAAAAGTTGGTTAACGAAGAGAATAAACGTCAGTTCTGACGTTTAACATATTTGAGGTTATTTGTTCTGACAGCTGCGTTTGTTTCTTTGTTTTAAATATTTTTGGCATGGCCTTCTTAACTGACGCGTGACGTGATTCGGACTTAGAAGTTTTTTGCTACTAAAATCATTAATTTTTTGTTTTTTTAACCTCACTGTCTACATTTACAAAAAACAAACAAACATTTTTAATAGAAAATTAAATTTTTATTAATTTTGTAAGGAATAATTTTTTTGTAGATTGAATAATAACGGAGATAGGAGGTTTTTTTGTGCTGGGGGGTAATTGGGGGGTCAGACAAAAAAACAAAAGAATACTTTTTTGTAAAGAATTAAATTTTCTATGTTTTATGTCGAATAATTTTTTTTGTAAATTTAATAATAGTCGAGCAACAATTTTTTTTTCATTTGGGGGGCTTAAAAGGGGGTCTTGTAGTAATCAGATTCTTGCCAAAAACAATAGGGTTCTTCCTCTTACAGGGATCGATTTTTCCTTAAAATTTGAGTTTGATATCGCTTTTGGTTTTTGAGATAGCGTGACCACAAGAAACGTGACAGACAGACGGACGGACAAAAAATGAAAATCTTAAAAAGTCATGAAACGCACGAATCTGCAAAAATATTTGCTCTACTACGAAAATTGACGATTTTAGGATTTTCTGATCGATTGCAATATACTCTTCGGACCTAGTCTTGCGAAGAGTACAATAAGTCACTTTTGCTCTTTGAATAAACAATATTGTAACTGTAATGTAGAATTATAGTAGAACACCAGAACATGGCAAAGACAATGATATAATTATTATAATGAATAGCAGCGAATTACAATTATGCTCTAGATAGGCTAAGAAAGGATAACTAGATGTTTAGAAACCAAGATCCGTGTTCGGAATTCTGACAAGGACAAGAGCTCACCGTGCCTGCCTAATTAGTGTCTCAATCTTGCATCTCATCTAAAACCCTATAATCTAAAACTTTGTATAATTCTATTACATTTCCATTTCCGTACAAATTTCATATTTCTCTCTACCTCTGTCCTTTCTGTGCTTTTCATTATGTCACTGATAATATAAGTTTTCTTTGGAAATACCGCAAAGATTTAAACAACGTTTTTCTTAGTTATACAGGGTGTCAGAAATTGGCGCAAAAACGCAATGGTACGTTATTGGGGCATTCTAAAGGATGCCTAAATTATTTTTTTTAAATGTGTCTGTTATATTCATTGAGGAAAATACGAACAAAATTGCATAAGTTCGGCAACACAGTTTGTAAACTACATCTTAAAAACTTATTGAGCATACATTTTTGCATTAGATCATATTAACATTGTTGTCAGCTTTATTTCATAAAATTTTTGTAAAATTAACTTGATTATAAAAATGTTTTTTGACCATTTAAAAGATAAACAAATGGTAAAATAATTTTAGATAGATTGTACCTTTGTATTCAGCCATTTCTTTCGTTAATATTTACTGTTATCTGCAAGACATAAGCGTTCAAAGTATCGCACATTGGGGCCTCATATCTCCAAGGGTATATGAGATAGATTTTTCTTTAACAATTTTCTGGGGCTCCCTACTACATGCCCCAATAACGTACCGTCGCGTTTATGCGCCAATTTTTGGACACCTTGTTTAAGAGGTTGTTTTTTTTAAGTGCTAAAAAATATACTTACTTCAGCCGGTGGGTCAGCCTGTACAATACAGTCCAATTTAGCTTCTAACCCTTCCCCTGTGTTCACCCATGTTTTGACAGCTTTTACTTCAGGTGGGTCTGCAACGATACAAACAATGTTAATTATAAAACTTTTAGATTACCTCTGCCCAAAAAATGAGGAAAAAACTTTGTTGAAAAAATTATAATTGGCAAAAAGTTACCTTCATTAAAGCACGAGTTTAAATGTTTTTAAATATAAATTTAGCAAGAATAATTAACAAGGTTTTAAAGTGAATCAAGGTGAATTATTTGGCACATTTAAAAAGTTTAAAATATACCTGGAGGATATAGGTCACTAAGCAAATTAGAAGTTCTCAGAAAGACATTTTTTTTAATAAAAGTGGGTCCCAGTATAAATGGACCCCCCTGGCAACCAAAAACACATATCATCGAACGTTGTCATGACTTTTTGTGCATCACATTATATGTAATATTTCTTAACTTTTGTCCAATACACTGGCAACGCTAACAGGTAGTGTTTTTTTTAAACATCATAAGTGGGATATCTTTTTTTGAAGAAATAAAATAATAAGTGCAAATATGAGCCTTAACACTGCCAGACATTTATGAAGTGAACATTTTTAATTTTGGGTAATCTGTAGACTTTTATGCGTAAAATTAGAAATTTTTATTGCAGGGTTTTCTGTCCTTGGATAGCACATTTAAAAAGCGGTTTAACCCATCATAAAGGGTTGGCAGGGTTTTAGCTCGAAGGTGCAAAAATCAATTTTGTTGTACGAAGAAAACGATCCTACTTATGATGTTTTTACCTGCCATTTTGTTGTATTAAGAAAAGTAATATTAAATATTATGTAATATCAAAAAATTATGACAACGTTAATGATGTGGATTTTCATGTTGATAGCTCCTATACTATTTTGTAAATTTTATTTATTCTAGGACACTATGTTGCTAAAATACTGCCATTTAAAATTTTCTCTTTTTTTAAAAAGTGTCTCAAACTTACATAGAACTTGTAGTGTGATTTCACCAGTGACAGGTTGTCCGACGCTGTTCGACGCCGTGCATTGATAGACGCCGGCGTCTTGACGCTGCACGTCGCCAAAACTCAACAAGTACCCTGTCTGAACTTGCGTTCCTGAAGGGAGCAATCCATCCTGCAAAAAGAACAATACTTTTCAAAACAAAAAAAAACTTCCCTTTTATACAGGGTGTCCGCGTATAGTTTTCTTTTTTTAATATGGCAAATAACTCAAAAATCAAATCAAAGACATTCGGTAAATCCAGTTTTTTGATAAAGTGACCCCCTTCGGATATAATGGCCTTTAAACCGGTAGACTAAAAACACGTAATCGTAAATATTTACCAAATTTGTTTGTCTAATCATCGTAAAGTATGTACAATCAATAAAGGTAATAAAAACGATGATGTGAAATCCATTTTGAAATTTGAGGCTCCTTTTAAAATGGGTTTAACACTGGTAGTGTTAATAAAAACTGCATTTTTTACTTTTAAGAATTTAGTAATTTTGTTTATTTTTTTAAATATCCCAACTCAAGCTAAAACTTTTTTACCACTTAAAATTTCTGAAAAACTGTACCGTTTATGAATAAACTGCCAAAAACACTCTAAATGTACCCCATATTTTTGCATAAGACTAGACTTTCTTTTAAAATTTCTATGTCACTGACTGACACTACATTGATGTAAGGCTTTCGTTAAAATAAATGGAAAATATGAGGTACATTAAGAGAGTTTTTGAAAGTTTATTCAAAATTGGGTTTTTATTATCTTTATGGATTGTACAAATTTCATGATGGTTAAGGCCGATTTATACAACGTAACTTTCACTTTACTTCCGCTTTACTTCGGCGTAACTTAACCGAAAATTAAATAAAATACATGGGAATGTATTGGCAAATTTATACTTCACTTTAGCGCTACTTTGCTGATTCATTTAGCTTAAAGTAATATAAAGTCGTACCAACTTGAGATCCGAGCTTGGCCGATCATGCGCAAAATTTGCAAAATGAGATATTCACCCTTATTGTCAAGAGTAGTGATTACGGAATATCGTTTCGTACGATACCTGGTTAGGTCTTCTTATGTAGGTTTCGTACGAAGCGATATTCCGTAATTACCGTCCAGGTGCAAATAGTCAGAAGTCGCGAGTTCAGACACATGCGCTTAACTGATCCCAATTTCACGTAACTTTGCAATCTGTAAATTAGGCAAATTTGTAAAGTTAAGTGGAAGTGAAGTTACGCCGAAGTAAAGTAAAAGTTACGTTGTATAAATCGGCCTTTAGAACATTTGGTAAATATTTAAGATTAAGTGTGTCTACCAGCATAATGGCCATAATTTGTGAAGGGGGCTCTTTTTCAGAAAACTGCTTTTACCGAATGTCTTGGGTTTTTCCTAGATATTTGTCATATTGAAAAAAGCAAACTATACGCGGACACCCTGTATTTTGAGAAAACAAACTTTTTAAAACACATATAAAGTGTGGATTTTTTCATCTTTTAATTTAAAATACTTACTATAATAGAAAAAAAACTGAATTAAAAGCAACGTTTTTTATTAATTTTTGTTAAAAAAAAGATTTTTTTGGTTTTTAATCAATCAACCTTGTAAAAAAAATAGTTTTTTTATTTGTCATATTTTTTCTATTACCTTTTTTGTCCACTGAACAACAGGACTAGGATTTCCAGAAGCTCGGCATTCAAAAGAGACAGGACCTCCTTTTCTCGATGTAATTTGACCATTCGGCGGGAAAATTTGAATTGATGGGGGCACTGAAACAAAAAAAAACTCGCTATTATTTCTTATTTCGAAAATTTACTGGGTATGCTTTATAGATGTTATTAAGGTTTTTTATAGTTTTATATACCCAAGATTTTACCAATAATTTTAAAGGACGTCCTTTGAATTCACCAGCAGAGTAATAAAGGGTTTATTAAAATCCGCACATGAATATAAATGCTTTAAATTATCATTACAGAAAATACCAACCACTTTTACGATACTGGACTTGAGAGAATATAATGGTTTTTATACTTTGCAGATATAACAAGAACGGGTTAGATCAGTGAGTGGGATAGATCATTTAAAAAGTTAAACTTCGCAGATAGCTCATTTTTTATGACTATTTTTTTTTATTTTTATATAATTGTTACACATTCTATATGATACTCTTCGCAGTAGATGATTAAAAGGGTGCATTTTTTATTTTATTAAAAACAACGTAAAACTTATTTTTTTTGTAAACGGGTGGGGATACAAAAAAATTACCAAATGCTTTTTTATAGGGAAAAATACAATCTTTAATTTTATTAGGAATATTTTTTTTCGTAAAGTTGATATTAACGAAAATATGAATTTTTTTCTACTTTGGGGATGTTTTTAACCCTCTATTTATTACTTGATTTTTTCCAAAAACAATAGGGCTCTTCCTCTAAATGGGATTGATTTTTGTGTTAAAGTTACAGACAGACAGACGGACAGACAGACAAAAAATAAAAGTCTTAAAAAGTCATGAAACGAACGAATCTGCAAA
This sequence comes from Cartodere bifasciata, assembly GCA_963920755.1. Lineage (NCBI taxonomy): Eukaryota > Metazoa > Arthropoda > Insecta > Coleoptera > Latridiidae > Cartodere > Cartodere bifasciata. The sequence goes on along the minus strand of OY987194.1, from coordinate 790,763 downwards.
TTTTTGCTCTAGGATGAATATTAACGATTTTAGAGAAGATCCGAGTAATCGCAATATACTCTTTTGCGAAGAGTATAATAAAACGTGTACAGGGTGTTAGCTTCATTTCATAAAATTTTTGCAAAATTGATTATAAAAATGTAATTTGACCATTTAAAAGATAAACAAATGGTAAAATAATTTTAGTTAGATTGTGCCTTTGTATTTAGCCATTTGTTTCGTTAAAAAGTGCTGTTTCTTCAAGATATAAGCGTTTAAAGTTTCGCACTTTGGGGCCTCATATCTGAGTAGATTTTGTTTAACAATTTTCTGTGGATAGGATCCCTAAGTATGCCCCATCGAGTCAAATTGGTATGAATGCTTAGGAGATAAATAGAAAATTCTTTATTATACTCTTCACAAGTGTATATTGCAATCGATCAGAAAATCCTAAAATCGTCAATTTTCATCGTAGAGCAAAAATTCTTGCAGATTCGTGTTTTTCATGACTTTTTAAGATTTTCATTTTTTGTCCGTCCGTCGGTCGGTCTGGTGTATGTCACGTTTCTTGTAAACACGCTATCTTAAGAACCAAACTTCCAATCCAATTCAAATTTTAAGGAAAAATCTATCCTTATAAGAGGAAGAACCCTATTGTTTTTGGCAAGAATCCGATGACTTCAAAGCCCCCATTTAAGCCCCCCAAATGAAAAAAAAATTCGAGCTCGACTATTATAAAATTTACAAAAAAAATTATTTGACATAAAACATGGAAAATTTAATTCCTTACAAAAATGTATTCTTTAGTTTTTTTGTCCGACCCCCCAATTACTCCCCAACACAAAAAAACCTCCTGTCTGCGTTATTATTCAATCAACAAAAAAAATGTTTTACACAAAATTAATGAAAATTTAATTTTCTATTAAAAATGTTGGTTCATTTCTTGTAAAGTTAGCCAGTAAGGTTAAAAAAACAAGAAAACAACTTTTTTAATAGCAAGAAACAAGTCCAAATCACGTCACGTGTCGGTCAAGAAGGCCATGCCAAAAATATTTTAAACAAAGAAACAAACCCACTTGTCAGAACAAATAACCTCAAATTTTAAATGTCAGAACTGACGTTTATCCTCTTGGTTAACTAAATTCTTCGTGTTTTCTGTTAATAGTTTGCACTCTTCGCAGATTTTCTTTGCATAATTTTTTTTTATATTAGACTATTAATTATCCTATAATAGTTTTCTTGCGAAGAGTATACCATAGAATGTGTAGCAATTATATAAAATATAGTCTAAGCTTTGATTTACAAAATTACACTTCTACTGATTCCGAATTCTACTCGAACTACTTATCTGTGAAGAGTAATTTCTACGCGTTTCGACTTCTACCCATTTCTAGTTTTATTTGTGGAAATGATATAAAGTTTAAGAGTTCCATAAAATAAAGCAAACAACAAACATTAAAAATCTAAATATGACTGCAACAATGCTAAATCAGCCAAACTTTTTTCTCCAAGGAAATTGTTTAAAATTTAGTAAAATTATAAGGTGGCCTAAATTGGAACAATTTTCTGTGTAAATTTATTTCTTTCCAATAATGAATTATTTAAAAAAAACTAAAGCAGTAAGAAATATATGGAGCTTCCTACAAAAACAATATCAATAGTCTGAATTAAAAATAATTACTTTATTTCGCAAAACAAAAGCTGGCAAAATCTAAATGATAATTGATGAAAAGCTGTGCAGTAATTGTAGTAATATTTAGTCTGTTTGATGATTTGCAAAAGAGCTGCCAGCAAATTAGGTTCATCATCCACAGATACGAGTATTTGATCTAGTGCACTGGAGCCTCTGGCTGAACTATAGTTAGTGGTCTACCACTAAACACCGGCTGCACTGCTCTAAAACTAAGAGTATATACAGGGTATCCAAAAAATGGCGCATTAAACGCGATGGTACGTGGTTGGGGCATGTGTAGGGAGCCCCAGAAAATTGTTAAAATCTCATATACACTCGTAGATATGTTGCCTCAAAGTGCGAAACTTTAAATGCTTATATCTTGAATATAACAGCACATATTAACAAATCAAATGGCTTAATACAAAGCTACAGTCTATCTTAAAACATTTCACCATTTGTTTATTTATTAAATGGTCGAATTACATTTTTATAATCAATTTAATGTTACAAAATTTTCATGAAATGAAGCTGACAACAACGTCAATAAAATCTTGTGCAAAAGTGTATGATCAAGACTCATATATGGGATTTTTAGACTTATAGATGGGATTTTTAGATGTATTTTCCTAGACTGTGTTGCCGAATTTATGCAACTTTGTTCGCATTTTTCTCGATGAATATAACAGATGGATTTTTTTTGACAATTTTCTAGGGATCCCTGAGAATGCCCCAAGAGCGTACCATCGCGTTTATGCGCCATTTTTTTGACACCCTATAGAGTGTTTTTGGTAGACTTTACTAGCGTTTTTCTCAGCTATGTGCAATTCGATTTCCATTAAAATTTCTGGAGTGAACATTTAAGACCTGTGCTTGCGACTCGAAAATACAAAAATTTCAATTGGTTTATTACTTTTGCCACTTGTTCATTTTTTTTTTTTTTTGATAAGGATTTGATAGATTTATAGACTTTGAAAATAAAATTAAAAAATACTTGAGTTGGTGTAGTTTATTTAAATAGAAAACAGTAACATTTTTAATCTAATTAAAAAAGCCAATAGTTTTTATAATTAAAAAAAATAACCTACGTACAAATTTAAATCGTGTGGATAAAAATTTACTATATGCAGACATATTATGGCTAAAGATTTAAATTTACAGTTTCGAAAATCTGTGCTCTTAGAAGCTCGTATAAGTCATCTCCGTTGAGCTCACGTCAATTCTACTAAATAGCACATGTACATGAGGGCCCCATCCTATATTAAAACTAAATGTAGTTTTGAAAACTACAAAAATAGGGCTACAAACGTATTGTGGTTTCATTTAAATCGGTTATTTCTTTGTTACGAAAATCTGACTTCAAAAAACAAAAATATTATAATGACAAAAATTTGTATACCTACTTTTTTTTTTAATAAAAACCAAGTTAAAGCTTTATGCAGTAGCAAAATAACGATATTGTGTCAGAAGCAGACATCAACCATCACTAGCAAATGTTTCAAACCAAAAGCAGCGTTAATTGGATTTTAAATTAAAAACAGATTGGCGTCCCGTGGTTTGTACTATAACTTTGCTTCCATATTTTTTTGCATTCAAATAGTATAAGAGCTATCAACATGAAAATCCACATCATTAACGTTGTCATGATTTTTTGATATTACATAATATTTAATATTACTATTCTTAATCCAACAAACTGGCAGGCCAAACAGGTAGCGGTTTTTTTCTAAAGGTAAAAACATCAAACAACAAGTGGAATCGTTTTCTTCGTACAACAAAATTGATTTTTGCACCTTCGAGCTACCATGCCAACCCTTTATGATGGGTTAATCGCTTTTCAAATGTGCTTTCCAAGGACAGAAAACTCGGTAATATAAATTTCTTATTTTACGCATAAAAGTCTATAGATTACACAAAATTAAATAATTTCACTTTATAAATGTCTGCCAGTGTTAAGGCTCATATTTGCACACATTCTTAAAAAAAAAAAATATCCCACTTATGATGTTTAAAAAAACGCTACCTGTTAGCGCTGAAAGTGTATTGGACAAAAGTTAAGAAATATTAAATATAATGCAATGCACAAAAAATCATGACAACGTTCGATGATGTGTGTTTTTGGTTGCCAGCTCTCGTACTAAAACGATTATATCGTCTATTTTAGTCGTTTTTGGTATGTAATTTTATCCTAACATAACTACATAATCTTTAATATAAAACAAAGATTCTCTCCAAACCACACTTTATTTAGAAAAATCTGAATACGTATTTTGACAGCTAAGCTGTCATCTTCAGCAGAAGATAGAAAGACATTCTATCTTCTGCTGAAGATGACAGCTTAGCTGTCGAAATACGTATTCAGATTTTTCTAAATAAAGTGTGGTTTGGAGAGAATCTTTGTTTTATATTAAACATTCGCCACAGAAATCATCAAATATCCATACATAATCTTTAAAAAACCTCAACATTAAAAAGTGAATGATTTATTTAGAACTATTTGCCCGGCGCATTCACCATTTTTTTAACAAAACAAATCAAGATAGTTTGTAGTTATTATACTCTTCGCAGACAAAGTCGAAGAGTATACTGCGATTGATCGGACCTTCTTTAAAATCGTTAATATTCATCCCAAAGCAAACATTTTTGCAGATTTGTTCGTTTCATGACTTTTTAAGACTTTATTTTTTGTTCGTCTGTCTGTAACAAAACTTTTTATCACGATAACTCAAGAACGGTTTATTCAATTGACTTGAGATTTGGTGCAAAAATCAATCGCGTTTGAGGGAAGAACCCTATTGTTTTTGAAAGAAATAAAATAATATAGAGGGTAGAAACCACCTCCAAAGTTAAAAAAAATACATATTTCGGTTAATATCAATTTTACGAAAAAAAATATTCTTAACTAATTAAAGATTGTATTTTTTCCTATAAAAAAGCATCTAGTAATTATTTTGTATCCTCGCAAGTTTACAAAAAAAAATAGGTTCTACGTTTTTTTTTCAATAAAATAATAATGTTTTTTAAATCTATATCTCAAACCGTTCAAAAGTTAAGACCAAGGGGGGAAACTTTTGCTTCGCACTGTATTTATCTAAAATCTACCTTCATCTACAATCAAAACAAATGAGCGCGGAGCTCTCTCGAGTTAACGCAAAGATTTCCACTTGGAAAATTATTGAATTTTACGCTTTGCGGGATAATTACCCATACCCTACCTTTCTATCTAAAGGTTTCTACCTATTTAAAGGTCTTGAACATATGTTTTATGTTTGTACTCGTAAACGTAGGATTAAAGGAAATACCTTTAAAATCGAATTTGCTTAACGAATTGTAAATGAATTTCTGATGCGCGAAAATCTTTACATTCAGATTTCATTTTAGGGTTCACTTAACAAAAAACAATAAAAAAACATAGCGGTTCTTTTTATTTTGCTTTTTTTATAAAAAACAACAAATACAAATTATACAGGGTGTTACCATATAACTAGGAAAAAAATTCAGGGGGTAACTCCTGAACCCATTTTAATAAAAAAATGCATATAAACATGTGTCCGAAAATCCTTCGTTTCTGAGATAGGGTGTCAAAGTTTCTGAAAAAAAATTTTAATCTTAAGATTACTAAAAAGCTAAACCAGATATTTATTTGAAATAATAATAAAAAATAGAAATAAATTAACCCTTTATTGTTAACTATGTTTTATTTTCATTAGAATAAAAAAGCCAAAGAAAGAAATTTTGTTGCCTTTGGGCAATGAATTTTTTTTTCGAAAACGGTAAGTTATATGAAAAAAGAACAGGACATTAATTTTAAAGATCATATTCTAGAGCTTCTAATTATTTTATGAAAATACCCAAAAAGTAACACAAAAAAGTTTGGGGTGAACAACCCCCATGGTACTCCCAAATTTGCCCCTTCCAATTATAATTTTTATTTTTTTTCTACCGCACTTTATGCCTAATGGTAAGAAAATTACACGTGCTAAGTTTTAAATAAATATCTGGTTTAGTTTCTTGGTAATCTTAAAAAAAAAGTTTTTTTTTATAAACTTTGGCACCCTGTATCTCAGAAAAGAAGGATTTTCGGACACATGTTTATATGAACTGTTTTACTTAAAATGTGTCCAGGAATTACCCCCTGAGTTTTTTCCTAGTTATTTGGTAACACCCTGTATGTATATCTAGCTGTAGCAAAAAGATATAAAAAGTTATTTTCGACTAAAACTATCAATTGTAAAAAATTGCTTCCGACAGATTTCCTGACAAGAAAAATACACACGATTTACATCAGAAGTTTGTACAAATGACGAAAAGAGAATTTTATCACAATTTCCCTTTTTAATGGATGCAAATTGACTGTTTTGCATTTTGAACTTGCTTTGCAATCAGTCAAGTCTCACGTCGACAAAGTTTTGTAGGATATCTACATATTCATGGATGTAACGACCAGAGGGAATTTCGAATAAAACTATAGGATTTGTAGACATTTAGAGAAGTTAGTTTGTTTTTTTTTTTTCATTTTTTAGGTATAAATTGCCTCAAGAAACATTTTTAGGCAAGGGGCGTCACCATAAGTGCCAAACAAACCCTTCAAGTTTATTAGGACTAAACTAACATTTTGTTAGGAAACGACAAGTATTTTAGCCACAATAATTTTTTTCAGTTGATGGAAAGTTTTTAAGAGGGGGCCGGCAGGTTGTTGTGCAGTAGAGTATTCGTTTCAATCATTCAAGATTCACAAACCAAGCGGAATTTTTAAAATCTAATGGTAGGATTAGATTGACTATATTTTCTTCTTTGGAGTCAAAAAGTTTGGTTTTAAAATAATATCAAAAATATAAGGAAAAAACCCACTTTTTTGAAAGCAAACATTTTTTTTCTTAAATTTAAAACGTACTTATTCCGTTAATACATGTAATAACCGCTCATCTATCAAAAATCAACACCGAAATTGATCAGGTTTAGCTTTTTTGAATGAATGAACAAATGCTGAATTAAGGTCACTGGAATATACTTAGGTATGGCCAACTTTGACACTTATGACAGTTAGATCAAATTGCATGGCTTCCTAGATTAAAAAGACAATGCTTTTTCATTGTCTTTTTAATCTAGTAAGCCATGCAATTTGATCTAACTGTCATAAGTGTCAAAGTTCGCCTTACCAATGTAATCTTCAAGGGCCCTATGCTGAATACATATTTGGCGGCATCTATATTTTTACCTATTTAAGACGAGGCCGGCTGCTTAAGGTCGGGGTGCAAGACAACTTACAATTCGTTCATTTTAGAACAAAAACAAAATCAGAATTCTTAAAATCTGAAATGAATTAAGTGAGCTGCCACCTTAAGCAACCGACCCCGTCTTAAAATAGTTACATACAAATATTGACTGATAAAATGGCGAATGCGCCGGGTAAGCATAAAATGTATGAATTTATTTTTTCGTGTGAATAAAACTGTACTGAGTCTGTGTAAAATAATCTAAGTAGTTGATATAATTTACGAAGTAGTACCTGCCTATGCAGAAAAGAAGAGTTACCTACTGAGAAGGTCCCCCGGGTGCACTTTGCTATTCAACTTTAAAGACTTGGCTTAGCGGGCGTCGTAGTTCATAGCAGGGCATCGGACGGGCGTCTTTTTCCACTGTTAAAGTATATTATGTAGTATTTACGTGCCGCTTTCTCAAAGCGACACCCCCCATTGTGCCTTTTAGTGTATTTTTTAAAGAAATATACAAACAGTACAGTTTTATTCAAACAAAAAATGAAATCATTATTATTCTTTCCCGGCGCCTTCGCCATTTTATAGGAACAAATACAAAACAATAGTAGGTTAGATCATTCAATAAATAAATAAAAAAATATCTTTATTGAGTCAAACCCAAAAGGCCATTGACCGAGGTCCTTCATCCAAAGATCATTCAATATTTGTATTTATTTCAAAATGGGGTCCTTCATATGTTTTTACTGACTGGTCTTTAACCAAAACTACAAGGACTTTGTTAAACAGGATGTCCAAAAAACGATGCATTACGAGCCTATTATACAGGGTGTTCCAAATAAGTAGGAAAAAATTCAGGGGGTAATTCCTGAACTCATTTTAAGAAAAAAGTTCCTATAAACATATGCCCGATTTTGGCTTTTTTTTTTCTTACAGCCCCCTAAGCGCCCCCACTATTAACACGTTTTTTTAAATTTTACAAAGGGGAAAATATTTCTAGTATTTAGATAAATCAAATAGGTCCTATAAAATTTTTTGAAAAAATTATTCTTTTCGAAATTATAGCGAAAAGATAGATTTTTTAGGGGTTTTTGGGGGGGCTGTATCTCAAAAACGAAGGATTTTCGGACACATGTTCATATGAACTTTTTTTCTTAAAATGGGTTTAGGAATTACCCCCTGAATTTTTTCCTACTAATTTGGTAACATCCTGTAGACATATTTTTTAAGCAGGAATTTATAAATTTTAAAACTTGTTATACTCCTCGCAGACAAAGTCAAAAACGAGGAGTATATTGTGATGGTTTTGAAAATTCTAAAATACTCAAAAATCATCGTAAGCATCGTGCGTTTTATCAAATTTTGAACAACTTTTGAACAGCAGACTAAAAAATCCGTCTGTCCGTCTGCCGTCTGAACTCTATCAACTCCGGAGCACCCCCAAGCACAAGTTGACATATTCTAAAGTTCCATCAATAAGCGTTTAAATACAGAATTTTGGCAATTTAGAAGCACTATTTTTTGCATTTTAAATTTCCAAAATTCTGTATTTAAACGCTTATGATGGACCTTCAGAATATGTCAACTTGTGCTTTGTTTATTTATGTTGCTGGTAAGCACAATTTTAATTAAACTTTATTCTTGTAAACCCACTGAGCAATGACCAGAAAGTGCTGTTCCTATGCTTCGCGACATTCTCCATTAAGGGTATGGTCCGTAAGTAATTTTAGTAGACCTAAATGACAGTTGTAACAATCATTTTCCATGACAAAAAATTGTGTAACAAGTCGTTTTCTGTCACTTTGGTTTACCAAAATGACTTACGGACTATACCCTAAATCAAATCTCTAGACATGTCAAACTTTAAACTAAATCAATCATTTTTTGAATTTTTATTAACGTTTCCATTGTATATGTAATGTACTATAAAAATTAGAAAAAACAACTTTTATCTGCAAATGCAAGATATCCTAAAATATTAAAAACGTAGAAAAATTTCATTCCTAGATAGAGTACGTTTATAGAAAACTATAAACGACGTGTTTCCATGCATGTAAAAATAAGCATAAATGCAGAAATTTACGAGCATTGAGAGTGCTATTTGTTTAAGATTATCTAAATTCACAGCTACAGTTGTATAAAATATGAGCCAACACAGGCGACCTCTTGTATGTATGTTTGCCACGTTGCCTGAAATGTGCCCCATAAACCTTCCTCTGGTTAGGTATATGCATGCATTCTTAAAGCGCCACCATACACTTTATGTAACAGCCTGATACAATAATAACACTGTTCCCACAAGAATATGCAGGCACCTCTTCAAAACTGTTAAATATTCGAAGAGACAAAATAAATAAATTAATGTAAAAAATTTTTAAAAAAAAGCTTTTATTTAAATGCCCTAAAAAGAAAAAAATAAATTTTTTCAATTAAATTAAACCCATTAATTTGTCACAATATACACTTTTTATGATATAAAAGCTTGTCGCGAAATTTACTATTGCAATTAATAAAATGAATACAATACTTATACCATTTACCAATTTTTAATTTAAGTGGTTCTGAAAAAAGAAAAAAATGTATGTATTTTACAAAATAAATCTACATAAATGCAGAATCTCGCGACAAGCTTTTATATCATAAAAAGTGTATATTGTGACAAATTAATGGGTTTAATTTAATTGAAAAAATTTATTTTTTTCTTTTTAGGGCATTTAAATAAAAGCTTTTTCTTAAAAATTTTTTAGATTAATTTATTTTACATTTTTTAGTGTAGATGTTTTTTAATCATTTCATTTAGTATGTCATTGCTATAACCTTTTATTTGATACCCATATTGGCAAAATAGTTAAAAAAGAGAATCCGCCATTTTTTTTAGGGCGCCATATTGGATTTTGAATTGTCACATATCTTACTATATCCTACTTGTCATTACCTTTCATTTGATACCCATATCGGCAAAATAGTAAAGAAAAAGCCAATTAGCCATTTTTTTGGGCGCCATATTGGATTTTGAATTATGTCATATATTTTACTGTATTCTACAAGTCATAACCTTTCATTTGATACCCATATCGGCAAAATAGTTAAGAAAAAGCTAATTTGCCATTTTGTTGGGCGCCATATTGGATTTTGAATTATGTCATATATTTTACTGTATACTACCGGTCATAACCTTTCATTTGATACCCATATCGTGAGAATTGTTTAGAAAAAAGTCATTTTGTTGTGGACGCCATATTAAGTTTTTAGGACTAAAAAAGTTACCAATTTGCATTGTCACCGGACTTCCACATGTATACAAAATTTCAGAAAAATTGGTCAAGCGTAAGTGTTTTGAAATCGAGTTGCAAGATTTGTACTACACAAACACACATACATACACACATACATACATACATACATACATACATACATACATACATACATACATACATACATACATACATACATACATACATACATACATACATACATACATACATACATACATACATACATACATACATACATACATTGCGAGTTAAATAAAAGCTTTTAAAAATAAAGTAATCAGTTGTAATAGTACAAGTCCTTATTGCATAGTAATGTCCTGCAAAAGTAGATTTTTCCACAAAGTTGGCATTACATTCCAAATTTACTGTCATTAAGAATTTTAAAATGTCAAAAATAATATGACAGTTGCAATTTTTAGCAAAAAAAAAAAATTTTCTTCCATCCTTTATTTTCATTTTATTAATCTTAAAATATCACTTATTGTTCCTTTTGTAACTTATTTAAGGCCGATGAAGAAAGAAACCCCTTTCGAAACTGTCCCAATAGGAATTTTTGATAATAAATCTGCCTAAATACCGCAGGGGAAAAATTCATCTTTTTGCATCTGGAAAACCAACCTAATAAAATAAAATTTTGGGTTTAATAATGTTGCAATTTGGCGATTTAAAAACCAAATTTCGAGTTTCATAAAGTGCTTATTATAGAATAACCGATTTATATAAAAATCGGTTGTTTCTTTATGTCGAAAATTTAAATTCAAAATCTAACCATAAAACGTTTATAGCCCTATTTTTCTAGTTTTTAAAATCACATTTAGTTTTAATATTCGATGAGGCCCTCATGTAGATGTGCTATTTAGTAGAATTGACGGGAGCTCAACGGAGATTACTTATACGAGCTTCTAGAAGCACAGATCTTCGAATCTGTGAATTTGAATCAATGAAAAATTTTTTTTAATTTAAAAATAAAACTACCTACATTTATTTACCTAATTTTTTTTTAAATAAAAATAAACCTAATTTTTTTTTAATTAAAAATAAACCTAAATTTTTTTTTAATTAAAAAAAAACACAATAATAGTTTTTTAATCAGAAAAATCACGTAAAAATTAATTTGTTCTTCGTCCTACAATTTATTGTAGATCTATTTAATTAAAGTTAACATGTTTTTAAGACAAGGGTTTCAAATTCACAGATCTTCTAATCTGTGTGTAAATATTTACGATTACGTGTTTTTAGTCTACCTGCATAAAAGCCATTATTTTCAAAGGGGGGAACTTTTTCAAAAAAGCTGTATTTATCGAATGTCTTGGATTTTTCTCAGCTATTTGCCATATCAAAAAAGCAAATTATACGCGGACACTCTGTATATTGCAATGAGTATTCTTTGACCCACCCACTGATTCGACACTTTTTAATAAACTAAAAAGAGGTAAAAAGAAATATGTAGGTATAAATATTTCAGAAAACATTTTTAGTTCTATTGTTAAGTACTACATTTATTTTATACTAAACCAAAAATGTATTTTACGCTGTGTTTGTTTATAATTCTTGTATTGTGTGTTAATGATATTTTTTCAGTTAGCAACGATCCGGTAGGTGCAGAAAAAATACACGTTTCTTAAAACATCAAAAAAACATATAGAACAGTCAATCTGTCCTAAATAATGGGGGTACATCGACAAAATTCCTGGTAGGGCCGCCTTTTTTATATGATTTAACTGGATGTCCAAAGAGTAAAACCCCAAATTGGCGTATATCTACCTATTGCAGAAACGGATTTATGGCCCCCCAAAGGGCCCCCTTTAACTCATCACGGTGGAACTGCACCAAATTTTGCAAATAGATGTCAAATAAGGTTTTAAAAAGATTTTTATAAAAAAAAATCCCTAGAAAAATTCCTTCACCTCTTAAATGGCCCCCAAAGAGTAATAACCATTCACGTTGGATTTACACCAATGATTCATAATAAGATGCTTAAAAATATTTCCTTATAACTTTTTTTCAAAAAATAATTCCTTTGCCCCATAGGAGCATTTAAGGGGGGCATTAAATTTTTTTTTTCAAAAAAAGTTATTAATAAATATTTTTAAGCATCTCATTTTACATCTATCTGCAAAATTTGGTGTAAATCCAACGTGATTGGTTATTACTCTTTGGGGGCTATTTAGGGGATGAAGGAATTTTTTAAGAGATTTTTTTTTATAAAAATCTGTTTAAAACTTTATTTGACTTTTATTTGCAAAATTTGGTGCAGTTCCACGGTAATGAATTAAAGGGGGCCCTTTGGGGAGCCATAACTCCGTTAATGCAATAGGTAGATATACGCCAATTTGGGGTTTTACTCTTTGGGCATTCAGTTACATCATATAAACTAGATATGGGTTAGGTCAGTGGATAGGTTAGATTAGTGAGCCTGTTAGAGTTTTTTTTATAAAATGCCGACATTTAATAGGATACTCCTCACAGTAGGTAATCAGAGAATAATAAAATTAAAAAAAAACAATAATTTTTTAATATTATCAAAAAAACTCTGCGAAGAGGTTAAACTATTAACTCTTCTATAGAAAAAACATTTATTTGCAAAATGCATAAATAGGTATCAATTCTGACAATGGCGTTTAGGATTTAGGGTATAGTCCGTAAGTCATTTTGGTAAACCTAAGTGACAGTTTTAACAATCATTTTCTATGACAACGAATTGTGTAACAAGTCGTTTTCTGTCACTTTGGTTTACCAAAACGACTTACGGACTATACCCTTAATTTGTCTTTGGAAGGATGTTTTTGTTTTAATTTTTTTTGCAAAGCTACCTTGACCGAACCTAGACTTAAGTGACTTAGAGCTTTTTAATCACCAAAAACCTTTATTTTGACCTTTTTTGTCTTAAAAACTTCACAAAAAAAAAACAAAAAATATTTTTTAATACAAAATTTAATTTCCTTTTATTTTTATGACCTAAGTTTTTTTTGTAAATTAAAAAATAACGAAGATACGGCTTTTTTTTAATTGGGGGGCTTATGTGGGGCCGGACAAAAAAAACTTAAATATACTTTTAGTAGAGAATTAAGAGGGCTTTAAAGTTACCAGAAAAAAAATTCTGTAATTTTTATGATAACTGAAATATGAATTTTTTCTCACTTGGGGGTGCCGCAGCCCCCCTTATTATTTTCCGATTTCTTTCAAAAACAATAGGGATCTAGATTTTAATGAGAACGATTTTTCCTGAAAATTTGAACTTGATGGGATCTTTGGTACTCAAGTTAGAGTGTCTACAAAAAACGTGACAGACGGACAGACGGACAGACGGACGGACAGACGGACGGATTTTTTGAAAGTTGTTCAAAATTCGATGAAACGCACGAATCTGCAAGAATTTTTGCTCTACGACGATTTTTGACGATTTTAGAATTTTCAAAACAATCACAATATACTCCTCGTTTTTGACTTTGTCTGCGAGGAGTATAAAAAGGCGGCCCTACCAGAAATTTTGTGGATGTACCCTCATTACTTAGGACAGATTGACTGTACTACGAGCTGTACTACTAGTAAGTATTAAATTTCGTACTTTTTTTATAGAAACTTTGGGCACATGTGATTGGAAAAGATAGAAAAAAATATTGCACACGTTCTTTTCCACAATTTGAACAAATTAAACAGCATTGCCTGAACTATTGCTTAGACCACTTATTCTAACGTAAAGTGAACATTACATTACCTATTTTTGTAATGTAAATAAATAAATGAAAAGAACATTTTTTGTTTTATTAAGGACATGAGAGTGATCCCAATTGCACAATATGAAAATCTGTGCTCTAGAAGCTCGTAGAAGTCATTTTTATTGAGCTTCCGTCATTTCTACACACTACATCACCTCTGCAGGGTGTTTTTCAATGTCGTGGAAAAAATCCAGGGGGTGATTCCGGGACCCATTTTAAGAAAAAAGTTCATATACAGAGTGTCCAAAAAATGTATTTTTATAAACTACAAAAATAGGGCTACAAACGAATTATGCTTTCATTTAAATCGATTATTTCTTTGTGTCGAAAATCTAACTTCAAAAATCCTTATAGTATTTTTATTTTTTTTCGACTACGGATACATTTTTTGGTTTATACACATAACGTGGTCTAAAGAAAAACACCAAAAGTACAATTTTACCATATTTTTATTATCTTTTACACTCAATACCACTTCTATGTATCACAAACTTTATGTTAAATATGTTTAATTATAGTTATTGATGTATTAATACGTATTTTTACATATTTTGTTGAGATTTCGAAAATAAGTGACATTCAGGGAGATGACTTTTACGAACTTTTGAGTGCACAGAACATCTCGATTATGAATTTGAATCTATAGCCTTAAGAGATTTTTCGGAAATAAATAAAATACTTCCAAGATGGACGGATACATGGCAAAGTATCCGGTATGTTCTCGCGCATTTTTGGCCTACTTGACCAAGCATTTGTGACGTCATGTGGTTGCTGCACAGAAATTATATTTCTATGGGTTGCTGTCACATCCACTTTGTCCGTCAGTAGAAACGTCAAAATACACAAAACAAACGTCTTTTAATACATGTCAGATTTGACTTTTATTTTATTGTTATTTAAAGATATGCGAACCCTTAGTGTCCAGTTATAGAAAGGTCTGCTACTATTTATTTAAACTAAATATTATTCTACAATTATTAAAATGTATTGTTGTGTGAATACTGAACAGAAAAGCTGGTTTACGAATTCAAATATAACAAACCATTTTTCAAGTTAATTTCGTTTTTTCTTTCTTCACAAGCAATATATAACCCATATTTTAGCCATGTCCACATCCTTTCGAAAACTTTAGTAATAATTAGTATTAATGTCGCTGCCTTTTGTAAGAACCAAATGGTTTCCACTTTTGAAACTCGCTACCGCACAATAAATCATCGTAAAGTAGTTTATAAAAAATCACAAATTACTTCACTCAAAAACTTGTTTAAAAATAATAGTTTATACAACAATAAACAATAACAACAATAAAAACCTTTTGAATAATTTAAAACACCAAAAAATTTGCTGAAATGTTTTTAAAACTGCTTGACATATAAACGTCAGATGAATAACAAGTTTGAACTAGGTGACTAGATTTAAAACGCTTTATATTTTTTATGTTTGAACATCAAAATAATAACTAGGTGACTAGATTCTTGCTTTGGTTTCATACCACATGACGTCATGCGCAGAAATGAACGAATTTTATTCAAGCCTCGAGCATACCAGTGTTCTTTGCCATGGACGGATACAAGGTTCATACAAATTCCTAAGCTCAACCTTAGATAGACAGCTTTCCGTAGACCGTAAGATAAGCCAAAAAGACTTTGGTGTCGAAAAAGAGAATCAATATCAATTGAATATGTGATTTGGTATACTATCCATTCATGTTTTAAAAAACCGCAGTCACCTATGAAAACTAGAACCTTTTTCTTTAAAAAATTGAATTTTTCACAAAGTTGGCATTACATTTCTAATTTACTGACACTAAAAATTCAAAAATGCCAAAATTAATATGACAGTTACATAAAACAGACGTAAAAATTGGAAAAAAGAATCGATTTCTGCTTAAGATGTGAAAATTTATAAAGAAAATTGAAGAAATTTTTGTAAAAGTGCTAATTTATCCTATGATACCTAAAAGGGCTTCTTAACAGTGAGTACTTACATAAATAATTCCTATTTTGTGCAAACTTTTTAATGGTTTAAAGATAAGGGCGTTATAAAGTAATTTAATAAAAAAAATAATTTAGTATATGTTGAGACCATTGTTTTTGATTCAGATGCCCTGAACATGTTTTTAAATGCATTTTTTAATTTGTTTGACTTTTCTTACATAACCAGCAAACACAAGTGACATTAATGACAATATATAGGGTAAAATCTGCCACCCTATGGCTCGCCTGCTCTGGTTTAAATAAATGATAAATGGATAGTAGCTTTCCAAATTGTAAAGACAGAGAAGTTTTGGAAAGTACCCATCAGAATGTAGGATGGTATTTGTGGACATTTGAGAGGAATTTGTCACTAACAGCCGACATGATGTTCCATAATAGGGAATAATCTGAATGCAAATTTATCAATCGACGTCAAACAAAATTAGGACACGCATATTCTGCCTAGGGTCAGATGCAACACAACTAAATACTTTTACTAATAGTGAACTCACGTAAATTCAGTTAACAATTAAAATTTAATTTAAGAAATTTACAAGAGCTTATTTGTTTCTTTGACGTTCACACATGAGAAACTTCAAGGTCAATGTCAAAGCAACAAATAAGATGCCGTAAGTTCGTAAATTAAATGTTAATTCCTAGTTTTTAAAACTGCATTAAGTTTTAACATACGATGGGACTACATATCTTAAAGTAGAGTACCTATATAAAATGAGTAGTGCCACAGGAGATGTTTTTTGATTGGTGGACTCAATTTCATCTGTGGTTGGACTCAAAAATAGTTGGTACCAAAAATAGCATTTTTTTGACAAATAAAGTTTGCTCCAAAAGAAAATTTTTGTTCTTGTCAATTGATGACATTATTCGTAAACATAAAATAATTTGCTCAAAATAATGTTTTCTATACTGATTTGCTTATGAGCATTTGCCTATTTCTTATTTTTTACATTCATACATCTTAATGGTTCCGTTTATTGCTATTGTTTATTACCAAAGTAAGTTTTACTGTTAAAAAATATAAAACTCTACATGCCCGGTTACTTTTTTTTAGAAAAGGGAGGATACAAACTAGACTTCCATTTCATGCAAATATAAAAAGCAGATAAAGGTGCCGAAACAATTCTACTAGAACTAAATTTCCTTTAATTTACGAAAAATTAACGTTTGTAAGAAAATTAAAACTCTTTATTCTAATTTAATTTAATTTTAGAGGTCCAATTTTTGAAGGGTAGTTGTAAACAAAGTAAGTAATATATGTATGTATATCCGAGAGTATACCTTATTAGAATTGTAAAGAAATAGTTAAGTTGCTGATTCAACTCTAATTAAATTTTTTTCTTCGCGGAGATATTTTTTATTACCGTTAAAAGAAGTAAGATGGACAAAGATTTGATTTACCTTACCTACCTGAATTAATTAGAACAGAAAAATTTACAAAATACCGACCTACAAACACATAAAGAACCCTTTAGGCTATTTTGTGTAAACAGTCCATAAGTTGACGATTCTGTGAAAAGAAGTTGCTAGTTAGATGCATATCATAAATTTTTAACTAATTTTGACGCAAAATTGTCATTTTGACGACCCTCTGGCGCTACTCAT
This sequence comes from Cartodere bifasciata, assembly GCA_963920755.1. Lineage (NCBI taxonomy): Eukaryota > Metazoa > Arthropoda > Insecta > Coleoptera > Latridiidae > Cartodere > Cartodere bifasciata. The sequence continues at coordinate 773,306 of OY987194.1, read as the reverse complement.
TATACAGGGTGTTACCAAATAAGTAGGAAAAAATTCAGGGGGTAATTCCTGAACCCATTTTAAGAAAAAAAGTTCCTATAAACATATGCCCGATTTTGACTTTTTTTTTCTTACAGCCCCCTAAGGGCCCCCACTATTAACCCGTTTTTTAAAATTTTACAAAGAGGAAAATATTTCTAGTAATTAGATAAATCAAATAGGTCCTATAAAATTTTTTGAAAAAATTATTCTCTTCGAAATTATTGCGAAAAAACTGATTTTTTAGGGGTTTTTGGGGGAGCTGTATCTCAAAAACGAAGGATTTTCGGACACATGTTCATATGAACTTTTTTTCTTAAAATGTGTCCAGGAATTACCCCCTGAATTTTTTCCTACTTATTTGGTAACACCCTGTATATAGGTACTCTATCATAAAGAACTATATGAATTTTGAAGCATGAGCGCAGGATACTGCACATACAGTAGAACATGATGAAAAATTAGGTCATTGGAGACCATATGTGTCAGTTTACATTTCAAAGTGGGGTTATTAACTTTCCATTTGTTTCTTTGGTAAAAAAAACTCTTTTCTAAAGAATTTAGGCCTGTCCTTACGTTTTGTGCAAGTGAATAACCCAATATAGCATGCTTTAAAAAATGCCCCTATGTGTCTTAAAAATCAAGAACTATTCATAATCTTTAAAATTTTGGGTTGGCAGGTCTGAATATTGACACTTATAGTCTTCGTTTACCAAACATGGCGACCTCACTTTTTGCAACTGTTTGACCTCTCTCTTACTTCATATAGCTCTTTTAAATGTGTGGATTTTTGACTCTCATATACAGGGTGTTTCCTAATGTAGTAGAAAAAATTAATGGGGTGATTCCTTGACCCATTTAAAAAAAAAATCATACAAACATGACATGTGTCCAATTTTGTCCTTAGTTAGTTGCAGTCTTTTTTAAAATTCAAACAATTTTTTCAAACAATGTTATAGGCCTTTTTGATGCATCTAAATCCTAGAAATATTTCCTTGGGGGAAAAAAATCAAAATTGAACACATGTTTATATGAACTTTTTTTTGTTAAAATGGGTCTAGGAATCACCCTTTGAATTATTTCCAAGACATTAGGAAACAAGAATTTTGGCTATTTAAAATGCAAAAGATAGTGCCTCTAAATTGCCAAAATTTAAACGCTTATTGATGGACCTTTACAATATGTCAACTTGTGTTGTGCTGTTTTTTGTTGATTTTAGGCAACTAACATTACATAACCACAGTTTCTATGCCTCGCGAAATTCTCAGTTAATAAAACAAAACATTTATTTTTCATTTATTTGTTTACATATATAACAAAAACACAATCTTAACTTTACCATTTGTCCATGTATTCCTTGCAATACTTTTTAATCTTTTCAAACTGTGAAAAAGTGGGTATGCAATATTTGTGGGGGTATTTTTTAATCAGATGTCCCCAAAGTCTCTATAAAAAAGTACGAAATTTAATACTTATTTGCTATTACCATTACCCCCCCCGTTTTAAAAAAATACGAAATTTTAGTACTAAGAGTTAAAGTGTTGCTTTGTGTGACGAGGCAGAAAGATTGTCTGGTGAGCGAAGCGAGACAGACAATTCGGCCGAGACACACAAAGCCACTTTAACTCTGTGTAGTAAACGATACTTTTTCTTAAAACTTCTAAATACAATGGTTTTATAATAAATTTAATTTACTAATTTTAGTTGACTTTTATTTATTCTAAAATAAACGTCATTAAAGTGATGTTTATTTGACGTTTTAGGAAAAAAAAATTGGTAGCGTCAGTCAAAGTTACTTTACCTGTCGCCGGCACTAAAAGTAAAAACTCTATGATATATATTTCAGAAAAAAAGTGTTACTTTATGCTCGTCATAAATGTCGCTAAAGTGATGTTTTTTTAAAGTTTTAAGAAACGTGTATTTTTTCTGTACCTACCGGATCGTCGTTTATTGAAAAAATATCATTAACACAGAATACAAAAATTATAAGCAAACATAGCGTAGAATACATTTTTGGTTTGGTATAAAAAAAAAATTGTACTTAACAATAGAACTTAAAATGTTTTTTGAAATGTTCATACTTACATATTTTTTTTATCAGTTTTTAAATTATTAAAAAAAAATCTGTAGGCAGTGTCGAATCAGTGGGAGGTTCAAAGAATACTCATTGCAAAATACAGGGTGTCCGCGTATAGTTTGCTTTTTTGATATGGCAAATAGCTGGGAAAAATCCAAGACATTCTGTAAAAACAGTTTTTTGAAGTGCCCCCCTTTGGAAATAATGGCCTTTATGCAGGTAGACTAAAAACACTTAATCGTAAATATATACCAAATGATTTGTCTAACTATTCTAAAATTTGTACAATCAATAAAGGTAATAAGAACTTTTATTTGAAACGCATTATGAAATTTGGGTGACATTCACCAGACAGACAGACGGACGGACGGACGGACGGACGGACGGACGGACGGACGGACGGACAAAAAATGAAAATTTTATAAAGTCATGAAACGCACGAATCTGCAAAAACTTTTGTTCTACGACGATGATTTTAGGATTTTCTGATCGAATTTATAATACTCTTCGACTTTGTCTGCGAAGAGTATAATAATGTAGGTAAGTATATGTAGTTGTATTTTTTAATTAAAAAAATATCAGGTTTACAAAATTAATTAAAAAAAATATTTTCAGTTTGTTTATCTATAATTTTTCAATGGCAGAAAGGTAAGAGGAAATAATTTTGCAAAACTTTTTTATATTTTATTTTTATTATTTAGATTTATTGCTTATAAGATATTATAATAATCTCTTAACAAGGGTTGAGTTAGATTAAAAAAAAAATTAGAAAGTAAACAATAATTTATATTTTATTAGTTAACTTTTTGAGCAGTTCGGTCCTATATTTAGGAGGGGGACTTTTTCTTTGGTCCGTAATGTTGGTTGCCTAAAAAATTTTACGGATTATTTCATTTATATGTCAAATTAGAGGTTTATGCCAAAATTTGAAGCATTTTACTGCGAGTCATACTGGAAATCACCCGTTGGCAACAACCTGAGCTGAAATATCCCGTTAGCAAGCACTGACAGCGAATTAATTTACCTGGATAGAAGTCAAAGTTATAATTTTTTGTTAATTTTGTCAAAAATTGTTCTTTTGGTTAGTCGTATTCAGTGTTTAAATTAAATTAATATTATTTCTTTGGGTAAGTAGTATTTATAAATGAAATAATCGTGTCGAATAGCCCTCGTGCTTTTGATAAATTTTCGATTTTTAAAGAACTCGTGCTTGTTGAATACGCAATGTCCCTTAAAAGTAAGGGTGTTTTCTTTGAATTATTTACCTCGTGCTTCGCACTCGGTAAATAATTAGACAACACCCTTACTTTTGCGGGACATTACTATGCAACAAGCACTCGTTCATTCAGTAATCGAAAATTTGTAGAGCATATTACTACTGAAAATACATATTTTGATGCACTTCTGTAAACTGTGACGTAGGACTTGACCGGATCTATTTTCCTTGTAATCCGGGTAACGGTTGACAAAATTGTTTAGTAATATAAAACTGAGGGTGTCTTCTATGACAATATGTTTTGTGATCATTCAATGCTAGTTTTTTCCAATCGTCCTGCAATGAAATATTCATTTGTACTTTTAATTTTAAGTAAAATTAGTTTGTGGTAAAAAAGTAGGTGTTTTTTTAAGTTATTTTTATATTAAAAAAAAATGCTTACCCTAAATAACTTATGGACTGGGTATTTGATATCGTCGATATCGATCATAAAAGCATTAACATAAAATGCTGCTGTTATTACAAATAAAAATAGTTTAGAAAACATAAGGAAAACTTTAATTAAAAAAATCGACAAAAACGATTTACCTACTTATATGTAATTTTTCTGATTAAAAAACAGTGTTTTTTTATTTAAAAAAATATAATGTTTTTAATTAAAAAAAGTATACAGGGTGTCCGAGATTAGTTTGCTTTTTTTGATATGGCAAATAGCTGGGATAAAACCAAGACATTCTGTAAATACAGTTTTTTGAAAAAGTGCCCCCCTTTGGAAATAATGGCCTTTAAACATGTAGAGTAAAAACACTTAATCGTAAATGTTTTGTCCAACCATCATGAAATTTGAACAATCAATAAAGGTAATGAAATCGGTCATTTAGAGCAATTGTTTTAAAATTTTGACAATATAATGTTAGCTTCTTTTAAAATATTTTTGGCAGATTTTGTTTTGTAGCCCTAGTTTAGCAAAAATAACAGTTTAAAATAGAGGAAACTATACTAAAAACAACTGTTTTTCTTTCTTAATTTGAACCCCAAAATCAATTTTTAAAAAACAACTAGAATGGGTAGAAATCGAAACGGCCTACTTGAATGACGCGTGACGCTATTCGGACTTAGAAGTTTGTTGCTATTAAAATAGTTTTTATATTTGCGTCCTATAATATGCACATTATGAAACCCGAAATTTGGTTTTTTAAAGTTTCTGAATTGCTTCATTATTAAACCCAAAATTTTATTTTATTGGTTGGTTTTCCTGATGCAAAAAGATGAATTCCTTTCTTGCAAGGTTCTTTTTATTTAAAAATTTTACTACTATAATCAATCGGGGGACATAGTTTTTTTGTAGAGGGAACAACTAGAAGAATTGGAGAAACGATATCAATGGTTACATTTTCTCAAAAACGCCTATTCATTCAGTATTGAATAAGTAAAGTTTACAAATGTCATTATTTAATATGTCTAACTTTAATTTATTTTTTACTGCAAAATGTCAAAGTTATACTATAAGGTCATAAAAAACAAAATTTCATCCTAAGTTTTTAATTCAATTTAAAAATGCTTTTTAATGAATTAAATGAAGCAAATATAAAAAATAGTATAAAAAACTCGTTTTATAAGGCGTTTTTTATCACTTGTCCATTGGAAAACTCGCCGCTGCGCGGCTCTTTTTCCAAGCCTGGACGCGTGCTAAAAAACGTTTCTTATAAAACTCTATGTTTTAATATACTATTATTTTTTTGTTTTTTTAACCTTACTAGTTTACTTGACAAAAAATGAATCAACATTTTTAATAGAAAATTAAATTTTCTTTAATTTTGTAAAAAATATTATTTCTTTAGATTGAATAATAACGGAGATAGAGGATTTTTTTGAGCTCTGGGGTAATGGGGGGTGTCGGACAAAAAAAGAATACTTTTTTTGTAAAGAATTAAATTTCCTATGTTTTATGTCGAATAATTTTTTGGTTTTTGAGATAGCGTACTTATTCCAAATCGGATAAGAAGTAACTAAGATATTTGGGGTCTAAGTTTTGTGAATATTTGTATAAAAACGTGCTGAATTAGCAAGGTCAAGCCTCTCTCTAGTTGTACCGGTGGTAGGTGGCTACTCTAGACACATATTCATATATCTGTTTAACTAGTCTTTAGTCTATTCTGGCCACCGCAGCCCGCAGCCCCTTTACATGGTATAAGGACTGAGTGTCGGGTTCTTAAGATGGCTTTTAGTTTAGTTCCAAATGGTCTTAAATTCCCGACCGGTAGATGGTCGATGTGAGAAGCAGATGGTATGAAATGCTTTCAGTTCGAGTCTGGAACAATTTACTTGTTCATTGGAAACTTTACCACAAGCTATTCCACCCTTATTTGGCCTCTCCTAGACTAATTTACAACAACTAAACTTTAGATGTAGAGGTATTTCTGACCCTAAAAAGGATGCTTTGTTAATTGCAAATTGCAACCTCACTTGCTTTTCACAAACAAAAAATACAGTAGTACATTTTTAATCACTGAAAGAAACGAAAAAATAAACTTGCAATTTTTCTCGTTTTTTTTTCTGCAGAGTGTCCAACAATAGGCGTGTTTCACAACTAACGAATTTTAATTTTCTGGTTAAAAATAAAAAGAAGACTTGGGCATCAGCTTTCACTAAAAAACTCTTGTTTATCTAGTGCCTGGTTTAGGTGTTCTAGCCCTCCAAATTTTATATTTTTGGGGCACTTCCCTTCGATATTGGAGCATTTTTCTTCCACCCACTTCCACCATTCTAAGGTGTAGCACATTGCTTAGCAACATACAAATGTATTCTTTTCTATGTTTCTTAAGTCAACCCGCATGCTGAGTGACAGATTGGCTAAAATATGGAATATTTTTATCTTTATTTTGATTTATTTATTGTGGCGTTAATAAAAAATACCTAAAATGTAAGTTAGGTAAGCAATAAACTAAGTAAAAAATGGGTATGTCACTTGGACAATGAAGTAAAAGTATTAATTCAAAAAAGTGAAAGGGGAAAAATCGCTGTTAAAGCTGGTCCAATTTAAGGCACTTTTCACATTTTTTTTTTCAAAAAGAAGACACTTGAATAATCTAAAAAATTGCAAAACACCGTAGTTTTATTTGTTGTATTTATTGAGAAATCAATTAAGAAAATATAAATAAATTTGGATTAGAATAACCAAATCATATTAATGCCCATTCCATACTTTTATGATACTCTTCGCAGTAGATAATTTAAAAGGTGCATTTTTTATCTTATTAAAAAAACGTAAAATTAATTTTTTTTGTAAACGGATGGGGATACAAAAAAATAACTAAATGCTTTTCTATAAGGAAAAATACAATCTTTAATTTAGTTAGTAATATTTTTTTTCGTAAAATTAATATTAACCAAAATATGAACTTCTTTCAAGTTTGTTGGTGGTTTCTACCCTCTATTTATTATTTGATTTTTTTCAAAAACAATAAGGTTCTTCCACCGAACGAGATTGATTTTTGTACCAAATCTCAAGTAAATTGAATAAACCGTTCTTCAGTTATCGTGATAACAAGTTTCGTTACAGACAGACGGACAAAAATAAAAGTGTTAAAAAGTCATGAAACGAACGAATCTGCAAAAATGTTTGCTCTAGAATGAATAGTAACGATTTTAGAGTAGGTCCGACCAAATCCAAATGCAATATACTTTGTCTGCGAAGAGTAAAACAACAATGCATGTTTATCCACTTGAGTAATCTAAATGGAAATGCTATTTGTTTTGTCATCACCAAAACGAAATATTTTACATGCAAAATGCTATTAGCTGAAATGCCAATAACACTATTTACAAATTCAGGCTAGCTGTTCAACGTTCACATTTAATGGCAGCGCTTAAAAAACAACGGAATAAAATGAATGGATTAAACACTAAAATTCAATGAAATTTACTCTTTGCAGACAAGGGCCAAAAAGTACCCAAAATTGGCGCACTACCTGTATGATATGTTGCTGGGGCATGCCTAGAAATCCCCAATAAATACCTGATATTGGCATTTTTTTGCATCAATAAAAAATACTTTGTCTATAAATATTGAAAATAACTATTCCACCCTAAAAATTCGACAATGCTTTTTACCATTAAACGAAGAATTAAAACCTGCAGGAAACGAAAACAATTGTCACCTCACTGATCCGCGACCACTGTAGGTACTCTTTAAGTTATGAGAAAATACTTTAATTTTCGCAAATAATTTTCCTAATTCTTCTAACAAATTCTTTCGAATTTATTGTGTTTTAAATTACTCTCGCTAATTTTTAGACACTTTGTACAAAAAATGGCACATAAACGCCATGGTACGTTGTTGGGACATGTCTTGGGAGCCCCAGAAAATTGTTAAAAAAAAAATCTCAAATACCCTCGAAGATATGAGGCCCCAAAGAGCGAAACTTTAAACGCTTATATCTTGAAGATAACAGCACATTTATAAACGAAAAAAATGGCTAAATACAAAGACACAATCTATCATAAATTATTTTACCATTTGTTTATCATTTAAATGGTCAAATTAAATTTTTATAATCAGTTTAATTTTACAAAAATTTTATGAAATGAAGCTTATAACAATGTCAAAATGATCTAATGCAAAAATGTATGCTCAAGAATCTAGATTTGTTTTTATGATGTATTTTATAAACTGTGTTGCCGAACTTATGCAACTTTGTTCGCATTTTTCTCGATGAATATAACAGATAGATTTTTTTTACAATTTTCTAGGGATCCCTGAGAATGCCCCAAGAGCGTACCATCGCGTTTATGCGTCATTTTTTGGACACCCTGTATTATTGGATTTTATGATGTTTAAGTGTGAAGTATTACTGCGAAAAGTATAATTTTAATTTTAAAGCATCCATTAATAAATTACTGCAATGCTATGGATTTTTCAGTATAAAACAGATCAAAATAAATTATTTAAACCGACATGTATATTAACAATGAACGCACAATTTAAAATCCTACAGAATGTTACCCAAAAATTATATTGGTCCATTTAATTTTTAAAAAGGTTTTTTCTAAAATTAAATTGACGATTTTTGAATTACAATTACAAATAAATGTTTTATGAATTAAAAACTTATGTATAATCTGGTAAAATTTTACTTTTGCAAAAACTAAACTTGGGAAATAATGTTTTGTTCATAGTGGACACCCTGTATTTTATTAAATATGGCTGAGCGCATCTAAAATTGAAGGCAATATAAACAAACATGATTTAAACGGATAATTTACTGGCAAACAGACCAAATTGTGAAGTTACTTATCCGTAAATTTTGTCTATGCAAGCAAATGATTATTGTGCTAATTTTTAACCTGTGGATTTGGTACAGACAATTTTGCAACATTTTGCTGCAATTAGAAATGTGACAACATATTTTTAAAGCCAAAAACTGTTTATTGTAGTAAAATCTTTCCTTTATTTCTAAGAATATTTTTTTTTAATGGCGCACAGTGGTCCAAAATGGCTAAAATAGCGCGCAAAATTTTACCTGCATGTACTATTGTGGACATGGAATTTAAAACGATTTTTTATCAGCCACCTTTAATTTTTTGAATTTTACTCTATTGTAAATGGGTTTTTCTATGTCAGTTATCGAATGTTATTTAGACAACAAATGCGTTAAATGTATTTTATTAAAATAAATTATGTAAAATGTGCTGCCGGCGAGAAAAATAGTAAGAAGATATTTCCTTTTTTAAATAATTTTTTTTCAGGATAACAATAAGGCTCTAATCTTCGTAAAACATCAGAGAAATGTTTCTTGTTAATGTCCACTTCGCATAAAACTTGAGATGTTTTAAGCCACTATTTTAACCATATTTACAATGCAAAAATTGATCGTTTTAAATTCCATGTCCACGATAGTAGGTTAAAAAAATAAACTGCAATAACGTAAACTAAACTTACTTAAAATTTCCAAGGTATGAATAAGGTCCCCCTGTGTACCATCCCCAATTTGACAAGTATAATCCCCCTGGTCGGTGTGTTTAATATCCCGTAGCTGTAAATTTTGCCCCAAAATTGAAAATCTAGAATCTCTAGAAATCATCATTCCACCAGCACTGAGTAATGCTTGTCCTTTTTTCCATACAACAACAAAAGAACCTGAAACAAAAAAAAAAAATAATTAATGAAAATTTACAAAAATGCTGTGCATAAACGCAATGGTCTGTTAAATTCAGAACTCCCTATACAGGGTGTTACCAAATAAGATGAAAAAAATTCAGGGGGTAATTCCTGGACACATTTTAAGTAAAAAAGTTCATATAAACATGTGTCCGAAAATCCTTCTTTTCTGAGATACAGGGTGCCAAAGTTTATAAAAAAAAACTTTTTTTTTAAGATTACCAAAAAACTAAACTAGATATTTATTTGAAATAATAATAAAAAAAAGAAATTAATTAACCCTTTATTGTTAACTATATTTTATTTTCATTAACATAAAAAAGCCAAACCAAAAGAAATTTTGTTTTTTTTTAAAATGGGTTTAGGAATTACCCCCTGAATTTTTTCCTAATTATTTGGTAACACCCTGTATTTTACAAAATTTATTCTTAAGGTCCCCTTAAATTTAACTGCCACTTATAATGGTGTAATAGGGGGATACCCCTATTCATATTTTTTTTTAAATTAATGTTTACGCTTAACCAACAAAATGTAAATGAATTGAAGGGACAGGTGCAAAAACAGTATAGTAGTACAAAATTAATTGACAAAGTGAAGCATAACATATACCTCTGTTATTATTCACTCGTTAAAATAATATCAAGTCCATCAAGTTTCACTGTTTACCATATGCTACCAAATCACCCGAAGAAATAACACTACTAAGTAGATGGTTTAGTATTATTATACTCTTCGCAGACTAAGTCGAAGAGTATACAGGGTGTTCCCTAATGTCGTGGAACAAATTCAAGGGTTTATTTCTGGACTCATTTTAAGAATAAAAGTTCATATAAATAGGTATTCGATTTTGCGTCGTTAATGAGTTACAGCCTCCCAAAAAACCCCTAAAAAATCAGTTTTTTCGCTGTAATTTCGAAAATAATTTTTTCTCGAAAAATTTTATAGGACCTTTTTGATAGAAATCATTCTAAGCCGCCCAATGAATTTTGATCCAAGCAATGAAAGTATTTGTCTATATTTAAAACACTTGTATCAACGCAGGTTTGGCCTAGTGGCAGAGCGTCTGGCTCACGTTCCAAAGGTCGTGGGTTCGCGTCTTGCTGCCGGCAGTGTTCTTTTTTCTTTTTTTTATCTTTGGGGCCCATTCTTCTAAGGGGGACAGTTCTAGGTTAGTAGGTTAGGTAGGTTATGGTAAAGTTTGCTGCTAAAAAGACATTTTAAACAAATGGGGCTGTATTTCTTAGTGATTTTTGGTTTTTAATGTTTTTATCGTCATAGACAGATACTTTCTATGGTTGGATCAAAGTTCAGTGGGCGGCCGCGACGCCTTCCTCTTTTTGATTTATCTAAATACAAGAAATATTTTCCCCTTTGTAAAATATAAAAAAACGTGTTAAAAATCGGACATATGTTTATGGGAACTTTTTTTCTTAAAATGAGTCCAGGAATTACCCCCTGAATTTCTTCCACGTTATTTGGAAACAGCCTGTATTGCAATTGGTCGGACCTTCTCTAAAATCGTTAATATTTACCCTAGAGCAAACATTTTTGCAAGTTAGTTCGTTTCATGACTATTTAAGACTTTTATCCTTTGTCCGTCCGTCTGTCTGTAACGAAATTTGTTATCACGATAACAGCTAAAGAACGGTTTATTCAATTGACTTCAGATTTGGTGTAAAAATCAATCTCATTGAGGGGAAGAATCCTATTGTTTTTGTAATGAATCAAATAATAAATAGAGGGTAAAAACCACCCTCAAAGTTGAAAAAGATTCATATTTCGGTTAATATCAATTTAACGAAAAAAATTGTTCTTAATAAAATTAAAGATTGTATTTAGCATCTAGTAATTCTTTTGTATCCCTACAAAAAAAAAATAAATTTTAATAAAACAAAAAATGCACCATTTTAATCATCTACTGCGAAGAGTATCATCCATTCATTGATCTAACCCGCTCTTGTTTTATAATATAAAAATATATAATTATAAAAAATAACACTTAAAAAAATCTCTCTGCGAAGAAGAGTATCTTTTATTGCGATCACTGATCTAACCCCCTCTTGTTTTGTTAATAGTGTATCTAGTTATGTAAAATCTTTGGCTACCAAACTAACTCGGTTTAAGCTGCTCTTCATAATACAATACACCGAGCAAGTGATAAACATTCTATGAATATGTGGAGCTATACCCAAGCCCAAGTACCTAGCTACACAATGTATTAAAACTGTAAAAGTTAAGTAGGAATTTGATACAGGCAAAATAGAGCTGATATGGAAATTTAGTTAAATTAAATGCAAAGTTGGTAAAATAAACACACATTGTGTAAGGTGTGGGTTGAGAGATTTTGATTTATGCAACATTCACATAACTTCTATTTTTTTATAAAGATGTACTCAAGAGAATAGTATATTCTCCCAAGAGATACCTATTAATTTTCAAATAATTAAATACAAATTTTAATTATTATTTCATGGTTATTTGATTAATTTGTGACGTGTGCTTAGATAGGATATAATGTTATGTAGATAATTAGCATATAAACCCATATATCATGAATATTAATAAATCATATCCCGCATTTGACAAATATAGGTCGTAAGGTAAACTGAATTCTGGAATGCGTTTAGAAATCGAACAGATGAAACAGAATGCATTAAGTCTATTTTTAGCAGAATAAAAATTACGTTAAAATTTTTATTTTTAGCATGCAACTAGAGCGGGTTAGGTCAGTGGATAGGTTAGGTCAGTGAATAGTTTAGATCAGTGAGCCTGTTAGAGTTTTTTTTATAAAATGTCGACATTTAATAGGATACTCCTCGCAGTAGGTAGAATAATAAAATTAAAAATAAAAAATAATTTTTTTATTTTTATAAAAAAAATCTGCGAAGAGGTTAAACTATTAACTCTTCTATAAAAAAAAGATTTATTAGCGAAGAGCATAAATAAGTATTAATTCTGACACTGACGTTTAGGATTTAAATAGGCTTTAGAAAGATGCTTTTGTTTTAATTTTTTTTTGCAAAGCCACCTTGACTGGGCCTTGACTTACCTGACTTAGAACTTTTTCATCACTAAAAACCTTTCTTTTGGCCTTTTTTGTCTTAAAAATTTGACAAAAAAAAAACAAAAATACTTTTTAACACAAAATTTAATTTCCTTTCATTTTTATGACTTGACTTTTTTTTGTGAATTGATAAATAACGAAGATACGCTGTTTTTTTTAAATGGGGGGCCTAGGTGGGGCCGGACAAAAAAAACTTAAATATACTTTTTGTAAAGAATTAAAAGGGTTTTAATATTATCGAAATAAAAATTCTGTAAATTGTATAATAACTGAAATATGATTTTTTCTCCAGTTGGGGGGTGCAGGAGCCCCCTTTGTTATGACCCGATTTTTACCAACAACGAACTTGACCTAGATTTTAATAAGAACGATTTTTCCTGAAAATTTGAACTTGATGGGATCTTTAGTTCTTAAGTTAGAGTGTCTACAAAAAACGTGACAGACGTACGGACAGACGGACGGACGGACGGACGGACGGACGGATTTTTTGAAAGTTGTTCAAAATTCGATGAAACGAACGAATCTGCAAGAATTTTTGCTCTAGGATGATTTTTGACGATTTTAGAATTTTCAAAACAATCACAATATACTCCTCGTTTTTGACTTTGTCTGCGAGGAGTATAATAATTTTGTCATAGATTTGTATTTTTTTTTTAATGGAGCGTATTCTTTCAAAAATTATTTGGGGTTACCTAGGAGATCATTATACCACCCGTCGTTCCAGATGATAACTGACATTACTTCTGAATTTTATATTTTTATCAATTATAACGCTAATATATCAAGAAAAAACAAAGTGTCGGTTTAAAACATTTTACGTAACAGCTAAAAGGTTTGTATAACATTTACGGAATGTTTTACAACTTCAATTCTCTATAATTAGGTAAAAAAGGGCATAATGACTCATTTACAAAGGTACTTTTAATGTAAAATCCGTGCATTCAAAAAAATGCGGATTATTTTAAACATTCAGGAAAATCCTTTTGTAAAGGAGTCATAATTTCCTTTTTTACCTTATTAAAAAGAATTAAAAATGTAAAACAGTCTCTAAATGTTATACAAATCTTTTAAATGGTACATTGAATGTTTTAAACCGGCAGTGTGTAGTTTTTTGGACTATTAGCGTTATTTTTATATTTGATAAAAATATAAAATTCAGAAGTAATGTCAGTTAGCATCTGGAACGACGGGTGGTATGACAGACCTCCTAGGTGACCCCAACCAATTTTTGTACGAATACGCTCCATTCTGGGAAGTCTCTTAAATTGTTCTTACTGAGTACTTGTTTATTTGGGACGCAGAGCAAGATCTTTTGGAAGCAATAGCAGCTTGCAAAAATTTCGGAAAAATTATCGTTTTTCATTCTTGCATTTTATATTTTTATGTTCCCTAAAATTCCCCAGATTATGTAAAATAATTCCAAATGTTAATCCCTAGAAACATTGACATTAAGCTGGTTAGACTGTGACCGCATTAAGCTTAACGCCCAATGATTTATGAGATCATTGTTTGATGTAACGTCTGTGTTTGTTTAATATATTGAATCTGTGTAGGCGGGCGGAGGAAGGGCTGCCAACCCCCCACCCTCCCCCATTACAATCAGCTTATTCAGCTCTCATATTAGCTATTAGTTCCCGTCAAAATCAACCATCAACCTATAATACAGGGTGTTACCAAATAACTAGGAAAAAATTCAGGGGGTAATTCCTGGACACATTTTAAGTAAAAAAGTATATATCAACATGTGTCCGAAAATCCTTCTTTTCTGAGATACAGGGTGCCAAAGTTTCTAAAAAAAAACTATTTTTTTAAGATTACCAAGAAACTAAACCAGATATTTATTTAAAACTTTGCACGGGTAATTTTCTTACCATTAGGCATAAAGTGCGGTAGAAAAAAAATAAAAATTATAATTGGAAGGGGCACATTTGGGGGTACTATGGGAGTTGTTTACCCCCAACTTTTTTGTGTGTTACTTTTTTGGAATATTCATAAAATAATTAGAAGCCCTAGAATATGATCTTTAAAATTAATGTCTCGTTCTTTTTTTATAAAACTAACCGTTTTCGAGAAAAAACTTCATTGCCCAAAGCCAACAAAATTTCATTTTCAGTTTGGCTTTTTTATGTTAATGAAAATAAAACATAGTTCTCGGTTAACAATGAAGGGTTAATTAATTTTTTTTTTTATTATTATTCCAAATAAATATCTGGTTTAGCTTTTTAGTAATCTTAAGAGTAAAATTTTTTTTGAGAAACTTTGACACCCTGTATCTCAGAAACGAAGGATTTTCGGACACATGTTTATATGAACTTTTTTTTCTTAAAATGGGTTTAGGAATTACCCCCTAAATTTTTAGTTATTTGGTAACACCCTGTATTAGCATAAGCCTTTACATTATAGTTATTAATATACAGGCTGTCCCACAGGGAGTTCCAAGTATGCAGAGTGTCCCGCCCGAAATGAGTGCATCTTTTAAGAGGGTAGATGAGGACGAAATAGACAGATACACGGGACATGTCCTAGGCTAGGGGGCACAGCCGCCGTTTAAAAAGGACACCCCTTTAAGTCTACTTCACTACAAATACTTGATCCTAAATATCTTACAAATGGTTTGTCGAAACATAATAAAATTGATGGAATCATTAACTGCAATAAAAACATTCCTTTCAAACTTGTTTAGACATTTGTAGCCCCCCTAGAAATGGAGTTACCACCGGTAGAGTGCATGAAGATTGTCGTAATTTTCTTGTTACTTCTCAAGTAACCTAATGATATCTAAAGTTTTCAAATTTCATAAGCTTTATAAGATGATTAATAGTTGGGATTTTTCGCTAACAAAATACCTCTGAAATTTGTATATTACAAACATAAATTAAGTCGACTTCACTTAATTTTGTGACAAGATACTGAATAATGAACTCTCTCTACTCCATCAAAAAAAAATCCACTTGCAGTGAAGTGTATATAAAATTTATCGATTACGACAGTACACAAAATTCATGAAAAGTTTTAGCATTTTAATAGCCTTTCAAAAGAAAAATTATACCAACTTTTTTATGCGAAACATGTAATTAAAACAGAATTTTTCTCTAATGCCTTTTGAATGAAATTACAATTTTAAAGTGTGTACATTTTTATGAGCGTATTTCTCGCCACTTCATTTCAACGTTACGTTGGTTTGAGAGTAAACTTAAATACTCAAAAGTCTGCACTAATGTTACTAGAAATGAGAATTTGCCACTTTTCTTACATACAGGCTGCCCTAAATTCAAGTGCATCTGTATAAAGTGGGATTCACAATGAAAATTAGTTTGCATCTTGAAGGAATTAAGTGTAATTTAGAGATCAATTAACTTAACTCAACGCCACTCAAAGCTACTTTACTCCACTTAACTTGACTTGACTAAATTAAGGCATTTATAGTATAAATTTATACGTTTGTTAATCACAAGAAAATTTAGTAAACGCCATCTATCGGTAAATGTTAGAATCGTCTTATTTCTGTAAATATACAGAAAATATGAAATTCTTCGATAATCTTTGTAATTTTAAAAATTTGGTCTAGTAGCCGATAGATGGCTCTGTGAAGAGGCTTACTTAACATAAAATTAGATGAAATTTACCAAAATTAAGAAATAGAACCTTAAGTAAACGTCAAGTTAAGTTAATTGGATCTGTAAATGCGATTTCATCTTTCGTATAATTTATTTCAGTCGCGCTACGTTAATTATAAGTGAAGTTAAGTTAATTGATCTCTAAATCAAGCTTTAAGGTAGCTTGCAAGAGCTTGAAATATGTATTTGGGATATACCATTCACAATGAATTTTTTTCATTGGTACGTTGTTGGGGCATGCCAAGAAAGTTGCCTAAAAAAATCCATCTCTTTTTGTTAATGTGGGATTCACAATGAAAATTAGCTTGCATGCGGTAAGAATTAGGGTAGCTTGTAAGAGCTTGAAATATGTATTTGGGATATACCATTCACAATGAATTAGCTTGTAAGATGCAAGCTAATTCATTGTGAATGGTATATCCCAAATACATATTTCAAGCTCTTACAAGCTATTTTAATTCTTACCGGATGCAAGCTAATTTTCATTGTGAATGAAGCTTTAGATTCTGTTAGCTTTAAGTTTTTTAGAACATCGAATTCAATTCTTTAATTTATTTTACATGTAATATTAGATATCATTCCTGAAGCCTTATAAAATAGGAAAGGTACATTGCATCTACAGACGAATTGCTTTTTAACACCGCCGGTGGCATTTATAAATGGCATTTCCTCGCGATATTTTCTGTATGTCTGCGAAACGGAAAAATTAAATGTGGATCTGATTTTTAACGAACCGTGAAACTAATACAGCTGGTGGGTGTATTTTTCATAAAAATATACTGTTTACTACACTGCTTAAGGCTAGAGATTAAAATTCACAGATTCAAAGATCTGTGCACTCCTAGAAGCTTGTATAAGTCTTCTTCGTTGAGCTCCCGTCAATTCTACTAAATAGCACATCTACATAAAGGGCCCTATCGTATATTAAAACTAAATGTAGTTTTGAGAACTAGAAAAATAGGGCTACAAACGTATTATGGTTTCGTTTAAATATGTTATTTCTTTGTGTCGACAGTTTGACTTAAAAAAATAAAAATATTATAACGATTTCTGAAGTCAGATTTTCGACACGAAGAAATAACCGATTTAAATGAAACCATAATACGTTTGTAGCCCTATTTTTCTAGTTTTCAAAACTAAATTTAGTTTAAGTATACGATGGGGCCCTCATGTAGGTGTGCTATTTAGTAGAATTGACGGGAGCTCAACAGAGATGACTTATACGAGCTTCTAGGAGCACAGATCTTAAAATCTATGAATTTGCAACTCTAGCCTTAAAGTTTAGATATTTAGGAAATTGTCAGTAAGGGTTCAATTCGTTTAAATAGTTAAGCTTCTTCTTTAAATAAAGAAGAAGCTTAACTATTTTTTTTTTGCGCAACCTAGGCTGTAATGCAATTATTTTTTTTTTAAAAATCAGTTAAAAGTAGAAGTCACAAACAATTAATTTTGCAAATCGGTATGCTTATGACTGAGAACATTCAGCTAAAGCCCATTATAAAAACTCATATACAAACTGTAGCTTAAACTGGAGTTCCTTTTATTTGTTTGTTTTGATGATAAGACTAAGTAGGTATGACAATTTCACCAATAATACAACGTCAATAAAGAATTTTTCCCATAAAATAAGCAATAAAACCTAATCCTAAATCTACTTCTCCAATTTTATTAACCGACAATACGTATGAGTATACAAATCTTGCCTAAATCGCTAAATTGTGTATTTGCAAAGAACCATATTATAGGGGAACAACCCTCTTTTAATTTTCTTTATCTGACAAATCCAAATAATTGCCAGATAATAAAACAGCAATTCAACAAAAATGATAAAGATAATGGCTATATCTATCTGTCGACATGAAATCTGGAGTGAGAATTGCAAAATGTTGTAGCTAAAGGCCGA
Organism: Cartodere bifasciata; assembly: GCA_963920755.1. Classification (NCBI taxonomy): domain Eukaryota; kingdom Metazoa; phylum Arthropoda; class Insecta; order Coleoptera; family Latridiidae; genus Cartodere; species Cartodere bifasciata. The sequence continues at coordinate 755,251 of OY987194.1, read as the reverse complement.
TTTATAGTACGTTACTTTTACTTTACTTCGGCGTAACTTCACTTCCGCGTAACTTAACAAATTTGCTTAATTTATAGATTGTAAAGTTACGTGAAATTGGAAACAGGTATGCGCATGTGTCTGAACTCGCGACTTCTGACTATTTACACCTGGGCCGTAATTACGGAATATCGCTTCGTACATAAGAAGACCAGCAGGTTTCGTACGAAGCGATATTCCGTAATCACCACCCTTAACAATAAGGGTGAATATCTCATTTTTGCAAATTTTGCGCATGATCGGCCAAGTTCGGCTTTTGACAGTACTACTTACAGCTAAATGAATCAGCAAAGTAGCGCTAAAGTGAAGTTTAAATTTGCTAATACATTCCCATGTATTTTATTTAATTTTCTGTAAAGTTACGCCGAAGTAAAGCGGAAGTAAAGTGAAAGTAACGTTATATAAATCGGCCTTAACCCAGCAGACAATAATAAGTCAGTCACGCTATCCTGAAAATCCTGATCAGGAAGCGTGTCACGCAGCCTGAAAATGGATATTTTAAATTAAACTTATTTTCCACCGAACGATTTTATAAATTAACACGCGCATACTTCAACGATCTTTGTTGTTATTACAAACTTTGTAGACAAAGTCAGGCTCCTAATAAACGAATTTAGGCAGACATTTTTACAAAAAAAATACTGTTCAGTGTGAACTAGCAAGTACAGTAATGGTTTGGTTTTACAAAAGTTTGACAAAAAAATATTTCTTTTGCAGCATAAAATTGTCGATGAAATTGTGCCATATAGAGGCTGTACAAGTGCTTCAAAAGAGAAATTTTTTTTCGTCTTTATATTGCCAATAAAAAGAAAATCGCCGAGCAATTATAATTAATATGCTTTAATGAACTTAGTAACTTTAACAAAGTTCATCTCTAGGGAGAAAATAAAACGCCGAACAAACTTAAGGGAGGGGGGGGTGAAGGGGTTGGAACAAACATAGGGAGGGGATTAAGGGGCCAAGTAGTAAAGTTTCCTGAGTTAATTGTCTGGAAAGTTGAATATAAAAGTGGGTGGGTAGGTAACTGCCATACCGACATGATCTACTTTTTTACCATCACCACGACGGATAAAAAACTTGTTTCATTATCATAAAAATAATTAGATGGAGCGTCGTTAAAAAAATGGGAAAAAAACACACAGGGTGTACCTGAATTTCCGCCCAAGCTGTATATGTATTTTTATGTGAAAAATATGGATATTCAACAATAATCTATCTCCAGAAAATTGTTAAAAAAAGTGTATTTTATATATTCTTGAAGATATGAGGCTCCAAAGTGCGAAACTTAAAACGCTTATATCTTAAAGATAACAGTACATATTAACGAAAGAAATAGCTATTTACAAAGGCAGAATCTATCTAAAATTATTTTATCATTTGTTCATCTTTTATATGGTCAAAATACATTTTTATAACCAATTCAATCCCAAAGCATGTGTTCTAGCCCGGCGCATTTGCCATATTTTAATTTCATCGGCAGTTTGTTGTATTTTGGTATATTAGCTTTATATTTGATAAAAATATAAAATTCAGAGGTAATGTCAGTTAGCATCTGAAACGACAGATGGTATGACAGATCTCGTAGGTTACCCCAACCAATTTTTGTACGAATACCCTCCATTGGCCAAGATAACGAGCGAGCATTTAAATTCTACCTCGACTCTTGCCATGGAAAACCAAAGCTGCTTTTCCGTATGTCTTTGATAGTTCTACTAATGTCATTTTAAAATGTTGTCAATTTTTATTGACGTTTAAAAAAATAAAACAAATTAATGAAAACGTTTAATTGTTTAATAAAAAATAATGGTGGACACAAAACCATCTAATTTAATCTTATTTTCGCAATGGCCGCAAAATAAATGGAATAAAAAAATGAAATGATTTAAAAGTTGACAACAAATGACTTAAGTAAAACATCAACAAAATTATCAAGGACCTACGTTTAAAAAAATTTTGTTTTCCATGGCAAGAGTCGAGGTGGAATTTAAATGCTTGCTCGTTAGCTACCAAAAATACGCAGCAATTCTTACAACAAATATTTAACAGCCAGATTTTTAGATGTGTTATGCCTGCCCTAGACCATGCTATCCGACTGATACGACCGTCTGAAACGACGTACTGTTCAGACCGATTGAAGCGTCTAGGGCAGAAATCGTAGTAAAAGTTGATCTGAACAGTACGTCGTTGGTCGTAAGCCCGCTCCAGACCATGCAATGAAAGTATGTATTTTGAACTGAACTGTTGATCTGAAACGATCGTCTGAACGTGTGGAGAGAGGATCGTAGTAAACTGTGGTCGTATCAGTCCATCGAAGAGAAATACCGACGTGTCAGAATTCCAATCCGACCAAATATATTTTAATTTTTTATTCATTCATTTACTGAGGATTTCTGTATACTTTTGAGATTTATGATAAGAATAAAATCGATTTTGTAAAAAGTGTTGAGATTTGTAAAATTTTTTGTAAAAAAAATTTGCTTTTAACTGTTCTAAATAATTAAAATTTTCAATTAAAAAAAAAATTGCATATTTCGAGGGTTCTTCGTAAATACTTTCTTCTTAGGGTGACGATAAAAATAATAAAATCCGTGATGGATGTTTTTTTAATATCCCAAAATTGTATTTTTTTTAAATAATATAGGCATACTATATTTTAAAAATATAGCAATAAACATTTTCGTATAATATATTAGTTTAAACTTGAAATTATTTTTTAGCAATGCATTGTTTATGTATTTTCTAAATTTTACGACAATTTCAGTAAGCACGCAGCTTATTTATTTCTGAAAAAAATTAATCTACACATTTGGGTACTATATAAACCTGGATATACAGGCTGACGTAAATTTAAGGGCCACCGTTTGAATCTAGCTTATCTTAAAACATACAAGGTCGGTTAAATAGGTATAAAGTTGGCAATAAATTTCACAGACATTATTTTAATGCATTTTTGTGAACTGTGACGTAGGACTTGACCAGGGACCCAAATAGCAAACTTTTTTTAAAAGGTCAAATTATGTTTTACACATGATTTCAAAACAACATAACAAAAGTGCCAACATAATCAATTTTGTAACGTCATCTCGTATACTCTAAAAAGTAGTGGGAGATGTTTTTAGTTTACACCAAAGTTTAAAAATTAATTAAAAAATAGTCGCTGGCTTAAACAAATCATAATATGCAATAACGTACTCTGACCGCTTTATCTAAAAAGCAAAATTTGGTCAAAATCTTTTACGTTCATGTTCCCTATTATGTATCAAAATTTGTACTTTTTACACAAATTATAATTATTTTAACAATAAATAACATTTGAACATAATACAATTATTTAAAAATATAGTAGGTATTTCTGTAAATTTATGAATTAAATAATTCATTTTAAATCCTTCTTTTATTTATGGTCTTGACATTGAAGCAATAAATAGTAAAGTTGTAAAATACCTACCCTTTCATTCATCAAACAAGAAAGATTAGGTATTTGGCTATTTTTAAACGTAATGCGGTCGGAAGCAGTTGGCAGTTACAGTTGAACTGAACGTCTGGAAGCACCAAAAAAATTGCACAGATCGTCGTTTCGATCGGTCGTACGATCAAACTGTATGTCTAGGGCAGGCATTAGAATATCTATTCAGGATGCTAAATCCACAAAATGCACACTAATAAGAGTTCAGTGTTGGCGTGGTAGCCCCCCAAAAAGCACCCGTTAATTTGCAACATTAGATCACGATGGATCTGCACCAAATTTTACAAATAGGTGCTAAATAACATTTTAAAATAATTATTGTGTGTTCTAATTCAGTAATTCATATAAAAAATCTGGCTATTGTATATTTTTTGCAAGTAAAGGTCAATAATCGAACGTATTCGTACGAAATTTTTTTTGGTTGGGGTAACTTAGGAGATGTGTCATACCACCTGTCGTTCCAGATGCTAACTGACATTACTTTTGAATTTAATGGTGCATTCAGGAACTATTAAATTAAGTTAAATTAAGAATTAATTTAAGAAATCTACAGCAGTTGATTGGTTGATTTGACATTGACATTGAAGTTTCTCATTTGTCAGTGTTAAATCAACCAATCAACTGCTGTAGATTTCTTAAATTAATTCTTAATTTCTTAATTTAATAGTTCCTGACTGCACCATTATATTTTTATCAAATATAACGCTAATATACAAAAAAACAAAAACTGCCGATTTAAAACATTCTACGTACCAGCTAAAAGGTGTGTATAACATTTAGAGAGTTTATTACAACTTTAATTCTTTATAAAAAGGAAAAAAAGAAAATTATGACTCATTTACAAAAGGATTTCCGTGAATGTTTCAAATAATCCGCATTTTTTTTTGGATGCACGGATTTTGCATTAAAAGTATGCCCTTTTTTACCTAATTATGAAAAATTGAAGTTGTAAAACACTCCGTAAATGTTATACAAACCTGGTTAGCTGGTACGTCGAATGTTTTAAACCGGCAGTTTGTTGTTTTTTGATATATAAGCTTTATATTTGATAAAAATATAAAATTCAGAAGTAATGTCAGTCAGCATCGTGAACGACGGGTGATATGACAGATCTCCTAGGTAACCCCAACCAATTTTTGTACGAATACGCTCCATTATTCATGTTGGCATATTGCTCTTTTCTTACATTATGCTAGAAACAAGTAGCAACTTGTAGAAGCAAGGTATTCAGCATGTAATTAGACATTTAGGTACTACAAACCATTATGCATTGTTTTCATCTCTTATTGTGGCATATCGTGAACCACAAGTTTCAAATGCACTCCTCTAACCACTAAGATTGTACACAAAGTATTAACTCTTGCTATTACATTCAAACCCCAGCTTTTCCTACACTTTACACTCCAGTTTAGCTTTTCATTATTTCTCTGTAAAAAGGTCTCTAATAAGAGCCACAAGAGAGCAGTCATGCCTTTTATAGAAATATTTTAACGAGACCATTTAAAATGATATAACTGTTTATTGTCTTATTACATTTTTGTCCTTTTCACAAAACGAATGAAAACTGAAAAGCGTTCACAATTAAAAAGACACATATTTTATGCCTACTTGGCGAAAATGAATTTTCCTTTGTTACAATTTTAATGATGTAATACTTACTCATTATACTCCTCGCAGAAAAGGTTAAAGCCAGGGGTTAATAGATCAATAGCCTTAACAAAAGTTAATGTAAGTTTAATTTTTTACAAAAATGATATAAGAGTCCTTATTGGGGAGGTCGGACAAAAAAACTAACGGATATTTTTTGTAAAGAATTCAATTTTCTATGTTTTATGACGAATAATTTTTTTTGTAAATTTAATAATAGTCGAGCTACATTTCTTTTTCATTTGGGGGGCTGAAGAGGGCGCATTATTAATCAGATTCTTGCCGAAAACAATAGGATTCTTCCTCTTATGGAGGTAGATTCTTCCTAAAAAATTAAGTTTTTGGTTTTTGAGATAACGTGACAAAAAATGAAAATCTTAAAAAGTCATAAAACGCACGAATCTGCAAAAATGTTTGCTCTACGACGAAAATTGACGATTTTAGGATTTTCTGATCGATTGCAATATACTCTTCGGACCTAGTCTTGCGAAGAGTATAATAACGCTAAAAACTGGGGCCTAAGTTGTACACAATTTTGCATACGAGAAAGTGGGTAGTCGGACTTTTAAGGCTTTCAAACAGATTAAAGGACCTGGACATCTCTGTTAAATAAATGATCCTGGCATGGTTTGGATCGCCGTGTTCGGGAATATAAGATAACCCTTGCCAGTTGGAACAATGCCCGCAAGTAGCTGGAATGCACTCGCGTGGTAACCGCATTACGGGTATTAGATACCAATTTCCAAATCAAATGTGATTATCGGCCCTGTAAGTACCATACCCAAAGATTCCACATAACTAGATTCATTATTATACTCTTCGCAGACCAGGTCTAAGAGTATATTGTATTTGGTCGGACCTTATCTAAAGTCGTTAATACTCATCCTAGAGCAAACATTTTTGCAGATTAGTTCGTTTCATTACTTTTAAGGCTTTTATTTTTTGTCCGTTTGTCTGTAATGAAATTTGTGACCACCATAACTCAAGAACAGTTTATCGGATCGACTTGATATTTAACACAAAAATCAATGTTATCACGATAACTGAAGAACGGTCTATTCAATTGACTTGATATTTGGTACAAAAATTAACCTCTTTTGCGGAAAAAACCCCATTGTTTTTGGAAAAATCTAATAATAATTAGAGGGTGGAAACCACCCCAAAGTTAAAAATAAATCATATTTCGGCTAATATCAATATTCTTAGTAAAATTAATGATCGTTTTTTTTTTCCTATTAAAAAGCATCTAGTAATTTTTTTGAATTCCCGCCCGTTTACACAATATTTTATAAAAGCAATATTTATTTATGTAAAAAAAAATCTGCGAAGAGGTCAAACTATTAACTCTCTTTCGCAAAAAAAAATATTTCTTAGCGAAGAGCATAAATATGAATTCTGACACTGACGTTTAGGATTTAATTTGACTTTGAAGGATGCTGCTGTGTTTCGAATGTTTTTGCAAAGCCACCTAGACCAAGGTTAAGACCTATGGGACTTTTTTAGTAAATCAAAATATAACGAAATTATGGCGTTTTTTTTTATTGGGGGGCTATTGGGGGTCGAATCAAAAAAGTTTTAAAATTGTTTTTGTAAAGAGTTAAATGGGCTTTAAAGTTACGGACACTTTTTTTTCTTAAATTTATAATAACTGAAATATGAATTTTTTACTGGTTTGAGGGCCCCGCTACCCCCCTTGTTATTATCCGATTTTTTCCAATAACAATCCCAACCAAGATTTTAATGAGAACAATTTTTCCTGCAAATTTGAACACGATTGGGCTTATCGTTCTTAAGGCCGATTTATACCACGTAACTTTCACTTTACTTCCGCTTTACTTCGGCGTAACTTAATCGAAAATTAAATAAAATACATGGGAATGTATTGGCAAATTTATACTTCACTTTAGCACTACTTTGCTGATTCATTTAGCTTAAAGTCGTATAAAGTCGTACTAACTCGAGACCCGAGCTTGGCCATCATGCGCAAAATTTGCAAAAATGCGATATTCGCCCTTATTTTCAAGGGTAGTGATTCCGGAATATCGCTTCGTATACGATACCTGTTAGGTCTTCTTATGTAGGTTTTACGAAGCGATATTCCGTAATTACAGCCCAGATATAAATTGTCAGAAGTCGCGAGTTCAGACACATGCGCGTAACTGATCCCAATTTCACGTAACTTTGCAATCTGTAAATTAGGCAAATTTGTAAAGTTAAGTGGAAGTGAAGTTACGCCGAAGTAAAGTAAAAGTTACGTTGTATAAATCGCCCTTTAAGTTATCGTGTTTACAAAAAACGTGACGGACGGACGGATTTTTTGAAAGTTGTTCATAATTCGACAAAACGCAGGAATCTGCAATTTTTGCTGTACGACGATTTTTGACGATTTTAGAATTTTCAAAACAATCACAATATACTCCTCGTTTTTGACTTTATCTGCGAGGAGTATAAAAATATTTCCAAATCCCACTTTATTTAAAAATCTGTCTGTCATATTTGGTAGTTTTATATCTTTTTCTGTCACTGCAAAAGCTGGATGGTGGATAGTCCTGTTAGTAGTAGATTGTAGCCTGGTACAGAGGCCCCAATTGTGCACTTAATTGCAGAGAGTAATGAGCCGTTCTCGTTTTAATGAAACATTTCCACCTAAATCTAACTATACGCCCCTCCCTTTGCAGTACAGCTCACAGATTGACATTGCTTTAGCTTTTGAACTATACCAAATCATTTAAATGATTAAAAACCGTTTAAACATTAAAATCAAAGTTCAATAAGAAATGGGTTAGATCTTTAAGTGGGTTAGAAGTTACTCTTTGCAGATTTATTGGATTCAAGGGATGTTTTTTATATAATGTATGCACATTTTATTGGATACTCTTCGCAGTAATAAAATATAAAAAAAAATAGTTTTATAGCAAAAAAAAAATTAAAAAAAGTTTTGCTCTTGGGACTCGAACCCAAGCTACCGACGCTATGTGAATTAAGATCGATTATACGCGACAACAACTTAGCTTTGTATTGTTTCATTTGTTTTATATTATTTAAAGGACTACTACGTTTTTCTTTTGTTTTCATTCTAAACGACTCATAAAGTCCCAGTCTAAGTACATTTTTAGCTTTTATTAATTGCTTTTTCTCATTAACGCGTAGAGTTATAAAAAAAATTTTGATGAATTTTGATAGGTTTTACCAATATTTAATTTAGTTTGAAATATCTTTTAAATTAATTTAATAATAACTTCGTTATAATTTTTTTTAACTTTAAAAATTGATTTTAACAGTTTTATGATTACCCGATTTTTTTCAAAAACAATAGGGTTCTTCCTTTTGTGAAAAATGATTTTTCCAGAAAATTTGAACATGATTGGAATTTGCGTTCTTGAGATATCGTGCGCACAAGAAAGTGTGACATACAGACGGATGGACGGACGGATTTTTTGAAAGTTGTTCAAAATTTGATGAAACGCACGAATCTGCAAAAATTTTTGCTCTACGACGAAAATTGACGATTTTAGGATTTTCGGATCGAATTTATAATACTCTTCGACTTTGTCTGCGAAGAGTATAATAAGTACAATCGATATTACAGGGTGGCCACCCAAATTTAATTATTGGATTCCCTGACCTTCCCTGACTTTTCTATTACTTTTCCCTGACTTTATTAAGATATTTAAATTAAAAAATGTCTAAAGCTAATTTTTTTCTTTTTAAATAATTCTCCAGAAAAAAAGTTGGTTAAAATTATTCCCTGACTAAACATAAATTATCCCTGAGATTTCTTAGAAATTTGATCAATTTCCTGACTTACTCTGACCTAATTGGGCTCTTTTACGATTCCCTGACTTGCCAGGCCACCTTGGATAATTTTAAAGAATTAAAATGTGATATTGGTATAAGTTTAACTTTTTAAAAAGCATTTTATGTTATAAGGGTTCTCTTTTACATTTTTAGTGGAAAATTTTCCGAAAAAATGAAATTGTACCTAGCAAATTTTTATGCAAAATTGTTGACTACTTTCAAAGAAAAAAATCTCAACAACAATGTCTTGCCGAGTTAATTTTTACTTTTGGCGACGATGCACCACATCAATAAACCATTTGCTGCTGATTTTTGAAATTCAAACATGAACCCCACCAGTCTTAGCGCCCATCCTAAGACAGCTCTACCAAAAACAGGCGGAGTGTCCCGGAAATACATGAATGCTTTGCGCCAGTTAAAACCCGAAAATGCACAAGTGACAAACTGCAAGGTTAATAGTATAGGAGCTATCAACATGAAAATCCACATCATTAATGGTGTCATGATTTTTTGATATTACATAATATTTAATATTACTTATCTTAATCCAACAAAACGGCAGGCCAAACAGGTAGCGTTTTTTTTTAAGGTAAAAACATCATAAATGGGATCAATTTCTTCGTACAACAAAATTGATTTTTGCACCTTCGAGCTATAACCCTTCCAACCCTTTATGATGGGTTAATCGCTTTTCAAATGTGTTTTCCAAGGACAGAATACCCTGTTATAAAATTTTCCTATTTTACGCATACAAGTCTACAGATTACACAAAATTAAAAAAATTTACTTTATAAACGTCTGGCAGTGTTACGGCTCATATTTGCACATATTATTTTATTTCTTCAAAAAGAAATATCCCACATATGATGTTTAAAAAAAACGCTTCCTGTAAGCGCTGCCAGTGTATTGGACAAAAGTTAAGAATTACTAAATATGATGTAATGCACAAAAAATCATGACAACGTTCGATGTTGTGTGTTTTTGGTTGCCAGCTCTCGTACTATACAGGGTAAACCATCACAAACACTTGTGTACAGGACTTTGCTGACTTTTCTAATTTGTGAACTCTGACCTTTTCAACTTTAGCAGGTGTACCAACACTCACTGTGTGTACTCAGCCACCCTAGACCAGACTTTAAATTTATTATCGGATTTATTAAGAAAAACACAGTTTTTAAATTGGTTTCAGAGATTTGTGGTAATTGAAACTTGTAGCTAGGGTAACGCTGAGTTCTTTACTTTCTTTTAACGACTTTTTACACATATCTTTTACTTTTAGAATCCTTTCTATTTCACATGAAGATGTTTTTTGTTGTCTACAGTACAGTCAATCCCACTAACTGATTAGGGTGCGAAGAAAAATTCTAGGTCAAAAGTTTTTTATGTTCTTTAATATCTAGTTATTTAACCAGTAAGTGTGTTAATAAAGGCGATTAATAAACGAACGGATTTTACAAGTGAGCGATCAGCGAGCTTGTTAATAAATGAGTTTATTAATCGCCATTTAACATACGAACTGGTTACAATGCTTTTTCACACATCGTACATCATTATTTAATAAATTATAAAACAAAACAGTTATTTCACCAACTAACAGAAACAATGCGTCGGCCATTCAAATTTATTAAAGTTAAAGAAGAAGAAGAGCTGTCACCAAACTTTTATTAATTGTGAATAGAAAATGAATGTTATTTCCTTAAAATGTGGTAAAATGATCTGCTTCTCATTCTTTCCAACGGTAAATATTTAATTTCTTTTGGTTTTTGTTGCTTGAACCGTAATTAAAGCTACTTTAACATTTGTAATGTTGAAACATAGGTAGTAATTTTTAACAAAGAAAAGCGTTACTATGGGCTCGTATCCATGCATTAATAGAGGTCATTTATCAACGATTTGCAGTGCGTTAATGAATGTCTTTAATAAACGATGTGCAAAAAAAGTTTCTTAAAGCTATGTATTAATTCCTTTAAATTTAAATAATGGACTAGAAATAGCGAAACTATCCTTAGAATTAAAATAGGGATTTATTTAAAGTAGACAAGACGAAAGCTCGGTCATAATTAAAATCAAAAATAATCTGATAAAATACGATGTGTTTACATTGCATTTAGATTCGTTGATATGCAAATACACGTACAATAGGGGTGGGTTTTTAAGAACGTAGTCACTAAAGGGTTGCAATTTAAAGAGGTTTAATAAAATAGAGGCAGACAGGGATGACAAAAATTGGCGTATATCTACCTATTGCAGAAACGGAGTTATGGCTCCCCAAAAGGCCCCCTTTAATTCATCACGCTGGAACTGCACCAAATTTTACAAATAGATGTCAAATAAGGTTTTAAAAAGATTTTTATAAAAAAAAAATCTTTAAAAAAATTCCTTCACCCCCTAAATAGCCCCCAAAGAGTAATAACCAATCATTTTGGATTTACACCAAATTTTGCAAATAGATCCATAATAAGATGCCTAAAAATATTTCCTTATAACTTTTTTTCAAAAAATAATTCCTTCGCCCCATAAACGAAGGGGGCGTTTAAGGGGGGCATTAAATTTTTTTTTCAAAGAATGTTATTAACAAATATTTTTTAGCATCTTATTTTACATCTATCTCAAAAATTTGGTGTAATTCTAACGTGATTGGTTATTACTCTTTGGGGGCTATTTAGGGGTGGTAAATTAAAGGGGGCTCTTTGGGGGGCCATAACTCCGTTTCTGCGATATAGTAGATATACGCCAATTTGGGGTTTTACTCTTTGGACATCCAGTTACATCATATAAAAAAGGCGGCCCTACCAGGAATTTTGTCGATGTTCACATACGGATTGACTACTATTGTGAATGGATAGTATTTCCCTCTAGTTAATGTGATCTTTTTAAATAAACGTAGGATGCGCTATGTATTTTCTGTCTGGGAAACAAACGGCTGTATAAACAAAGTTTTTGTTTTGTTGATTGTTCAGACTGCTCCTTGATTAGAATTTTGATGAAAAACATACGTACATACGTCATACTGTTTTTCATAATTTCCGGAACGGATATTGATTTTATATTTTAAATGCTTTAAAACTTTCTGTTTAAACAGACATGTTTTTGCAAACATGCAAACAATTACTTCTGCTTTTTGGCTGGAAATCTTTTTTTCCTACAAGGGAGGGAAATGGTTTAAAATATACTTCTGCAAAAAAAAGGAAAAAAAAAAACATTTACCCACACCAATTTATAATTAGCTTTAAATTCTCATTCCAATAAAAATCTTTGTTTAGAAATAAAATAAACCTGAAAGTAGATAGTATCTTAATAAGGGGATAAGTACCAGCATTATAATGTGACAATGGAAGTAGGTAGAATGTTTAGCAATTCAGCATTTAATAGTGAGCACGGTATGTATGTATTGAATGGAGTTTACTTGTGATCTCGAGACTTGATAGATAAGTTGGTACTTGAGTCAGATAGAGTCTTTGTTGAGACAAATCACCACAAAATCCAGACGTGATCTTATAAAGTATAAAGAACTAAAGAAGTGTTATTATTTCACCACTCGCTTCTTCCTTCCCTCTACTAAGTGCTAATCAATGACCAACCAAGAATGAGAAAATTTTTATTTATTATACTCTTCGCAAAAGAGTATATTGCGATTACTCGGACCTTCTCTAAAATTGTTAATATTCATCCTAGAGCAAACATTTTTTCAGATTCGTTCGTTTGATGACTTATTAAGACTTTTATTTTTTGTCCGTCTGTCTGTCTGTCTGTAACAAAATTTGTGACCCACATATAATAACTCAAGAACGGTTTATCGAATCGACTTGAGATTTAACACAAAAATCAATCCCATTTAGAGGATGAGCCCTATTGTTTTTGGAAAAAATTAAGTAATAAATAGAGGGTTAAAAATACCCCCAAAGTAGAAAAAAATTCGTATTTTCGTTAATATCAAGTTTACGAAAAAAAATATTCTTAATAAAATTAAAGATTGTATTTTTTCCTATAAAAAACATGTGGCAATTTTTTTGTATACCTACCCGTTTACAAAAAAAAAGGTTTTACGTTGTTTTCAATAAAATAAAAAATGCACCTTTTTAATCATCTACTGCGAAGAGTATTATATAAAATGTGTAACAATTATAAAAAAATGGTCAAAAAAAATAAGCTATATGCGAAATTTAACTTTTTAAATGATCTATCTACCTCACTGATCTAACCCGCTCTTGTTTATTTATAATGTTAATGGAATTGCTTTGATTAAAAGATTACTGAATAATACCGCCAACTGTCTTAAAGAGGAATGCCGCGAAGCATAGAAACTGTGGTTATGTAATGTTGGTTGCCTTAAATCAACAAAAAACACCACATTCAGGTCATTGCTCAGTGGGTTTATAAGAATAAATTTTAATTAAAAGTTGTGCTTACCTGCAACATAAATAAACAAAGCACAAGTTGACATATTCTAAAGGTCCATCAATAAGCGTTTAAATACAGAATTTTGACAATTCAAAATGCAACAAAATAGTGCTTCTTAATTGCCTAAATTCTGTATAGCTGGTAAAATACATACAGGCTGTCCCAGAATTGGCGCACCACCTGTATGGTACGCTGTTAGGGCATGCCTGGGGATTCCAGGAAAATTGTTAAAAAAAATCCATCTGTTATATTCATTGAGGAAAATGCGTTCAAAGTTGCTTAAATTCGGCAACACAGTCTAGGATAATACTACATAGTCTAGGAAAATAAATCTAAAAATCCCATCCATGAGTCTTGATTATACACTTTTGCACTAGATTTTTATTGACATTGTTGTCAGCTTATTTCAAGAAAATTTTGTAAAATTAAATTGATTATAAAAATGTTATTTGACCATTTTAAAGAAGAAAAATTGGTGAAATGGTTTAAGATAGACTGCAGCTTTGTATTAAACCATATTTTTCGTGCTGTTGTTTTTAGAGTATATGCGTTTAAAGTTTTGCACTTTGGGGCCTCATATCTTCGAGGGTGTATGAGATTGATTTTTTTTGACATTTTTCTGGGGATCCCTGGGCATGCCCCAACAACGTACCATACAGGTGGTGCGCCAATTCTGGGACACCCTGTATAAAAAATATGGCGAATGCGCCGGGCAAAAAGAATACGTACAAAATTTGGCGCATAAACGCTATGTTACGTTGTTGGGGCATGCCTGGCGACTCCTAAAAAATTATTGTATTTAAAATGCGAACAGAAGTTGCATAAATTCGGCAACACAGTTTGGGAAATGGAAAATACATCTAAAAATCTCATGTATGAGTCTTGATTATACACTTTTGCATTAGATTTTGTTGTCAGCTTCAGGAATTTTCTTTTAAATTAAATTGACTATAAAAATGTAGTTAGATCATTTAAAAGATAAACAAATAGTTAAATTGTTTAAAATAGACTGCAGCTTTGTATTTATCCATTCTTTTCGTTGATATGTGCTATTATATTCAAGGTATGAAATTTTGCACTTTGGGATCTTAAAGGGTATACAAGATGAATGTTTTTTACAATTGTTTAGAGATTCCTAGACATGCCCCAATAACGTACCGTCGCGTTTATGCGCCAATTTTTAAACACCCTGTATAATAATTTATTAGGGCCTAAAAGAATAAAAATTCCATTCTTTCTTTTATTCTTAGATCTGCCTTTAAGAGTCATTAGTGTCTCTTTAATCACTTTGATAGACCTTCAATCTGAACATCGTGTCCATCCTTCCGTATAAAGCTTATAAATGGTTGGGTAGATCTATCCCTTGTATTCTTACGCAAGGTTGCTTTTACAGAACACACTTTCTATGTTATCTTGTATCACTGTGTCACTACACTTGTATTATGTCTTTATGGTAAGTCTCAATGTCCTGATTTATCTGGATTAGGGCATCTTTTTATGGAAGGGCAGCTTTCTTAATTTCTGTTTTAATATTTACAAGTTTTCGTCTGTAGAGCTGTAAGCTATCATTTTGAGTATTTTCTAATAGATAATAATTATAAAAGAAACATAAATTTATATTTTATAGTCATAATAACTTTAACTATCTCTGTTAATGTTTGAAATGATATTTATGGACCACCACTTGGTGGCAGATGTGGGCTACTGAATTTTTTTTGGATTTTACACAATAATACAGGAAGTCCAAAAAATGACGCATAAACGCGATGGTACGCTCTTGGGGCATGTCTAAATTCAAAAAAAAATCCATCTGTTATATTCATCCAAAAAAAGTTGCAACACAGTTTGCAAAATATACAACTTATAAACTTATCTAAATTCTTAAGCATACATTTTCCATTAGATCATATTGACATTGTTCATTTCATTTCATTAAATTTCTGTAAAATAAAATTGATTATAAAAATGTAATTTGACCATTTTAAAGATAAACAAATAGTAAAGTAAGTTAAGATAGATTGTACCTTTATATTTAGCTATTTCTTTCGTTAATATATGTGCTGTTATCTTCAAGATGTAAGCGTTTAAAGTTTCGCACTTTAGGACCTTATTACATCTACGAAGAATATGAGATGGATTTTTTTTAACAATTTTCTGGGGTCCCTAGACATGCCTCAACAACGTACAATTGCGTTTATGCGCCATTTTTTGGACACCCTGTGTAAGGTTATTTAAATCAAACGACATCATCCAAAATTAAATCATTTTCTTAACAAACAAAAGAGATAAATGTGTATTTTACAATTTCTTTTGTCTTAGAGCTTTTTATCAATCCGTAAAAATGACAAAGACAAAGTGAGTTGCAAGAAAATTCAATTGTTTAACTAATCAACCGTATAAAATGGAAATAGCATTTTCTACACTACATTGCACATTTTCTACCAAAATATATCTTCTTTTGTTGAATTTATTTATCGCTAACTCATTACGAAAATAAAGAGCATTTTATTGCAGATTTAATACTAAATAAAAATGTACAGTATTTATTTTAAAATTAGGACATTTTAGGGCAATTAAATGACTCTAATTCAAAGAATGTTACAAACAGTTGAATGTAAAAAAAGTTATTTTCTGTTGGACAGCACAATTTTTTAGGGAGGCACAAAAGTAGACTGGCGACCCAGAATTTTGAGTCTTCGGCAGTTGAATTTCAGAAATTGCATACAAAATGATGACCAATCATGAATTTACAAAAAAAATTTGAAAATAATCGACAATAAGCTTCTAGAGAGTTTCATAAAAAATAAGCCAAAAAGAAGTATACGTTTGTTTGCAGCTCGCGAGGTTAACTAAAAAATGTACTGTGGCGAAACCACTTGTCGTATCTTAACAAAACTTTCGGTATAGTCCTAATAAACTTGAAGGGTTTGTTTGGCACTTGTGGTGCCGTTGGTGGCGCCCCCTATTTGTCAATATGCAAAATACAAAAGACAACCCTCGTATACTCAAATATTGTTCAAAATTCATGTAACTTTTAAATTTAGAAGTTGCTGCTTGTTATTTGAATCCATGATGTGAATGATTTATTCCGCGATACGTAAAACTCATTAAATTATTTTAATTTGTTCATAGATTTTGTTATACTGAAAAGTTGATGAATTCTGGATGAACATACAGTAGAGAATGGATAGAGGAAGGGAGAACAGGGTAAAGGGAGAAATAGAGATGGGATGACTATGAGAGGATAACGTATAATTGGGTACTGCTCATTTGCATATAAATTGTAACTCCCTCAGTTGCGGCAAGCCAGAATCATGTATGGCAAACCATCCTATGGCACATAGACTAAATATATCAGATATTTGCACCAGGATGTTTACCAAAGAAAGACTAGGCTACTTTGGCTACTCGAAAAGATCCTGTTTCAAGTTTAAGAACCTTAACTTTAACCTCGTTTTTTCACCTACTTCGTAGGTTAAGTGTCAGAATAGCAATGCTAAACTTCGCCTATGTAATAAGTTTTTCATTTGAATAAAGACAATTTGATTGATTAAGCAAGCATCTAATCTAAGATCTATATAAAGCCAACTTAAGATCGTCCTTTAATTCAAATAACCTAAATCAAACCTAACTTAAAATTTCGCTTTTTTTTTAAGGAGTACACCAGTAATAAAATTCTGTACACCAATATTTGTCTAAATAAAGTAAATTGCCTCGAATTCCCTTAGATTTCCCCCTTAATTTATCTAGTTTTTTAAACGCAAACAATGTTTAAAGAAGATATGACAAAACTAAGTTTTAATAGTATATTGTGCAACTAGTGGTGAAAGTAGCACTTTTCACACGCTTGTGGCGTTTATGGCACGAGCCGTAAGGCGAGTGCCATAAGCCACATAAGTGTGAAAAGTGCCTTTCACACGTGTTGCACACTATACTTTTTCTACGACTGCACCAAAACACTAAAAAGGCATGAGTTTTTAATTTTTTTTATTAAATAACACTATTTAAAATTCTTGTTCTATGGTTATAATGATAAAATGAACATTGGGTTCGAGATTAAAAAACAAAAACCTACCTACTTGATTTAATGCAGTAAAGACATTATGGCTCATTCTTGAAATTCCAAACAGAACAAATGAGGGCGAATTCTTTGCACACGCTTTTAGCGTGCGCAATGGATTTATCGCACGCTGTGTGCAATAACTGATTTTCAGTTATAGTAAGTAGTGTTTTTTTAGACATTTTCTAAGCAGTCGTAGAAAAATGAATTTTTAGCTTTTAAGGGTAAAATTCAAAATTGTGAAATTTTGGTGTTATTATTAGCACGAAATTAAAACAGGATAGGTGGTATTTTTTGCGCGTTTTTTAAATTGTTTACTTTTTGGCGCGAGATTTAAAATACCTTACAATTCTATTTATACAGGCCACAGGGTGTCCAAAAAATGGTGCATAAACGCTATGGTACTCTCTTAGAGCATTCTCAGGGATCCCTAGAAAATTGTCAAAAAAAATCCATCTGTCATATTCATCGAGAAAAATGCGAACAAAGTTGCATAAGTTCGGCAACACAGTTTGTAAAATACGTCTTAAAAACTCATCTAGATTCTTGAGCATACATTTTTGCATTAGATCATATTGACATTGTTGTCAGCTTCATTTCATAAAATTTTTGTAAAATTAAAATGGTTATAGACATTTAATTTGACTATTTAAAGAATACACACGTGGTATAATAATTAAAGATAGATTGTGCTTTTGTAATTAGCCATTTTGTTAATATGTGCTGTTATCTTTAAGATATAAGCGTATAAACTTTCGCACTTTGGAGCCTCATATTTCTGAGGGCATTTAAGAACAATTTTCTGTATTAACTTTATCTTACATTACCACTTTTTTTACATTGATAAATATTGAAAAAACTATTCTAGCCAAAAAATGACAAGCTTTTTTTAAATTCTTAACCCTAAAAATGTGAATTAATTTTTGCATTAGTTTGTCAGCTTCTGCCAAAGCTACATTTACAAGATTCGTGAGTCTCTTAATAATTTTCGTCTTTGGCAAAGTGAGATTCAGCTAGAAAACGAGATATTCAAAATTTGCCAAAGTTGGTGAACTTTACTGGTTTCTATTTTAGCTAGCGACCTATGTATCTGAATATTTAATTGTGTGTTACAACATGAACATACTTTATGTGCTAATTTTATATAAATTGTTTTAAATAGGTATTACGTTAATTAAAAGACACTAAAAGATTTAATTTTGTATAGGTAAAGTTTTAAAATTGCAATTTCATAGATCTTCTTATCTATGCTCCTAGAAACTCATATAAGTCATCTCCATTAAGCTCCCGTTAATTCTACTAAATAGCACATCTACATGAGGGTCCCATCCTATATTAAAACTAAATGTAGTTTTGAAAACTACAAAAATAGGGCTACAAACCTATTATGGTTTCATTTAAATTGGTTATTTCTTTGTGTAAAAAATCTGACTTGACAAAAAACAAAAATATTATAATAATTTTTTTATTTGGTGGAATTGACGGGAGCTCAACGGAGATGACGTATACGAGCTTCTAGGAGTACAGATCTTCGAATTTGTGGAATCTCTAGCCTTAACAAATAGAGTGCCTTGATTATTTTGACAATTATTGTCGCCTTATAGAGTGACGACATGCATCATTCTTTCTCTGTCATACAGATAACGTCATCAACGTTATAGCCAAAGTGACAACAATTACAACTTACAATCACAATTAATGACGTTATCTGTATGACAGAGAAAGAATGATGCATGTCGTCACTCTATAAGGCGACAATAATTGTCAAAATAATCAAGGCACTCTATTAACAAAAAAAAACAGTTTTTCCTTATGGTGTAAAAAAGTAATTATACATTGCATTATTTCAAACAGAAAAGCTTTTAGCATTATATGTACAACAAAGAACAATTAAATCACACTATAGAGAACCAAAAAGACCATAAAATAAATAAATAGAATGAAAAAAAAAGAAACAGATTTTTCTACCTCTGTAATTTGCTTGAATTTTTTCCTTGGGATAATGTTAAATTTAATAATGGCGATTTTTGATTTTTTTCTCAATTATTTATAGAGGTAATGAATTCTGGATATACCATCGTAATAAAATAATATACGATACAGTATAAATCATGTATTGCATTAAAATTTTAATGGCTTTTTAGCTCCACCATATTCGTTTCGTGTTCTGTTCTGCAAAAAGTCAAACAGTAACAAACGAATAAACAGAGTCAAAACTTAAAAGAAAACAATTTAAAACTCAAATAGAAAGTTTCTTTTTAACATTTTTAGCTTTTGACATAGAACTTGTGATTTTTACTCCTTTTAAAACACATTGCCTATTTGATACTGTATTTTTCAAAGTTGTTTTGGGGGTACACTAATTTCTGATTCTGCGAAGTATTATTATTATACACTTCGCAGACAAAGTCGAAGAGTAAATTGCGATTGGTCGGACCTTCTCTAAAATCGTTAATATTCATCCAAGAGCAAACATTTTTGCAGATTCGTTGGTTTCATGACTTTTTAAGACTTTTATTTTTTGTCCGTCTGTCTGTCTGTAACGAAATTTGTGACCACCATAACTCAAGAACGGTTTATCGGATCGACTTGAAATTTAACACAAAAATCAATCCCATTTAGAGGAAGAGCCCTATTGTTTTTGGAAAAAATCAAGTAATAAATAGAGGGTTAAAAACACCCCCAAAGTAGAAAAAAATTCATATTTTCGTTAATATCAACATACGAAAAAAAATATTCTTAATAAAATTAAAGATTGTATTTTTCCCTATAGAAAAGTATCTAGTAATTTTTTTGTATCCCCACCCGTTTACAAAAAAAATAAGTTTTACGTTGTTTTCAATCAAATAAAAAATGCTCCTTTTTAATAATGTACTGCGAAGAGTATCATATAGAATGTGTAACAATTATATAAAAATAAAAAAATAGTCATAAAAAATGAGCTATCTGCAAAGTTTAACTTTTTAAATGATCTATCCCACTCACTGATCTAACCCGCTCTTGTTTTTAATTGTGAATGGATTCAATCCAATAATGTTTACTTTCTTTTGTTCAATCCTGTATTATAATATTCTTTTTTAAAATATCATTATTTTCTATCGATGAATGTTAATGCAGCCATTCAAAAACAAAGCTTAACACAAAGTTTATTCAAACTTCCATTTTCCAAGTTAAGTTTTCAATTTAAAGATGAAACAATCGCATTGCGAATGTTCTTTGCAATAATACCAAATTTAATTTCAATCAAAATAACTGTTTGAGTGGAACATTGCTGGTACATTTCACAATAGATTACAAGTATTTCAATTAAACTTTGGTTGTTGAGAGAAATTTGCGAATTATTCATCATCGAGTTTATACCAAAAGTTTATACTTAGTTGTTTGTTTGTGTGTGATACCACTACAGAATTAATCCTTATGCTATGAGCTTTCAAAGACAACTTGTAACACGCAGCATTACTAAAAAATTAATGCCTATACAGGGTGGTGAATTATTTGTGCTATGAGCTTTTAATGGCAACTTCAAACGCGCAACACAGTTTGTTTTAAGTGCAAATGGCCAAACAATTTTTTTTTATAAAAAATTAACATTTTTTAATTTTTTTAAATTTTGCCAACTGAAAAGCTCCAGGCTTTGAAAGGCAACTTCAAATGTGACACTCATTTTTTCTTAAGTGCTCTAATTTGTAAAAAAAATTAAAACGAAGACTCGTATTCTACAGCTACAGACTACTTTTAGTCTACAAACTAAGTTTTATTCAAATCGGAGACAATTTTTTAAAGAGCTTTGAAGATCTATAAAATTTTACCACTTTTGAAAAGCTCTAGCATAAAAACGAAAGTATTTGGAAAAATACTGATTGCAGATTTGTTTAGCACGACTTCTGATTAGCTTAAAACAACAGTTTCAGGCAAATCTAATTTTTTAAAGTTTACCTTATTTTATAGCAAGGGGTAAGGGTCCAAATATTTCCAGTTTTTTTAATGTTACGCTGCCAAATAATTTGTGTCACCAACAAGTGCCATCAATGCTTATGCAAAACAAGCTGCTGAATCCGAATCTTGCACTTAAATAGTTCCAAAGCTTTTAGTTTTTTTGTCATAAGCTTTTAAGGGCAACTTTAAACGCCGACACCCGGTTTTTTTTTCAAAGTGCTCTAATTTGCAAAAACATTTTTTTGGAAAAAATCCAAATGCAGATTCATATTCTTCAGCTAAAAAGTAGTCTTCAAAATAAGTTTTATTTAAATCGGAAAGAAAAAATTATTCACAGTTTTTTTGAAAATTTATAAAAATTCACCATTTCTGAAAAGCTCCGAAAAAAAACTAAACCATTTTTTGGAAATATACCGATTGCAGATTTGTTTTGTACGACTTCTAATGAGTATAAAAACACAGTTTCTGGCAAATCTATTTTCTTAAAATTTACCTTATTTTGGACTAAAGGGTCCAAAAATTCTCAGTTTTTTGGATGTTACGCTTTCAAATAATTTTTGTCACCAACAGGTGCTTATGTAAAACGAGCTTCTTAATCCGAATCTGGCACTTAAATAGTTCCAAAGCTTTTAGTTTTTTTGTCATTTAAGCTTTTAAGGATAACTTTAAACGCCGACTCCCGATTTTTTTTCAAAGTGATCTAATTTGCGAATTTTTTTTTTTTTAATGTAAATGCTGATTCGTATTTTATAGCTAAAAAGTAGTGTACTTAATAAATTTTATTTAAACCAAAGACAAAAAAAAATTGCAGAGCATTTTTGATGGTTTTTAAAATTTTTCCACTTTTGAAAATCTCTAAGCTTTTTTAAAAAACATCGATTGCAGATTTGTTTTTTACGACTTTTAATAAACATAAAAGCACAGTTTCAGGCAAATCTATTTTTCATTTATGATTAGGAGTATTGCTCTAACTAAGTAGACTAATTTTAGGTTTAGTTTCTTAGTAATCTTAAAAAAAAATTTTTTTTTAGAAACTTTGGCACCCTGTATCTCTGAAAAGAAGGATTTTCGGACACATGTTTATATGAACTTTTTTTATTAAAATGGGTTCAGGAATTAGCCCCTATTTTTTCCTATTTATTTGGTAACACCATGTATGTATTTTGTAAGGGGTAGTGTTCATAATTTCGACATAAGTAGTAACTTTCATAAGGTAGCAAACTCAAAGTAAAGAGAATGCATAGATGCAGGACTAAACTAGAAATGGGTTAGATCAGTGAATAGGTTAGATCATTGAGTGGGTTAGGTTTTATTATAAAATGCCGACATTTAATAGGATACTCCTCGCTGTAATTAATCACAATATTTTATAAAAGCAATATTTTTTTTATTTTAAAAAAAATCTGCGAAGAGTTCAAACTATTAACTTTCTTTCGCAAAAAAAAAATATTTATTAGCGAAGAGCATAAATATGAATTCTGACACTGACGTTTAGGATTTAATTTGATTTTGAAAGATGCTACTGTGTTTCGAATGTTTTTGCAAAGCCACCTTGACCAAGATCAAGACTTATGGGACTTAAAACTTTTTTATTACTAAAAACCTTTCTTTTAGCCTTTTATGCCCTAATAACTTAACAAAAAAAAATTAAAAAAATTATTTTAAATACAGAATGATATTTTCTTTAATTTTTTATCAGAAATTTTTTTAATAAATCAAATAATAACGAAAATACGGCGTTTTTTTTTAATTGGGGGGCTAATGGGGGGTCGGATCAAAAAAGTTTTCAAATAATTTTTGTAAAGAGTTAAAAGGGCTTTAATATTGAGAAATTCTCTTTTTCTTAAATTTATAATAACTGAAATATGAATTTTTTACCAGTTTGGGGGCCCCTTTACCCCCCTTGTTATTATCAGATTTTTTCCAATAACAATCCCAACCAAGATTTTAATGAGAACAATTTTTTCTGCAAATTTGAACACGATTGGGCATTTCGTTCTTAAGTTATCGTGTTTACAAAAAACGTGACAGACGGACGGACGGACGGACGGACGGATTTTTTGAAAGTTGTTCGAAATTCGATGAAACGCACGAATCTGCAAGAATTTTTGCTCTACGACGATTTTTGACGATTTTAGAATTTTCAAAACAATCACAATATACTCCTCGTTTTCGACTTTGTCTGCGAGGAGTATAACTAACTAACTAAATTCACAAGCAAGCCATGAGCTATGCTTGCTTATCCTTTATGATTAATGGATAACTAGATTCCTCTAAAACAAATTGTTCGATACTCTGCGTTAGGATGATTGATTATGTTGGCCATAGCCTACTATTGTTCCTGCATGCGAATTAATTGTTGTCCCAGTGATTTATGAACGTTTTTATCCTCTTTCATTTGTCATTCGCCGTGCTGAAATTTCCAAATTTCTATCTACATACTGCCAGCTTTATAACGCCGGCCAGGACGTGACATTTCATTTTTAAGCGGAATTATTTTTCCATTTTATTTTTGCTTTAAATCTTTAATTGCTTCTCTGTAATGGAACGTTTTATTTTTTAGTTGGTGATTACAAAAAACGTGACGAAAAATCCTATGCGTGGATTAAAAAAATTAACAAACGTTCAGTTTAAGTAAAAACAAATAAAGATTCTTTTTTGGAGTTTTTATGTTTTATAAAACCAACATTTTATGGGATACTACGCAAGATTGCAAGATAAGTATAATTCCAATCGGGCTAGTTAGTTGAGTTTTAATTACAAAGAACTCATTACTGGATAATTAATTTGCCTTTGATAATAATAAATTTTATTTGATGACTTTTCATCAAATAGTGAATGTTGATCCGCAATTTTACCATAGGCCAACTGAGTACTAAACCAAATAGGTGATCCAATAATCTAGCTTGGTTAATGCTGCTTGGTGATTGTAATACTATGCGTAAACAAAGGGACAACACAAGCTAAATAATGCAAACACACATAGAGGAAAAACATTTCCAAAATCTTTACTTAGAAATTAGCAATTTTGACTTGGTAAATAGACTCGGTCAAGTCCTACGTCACAGTTCATAGAAGTGCATCAAAATACTGTCTGTAAATTTTTTTTAGACAACCAACATTACGGACCAAAGAAAAACTTCATTTTTTTCTTATTCTATGTTTACAACATTGGTCATTTTAAAACATTATTTAAATACAAATAGAAAACTATTTTGGGTGCCATTGGTTTAAAAATATTCCATAATATCTTATTTACCATATTGTAAGATTCCCAGCATACATTTTTCACTGTAAGTATTTAAAAATAATTTTTTATTTGATGATAATGATCAGCCACCCAGATGTCAGCTTTTAACACAAATTGCTTGAGAAAGCAACCGTATCAAGGGGGATGGTTTGTTCTAGGTAATAAAAAAAATGTTAATTTTGCAGTGGTACTTACAAGACCTTTTGATATGGATGCTTTCTTAAGCAATTTGCGTTTAAACTTCACATCTAGGTGGGTGCGCAACATCAGGGGCGGATGGGCCCATCTGAAGCTCTGGAGATTTCCAGAAGGGCCGCCGTCTTTTGGGCCGGTAAGGCCCAGGTGTTTGAAATAATTTCTTAATTTGTTCTTATTTTATTCAAAAAATTTCGCCTGCGGCGCAAATTTGGGCCGGTCTGCCTCTTTTCCTGGGCCGGTCAAGTGCTTCCCATCCGCCCCTGCGCAACATTAACAAAAACTGTAGTTTTACAATGAACTAAACTTGATATATCGAATTTAAGACATTGTAGCACATTTTTATACAAAGGGTTTTCTGAAAAAGCCTTTTATATTCATAAAATATTGTCTTGAAAAAGTGGATAATCTGACAGAATCAACATTCTAATTTCACAGACAGTTTTTCAATGTAGGTCTGTAATCTATGACGTAGGAGTTGACCGTGTGTATTAGTAATAACTCAGAAATTAGCTATTTTGACAAAATTTATTGGTAAATACCTGGAAAAACATTAAAGTATAAAGTCGACTTTAGAATGTATATGTCGAAAACATAAAAATTGATTTACATCGAATAACGAACAAGCTACTAAAGGACTAAAGGCATAAACCAAAGAAACCAAAAAACGTATAAAGCAGAAAATCCGATATAGCTTTTGTAAGTGTTAGCCTAGGGCTTAACGAAAACAAACAGAAATTTCGTTGAGTAGAGCTCTAACTAAAGTTTTACAACAAAACCCAATGACGTTGGCTGGCTGTCGACCAAACTTTGCTCTACAGAGTGTCCTCAAATTGGAGCACCACATGTACTATCGTGAACAAGAAATTTAAAACGATTAATTTTTGCATTGTAAATATGGTCAAAATAGTGGCTTAAACATCTCAAGTTTTATGCGAAGTGGACATTAACAAGAAACATTTCTCTGTTAAGATTAGCGCCTTTTTGTTATCCTAAAACAATATTATTTAAAAAAGGAAATATCTTCTTACTATTTTTCTCGCCACAGCATATTTTACATAATTTAATTTAATAAAATACATTAACGCATTTGTTGTCAAAATAACATTCGAAAACTGACATAAAAAACCCCATTCACAATAGAGTAAAATTCAAAAAAGCAAAGGTGGCTGATAAAAAATCGTTTTAAATTCCATGTCCACGATAGTACAAAGTGTTTCCTAATGTCGTAGAAAAAATTCAGAGGGTGATACCTGTACTCATTTTAAGAAAAATACTTCTTATAAACTTGTGTCCAATTTTGACTTTTTTTAACTTACTGTCCCCCAAGAATAAACAGTTTTTTAAAAATTTTACAAACGAAGAAATATTTCAAGTATTTAAGTGCATCAAAATAGAGTGCCTTGAAGAATTGACAGTTATTGTCGCCTTATAGAGTGACGCCATGCATCATTCTTTCTCTGTCATACAGATAATGTCATTAATTGTGATTGTAAGTTGTAATTGTTGTCACTTTGGCTATAACGTTGATGACGTTATCTGTATGACAGAGAAAGAATGATGCATGGCGTCACTCTATATAAGGCGACAATAACTGTCAATTCTTCAAGGCACTCTACATTAAAAAGGTCGCATAACATTTTTTGAAAATATTATTCGTTTCGAAAATAAAGCGAATATAATAATTTTTTTAGGGTTTTTTTTTCAGAGGGCTGTTACTAATTTTTAGTGATGAAACACCCTGTGTAGAGGACACAAATTTACGTTGATAAGGGTTGAAAAAGGGAGCAAAACACATCAGGACAGTCAACCTGCATTATATTTGCATGCTGTCTGTTAATCAGATTTGTTTTGCAGTTAGTTAGCTAATTTAGTTATTCGTATTGTCATAATCAATAGATAAAATATGTCACACTATATTTCATAGTTACTATCCGCCCTTTTCGTTTGTCGGTCGTTGCATCTTAAGGCTAGAGATTCAATTTCATTCATAGATCTTTCTATCTGTGCTCCTAAAAGCTCGTAAAACAAAAATATTATAATGATTTTTGAAGTCAGATTTTCGACACATAGAAATAATTAAGAATATTGTTTTTCGTAAAAGTGATATTAACCGAAATATAATTTTTTTTCAACTTTGGGGGTGATTTCAACCCTCTATTTATTATTAAATTTCTTCCAAAAACAATAGGGTTCTTTCACCAACGAGATTGATTTTTGCACCAAATTCCAAGTCAATTGAATAAACCGTTCTTCAGTTATCGTGATAACAAGTTTCGTTACAGACAGACAGACAGACAAAAAAATAAAAGTCTTATAAAGTCATGAAGCGAAAGAATCTGCAAAAATGTTTGCTCTAGGATGAATATTAACCATTTTAGAGAAGATCCCACCAATCGCAATATACTCTTCGACTTTGTCTGCGAAGAGTATAACAATGAGTTTTATTTCATGTAATTAAAATAAAAAACTAGGATGGGTAGAAGTCGAAAAGCGTAGAAGTTACTCTTCGCAAATGAGTAGCTCGAGTAGAACTCGGATTCGGTGAAAGTGCGATTTTATATTTTCTAAATCAAAGCTAAATCAATTTGTTATATAATTGCTACACATTCTATAGAATACTCTTCGCAAGAAACAATTATAAGATAATAGTTTTTAAAATAAAACAATTTTTTTAATTTATCTGCGAAGAGTGAAAACTATTAACAGAAAACACGAAGAATTTCGTTAGCGAAGAGGATAAACGTCAGTTTTGACGTTTAACATATTTGAGGTTATTTGTTTTGACAGCTGCTTTTGTTTCTTTAGTTGAAATATTTTTGGCATGGCCTTCTTGAACGAATCGTGATCGCGATTCGGACTTAGAAGTTTTTTGCTACTAAAATCATTAATTTTTTGTTTTTTTAACCTCACTGTCTACATTTACAAAAAACAAAAAAACATTTTTAATAGAAAATTAAATTTTTATTAATTTTGTAAAGAATAATTTTTTTGTAGATTGAATAATAACGGAGATAGGAGGTTTTTTTGTGCTGGGGGGTAATTGGGGGGTCGGACAAAAAAACAAACGAATACTTTTTTGTAAACAATTAAATTTTCTATGTTTTATGTCGAATAATTTTTTTTGTAAATTTAATAATAGTCGAGCTACAATTTTTTTTTCATTTGGGGGGCTTAAAAGGGGGCTTTGTAGTAATCAGATTCTTGCCAAAAACAATAGGGTTCTTCCTCTTACAGGGATCGATTTTTCCTTAAAATTTGAGTTTGATATCGCTTTTGGTTTTTGAGATAGCGTGACCACAAGAAACGTGACAGACAGACAGACGGACGGACAAAAAATGAAAATCTTAAAAAGTCATGAAACGCACGAATCTGCAAAAATTTTTGCTCTACGACGAAAATTGACGATTTTAGGATTTTCTGATCGATTGCAATATACTCTTCGGACCTAGTCTTGCGAAGAGTATAATAATAAAAGTATTGTTTTTTACTTCTTTATTAATTAAAAAGTTAACTAAATTCAATGGGTCCTGTACTTATTGTATTGTGGTTTGTTGAGAATAGAAAATACTGAAATAATATAACGATACTTGGCAATGTACAAACGTTTGTAATAAGTGGATAATGTAGCTACATGGATGGCTATACATCGCCATGCCATCTGTTGAATAAAGAGCTCCTATACTGTCCAGGGAGATACCTATTCAATTTTATAATTATCGTCTATTGAAAATGCTCATCCATGCACATCTGTTACAAGCTCTTTTTTATGTTTCATTTTAAAAATGCAGATACACTGTAAATTTCTTTAATTAAATGTTGTACAAGCTTTGTTCAAACCACAAACGTAGTTATACTTTTGTCGTCAGTTCGAAAACTAAAAAAAGTTTTTCGTAGGTAATATCATTAGAGGAAAGAAGATTGCCGACAATCATAAATTTTTGACGAAAACTTCGTTGCATAGCAATTCTGTGAGTCACAATTATTGAAAAAATCCGTAGAACGAGTGATTTTTTCTATCAATGTGACGAATAAAATTGCTTTATGCCAACGAAGTTTGAGTAAATTAAAATTTAAGATTGTCGTGCAAAATTCTTTCCTCGTATGATATTTAAAAGATTATTTCGTGACTGAAAAACTTATGTTTTTTTCAAAATTTGTTACACTTTAAATGAATTTTAATTTAAACTTCAAATTGACAAGATTGAAAATCACACGTCGTCCTTGGTAACGTATGATTTTCAGTAGTAATAGCATGTGTGCTTTATGAATTTTCGATTATTAAATGAACGAGTGCTTGTTGCATAGCAATGTCCTGCAAAATTAAGGGTGTTTACCGAGTGCGAAGCGCGAGGTGAATAATTCAAAGAAAACACCCTTACGTTTAAGGGACATTTCGTATTCACAATTAACACAATTAACAAGCACGAGTTCTTTTAAAATTGAGAATTTATCAAAAGCACGAGGGCTATTCGACTATTATTATTATTTCATTTATAAATACCACTTACCCAAAAAAATAATAGTAATTTAATTTAAACACTGAATACGACTAACCAAAGGAACAATTTTTGACAAAATTAACAAAAAATTATAACTTTGACTTCTATCCAAGTAAATTAATTTGCTGTCAGTGCTTGCCAACGGGATATTTCAGCTCAGTTTGTTGCCTACGGGTGATTTGCAGTATAATTCGCAGTAAAATGCTTCAAATTTTGGCATAAACCTCTAATTTGACATATAAATGAAATAATCTTTTAAATTACATTTTTATAATCAATTTAATTTAACAAAAAATTATGAAATAAAGCTGACAAAAATGTCAATAACATCTAATGCAAAAATTTATGATCAAGCATATGATGAAATTTTAAGACGTATTTTTACAATCAATGTTGCCGAACTTATGCACCTCGATGAAAATAACAGATGGATTTTTTTATCTATTTTCTGGGGATCGCTGAGAATGCCCCAACAACGTATCACTGCGTTTATGCGCCAACTTTTGGACACTCAGTATAAGTAAATACATTATTGAGCCTTTGCTATCGAAATTCAAAAGCCTGCACATACCGCAATGTATAATGAACGGAGAGTAGGTACACACACAGAGATGGATAGTTAGATCTATGGTTTGGTGTGTGCTGCTGCGTTTAATTTGTATGTAAATTAGGTTGGTTAGAACAAAACTTGCCATGACTACCTATCTACCCAGCTACCCTCAGGGCCTACTCTGATACAGACCTATCTCACTCATGAATATCCATTGGAAAGCACTGTGATTAGTTTAAAAATAAAAGTAAAAAAAAAAACTTTTTGTCAGATTATTTGCTTCTGAAAGAGTATGTAACTAGAAAATGGGTTAGATTAGTAAGGGGACTAGGTTTTTTTATAAAATGCCAACACTTAATAGGAGTGATAAAGTGGGATTCACAATGAAAATTAGCTTGCATCTTGTAAGAATTAAGGTAGCTTGCAAGAGCTATATGTATTTGGGATATACCATTCACAATGAATTAACTTGCATGAGCTCTTACAAGCTAATTCATTGTGAATGACATTGCCCAAATACATATTTCAAGCTCTTGCAAGCTACTTTAATTCTTACCGGATGCAAGCTAATTTTCATTGTGAATAAACTAGAGTGCCTTGATGATTTTGACAGTTATTGTCGCCTTATAGAGTGACGACATGCATCATTCTTTCTCTGTCATACAGATAACGTCATTAATTGTGATTGTAAGTTGTAATTGTTGTCACTTTGGCTATAACGTTGATGACGTTATCTGTATGACAGTGAAAGAATGATGCATGTCGTCACTCTATAAGGCGACAATAATTGTCAAAATCATCAAGGCACTCTAGAATAAACTTAAGACAAGAATGATGTTTTACAAAAAATACAATAATTTTTTAATTGTATAATCATGAAAAATCTGCGAAATGGCTAAACTATTAACTCTCCAATACAAAATTTATTTCTGACACGGGCTTTAATTTTGCTTCGGAAGGACATTTTTTTGATGTTTCTGCAAAGCTACCTACAGGTCGTAGAAAAATTTGCCTAATAAACGCAATGGTATGTACTAGTACAGTCAATCCGTATGTGGACATCACCAAAATTCCTGGTAGAGCCGCCTTTTTTATATGATGTAACTCGATGTCCATAGAGTAAAACCCCAAATTGGCGTATATCTACCTATTGCAGAAACGGAGTTTTGGCCCCCCAAATTCATCACGGTTGAACTGCACCAAATTTTGCAAATAGATGTCAAATAAGGTTTTAAAAAAAATTATAAAAAAAATCTCTAAAAAAAATTCCTTCACCCCCTAAATAGCCCCCAAAGAGTAATAACAAATCACGTTGGATTTACATCAAATTTGGCAGATAGATGCATAATAAGATGCTTAAAAATATTTCCTTATATTTTTTTTTCAAAAAGTAGTTCCTTCGCCGCATAAACGAAGGGGGCTTTTAAGGGGGGCAACATTCAAAAAAAGTTATTAATAAATATTTTGTAGTATTTCATTTCACTTCTATCTGCAAAATTTGGTGTAAATCCAACGTGATTGGTTATTACTTTTTGGGGACTATTTAGGGGGTGAAGGAATTTTTTTAGAGATTTTTTTTTACAAAAATATTTTTAAAACCTCATTTGACATCTATTTCCAAAATTTGGTGCAGTTCCACCGTGACGAATTAAAGGGGGCCCTTTGGGGGGCCATAACTCCGTTTCTGCAATAGGTAGCTATACGCCAATTTGGGGTTTTACTCTTTGGACATCCAGTTACATCATATAAAAAAGGCGGCTCTAACAGGAATTTTGTCGATGTACCCTCATTATTTAGGACAGATTGACTGTAGTAAAATGATGGTGCACATATTGCAAAATAATCTCGATTTTACCCGGTTAGTTTTATTATACTCTTCGCAAGACTAGGTCCGAAGAGTATATTGCAATCGATCAGAATATCCTAAAATCGTCAATTTTCATCCTAGAGCAAAAATTCTTGCAGATTCGTGTTTTTCATGACTTTTTAAGATTTTCATTTTTTGTCCGTCCGTCGGTATGTCGGTATGTCGGTCGGTCGGTCTGTGGGATGTCACGTTTCTTGTAAACACGCTATCTCAAAAACCAAAACTTCAATCATATTCAAATTTTCAGGAAAAATCAATCCCTATAAGAGGAAGATCCCTATTGTTTTTGGCCAAAAAATAATAATAACAAAGCCCTTTTTAGGGCTTTTGAAGTAAAGAAAAAATTATAACTCGACTGTCATTAAATGTAAAATCTTTTTTCTTTTATAATATTAATGTTTATTTTATATTACGTGTTAAGGTATTTTTTAATTTTTTGTCAGGTTTTTTAAAAACCCTTTAATTTAAAAAATAAGGTTTGGAAACGCTATTTATAAGTACTTAAGTAGCAAAAAGACTTTTTATCCAAGTTAGTCATGATAAGAAAGCTCGGTTTTGTTTTGCTATTTTAAAGTGAACACATTTTAAACGTCAAAACCATTTAACTATTTTCTTCGCAAGAAAATGAAATACTTTAATTAGTATAAATGTATTTTAAGTAATAAAAATAAAGTAAGTACGTTACCTTTATAAAAATGATAAATTTCCATAACAATTAAAACAAAAACGCCATTAAAGAAAACCCAGACGTTGCTGCTTTCATCTTGCATTTTATAAGAATTCGCATAAAGAACATTTTCATTACGATATAAGTATATCATTTTATTTAGGCAGATGATCACCACTATTTTGTAAATAAAATCGGAGTCGGAGTAATAATAATAAAATAAACAATACCAAACAACACAAATCACTACTAAGACCACAAATTAGAATATAATAGGTAATTGGCTACATATAATTCGTTTTAGTGATTGCAACTAATTAGAAAACTTGCATTTAATATTTATCGGTTTATTTTGTTTAAAATAATTAAATTTGATATAACATAACCTATAATTTACTGTAAACGATCAAAGAATATCTTACAAGAAGATGTGCAACTGTCGATTTGGTTAGGCAGTACACCCAGAGAATAGGAAGATAAAGAAGAAATTTATTCATAAATTTAAAAAATAACAAAACCAAAATTTAAATAATATATTAAAAATTAATAAAAAAAATTAGCAAATAGTATCTGAGCATAAATAGCTTCGAATGTACTTATTTTTAACGGGACAACCGAGTATTGAGATGTAGATACTTCCATGAACTAAACATAGAAGAAGAAGAAGTTTTTTAAGGCTTGCTGAATTCAAAATCGACTTTTACCCCAAACATTTGTTCTGGTAATATCAGGTTAGCCAACCGTGCATTTGATTGACAACATAGATGTTATGAACTTTCTGAATTGTTTTATTCATAACCTTAAAAATAAATAAGAAATAATATGTTTACTTATTATAATATAAATAAACAATAATTAACAGAAATGAATTGTACCTAAGCTGATAAAAAGAACAAAAACACAGGTTTACTTTGAATTTCCCACAATTTCAAAGTAACTAGATCTAGATTGCTTTGCAAATTAAAAACAAAATCGAATCAACAAACGCTTAGTTCTTGTATTCCAGAAAAAGGAAGCAAAATTGTTACGGTTTTGTGTTTTTCAAGCATACAAATATTAATTCGTTTTTGTCAAAACGAGCATAATCATATACGATCAAAAAGTAAGAGATTTCCATATTATTTTGTTTAGTTGTTTCAGCCCTTTTTTCAGTATTTTTTTATAAGAAATTGTGTGAAGTGTTCTTACACTCGGTTTAGGTACAGTACAATAATTCTTTAATTCGGTTAAGTTAAGAGCTTTTCTATTTGTATTCTTTATTAGAAAATGCCAAAATCCAAAAAAAAGTCTTACAAAACGAGAAAAACTCAAATAGCAAATGCGGTACAAGCTATCAGAGAAAATCTCGGAAACGGTCAATCATCAACAGATGTATTGACACAGGTTTCTGTGCAAAGTTCAGTGCAAAGTGATGTTGACAGGAAGAGGAAATCTAGAGAAAACCCAGATGTAAAGGAACAAGAAAGAGTTAGAAATTTGTTGCAAAAACAAGAAAAAAGTGAAGAATACCGTAAAAAGGAGCAAGAAAAGAAAAAACTGGCAATGAAAAGGAAAAGAGAAGAGGATAAAGAATATCGAGAAAAAGAAAAGACATTGGATTCTGTGGCACACAAGCAGAAAAGAACCGAGGATAAAGATTTGCGCATTAGCCAAAGGGAAAAAGAAGCTGCCGCCCTTAAGAAGAAAAGAGAGGACGAAAAATACCGCCGTAGCCAAAGGGAAAAAGAAGCTGCAGCCCTTAAGAAGAAAAGAGAGGACGAAGAATACCGCCGTAGCCAAAGGGAAAAAGAAGCTGCTGCCCTTAAGAAGAAACGAGAGGACGAACAAGACCTCGTTAGCCAAAAGGAACAAGGGGAAAAGAGAGCTGCAGCCCTTAAGAAGAAAAGAGAGGACGAAAAATACCGCCGTAGCCAAAGGGAAAAAGAAGCTGCTGCCCTTAAGAAGAAACGAGAGGACGAACAAGACCTCGTTAGCCAAAAGGAACAAGGGGAAAAGAGAGCTGCAGCCCTTAAGAAGAAAAGAGAGGACGAAAAATACCGCCGTAGCCAAAGGGAAAAAGAAGCTGCTGCCCTTAAGAAGAAACGAGAGGACGAACAAGACCTCGTTAGCCAAAAGGAACAAGGGGAAAAGAGAGCTGCAGCCCTTAAGAAGAAAAGAGAGGACGAAAAATACCGCCGTAGCCAAAGGGAAAAAGAAGCTGCTGCCCTTAAGAAGAAACGAGAGGACGAACAAGACCTCGTTAGCCAAAAGGAACAAGGGGAAAAGAGAGCTGCAGCCCTTAAGAAGAAAAGAGAGGACGAACAATACCGCATCAACCAAAGGGCCAAAGAAGCTGCGGCACTTCAGAAGAAAAGAAATGCAGATGAACAACACCGACTAGAACAGCAAGCCCAAAACACAAAAGATCACCAGGAAGGAAGACAAAATGAAGAATTTCGAATTGAGGAACAAGAACGCAATACATCACAGCACGCTGTCCGAAGATCACAACTTCAAACTTTAATTTTAGATAGCGAAAATGAAGCCAGACATAGGGAAAATCTTGAAAATTTTAAATTAATTGTTTCTAAAGGTCCAACTGAAGTGTGTACATGTTGTGGTGGTTTATTTTTTATAACTTCAATTTTTAAATTAAATAAAAATAATATTGTACAAAAGTTTGGCTTGGAATTTTCTACTAATGTTTTTTTTAATAGCCCAGGCGATGAAGGAGGATTTTGCAGCACCTGTCGCACTAACATTTCTAAAGGTAAAGTACCAAGAGTTTCCTTATACAACATCAACTTTAGTACTATACCACACTGCCTGCAAAAATTAACTATTTTGGAAGAAAGATTGGTTAGCGCGCGCATTCCTTTCATGAAAATTACCCGTTTAGCTGCTTATCAAGGGCAGTGTGGCTTGCAAGGTTCGGTAGTTAATGTCCCGGTTGACATAGATACGTCGATTCAATCCCTTCCGCGAACTTTTGATGAGACCTATACAATTCAGTTAAATTTAAAGCGTAAATTAGAGTATAAAAGTAGTTATATTTGTGAAACAATTCGGCCAAGTGTAGTTTTAGAAGCAGCGCGATATTTAGTTGGTACGCCCTTGTACATTGAGCATAATATAGTAATTTCCGAGGATTGGATTAGAGACAGACCGGTTGTTGAAAATTTTATTGTTCGCGACGAAGATGTTAGTAATTTTGCAAATATAAACCTAAATTTAAATTCAGTCGAGGAAGTTCCGGATAACAATGATGAAGTTGACTTGAATGAGGAAACTCTTGTAGATAATGTTCATCTAGAGAACATTAACTTGGCACCTGGTTCTGGTAAGAAACCTCTTTCAATATTACTAGACCAACATGCTGAAGAACTTTCATTTCCTAGTATCTATGGTGGGGAGGCGCGAAATATTAGAAACGGGATTACCCTAACGTATGGGGAAATCGCTAAATTCGAAATACGTAACCATGATCGTAGGTGTGCTCGCGTGGATAAATTGTTATATACGTATAAAAAGTTAGAAATTTCAAAAGTCCAGAGTGCTATTCAAACAGCTTTGCGGAAAAATAAAAACACGGTGGGGGCAACAGCGCGACAAGCTTTAGATCAAAATTTTATAGGTAAACTAATACAGCACGATGATGGCTATTCGGTTTTATCAGGTATTCGTAGTAGTCCAGCATATTGGGAGAAACAAAAAAAGAAAGTTATTGCAATGGTTCGACAATTCGGTTTGCCTACATTTTTTATTACTTTATCTGCCGCAGAAACTCGTTGGGCCGAACTACTAGTAACATTGAAAAAGGTTGTAGATAAAGAAAGCATAACATTAG
Organism: Cartodere bifasciata; assembly: GCA_963920755.1. NCBI lineage: Eukaryota > Metazoa > Arthropoda > Insecta > Coleoptera > Latridiidae > Cartodere > Cartodere bifasciata. The sequence continues at coordinate 719,047 of OY987194.1, read as the reverse complement.
AGCAAGCATCCCAATTAGAATTTACGGAAAAGGCGCGTTTAATTCGTTCGGATCCGGTCACGTGCGCGACGTATTTTGATTATAGAATTAAGCAATTGTTAAAAATGTGTAAAGGTCCTTCGGGTGTGTTTAGGGAAAATATTGTACAGCATTTCTTTTATCGAATTGAAGATCAAAAGAGAGGCTCTCCTCATTTGCATGGGATGTTTTGGCTCAATGATGCTCCCACTTTAAACCAAGATGATCCGGACTCGATAATGGCTTGCACTTCCTTCGTTGATAAATTTATTTCTTGTGATTCTTTGGCGCCATTTGTTGAAAATTTAGTTTCTTATCAAAAACATTCTCATAACAAAACATGTCAACGGGAAGTAAAGGGAAAGACAATTTGTCGTTTCGGTTATCCTCTTCCACCTATGTCAGTTACAAAAATTTTATTCCCTTTTCAAAATTTGCAATCTGCTGAAAAGCTATCGCACGAACTTAATTTTATAAAAATTCAAGATTTTCTTAATTCTTTCGACCTTCAGTCAAATGAAAATTTAACTTTTCCAAATTTTTTGAATAAATTGGGTTTTACTGAAGACATTTATATAAATGCCATAAGAGTTAATCTTAAAAAACCCAAAATTTTTTTAAAGCGATCCATTACGGATATTTTTACGAATTCATTTAATTCAGAAATACTTTCCTTACATCAAGCCAATATGGACATCCAGTTTATTCTTGATGCGTATGCATGTGTCGGGTACATTATAGACTACATTAACAAATCTCAATCCGGTATGTCAAAATTATTGCGCGAAGCTTTGGAAAATTTAAGGGAGGGAAATCATTCAGTTAAAGATAGATTAAGAGCAGTTGCGAATCAATTCATTAACGCTAACGAAATAAGTGCCCAACAAGCTGCCTATAATGTACTTGGCTTGCATATGTCCGAAACCAGTGAGAGTGAAATATTTATACATACGGGTCTTCCTGAAGATAGAGTTCGTTTTAAAAAATCTAATCGCGAATTAGAAAATTTGGATCCGGATTCCCTTGATATATATTCCCATAATATAATCGAATATTATGCAAATCGCGCGGATAGTTTGGAAGACACGTGTTTAGCGTATTTCGCAGCGTACTTTACCTTTGTAAAAACAGTTGATGAAAGTAGGAATTCCGAAAATATTTTTAAATTAAAAAATGATTTGGGCTTTATGCGCAAACGATCTTTTCCCAAAATAATTAGATTTTGTCGCTATGGACTTCAGCAAGATCCGGAAAATTATTATCGGGAGCACTTAATGTTATATTTACCGTGGCGAAATGAGGACACCGAATTATTACAAATTAATCACGAAGCTAGATTTAATCAGTATTTTTTCGAAATTGTTCCAAACAAAAAATTATTTAACGTTTTTGAAGATACGGATTTAGACGCGATTTTGGACGAATTGGAACAAGACCGTCGGGTAACGGAAGTTCAGATAGATAATATTACACCCGTGGATAACGTAGACGAAGAATTTGCACCGTACGCGATCGATGAAACGAGAAGACAGGATATTCTTGCGGACGTTGGTATTCAGGACGAACCTGAAATTTTAAGACACACTTTCGCGACGCGTTTTCAGATAACGGATGATGATTTTTTTAATATTTTACGATCTTTAAATTTAAAGCAGCAAAATTACTTGAAACACGTTTTACATCAGTTTAGAAATAAAATCCGAGTTTATGAATTTATTTTTGGCGGGGCCGGAGTAGGTAAGTCACGGTTAATAAAGACATGTCACCAATCATTACTACGCTATTTTAATTCGTTACCGGGCAATAATCCGGATGATGTAAAAATATTACTCGCGGCTCCTACCGGTAAGGCAGCTTTTGGAATTGGTGGCTTGACCCTGCATTCTACATTTGCTCTTCCTATAAATCAGAAATCCGGTACTTTGATCCCTCTTTCCGCGGACGTAGTTAATAAAATTCATACAAAATTAGCGAATTTAAAATTAATTATAATTGATGAGATATCTATGGTCGGAACCAATATGTTTCATCATTTAGACGCGCGACTCAAACAAATTTTCAAAACGGTTTTACCTTTTGGTGGGATTTCTTTAATAGTTTTTGGGGATCTTAAACAGCTACCTCCGGTTGGCGATCGGTGGATTTTTTCAAGTAGTAGGAATGATCTTTATAGTGAATTGACAGGCTCTCCTCTTTGGTTAATGTTTCGCGGTTTTGAACTCATTGAGATTATGAGACAAAAAGACGACCTTGATTTTGCAAACGCGTTGAATAATTTGGCAATCGGAGAAATGACCCTTCAGGATGTAAATTTGCTTCGGAGCAGGGAGGATAAAGAGGGATCGGGTGATGCCGAAGTTCATTTGTTTCGAAGTAACGCGGAAGTCGATCATTTTAATTCAATGAAACTCATGCAAATTACGGGAGAAAGCGCGACCTGTTTAGCTCTAGATGTAGCTAAGGGTGATAGTACGGATTTGGCTAAACGTAAACTTTTGGAATCGGTTCAAAAAATGAAAACTTCGGACACTTTTGGTCTTGCTAGGTCCATAGAATTTAAAGTAGGTGCTAAGTATATGCTTACCAATAACATAGACACAGAAGACGGATTAGTAAATGGCGCGACGGGTATTTTAAAACAGATTAGTTACGGAGTTACGGGGGATGGGCAACGGTCGCCGGTTACTTTGTGGATTTATTTTTCGGATTTAAAAGTAGGTAAAGTAGCTAGATCTAAATTTCCTCCAAACAATAATTGCACACCAATAAAACGCATTGTTCGAAATATTAAAATCAGAAAAAATAGTTTATCGGTTGAACGGAAGCAATTTCCTCTGGTGGTGGCAGAGGGAATTACTATCCATAAAAGTCAGGGCGCGACTTATTTAAGCGTAGCGGTTCATATTCGACCGGGTCTTCCACGCAATGCACTATATGTTGCTTGCAGTCGGGCTACAAACGCGAACGGGTTATTTTTAATCGGTAAATTTCAATCACCTCAAAGACCTAATAATTGTTCAGTTTTGGCAGAAATTCACAGACTTAAAAACGAAGCAGAATTAATACCAACTTTTAACTTTATATTTAACAAACCGGGAAATTTAATTCAAATCATGTATCACAACGTCCAAAGTTTAAATAAACATTTATTAGATATTGCTTCAGATTTTGGTTTTCTTCACTCAGACTTTTTGGCACTCGTAGAAACTTGGACAATAGATTCGGATATTTTAGAAATTCAAAATTTTACAGTCTGTGCTAAAATTAATTGCAATAAAAGACGACCACACGGTGTTGTATGTTTTATTGCTAATCATATACTTAGCTTTTTCCAAATTTTAGATTCTCTAACTGAAGTAGAAAATGGCCATACATTAGAAATTATCGTTTGTAAACTTTTCCAAATTACCTTATTCATAACATACAAGTCACCCTCCTTTTCTATAATATCCACCGCGAATGTTATGCAACGTCTTTTATCAAAACACAATCTCGGAAATAATTTTGTTTTAGTTTTGGGTGATTTTAATGTTGATTTAATTTTAAATTCTAATAATTCCATTTCTAATATTTTAAATAATTTTTGTTTGCAATCAAATCTTCTTCCAAATCAATTCACTACCAATATTGGATCCCAGATCGACTGGTGTTTTAGTAACTTTTCTCCTCTTCGGGTAGGTGTGTATGAGACAGCATTTAGTTTTCATAATCCTATTTATGTCCAAATTGATAATTCTTTAGATTCAGATTTTAGGTTACTCCAAAATTTAAATATTTCCGGAACTAATATTATTAATACCGATGTTTTGGATAATGATTTACTTTTGCCAAATTTTGCCAATAATAATCCTTTAAATATCAGCCACGTGGTTGATATCCCAGGTCCATCAGACAACGCGATTTTAGATATTTCCGGTCCATCAGACAACGCGATTTTAGATATTTCGAGTCCATCAGACAGAGCGATTTTAGAGATTCCAGGTCCATCAGACAGAGCCATTTTAGATAATTCAGGTCCATCAGACAAACCAATTTATCAGATTGACAGTTCGTTCGAAATGGATACAGATGCGTCGTCTGTCGGTAGTAGTCAGCATTTATGGGAGACCTACGTTGCTCCCCAGTTACCTAATTTTAGAAACGGGTGTTATTCTAATTCGGTCGCACAATCTTTACTTCGGCTAGATTCTTTTATTAATTTTTTAAAAAATAACGTAGTAACTGGGGACGCCTCGATTCAAAATTTAAGGAAATATATTGTTAGGTTGCACCACAGGAGTAATCACGATTTAACTTTAAATACAAATTCAATTAGGGAAATATTATCTAGCCCTTCAGGCATTAATTTTGCTGCAGGACAACAGGAGGATGCTCAAGAGTTTTTATTTCTTTTATTAAACAAACTTGGCGATAGGAACAATTTTATTAGAGAATTATTTTATTTTCAAAATTTATACAATTTTCAATGCACCTCCTGTCAAAATCAACATCATAATTTAGAATCAGAAATTTGCTTATATTTAAATTATACTGCTCATATAAATAAAACGTCGGTTCATTTTCAATCTTTATTAAACTTTAACGAAAATTTAGTTAATCATTGTAATTATTGCGGGATAAATAGGAATTTTATAAAACATTCATCTTTAATTTTGGAAAGTAATAGATATTTAATTTTAGTTTTAATAAAGTATTCATTCGCGAACGGGGCTCCCTTTAAAATAGATTTAATTGTAGAAGGATTTAATGAAAACTATTTGCTTATTGAAGACGTTGCTTTTAGAGCCGTTGCTGTAATCAATCACCGCGGAAATTCAGTAACAGAAGGTCATTATACATGTTCAGTTAGAGAATCCCAAAATTCATGGGTATTATGTGATGATAATAGAATCACACATAATATTCAGTTTGATAAAACGTTAAAGGACGCGTATTTAATTATTTTGGAAAAGCTCAATTAAATTCTTTTTTTATTGTACTTAAATCATGTTTCTATGATACTTGTACCTCGAATTATGGATGCGTGACATAAGTATCAGTTTTTTCTGATACATGTGCCCCGATCTATAGTTACAAGATACACTTATCAATCCTTTCTGATACATATGCCTCGATACATAGTTTTGCGACACACGTATCAGTATTTTCTGAAGCAGGTGCCTCGAACAATAGATACGCGACACACGTATCAGTTTTTGCCTGATACATGTGCCCCGATCTATTGTTCCGCGACACACGTATCAGAATATTCTGATACAGGTGCCTCAAACTATGGATGCGCGACATAGGTATTAGGCTTTCCCAATACTTATACCTCGATTTATCGTAACGCGACACATGTATCAGTCTTTTCTGATACATGTGCCCCGATTGATAAATACCAAGAGATAAGTATTTTTTTTTATTACATAATATTTCATTTTAACTTCATTTTACTTTAATTTTGGTTATAACGTAAATAGTCATATATGCATAGTAGAATTATGAACCATTTATTTCACGCATTCAATTTCATTATTATTCTTTGTATAATGCTATAAGCCGCTTTTCGTCAGTGGTCGGGTTCGGAACAGGACGTGGGGAGGAGGTGGTCCTTTAGGCGCGCTTCGTTATGGCTTAACGCGGTCTTGGCATTATACTATTTTTTTTATTTTATTTTTTTTTCATTTAATTTTAAATTTGATTAATGTTCATAATTAGGCATAATCTTTCTTGGTCAAACAATTTTAATACAATTCCTACTTTCATCACTCTATTTACATTTAACTTTTTTAAATATAATAAGATTACAAAAAAATGTACCCTTTTATTCTTTCCGATACAGTGCTTCGATCTATAGTATCGCGACATAAGTATCAATCTTTTTTGATACATATGCCTCGATATATGTATAGTTTCGCGACATAACTTTCGGCTTTTTGGGTCCCGATCCATTGTATCGCGACATAAGTATCAGTCTATTCTGAATATTCTGATACATGTGCCCCGATTAATAAATGGTATCGCGACACAAATAAAAATATATATTTTACAGGATCTTTTTATTTCTTAATAGATACTTTAATAATACAACAATTTGTTTTTATTTTTCTATATTTCAGCCAAACCATTTATAGTTACGCATTACAGGTATCAGTCTTTTCTGATACATGTGCCTCGATCTATAATACCAAATGGTACGTATAATTTTTTTTACTTTATAAATGACTCAATCGTTTTTGATACATATACCTCAGTATATGTATAGATATTGTGTCTCGATCCATTGTATCGCGACATAAGTATCAGTCTGTTTTAAATATTCTGATACATGTGCCCCGATTAATATGGTATCGCGGCATAACTAATTTGATATTAATGTTTTAATTTTCTTTTAATTTGTGTGTATTTGTGTAATTGTGTCCCGATCCATTGTATCGCGACATAAGTATCAGTCTGTTTTAAATATTCTGATACATGTGCCCCGATTAATATGGTATCGCGGCATAACTAATTTGATATTAATGTTTTAATTTTCTTTTAATTTGTGTGTATTTGTGTAATTGTGTCCCGATCCATTGTATCGCGACATAAGTATCAGTCTGTTTTAAAGATTCTGATACATGTGCCTCGATTAATGTATGGTATCGCGACATAACTTAAATGATATTAATGTTTTAATTTTTTTTTAACAGGGTCTTGTATTTTAATTGTCTAATAGATGTTTCATTTGAGCAAAAATTTTGTTTTATTTATTGTTTTATGTATTTGTCAAAATGATATCCTAAGAACTACTAAGTAATTTGTGTTACTAATCATATAACAAAGGTGAGGTTAGGCAACGCTGTAGGGGAGGAGGAGGCGTTTTTGTTTCAGGTGATTTGAGAAAGTTGCTGAATCAAAAACAGAAGCATTAAGGCGAATATGATATTTTAAAAACAAAACACTTTCTAATTTACAGGGTGCAGAAGCAAATTTGTATTTAATTACAAAATTACAAAAATTCAAATCGGAAGCAAACATAAAAGAAATTTTGCAGCAATTTTAAAAACAAACTTTTTGTCTCTGTTTACTATTGCATGGTACGTACTATGCTTTTAAAAATGTTACTAATTATATTGCAAAAGGCGAGGTTAGGAAACGCTGTAGGGGAGGAGGAGGCGTTTTTGTTTTAGGTTTAAAGCATAAGAAACAAATTTTGTATAGCCGTATAAGCAGATATGAGTAATGAATGGATGTTATTGTTACAATTTTTAAAACAAATTATGATTTATGTCCAGTAAATTTTCAATTTTCATAGATGGTACGTACTACTTTTTTTTTAATATTATTTATTACTTGCGAAGAGTATCTTATAGAATGTGTAGCAATTATATTAATAAATACAAATAATGTATTAATTAAAATATAAATAAAAACTTTTACCAATATAAAACTTTAGGAAAATCACTGATTTGCGAAGAGTAACTTCTACTGGCTTCGACTTCTAACCCATTTCACTGATCTGCCCGTTCTAGTTATAGTTTTAAACGAGGTTTCAACTTATTAAGGTTGGTCCAATGTAGATAAAAATGCTCGTAAAAAAATGATTAAAAATGGAAACGTCCAGCGAGTTTCAGTTTAATCTTTTCCATAAAGTTTTATATTGATGGCCTTAACGCTAAACCCTGTTATATTGCCCAAATTTAAATTTAAAAAAAAGAAAAAAGATCTTACAAATTTCCTAACCTTTTTAAAAATTTTCTGGAAATTCCATTCAAATCCCCTTTAATTCATCTAGTTTAAACACGAAATTTAATTTTTAAGTAAATTTTAAACTTTTTAAGGATAAAAATGTCATCACAAAAAATACCTGTCAGATTTGTGAGTTAAGTTAAATTTACTTTTATAAAGCAAGAACAGCTACAAAACTAATATTAAACTGTTTAATTACAATCTTTACCTGTCCCAGTACCTCATCCTTGTGAATTTATCAAGATTTCTCCTAAACTTCGCTTGGATTCTACGACGAAACTAATATTGAGGGCAAAGTGTTTTAATATGCTTTTTTTATCGTCCGGTGCATCCACAAGAAAAATATTCGTGTAAATGCAAGTAAAGTAATTGTGATTATTGATTTTTAATAATTTATTAAAATAAGGAAAGTTTTTTAATAAAAAAACGTGCACACATAATGAGATTTGTAAAAATATTTTTAAACACTTACCAATTGCCAAAGTTTTACCAAAATTAACGCTTATTTTAAATAAAAAGGAATATAAAACATTCAATAAATATTAAATAACTGGTTTCTCACGTAAAGTAAGCACTGTGTTTTTATATTTTGTAAAAAAACCATTTCTTAACAGGGGTTATTGTCTGTCGCGGAATCCAAGCGGAGTTTTAAGAGAAATCCAGGTAAATTCACAAGTATGAGGTGCAGTCACAGGTAATGTTTGTAATTAAACAGTTCTATTTTAATTTTAATTTTGTAGAAGTTTTTGATGTATAAAAATGAAATTTATAATTTTCGCAAAAAAAAATCGATTACTGGCATTTGCATCAACTGACAGATGTCTTATTTGACAGTTGGACTAAATTGCAAGGCCTACTTTGCGAAAGGCGAAGAAGTCTCCACCTCTTTGTAGCGCCTTAGTTACTTTGGCGCAGAATTCAAAATTCAAATCCGACTACGAATACATTTGTTGATTTATATACATTACGTGGTCTAGGCCAAACCATAATACGTTAATTTACCATGGTTTTTTAAGCTTGTAAATGATTAAAATTGTAACTTACGTTTTTCCCTAATATAGATGTGCTTGTTTAAAGATTTCAATGTAGAAAGAAAAACACCAAAAGTACCATTTTATCATATTTTTATTATTTCTTGCACTCAGTGTGGTACTGAGTGCAAGAAATAATCTTCTATGTATCACTAAAATTATCCTAAATATTTTTAATCATTGTTATTGATGTATTATTTCGATAATAACTGACATTCAGGGAGATGACTTTTACGAATTTTTGAGTGCACAGAACATCCCATTTATGAATTTGAATCTATAGTCTTAAAATCTCATTTTTGGTAAAAAATTAAACATTCGATGTCAATCATCGTGACTGTTGATATTAAAGTCCGTCTTTTTATTTGACGGAAGGGAGGATAGGCAGCAGTATGAGTTTGCATCAGATTTTATTTGAAAATATGTAAATGAAAGTTGGGTTTTCATCAAAATTTCCATTTCAAAACGCAAATGCTTTTATAACACTTCAAATTTAAATATTTCCGTAATTAGGCTTCTCGCTACTGCTAGATTTTTCATTTGTTTATTTTAAGTTTGCGTAAACAGACAACTTTTGCATCTGTATAAAATTTTAACCGTTTTTTTTACTGTTTTTTGCAGTCATTGCTGACATAAAAAGAAAATATGCTAATAAGAATTATTTTAAACGAAAAAAATAATTCTGTTTCTTTTTTTTTTGCTTAATAAACAAAATTAAGGAGTTCTGCTAACACTTACTTAACAGGGAATGTCGCGAAGCATAGAAACTGTGGTTATGTAATGTTGGTTGCCTAAAATAACAAAAAACATCACTTTCTGGTCATTGCTCAGTGGGTTTATAAGAGTCAATTTTAATTAAAAATTGTGCTTACCAGCAACATAAATAAACAAAGCACAAGTTGACATATTCTAAAGGTCCATCAATAAGCGTTTAAATACAGAATTTTGGCAATTTAAAATACAAAAAAATAGAGCTTCTAAATTGCCAAAATTCTGTATTTAAACGCTTATTGATGGACCTTTAGAATATGTCAACTTGTGCTTTGTTTATTTATGTGGCTGATAAGCACAATTTTTAATTAAAATTAACTTATAAACCCACTGAGCAATGACCAGAAAGTGGTGTTTTCTTGTTGATTTTAAACAACCAACATTACATAACCACAGTTTCTATGCTTCGCGACATTCCCCTTTAATAAATTAAAAATAAAGAGACAAACATTTCTCGTAGCAAAAGAGACTTACCTAAATCTTGTACTTCACACGGTAGAACTACTGTATCACCAGTTACAACTCTAAATGTATTACCCCTTGAAATAAATCTAGGGTACATAGTTATCGAAGCTGAAGCTGCAGCTGCTCCATGGTAATCAGTTTCACGGCCTGTTCCATACACTGTACCTGGAAAAAAAACAAATATAATGTATATTTTTATTTTTAGATCAAGGTAATTTTTTAACTTGCAAAAAATATATAACAGCCAGATTTTGAATGTGTTAAAACATCTATTCAGGAAGCTAAATCCACAAAATGCACACTAATAAGAGTTTAGGGTTGGCGTGGTAGCCCCCTAAAAAGCCTTCTTTAATTTGCAACATTAGATCATGATGGATCTGCACCAAATTTTACAAATAGGTGCTAAATCAGATTTTAAAAGGGTTTCTACAAAAAAATATTCCTTTAAAAAGTCTCTTCAAAGAATAATAGTCAATTACCTATATTGGATTTACACCAAACTTTTTAAACAGATGGAAAATAAGGTTCAAAAAAACGTAAATTATACACTTTTTTCTAAAAAAAAAACCTTCCTCCCATTTTGAAAAAAAAATTGAGTTTAAGATTTTTTTATCAACCTTATATCAAGATAGATTTGAACCAAATTTTGCAAATAGTTGCTAAATAAAATTTTAAAAGAATTTTTTAAAACATTATTCCTTTAAAAAAAATTCTTCTCCCCCTAAATGGCCCCAGAACTGAAGACTAATATTCAATCATATTAGATTTCCACCAAACTTGGTAAACAGATGCAAAATAAGGTTCTTAAGAATTTATACTTAATACTTTTTTTCTAAAAAAATTTCTACATTTCATTTGGGAAGGGGGTTCTTAAAAAAATATATTTTTTCCAAAAAAATAAAATTTTAGTTTGTTATGTAGAACCTTGTCTAGAACCTTATTTTGCATTTGTTTACCAAGTTTGGTGTGAATCCAACATAATTAAATATTACTCTTCGTGGGCCATTTAGGGGGCGAAAGAATTTTTTTAGAGTAATAATTTTTATGTAGCACCTATTTGTAAAATTTGATGCAAATCTATCGTGATCTAATGTTGCAAATAAAAGGAAGGTTTTTGGGGGTCACCACGCCAACCCTAAACTCTTATTTGTGTGCGATTTGTTGAGTTAGCTTCCTGAATAGATGTCATAACACATATTAAAAATCTGGCTGTTATATTTTTTTAAGGACAAAATTATCTACATGTATCTTGGCTTATTGTTGGACCAATGCATTATTATACTCTTCGCAAAAGAGTATATATTGCGATTACTCGGACCCTCTCTAAAATCGTCAGTATTCATCCTAGAGCAAAAATTTTTGCAGATTCGTTCGTTTCATGACTTTTTAAGACCTTATATTTTTTGTCCGTCTGTCTGTAACGAAATTTGTGACCACGATAACTGAAGAACGGTTTATTTAATTGAATTGAGATTTGGTGCAATAATCAATCTCGTTTGGGGGAAGACCCCTTTTGTTTTTGAAAGAAATCAAATAATAAATAGAGGGTTGAAATCACCCCCAAAGTTAAAAAAAAATCATATTTCGGTTAATATCAATTTTACGAAAAAAAATATTTCTAACTAAATTAAAGATTGTATTTTTCCCTACAAAAAAGCATCTGGTAATTTTTTTGTATCCCCACCCGATTACAAAAAAAATAAGTTTTACGTTTTTTTTAATAGAATTAAAAATGCACTTTTTTAATTATCTACTGCGAAGAGTATCATATAGAATGTGTAACAATTCTATAAAAATAAAAAAATAACCTATCTCCGAAGAGTAACTTTTTAAATGATCTATGCCTCTCACTGATCTAACCCGCTCTTGTTACTACTTGCTAGTTCACGCTAAACTGTTTTTTGTAATAATTATGACTCTCCCCATTCGTTTATAAGACCTTTTATAGAATGGCTGATTTGCGACGAAAACTAGCCAAAAATAAATAGACATATTTCCAATTTTAAAACCTTCTGTAACTTGGAAGATAATAAATCAGTATTTCATCTCCATTAGATAAGTGTGGCGCCCTATTAACAAATCCTTTTATATCCCATTTTGCATAACAATAAAGATACAATAAAGGCCCTATCTGATAAACCGCATTTACTGTCGTATTCTTTATAAAGAACCCCTTTCTACAATACAAAACACAAACCGATAGCATAGCGAGTAAACAGGTTTATTTTTATCGACAGGCCGACAGCAACGGGTAGTTATTATCGAGGAACAACCCCTATAAACTAAGGGGTGCTTGGATCATCCTTATCATATTACAAGCCTGTTAAAGTTATTGCTGAATTTCACGCCTTAATTATAGCTTCTATTCTCGAGAGGATTGTTTCTAAAGCCACTAACTAGATCGTAAAATATTGCATAAAATATGGGATAAATTGTATGTAGAGCCCTAAAATTATAATTGACAAATTTTACAGTTTTACACTGACTAGTGGCTAGTGAACTAAAATTGTTGTCAAAAATGATATTTATGTATTAAGTGCGTAAAGTTTTACTTTTTGGCTAACGAAACAAAGTTCTATCCCGAGCTTTGAAGGGCTACAATCATCAAAGGCCATAAAGAAACTTTACACTATTTTTTGTACGACCAGAAGAAACATACTACCTACGTAGTGTCCAAAAATTGGCGCATAACCGCGATGGTACGTTGTTGGGGCATGCTTAGGGACCTTCCAAAAATTGTTTAAAAAATTCTTACACATATATCCTTGAAGATATAAGGCCCCAAAGTACGAAACTCTAAACGCTTAAATATCTTAAAGATAACAGCACAAATTAACAAAAAAAATGGCTAAATACAAAGGCACTATCCATCAAAAAATATTTTGCCATTTGTTTATCTTTTAATGGTCAAAATACATTTTTAAAAACAATTTAATTTTACAAAAATTTTATGAAATGAAGCTGACAACAATATCAATATAATCTAATGCAAAAATGTATGTTCAAGAATCTAGATGAGCTTTTAAGATGTATTTTACAAACTGTTGCCGAACTTATGCAACTTTGTTCGCATTTTTCTCGATGAATATAACAGATGGATTTTTTTTGACAATTTTTTTGGGATCCCTGAGAATGCCCCAAGAGCGTACCATCGCGTTTATGCGCCGTTTTTTGAATATTTGTAAAAATTTTAACAAATTGTTAGCAAATTCTTAAAAAATTCTAAACAAATCTCCAACAAATTCTTGACAAATTCTACAAATTCTTAACAAATTCTGCAAATTCTTATCAAATTCTAAAAAAAATGTACAGCAATTCTTTCATTGAATTGCCCTCGGAATTGCCCCTCGATAATACCAAATGGATTTTTTTAAACATTTTTTTAAGGTATCCCTTTGCATTTTCCAATAAAATATTACTAGGTATAGATGCGCCAATTTTGACATTCTTTATTGTACCCCAAAATTTATTAAGGTGCAAAGAAACAGTAAAACACAAATCCTTGGTATAAATGGGTCAAATTTCAGTAACTTCCCAGAAGCTTACTAAAGTCGTTAAGGATTAAAATCACACAAAGGATTTGATATAAAATTATGAACACACTCTAACCCCGACTTGCCATATGCAGTACTCTCAAGCTACCTTCAATACGTGGCTTCAAACTTCCAAGTCCCTAAGTATAAAGTTTGACCATACATACATACATCTGGCTGTTGGTCTCTAAGGATTGAACTAGGGTCTCTCAAAGGACTCAAAGGAGTAATCTATGATAAATGCTTATAAGAACTTAATACCATAAACAGGCGTGACAAATACGCTTCGTTAGCATTCAACGAAACGTTCAGAGTAATCATATAAAATATTTAAATACAGAGTCTCCCAGAATTGGCGCACCACCTGTATGGTACGTTTTTGGGGCATGCCCAGGGATCCCCAGAAAATTGTCAAAAAAAATCCATCTCATACACCCTCGAAGATATGAGGCCCCAAAGTGCAAAACTTTAAACGCATATACCTTAAAAACAACAGCACGTATTAACCAAAAATATGGTTTAATACAAAGCTGCAGACTATCTTAAACCATTTCACCAATCTTTCTTCTTTTAAATGGTCAAATAACATTTTTATAATCAATTTAATTTTACAAAATTTTTTTGAAATAAGCTGACAACAATGTCAATAAAATTTTAGGCAAAAGTGTATAATTAAGACTCATAGATGGGATTTTTAGATTCATTTACCTAGACTGTGTAGTATTTTCCTAGACTATGTTGCCAAATTTATGCAACTTTGTTCGCATTTTCCTCAATGAATATAACAGATGGATTTTTTTTAACAATTTTCCTGGAATCCCCAGTCATGCCCCAATCGTACCATACAGGTGGTGCGCCAATTCTGGGACACCCTGTATACACAACCCGACGGACGGTGAACAAACAAAACTTGTATGCATACCATTTGGGGCCTTAAAAAGGGGTGTATACAAAAAAAATGGTAATAATATCTGTTCAAAATAGCCGCTTTAGTTAAAATAACCTTGAACTTTTGTAAACTTTCTTGGCAGTGGGGTTGCTAATGCATGCAGAATAATTTTTCTGATCTAAAGGCATTTTTTTAAGCTACTAGGCCAAGATAGATAGATTTTTTTTACCATGCAAAAAATACACAACAGCCACATTTTTTTAAATGTGATAAAACATCTATTCAGGAAGCTAAATCCATAAACTGCACACTAATAAGAGTTTAGGGTTGGCGTGGTAGCTCTCCAAAAAGCCCCTTTAATTTGCAACATTAGATCACGTTGGATCTGCACCAAATTTTAGAAATAGGTGCTAAACAAGATTTCAAAAAAGTTTCTGCAAAATTATTTCCCAAAAAAAAAAATCCTTCGCCCCCTAAATGGCCCCCGAAGAGTTATATTTAATCATTTACACCAAACTTTGCAAATAGATGCAAAACAAGGCTCTAAAAAACTCAAACTTCTTTTTTTTTTTAAATATTTATACTCCCCAAAGGCCAAGTATAAGTTTTTTAGAACCTTTTTTTGTATCTGTTTACCAAGCTTGGTGTAAATCCAACATGATTGAATATTAGTATTCGGGGACCATTTAGGGGGCAAAATTATTTTTTTTTAGAAAAATAATTTTTTTTAAATATTATTTAGCACCTATTTATAAAATTTGGTTCAGATTCATCGTGATATAATGTTGCAAATAAATTAAGGGGGGAATTAGAAGGCTTCTACGCCAACCCAATAAACTATTATTAGTGTGCATTTTGTGGATTTAGCTTCCTGTTCTAACACATACAGTGCGAGGCAAAAGTCCCCCCCCCCCACCTTAACTTTTGAACGGTTTAAGATATTGATTTAAAAAAAATTCTTGGCAAATTAGCACTAAAAAAACTACCTTTTGACAAAATTTGTTTTTCAAAAAATAATAACCCCCACATAGGGGTACTATCTACTTAATTTTTTTAAATGTAAAGGGGGGTCAAGTGACCCCTCATTTGCTATTTTTATTTCCAAGACAATGACGTTTACGAATTTTAGATTGATTTAGTAGTTATATTGTACTGTGTGTTTTAAAATAAAGCACAAAAATCCTGTTTTACGTAATAAATGCAACAATAAAAGACTTAAGTGAATCCAAACTAAGTAGGGGTGTATGTTTTCTTTTTATTTAAAAATATTAATAATTTTTTTTTGTTAGTATGTTTTATAACAAATTTTTTAAAATAACCTACCAAAATTATTTTTTTAAAAAAAAACGAAGTAAAATAGGGTTAAAAAATATAATTAATTAAAAAAAAATTATTAGGAAGCATAAGGTTTTGTTTTTTTGTATTTTATGTTGGGACACAGGGTATAACACATTTTAACAAAAAAATATTACATATTTTTTTTAATTAAAGAAAAACATGCACCCTTACCTAATTTCAAATAGTTTTATTGTTTCACTGTTGCATTTATTAAGGAAATCGTTCTTTTTATTGAGAAGCTCCTAGCCAAAAAAATAATAAATATATCTTAAATTGGTAATCACCATTGTGTTAGAAATAAAAATAGCTTTCAAATGAGGGGTCACTTGACCCCCCTTTACATTTAAAAAAATTAATTAGATAGTCCCCCTATGTGGGGGTTATTATTTTTTGAAAAACCAATTTCGTCAAAAGGTAGTTTTTTTTGTGTAAATTAACCTAACATTTTTTGGAAATCAATATCTCGAACCGTTCAAAAGTTAAGGCCAGGGGGGGGGACTTTTGCCTCTCACTGTATGAAAAATCTGGCTATTGTGTATTTTTTGCAAGGTAAAAATCTATCTGTTTTGGCCCAGTTATAACTTAAAACTACTGGGTTGTCTAATGAAATTCAATTCAGGGTGATTTTTTAAATTTTAACATTTTAAAACTTTCCAGACCACTTGTTGACATCTTATTCTAAAATTTTAAGTTTACCAAAAGTAAAAAAGCTCATTATCCTAAAATGTCAAGAACTGGTACCGGCTTAAATTTTTTAGATTAGCAAGGTACAAAATGTGAAATTTTAGAGAAATTATGGAAATTAAAATAGAACGGTACAGGTACTTTCAGGCAGGTCTGCACTTTTCATAAATACCTATATATTTTTACAAGTTTACCCTAGATTTATAGGAATAAACTAGAAAGTACACAGTACTTATTATGTGGGTGGTAGGTAATATTTTTTATTGGTATTTATATTCAGTAGAATAACTTTATTTAGTTAAGCATGGTTAG
Organism: Cartodere bifasciata; assembly: GCA_963920755.1. Taxonomy (NCBI): domain Eukaryota; kingdom Metazoa; phylum Arthropoda; class Insecta; order Coleoptera; family Latridiidae; genus Cartodere; species Cartodere bifasciata. The sequence continues at coordinate 702,293 of OY987194.1, read as the reverse complement.
CTACTATACATAGCACTGCGGGTATTATTGCGATATAAAAGGGCAGCAGCATTTAACGAGCCATTTTATCGTTTCCGATAAATTTTATGAAACTTTCTAAGAGCCCTATACTAACCGCACCGCTTGCTGAGTGCTTATAGGCACCAACTTTATTCTCTCTTGCTCTTTTTATTTTCTCGAATCTCAATAATGTTCAATGTTTGCCTAAATTAATAAACTTTCCAATTAAAACAAAAACTCCTTCAAAGTATTACCTATACCTTCATACTTTACTACTTCAGCTTTAAGCGTTTATTAAAAGTTTTTTTAATGATTAAAAAAAAAAACTATGCCTCCAATTATAAACCTAATTGATTCCTTTTTTTTTAAAACGAAATTTTTTTTTTTAACTACTAGGACTAGGACCTTATCTAAAATCGTTAATATCCAATTCGTTCGTTTCATGACTTTTAAATAATAGGTAAAATAGCCCGCTGTGTAAATGTGGTGCACTGCCAGAAACGATTAAACATATTGTACTGTACAGGAATGTCCAAACACTAAATTTGAGGGTGGTTTTAAAGAAATACACCAATTAACTCCAGAATCTTTGAATTGGATATCAACCCTGAAACAGCTGTAACTTTTTAGCTGTGATTTATTGTACCACCACAATTTTGACAACACTGGTATGCCTGAGTTCATTCCATGGTTTTTCTTGGCCGCGAAGTAAATGCTTCACCAGAAGAATAAAAGTCGGCCATGGACGTGAAAAAATGAACATCACTTTATCTTTTGGAAATTAAACATCTTCCATTTTTATAATGTTCATTTGTACCTATTTTTGAAATGTAATTATAATATCATACGAATATATGCCTTTTAAAGACTTTTATTTTTTGTCCGTCTGTCTGTCTGTAACCACAATAACTCAAGAACGGTTTATTGGATCGACTTGAAATTTTATGAAAAATCAAAATTATTAGAACTCTTTAGATTTTTTTCAAAGTGCCCTAATTTGCAGAATTTTTTTTTGGAAAAAAATCCAAATGCAAATTCGTATTCTACAGCTAAAAAATAGTTACAAAAAAGTTTTATTTAATTCGTAGACAACAAAATTCCTAGAGCGCTTTTTTGAAAATTTTTTGGAATTATGAAGCATTTGCAAGACTTCTAAAAAGCAAAAAAACAAAGTTTCAGACAAATCTATTTTTTCAAAATTTTCCTTATTTTGAACTAAGGGGTAAGAGTCCAAATATTCCCAGTTTTTTTAAATTCAAGGTCCCAAATAATTTTGGTCACCAATAAGTACCATCAATGCTTATGCAAAACGAGCTGCTGAATCCGAATAAGACAATCATATCAATAGTTCCAAAGCTTTTAGTTTTTTTGCTATAGGCTTTTAAGTGCTCTAATTTGCGAAAACATTTTTTTTGTTTAAATCCAAATGCAGATTCGTATTCTACAGCCTAAAATTAGTCTACAAAATAAATTTTATTTAAATCAAAGACAAAAAATATTTTTATATAAGTAGACCTTTTTTAAAAAATGTTTAAAATTTGACCAATTTTAAAAAGCTCTAAAAAAAGGAAAAACAACGAATTTTTCACTGCTAAAAATTTTATTCAAAAGGTTTTATATAAAACATTTATTTCTTATACGCAAAAATATCTTACCTCCATTTAAAATTTCATAACTGTCATTAATAAGAGCACTTAGAAAAATTATACACACACCAAAAAATGAAAAGTACATTTTGATTAAGCGAAAAGGCAACACGAAAATATTCACAAACGAAAAAATCACATAATAACAAACACTTTTAAAATAAACCGTTACTTTTTAAAACCAAAAAAACACATTTGGAGACGCAACATATTTTTTTGATTTTCGTACGTTATAACTTGTTTTAGTCCGAAAAACTAACTAGGAACATTTTAGAAACACACTATAAGATGTTATTTATTGAAAAAGTTCACGTGTTCACGTAAAAATTAACCAACTTCGACACATTAATGTTTTTTCCGTTAAAAAGTTTCCACACTACAGCTGATTGAATAAAACTTCTCTTCAAGGTTTTTTCTATTTTATTTTGTTGGTAGCCGTGTAAATACAAAAAACAATCAAGCGTCAGTCAGCGGTGGGTGCAACGAGTACTAGATTTTAAAATCACGTGCTTTTAAAAGTCGGACTTCGAACTTTTGATTAAAGTCGGCTCAGAAACGCAAAGCAGTGGTGCTCTCTGGATGGTTTCCGGTGAACTACTACCACCGTCAACTACGATAACGTTAAGAGGCGTCCCAACGCCACCACAGCCAACGTCGATGGAATTAAACTCCCCGATCTCTCGATATGTTAAATTTGATGAGAAAAATTTGCATTTATGCGTTGTTTGTTTTAAATGGTTTTTTTATTTGTTAAAACTGTTAAAAGTAAACAAAAGGGTATTTATTTAGAGTTTTTGCTGAATAAGTCGAAAATAAAGGGTATAATCATATCGTAAAAAGCAGTAAAAAAATGCTTTTTTGTATAAGCTTAAAAAAAATCCAATTTTGCATAGCTTGGGATATTTTGTACTTTTTTTTTAATTGGATGTCCAAAAAATGGCGCAAAACGCGATGGTATGCTCTAAAGGTATTTTCAAGGATCCCTAAAAAATTATAATAAAAATCCATCTGAGATTCATTGAGAAAAATGCAAACAAAGTTCCATAATAGCCCAGTTATTCTAATTAAAATTTGTAGGTTCCTTAGAAAAAAATCCCGACCAACATCTGCTTATGCAGGATTGTAGGCACTACCCCCGGGAATATAAAAGTAAAAAATTCCCACCAAATTTTCGTGACGTTTAGCCCCCATCTTGCATAGAAGTGAGGAGTTAGTTTTTTGTTAATACCTAAACTATTCGGCACTTTTAAAAAAAGTTTTAAACTCCTCACTTCTATGCAAGATGGGGGCTAAACGTCGGGAATTTTTCACTTTTATGTTCCTGGGGGTAGTGGCTACAAACCTGCATAAGCAGATCTTGGTTGGGATTTTTCTCTGGGGGCATTATTTGTTATTTGAATAATTGGGCTATAAGTTCCGCAACACAGTTTGTAAAATACATCTTAAAAACTCATCTAGATTCTTGAGCACACATTTTTGCATTTAGATCAGCTTCATTTCATAAAATTTCTGCAAAATTAAATTGGTTGATATGGCTAAAGGACCTCGGTCAATGGCCTTTTGAGTTTAACTCAATAAAGATATTTTTTATTTTATTTTTATTATTAAATTGGTTGTAAAAATGTAATTTGACCATTTAAAAGATAAACAAATGGTAAAATAATTTAAGATAGATTGTGCCTTTGTATGTGCTGTTATCTTTAAGATATAAGCGATTACAGTTTCGCACTTTGAGGCATATTTCCGAGGGTTAAAATAGATTTTTTTTTTTAATTTTCTGGGGCTTCCTAGACATGTCCCAACAAAGTAAATTTACCATCGCGTTTATGAGCCATTTTTTGGAAATCCTGTAAAATGGTTGTTTTCAATATTTTTACAAAATATTTATTAATGTAAAAAAAAAATCTTAAAAAAGTAATGTTTGTGTTTTTTTTTTAAATTTTTGCGCAAAATTTAACATTTTTTACATTGATGTTTTTCTAGACATCAATGTAAGAAATGTTAAATATTGCGCCACAAAATGAACAATTAAAAAAACGCGCCAAATAAAATTAAATAAAAAAGTACTAAATAATAATACATTTTAAAATTTGCCATAAAGCACCTTTCCTTACCATTGTTAAATGTTTAAAAAACGAGATAAATTAAAGGGGAATTAAAAGAAATTTCGAGTAATTTGGAGGAATTTTAATTTTCCTATAAAATGCAGATTAAAAGAAAAAACCCGCGTCCAAATTTTGCCGCCCAGGCCATACAAATTCTACCAAATAAGCATTATAACAAATGGGAAACGATGTGGCCTAATGCTCCGTTTACGTACCGCGTAACGTACGTAGAAATGGCAAATTTCCAATTATCTTACAAATTTTATGTTAAAAACCAATAAGTTTACTCCGTACAGCCTAAATAATTATTTTTTTTTATCAAAATATCCCCTAATTTAAGTTAAATTAATGGATTCTAGTCAATGCGCATTATAAAAAATGACATTTCGACCAAATAACATGACGCTATGCTGCATAACCTCAAAAACCTAAAATTTAATTTTTAAACAGTTTTTCTCCATTAAAAAGTGTTTTTTGAGTGGGCAAAGTGTTTTGGTACTTCAAAACGTAGCAAATCTGGATGATAATACTGAAATCATGATTGCTGCCTCAGATCCACAGGTAAAAAACAACAAAAATTAATTTATTTTGATACTTTTTTAAAAGAGGCTTTTTGTAATAATTGTTAAATTTGTTTGTTGAACTTAGGAGTTTATCCCAAGTGGCCGACGGCAAGCAGAAAAACATCCAGGGCCCCTAAATTTAGCCGCAAAACCAATTATAGACAATCTTTTATTGGATAAACTTGAAAAAGTATCACTTTTGGAGAGCAATCATAATGAATCTTGGAAATTAAGAAAGGCCCCCAATAAGTTCAATAATGTGTTTGCTTATGGTTGTACTGAAGATGATGAGCAAAAAATCGAAACTACGAAGGATTTTGGATCCCGACAAAACACTAATAAGTCTTACAGTGACTTATTGTTGGATGATTCCTTAGGAGTTAAAAGTGTAGATGTTTCACAAAAATTTGGTAAAAGGTTGTCAGACCCAGCGATTTCGAGATTGAGCAATAAAAGAGTGTCTTTGGATAGTAGTGCTTCGAATAATAAATCAATTCCAGGTATGTAAGCTAAAAATATAAGGTAAATTATTAAAATAGTTTTGGATAATAAATGTTAGTATATAATAAAGAGTTCAGCCACTTAAAGGATGGCGATAACAAAAGTCTTATGCTAACTTGTTATTGTCAAAGTTTAATAATTGGTCCAAAACTCTTTCACATAAAATCTGCCACATTTTTGGATATAGGTTATGTATAATGCATTAAAATAATGCATGGGCAAAGTATACAAAAATTATAAAAAAAAAAAAATTTAAACCAACCACCCTTATTATACTCTTCGCAAAAGAGTATATTGCGATTACTCGGACCTTCTCTAAAATCGTTAATATTCATCCTAGAGCAAACATTTTTGCAGATTCGTTCGTTTCATAACTTTTTAAGACTTTTATTTTTTATCCGTCTGTCTGTCTGTAACGAAACTTGTGACCACCATAACTCAAGAACGGTTTATCGGATCGGCTTGAGATTTAACACAAAAATCAAATCCGTTTAGAGGAAGAGCCCTATTGTTTTTGGAAAAAATCAAGTAATAAATAGAGGGTTAAAAACATCGCCAAAGTAGAAAAAAATTCATATTTTCGTTAATATCAACTGTACGAAAAAAAATATTCTTAATAAAATTAAAGATTGTATTTTTCCCTATAAAAAAGCATCTGGTAATTTTTTTGTATCCCCACCCGTTTACAAAAAAAATAAGTTTTACGTTGTTTTCAATAAAATAAAAAATGCACCTTTTTAATCATCTACTGCGAAGAGTATCATATAGAATGTGTAACAATTATATAACAATAAAAAAAAATAATCATAAAAAATGAGCTATCTGCGAAGTTTAACTTTTTAAATGATCTATCCCACTCACTGATCTAACCCGCTCTTGTTATACTCTTCGCAGACAAAGTCGAAGAGTATTATAAATTCGATCCGAAAATCCTAAAATCGTCAATTTTCGTCGTAGGGCAGATTCGTGCGTTTCATCAAATTTTGGACAACTTTCAAAAAATCCGTCCGTCCGTCTGTATGTCACACTTTCTTGTGCGCACGATATCTTAAGAACGCAAATTCCAATCATGTTCAAATTTTCTGGAAAAATAATTTTTCACAAAAGGAAGAACCCTATTGTTTTTGAAAAAAATCGGGTAATCATAAAACTGTTAAAATCAATTTTCAAAGTTAAAAAAAATTATAACGAAGTTATTATTAAATTAATTTAAAAAATATTTCAAACTAAATTAAATATTGGTAAAACCTATCAAAATTCATCAAATTTTTTTTTATAACTCTACGCGTTAATGAATGAATGAGAAAAAGCAATTAATAAAAGCTGAAAATGTACTTAGAATGGGACTTTATGCGTCGTTTAAAATGAAAACAAAAAAAAAACGTAGTAGTCCTTTAAATAATATAAAACAAATGAAACAATACAAAGCTAATTTTTTGTCGCGTATAATCGATCTTAATTTACATAGCGTCGGTAGCTCTGTGGTTAGATTTCTGCCTCTCAACCGGACTGCTCGGGTTCGAGTCCCAAGAGCGGCAAAACTTTTTTTAATTTTTTTTTTGCTATAAAACTATTTTTTTTTTAAATTTTATTACTGCGAAGAGTATCCAATAAAATGTGCATACATTATATAAAAAACATCCCTTGAATCCAATAAATCTGCAAAGAGTAACTTCTAACCCACTCAAAGATCTAACCCATTTCTTGTTTATTTTAGCATCAAATTCGACAGTTAAATCAACGAAATTTAGCTGTAAGACAGCCCCCGGATATATTGAAGAAGAATTATATATAAAAGGGCATACAGTTATTTGGTCAAGAGGATTAATAAATAATTACGATAACATAGATAACGCTAGAAAAACTCTATGTTCTTACACTTCACAGTGGCCCGTAAAACATGCAATTTGGTGTACATTTTTTTCTGAACGTCCTACTTACGAAATGGGGGAAAATATCCCCCCTAAAGATAGTGTTAATCTTTCTAATAAAAAGGGAGAAAAAGAAAAAGTGCTGCCAGTTCCGTCGATTTGTATAGTAGATGAACAAAATCTTAAAGTTTTTACTGAGAAAGGTGAAGATTTTATTATTGCAGCCCCCTTTAAGATTTCGTCAATTTGGGGGACTAAGTTTGGCATTTTTCTTGAACGTGAAGTCGAAGGTAAGTTTTTTATTTTTTTGTATTATTTTTACAAGTAAAATTCTTTTTTTTTTACTTATTTAAATCAAGATAGATAATTTGTTACCTAGCAAAAAATATACAACAGCCAGATTTTTTATATGTGCGGTTAGAACATCTATTCAGGAAGCTAGATCCACAAAATGCACACTAATAAGAGTTTAGGGTTGGCGTGGTAGCCCCCCAAAATGACTCCTTTAATTTGCATTATTAGATCACGATGGATCTGCACCAAATTTTACAAATAGGTGCTAAATAAGATTTTAAAAATATTTTTGGTAAAATTATTTCTCTAAGAAATTTTTTCTCCCCCTAAATGGCCCCCGAAGAGTAATATTTAATCATGTTGGATTTAAACCAAACTTTGCAAGTAGATGCAAAATAAGGTTATAAAAAACTCATACTTGTAATTTTTTTCTAAAAAAATGTGTTCATTCCATTTGAAAAGAGGGCCATTAGAGAGGAATAGAATTTTTTTTAAAAAAAGTATTGAGTAAAAAATAAATAATCCGTTTTATATTTGCTTCATTTAATTTATTAAAAAGCATTTTCATTTTAAATTATAAACTTAACCAAAAATTTTATTTTTATTGGATTGGCAACATTGACATTTTGAAGTAAAAAGTAAATTTAGGTCAGTCAGAATAATGACATATGTAAACATTACTCACTTAATACTAAATGAATAGGCGTTTTTGAGAAAATGTAACCGTTGATATCGTTTTTCCAATTCTTCTAGTTATTTCCTCTACAAAAATACTATGTCCCCCGATAGTTTATAATAGTAAAATTTGTAAATAAAAAGTACCTTGCAAGGGAAGAATTCATCTTTTTGCATCTGGAAACTAACCTAATAAAATAACATTTTGGATTTAATAATGAAGCTATTCAGTTTAAAAAAATTCTCCTTAAAAATCCAAATTTCGATTTTTATAATTTGCTTACTATAGAACGCAAATATAAAAAGTCTTTTTAAACCTTATTTTGCATCTACAGGGTGTCCAAAAAATGGCGCATAAACGTGATGGTACGCTCTTGGGGCATTTTCAGGGATCCCTTAAAAATTGTCAAAAAAAAATCCATCCATTATATTCATCGAGAAAAATGCGAACAAAGTTGCATAAATTCGGCAACACAGTCTAGGAAAATACATCTAAAAATCCCATCTATAAGTCTAAATCGCATTTATGAGTCTTGATCATACACTTTTGCCTTAGATTCTATTGACGTTGTTGTCAGCTTCATTTCATGAAAATTTTGTAAAATTAAATTGATTATAAAAATGTAATTCAACCATTTAATAAATAAACAAATGGTTGAATGGTTTAGGATATACTGTAGATTTGTATTAAACCATTTGTTTCGTTAATATGTGCTGTTATATTCAAGATATAAGCATTTAAAGTTTCGCACTTTGGGGCAACATATCTACGAGGGTATATGAGATAGATTTTTTTTAACAATTTTCTGGGGCTCCCTAGACATGTCCCAATAACGTACCATCGCGTTTATGCGCCATTTTTTGGACACCCTGTATTTGCAAAGTTTAGTGTTAATCCAACATGACTGAATATTACTGTTCGGCGGCCATTTAGGGGAAGAAAGAATTTTTTTAGAGCAACAATTTTTACAGAAACTTTTTTAAAATCTTATTCAGCACCTATTTGCAAAGTTTGGTGATCTAATGTTGCAAATTAAAGGCGGCTTTTTGGGGGCTACCATGCCAACCCTAAACTCTTATTAGTATGCATTTTGTAGATTTAGCTTCCTAAATAGATGTTCTAACCGCACTTATCAAAAATCTGACTGTTATATATTTTTTGGAAGAATTGCTATTCAATAAATTAAATTATTTTACACAGACAATGAAAAAGATTTCTTCTTTAACAAATCAGCAACACTGTATTCATTGGCATATCCTCTTGATGACGTATGTCCAGTAGCTGTGGCAACGCCGCATTTACAAATTCTAACCTCAAACAACATTAAAGTGGTGTACACTAGTGAAGATCCTAGTTTTTGTATGTTATATGATAGTCAAACTAGATTACATAGTGTTTACAAAATTAGGAAAACTAGATATAATGAAAAAATGGAGCTTGGTGATAAAAGCGTTCTGTCTGCTTCTACAACGAATACATCTAATAAGGTAATTATGAAAATTATTCAAGGTCAAATTAAGGTCACAAAACAGAAATCTCTGAGAAAGAAGAAAAAATATGACAAATTATTTTAGGAAGGGATGTATTTTCTATTTTTTTTTCCATTGACAATAGAGCGTATTCGTACAAAAATTGGTTGGGGTTACCTAGGATATTTGTCATACCACCCGTCGTTCCAGATGCAAACTGACATTACTTCTGAATTTTATATTTTTATCTAATATAAAACTAATATACCAAAAATCAACAAACTGCCGGTTTAAAACATATTTAATGTACCATTTAAAAGGTTTGTATAACATTTAGAGAGTGTTTTACATCTTTAATTCTTTATAAATAGGTAAAAAAGGAAATTATGACTCATTTACAAAAGGATTTCCGTGAATGTTTAAAATAATCCGCATTTTTTTGGATGCACTGATTTTGTATTAAAAGTTCGTTTGTAAATGAGTCATAATGCCCTTTTTTACCTAATTATAAAGAATTAAAGATGTAAAACACTAGTTTCTAAATGTTATACAAACCTTTTAGCTGGTACATCGAATGTTTTAAATCGGCAGATTGTTGTGTTTTGGTATATTAGCGTTATATTTCACTTATCCCCTTTTGCCTATTTACCACACAATTTTGATAAAAATATAAAATTCAGAAGTAATGTCAGTTAGCATCTGGAACGACAGGTGGTATGACATATATCCTAGGTTACCTCAACCAAATTTTGTACGAATACGCCCCATTGCAATTTTTTTTTTCAGTCAGATATTTTTATCTATCTTATACAGGGTGTTTGTGAAAGTCTATTCAATAATTTAACCCGAGATTCCTTGGATCAAAATAGGGAAAAAAAAATGTATATAATCATATCCAATTGCAAACATTTTACAAATGGGACAATATTTCTAGTAACGAGCGAGCATTTAAATTCTACCTCGACTCTTGCCATGGAAAACAAAAGCTGCTTTTCCGTATGTCTTTGATAGTTTGTTTAAACGTCAAAAAAAGATGACAACATCAAAAATGACATTAGTAGAAACTATCAAAGACCTACGGAAAAGCAACTTTTGTTTTCCATAGCAAGAGTCGAGGTAGAATTTAAATGCTCGCTCGTTAATTAGATAAATTAAAAAAGTGCTATAAAACTTTTTGAAAAATTATAAATATTGCCAAAAAAATTGATTCTTTTTGGGATTTTTTTAAAAAATCCTGCAACTTAGTAAGAAAGCAAAATTGGACACTTGTTTATGAGAACTTTTTTTCTTATTTTGGTCTAAGGAATCTTAGGTTAAATTATTAAATAGACTTTCCGAAACACATTGTATAATTTTGACTTAATTTTTTTTCAGTTAAAAAGTAAATTATCAATGTGGGAAAATGTAAAAAATACAACAGGGAATGGTACCCCCACTCCTAGTTTGACAGGAAGTCGACCTGCAAGCATTGCTAGTTTTTGCACTGTTCAACATTCGAAATCTCATAGCTCAATGGCTACTATTAGGTAAGTATATTTTATGTACATTTTTGTACATTTTTTTTGAACCATTTTTTAAGAAATGGTACTAAAAGTTGTTTTTAAGTAATTTTTGGTTTTATTTTTATGAAATTTTTAAATGTTATTCATTTCAATCTAAATTTTGTTTATGAACTGAAAAAAATTTAAGGTCGTTTAAAGGTCATGCAGTAAAAAGAGTCATTAAAAAGAAATGTTCAGAAAAATATTTTTTATATTTGCGTTCTATAATATGCACATTATGAAACCCAAAATTTGGTTTTTTAAAGTTTCTGAATTGCTTCATTATTAAACCCAAAATTTTATTTTATTGGTTGGTTTTCCTGATGCAAAAAGATGAATTTTTTTCTTGCAAGGTACTTTTTATTTACAAATTTTACTATTATAATCAATCGGGGGACATAGTTTTTTTGTAGAGGGAATAACTAAAAGAATTGGAGAAACGATATCAATGGTTATATTTTCTCAAAAACGCCTATTCATTCAGTATTAAATGAGTAAAGTTTACAAATGCCATTATTCAATATGTCTAACTTTAATTTATTTTTTACTTCAAAATGTCAATGTTATGCTATAAGGTTGGTCATAAAAACAAAATTTTATCTTAAGTTTTTAATTCAAATTAAAAATGCTTTTTAATTAATTAAATAAAGCAAATATAAAAAATAGTATAAAAAACTCGTTTTATAAGGCGTTTTTTATCACTTGTCCATTGGAAAACTCGCCGCTGCGCGGCTCTTTTTCCAAACCTGGACGCGTGCTAAAAAACGTTCCTTATAAAACTCTATGTTTTAATATACTATTTTATGTCATTTTGGTTTTATTTTTATGAAATTTTTTAGTGTTATTTATTTCAATGTAAATTTTGCTTACGAACAGAAGAAAATTTAAGGTCGTTTGAAGGTCATGTAGTAAAAAGAATCATTAAAAAGAAATTTTCAAAAAAACCTTTTTGTTTTTTGTAATATTGCAAAAAATAAGGTTTTTTTGCATCATCTCCTCTTACTGTCGTATTTTTTACTAAATGACCTTGATATGACCTTGAATTATATTTTTTTTTCAGTCGTTGTCAATCACCAAATGTGTCATCAGCACCTGCTAGTCCATGGCTTGCAAAAGCATCAAGATTAAGTTCTTCTCTACATTTAGGAGAAAATGTGGCAACGCCATCTACTTGTTCTTTTTTCAACTGTTCTAAATCAATGTCGCATTTAAGAACAGTTCCTAATATTTGTCTGGAACATGTTTGGTCAGAAAATTTATCACCAGGGTAAGTTCATTTAAAACTAGAGATGGGCAATCGGAAACTTTCCAGTTTGGAAATATTCACAAAATGGTAATATTCCTGGGAATTTAAAAAGAGGACGGAAAGATTCGGAAAGATACGAAAATAATAATACAAGTTTTTTAAATTTTGGCGCCATTTTTATGTTTTGTTTTTGCACTTTGGGAATATTCCGGAAATATTTCCGAATCTTTCCGGAAACATTCGGGAAACTTTCCAAATGGAAACTTTCGATATATTTCTAGGTAGTTCATAAAATTTTAGTTTTTATTTGTTCATTTTTATATGGAAACATTGCCGGCAATATTCCTATTGGGAATATTTCGGGAATATTTCTAAAAGTTTCCGTTTGGAAACTTTCGGCAATATTGCCATTTTTCTTCCCAAAGATTAAAATTTTGGGAATTTGCCCATCTCTATTTAAAACAATTGAAATTTAAACAGTTTATTGTAGTGTATTAGTAGTATTATACAGTTAATTAACCGGTAAATTAAGATATTTAGAGGTTAATTAAACTCTTTCATATTTGTATCACATTTTCTTACGAGATTTTTTTATTTATTTCCGTTAACCTACACGTTCAATTGGACAAAAAAGTTAAAATTTTTAAACCACAAAATGTTTGCATTATAGATTTAATTAACATTGTTGAAAACTTTTGTACCCTTTGAAATTTGTGAGAAACTGTATCGTTTATGAATAAACTGCCAATAGCACTCTTAATGTACCTCATATTTTGCATTAGACTTGACAAAAAATTTACTTTAATTTAGTAACAGTTGTCAGTGACATAAAAATTTCAAAAGAAAGTCTAGTCTTATGCTAAATATAGGGTACATTAAGAGTGTTTTTGGCAGTTTATTCATAAACTATACTGTTTCTTAGAAATTTCAGGTGGTAAAAAAGTTGTCACTTTAATTGGGGTATTTAACAAAATTACAAAATTCTTGAAGGTAAAGAATTTACATGCAGTTTTTATTTCCTTTCTGGATTGTAAAATCGTAGCTACTACCAACAAAATTGGAAAATTCCCTTATGATTTAAATTTAATTCGTTAACGGAGAATGTCGCGAAACATAGAAACTGTGGTTATGTAATGTTGGTTGCCTAAAATTAACAAAAAACAGCACTTTCTGGTCATTGCTCAGTGGGTTTATAAGAGTTAATTTTAGTTAAAAATTGTGCTTTCCAGCAACATAAATAAACAAAGCACAAGTTGACATATTCTAAAGGTCCATCAATAAGCGTTTAAATACAGAATTTTGGCAATTTAGAAGCACTATTTTTTTGCATTTTAAATTGCCAAAATTGTGTATTTAAACGCTTATTGATGGACTTTAGAATATGTCAACTTGTGCTGTTTATTTATGTTGTTGGTAAGCACAATTTTTAATTAAAGTTAACTCTAATAAACCCACTGAGCAATGACCAGAAAGTGGTGTTTTTTGTTGATTTTAGGCAACCAACATTACATAACCACAGTTTCTATGCTTCGCCGCGACATTCCCTTCTTTAAATAGATAATCCATCTGTTCTAAACTTGTATTTTTCTTACATCCAAATAGAGAAGAAGGGTCTCTAGGTCCAGCATCTAAAGTATTCCTGTGTGATGACCTAACAGGACAGTGGTATCTATGCTACATCACATCATGTAGATACTTATCTATGGTCCGCGTAGACTTGCTAAGTAATGGACACATGAGCTTCGGGCTAATGACGCGTATCAGTGCTAAGGACGGTGTGTGTATTCCACATGTGCATATGCTGGCTATCCTGGAGCATCAAGGCAATGTCACGTTGTATTCTGGGATGACATGTGTGGGCAAGTTGCATATTGATGGGACACTAGTACAACATGCACCTTCGTATTTTGTCATTAGTCTGAAGCTTATGTGTCCATTACTTAGTAAGTCTACGGGGATCATAAACAAAAGAATCTAGATGATGTTATGTGGCATACAGAGTGTCCAAAAATTGGCGCATAAACGCTATGATACGTTGTTGGGGCTTTCTCAAGAATCCCTAGAAAAATGTTAGAAAAAACCGATCTTTTATATTCATCGAGAAAAATGCGAACAAGGTTGTATAAGTTCGGCAACACTGATTGTAAAATACGTCTTAAAAACTCATCTAGATTCTTGATCATACATTTTTGCATTAGATTCTATTGACATTGTTGAAAACCTTTTTACCTCTTGAAATTTGTAAGAAACTGTATCGTTTATAAATAAACTGACAAAAACACTCTTAATGTACCCCATATTTTGCATTTGACTTGACAAAAAACTTACTTTAATTTAGTGACAGTGGTCAGTGGCATAAAAATTTCAAAAGAAAGTGTAGTTTTATGCCAAATATGGGGTACATTAAAAGTGTTCTTGGCAGTTTATTCATAAACGATACAGTTTTTCAGCAATTTTAAGTTGTAAAAGAGTTTTCACTTAAATTGGGGCATTTAACAAAATAAACAAAATTTCAAAATTCGTAAAGGTATAGAAATTGCATGCAGTTTTTATTAACACTACCACATTTTAAAATTGGAAAATGTCCTTATATTATAAATTCAATTTGTTAACGCGGAATGTCGCGAAGCATAGAAACTGTGGTTATGTAATGTAGGTTGTCTAAAATCAACAAAAAGCAGCACTTTCTGGTCATTGCTCAGTGGGTTTATAACAGTTAATTTTAATTAAATATTGTGCTTACCAGCAACATAAATAAACATAGCACAAGTTGACATATTCTAAAGGTCCATCAATAAGTTCTAAATACAGAATTTTGACAATTAGGAAGCACTATTTTTTTGCATTTTAAATTGCCAGAATTCTGTATTTAAACGCTTATTGATGGACTTTTAGAATAATTCAACTTGTGCTGTTTATTTATGTTGCTGGTAAGCACAATTTTTAATCAAAATTAACTTATAAACCCACTGAGCAATGACCAGAAAGTGGTGTTTTTTGTTGATTTTAGACAAACAACATTACATAACCACAGTTTCTATGCTTCGCCGCGACATTCCCATTTAAATGGATAATCCATCAGTTCTGAACTTGTATTTTATTACATCTAAACAGAGAAGAAGGTTCTCTAGGTCCAGCATCTAAAGTATTCCTGTGTGATGACCTAACAGGACAGTGGTATCTATGCTACATCACATCATGTAGATACTTATCTATGGTCCGCGTAGACTTGCTAAGTAATGGACACATGAGCTTCGGGCTAATGACGCGTATCAGTGCTAAGGACGGTGTGTGTATTCCACATGTGCATATGTTGGCTATCCTGGAGCATCAAGGCAATGTCACGTTGTATTCTGGGATGACATGTGTGGGCAAGGTGCATATTGATGGGACGCTAGTGCAACATGCACTGTCGTATTTTGTCATTAGTCTGAAGCTTATGTGTCCATTACTTAGTAAGTCTACGGGGATCATAGACAAAAGAATCTAGATGATGTTATGTGGCATACAGAGTGTCCAAAAATTGGCGCATAAAACGCTATGATACGTTGTTGGGGCATTCTTAAGGATCCCTAGGAAAATGTTAAAAAAAATCCATCTTTTATATTAATAGAGAAAATGCGAACAAAGTTGCATAAGTTCAGCAACACTGATTGTAAAATACGTCTTAAAAACTCATCTAGATTCTTGATCATACATTTTTGCATTAGATTCTATTGACATTGTTGAAAACTTTTTTACCACTTGAAATTCCTGAGAAACTGTATCGTTTATAAATAAACTGTCAAAAACTCTCTTAATGTACCCCATATTTTGCTTTAGACTTGACAGAAAACTTACTTTAATTTAGTGACAGTGCTCAGTGGCATACAAATTTCAAAAGAATGTCTAGTCTTATGCTAAATATGGGGTACATTAGGAGTGTTTTTGGCAGTTTATTCATAAACGGTACTGTTCCTCAGAAATTTCAAAATTGGAAAATGTTCTTATGATTTAAATTCAATTCGTTAACAAGGAATGTCGCGAAGCATAGAAACTGTGGTTATGTAATGTTGGTTGCCTAAAATCAACAAAAAACAGCACTTTCTGGTCATTGCTCAGTGGGTTTATAAGAGTTAATTTTAATTAAAAATTGTGCTTACCAGCAACATAAATAAACAAAGCACAAGTTGACATATTCTAAAGATCCATCAATAAGCGTTTAAATACATAATTTTGGCAATTAAGAAGCACTATTTTTTTTGCATTTTAAATTGCCAAAATTGTGTATTTAAACGTTTATTGATGGACTTTTCGAGTTCAACTTGTGCTGCTTTTTATGTCGCTGGTAAGCACAATTTTTAATTAAAATTAACTCTTATAAACCCACTGAGCAATGACCAGAAAGTGGTGTTTTTTTGTTGATTTTAGACAAACAACATTACATAACCACAGTTTCTATGCTTCGCCGCTACATTCCCATTTAAATGGATAATCCATCAGTTCTGAACTTGTGTTTTTCTTACATCTAAACAGAGAAGAAGGTTCTCTAGGTCCAGCATCTAAAGTATTCCTGTGTGATGACCTAACAGGACAGTGGTATCTATGCTACATCACATCATGTAGATACTTATCTATGGTCCGCGTAGACTTGCTAAGTAATGGACACATGAGCTTCGGGCTAATGACGCGTATCAGTGCTAAGGACGGTGTGTGTATTCCACATGTGCATATGTTGGCTATCCTGGAGCATCAAGGCAATGTCACGTTGTATTCTGGGATGACATGTGTGGGCAAGTTGCATATTGATGGGACACTAGTACAACATGCACCTTCGTATTTTGTCATTAGTCTGAAGCTTATGTGTCCATTACTTAGTAAGTCTACGGGGATCATAAACAAAAGAATCTAGATGATGTTATGTGGCATACAGAGTGTCCAAAAATTGGCGCATAAACGCTATGATACGTTGTTGGGGCTTTCTCAAGAATCCCTAGAAAAATGTTAGAAAAAACCGATCTTTTATATTCATCGAGAAAAATGCGAACAAGGTTGTATAAGTTCGGCAACACTGATTGTAAAATACGTCTTAAAAACTCATCTAGATTCTTGATCATACATTTTTGCATTAGATTCTATTGACATTGTTGAAAACCTTTTTACCTCTTGAAATTTGTAAGAAACTGTATCGTTTATAAATAAACTGACAAAAACACTCTTAATGTACCCCATATTTTGCATTTGACTTGACAAAAAACTTACTTTAATTTAGTGACAGTGGTCAGTGGCATAAAAATTTCAAAAGAAAGTGTAGTTTTATGCCAAATATGGGGTACATTAAAAGTGTTCTTGGCAGTTTATTCATAAACGATACAGTTTTTCAGCAATTTTAAGTTGTAAAAGAGTTTTCACTTAAATTGGGGCATTTAACAAAATAAACAAAATTTCAAAATTCGTAAAGGTATAGAAATTGCATGCAGTTTTTATTAACACTACCACATTTTAAAATTGGAAAATGTCCTTATATTATAAATTCAATTTGTTAACGCGGAATGTCGCGAAGCATAGAAACTGTGGTTATGTAATGTAGGTTGTCTAAAATCAACAAAAAGCAGCACTTTCTGGTCATTGCTCAGTGGGTTTATAACAGTTAATTTTAATTAAATATTGTGCTTACCAGCAACATAAATAAACATAGCACAAGTTGACATATTCTAAAGGTCCATCAATAAGTTCTAAATACAGAATTTTGACAATTAGGAAGCACTATTTTTTTGCATTTTAAATTGCCAGAATTCTGTATTTAAACGCTTATTGATGGACTTTTAGAATAATTCAACTTGTGCTGTTTATTTATGTTGCTGGTAAGCACAATTTTTAATCAAAATTAACTTATAAACCCACTGAGCAATGACCAGAAAGTGGTGTTTTTTGTTGATTTTAGACAAACAACATTACATAACCACAGTTTCTATGCTTCGCCGCGACATTCCCATTTAAATGGATAATCCATCAGTTCTGAACTTGTATTTTATTACATCTAAACAGAGAAGAAGGTTCTCTAGGTCCAGCATCTAAAGTATTCCTGTGTGATGACCTAACAGGACAGTGGTATCTATGCTACATCACATCATGTAGATACTTATCTATGGTCCGCGTAGACTTGCTAAGTAATGGACACATGAGCTTCGGGCTAATGACGCGTATCAGTGCTAAGGACGGTGTGTGTATTCCACATGTGCATATGTTGGCTATCCTGGAGCATCAAGGCAATGTCACGTTGTATTCTGGGATGACATGTGTGGGCAAGGTGCATATTGATGGGACGCTAGTGCAACATGCACTGTCGTATTTTGTCATTAGTCTGAAGCTTATGTGTCCATTACTTAGTAAGTCTACGGGGATCATAGACAAAAGAATCTAGATGA
Organism: Cartodere bifasciata; assembly: GCA_963920755.1. NCBI lineage: Eukaryota > Metazoa > Arthropoda > Insecta > Coleoptera > Latridiidae > Cartodere > Cartodere bifasciata. The sequence goes on along the minus strand of OY987194.1, from coordinate 683,974 downwards.
TGTTATGTGGCATACAGAGTGTCCAAAAATTGGCGCATAAAACGCTATGATACGTTGTTGGGGCATTCTTAAGGATCCCTAGGAAAATGTTAAAAAAAATCCATCTTTTATATTAATAGAGAAAATGCGAACAAAGTTGCATAAGTTCAGCAACACTGATTGTAAAATACGTCTTAAAAACTCATCTAGATTCTTGATCATACATTTTTGCATTAGATTCTATTGACATTGTTGAAAACTTTTTTACCACTTGAAATTCCTGAGAAACTGTATCGTTTATAAATAAACTGTCAAAAACTCTCTTAATGTACCCCATATTTTGCTTTAGACTTGACAGAAAACTTACTTTAATTTAGTGACAGTGCTCAGTGGCATACAAATTTCAAAAGAATGTCTAGTCTTATGCTAAATATGGGGTACATTAGGAGTGTTTTTGGCAGTTTATTCATAAACGGTACTGTTCCTCAGAAATTTCAAAATTGGAAAATGTTCTTATGATTTAAATTCAATTCGTTAACAAGGAATGTCGCGAAGCATAGAAACTGTGGTTATGTAATGTTGGTTGCCTAAAATCAACAAAAAACAGCACTTTCTGGTCATTGCTCAGTGGGTTTATAAGAGTTAATTTTAATTAAAAATTGTGCTTACCAGCAACATAAATAAACAAAGCACAAGTTGACATATTCTAAAGATCCATCAATAAGCGTTTAAATACATAATTTTGGCAATTAAGAAGCACTATTTTTTTTGCATTTTAAATTGCCAAAATTGTGTATTTAAACGTTTATTGATGGACTTTTCGAGTTCAACTTGTGCTGCTTTTTATGTCGCTGGTAAGCACAATTTTTAATTAAAATTAACTCTTATAAACCCACTGAGCAATGACCAGAAAGTGGTGTTTTTTTGTTGATTTTAGACAAACAACATTACATAACCACAGTTTCTATGCTTCGCCGCTACATTCCCATTTAAATGGATAATCCATCAGTTCTGAACTTGTGTTTTTCTTACATCTAAACAGAGAAGAAGGTTCTCTAGGTCCAGCATCTAAAGTATTCCTGTGTGATGACCTAACAGGACAGTGGTATCTATGCTACATCACATCATGTAGATACTTATCTATGGTCCGCGTAGACTTGCTAAGTAATGGACACATGAGCTTCGGGCTAATGACGCGTATCAGTGCTAAGGATGGTGTGTGTATTCCACATGTGCATATGTTGGCTATCCTGGAGCATCAAGGCAATGTCACGTTGTATTCTGGGATGACATGTGTTGGGAAGTTGCATATTGATGGGACGCTAGTACAACATGCACCGTCACCTTTTGTAAGGAGGAAGTTGCCGCAATTTACTTCTTATTGTGAGTATTTTCTTTTAAAACTGGCAAATAGTATGTTAAAACATGTTTTCCAATGGACAAGTGCTAAAAAAACGCCTTATAAAACTAGTTTTTTGTACTATTTCTTATATTTGCTACATTTAATCTATCCAAAAGCATTTTTAATTTGAATTAAAAACATAACTTAAAATTTTATTTTTATTGGATGGCAACATTAACATTTTGAAGTTAAAAGTAAATTTAGGGCAGACATGTTGAATAATGACATTTGTAAACTTTACTCACTTAATATTGAATGAATAGGTGTTTTTGAGAAAATGTAACCGTTGATATCGTTTCTCCAATTTTTCTAGTTATTCCGTCTACAAAAAAACTATGTCCCTCGATATTTTATAATAGTAAAATTTGTAAATAAAAAGTACCTTGCAAGGGAAGAATTCACATTTTTGCATCTGGAAAACCAACCTAGTAAAATAAAATTATGGGTTTAATAATGAAACAATTCAGAAACTTTAAAAATCCAAATTTCGTGCATATTATAAAACGCAAATATAAAAAGACGCATTTTACTTATACAATGTACTTTTTATTTACAAATTTTACTACTAAAACCATCAAACATTGGTTTTTTGTAGACGAAATAACTATGTAAAAGAATTGAAAAAATAATATCAACGGCTACATTTTCTTAAACATTTGCAAACCATTATTTCCATAATAAAAAATTGCAGAGCTTTCTTAATTTTTTTTAAAAATTTAACACTTTAAAGGCTCTAGCAAATAAACAAAAGCACTTGTTTTTTTTTTTAGATTTGCTTTGCACACTTTCAAAATTTGCCTCATTTTGAACTAAGGGGTAAAGGTCCAAATATTCGCACTTTTTTTAAGGTCACTGTCCCAAATAATTTTTTCCACCAATAAATGACATCAATGCTTATGCAAAACGAGCTGCTGAATCTGAATCTGGCACTTAAATAGTTCCTATGCTTTTGGATTTTTTGCTATGAGCTTTTAAAGAAAACTTCAAACGCGACATCCGATTATTTTCAAGCAGCTCTTCTTTGCAGAAACATTATTTTTACAGCCTAAAAGTAGTTTAAAAAATATGTTTTATTTAAATCCAAGACAAATGAAAAATTTTGGATAGCTTTTTTGAAATTTTTTTAAAATTTTACCACTTTTGAAAAGCTCTAACAAAAAAACCAAATGACTTGAAAAAAAAATCTTATTTGTTTTGATTGTTTTACTAATCTCATATATTACGATTGGGGGTTTCTTTTGCCGCGTTGTATATTATAACAAAATAAAACATTGCATAAGAAATTCCTAAAAATTTTATATATTTTTTTTTAATTTAAAAACCACTTACAGTGTCCCCATATCCAAGACGAAGCTCTCTACTACCCCACTGCAGCTCTGGGTCAGACCCCAAATTCGACGAGCACCTCTTATCACCTGTTTTACCCCCGGGTGCACCCCTAACTAAAAACACCAACTTTTTGCAAGTACAACTACCTTTCACCCCAACAGAGCAACCGGATTCGACTTTTCACACTCATTTATCAGGTTTAAGGGATGCCATAGAAAACAGAATAAGTTTACAATACTCTGATGGATCTTGTTATAGGTAAGTCGAATTTGTGAAGAATCTGTCAATTTAACCTAGAGTTTTACCCCGTTTTTTCATTTTTATTTTCAACACACTAGTGGAAAATGGATTTAGTCCCATAAAATCTTACATTTGACCAAGAAATTTTTTGAGCAGTACAATTTTTGTGGGAAAATGGGGAAAATGTAGAAACATAATTACCATGTGCATATTAGCATTTTATGCTAGAGCCCCCTTTCATTCGTAATACTAGATCATGGTGGATCTAGACCAAATTTTGGAAATAGACGCTAAACAAGGTTCTAAAATGATATTCGTAAAAAAAATTCCTGTAAACAAAATCGTTCACCCCCTAAATAGCCCCAAAATCAGAAATATTTATCATGTTTAATTTAGAACAAATTTTGCAAGCGGATGCAAAATCAGATTTTAAAAAACCTTTTTTTGAAATTTTTTCCAAAATTTTTTATCTCCCTAACAAGGAGCTATTTTTCATGGAGGATGAAAAAAAATTTTTAGACAATTTTTCTTTTTAAAATGTCCTTTAAAACATTATTATGAATCTATCTGCAAAATTTGGTATAAATCCAACATGATAAATATTACTCTTTTTGGGGCCATTTAGATGGTGAAGAATTTTTTTGGAAGAATTTTTTTTACGAAAAACTATTAAGAACCCTGTTTGGTGTCTATTTCCAAAATTTGGTCTAGACTTCATCATGATCTAGTATTACGAATGAAAGGGGGCTCTAGCACAAAATGCTAATATGCGCATGAGTGCGCACATGCTAATTATGTTTCTAGGTATCAAATACTACATTTTTCCACAAAAATTGTCCTACCCGAAAATTTTCTAAAAAACAAGGATTTTTTGTTAGATTCTCTCTAATTAACTAATTGTAATTTTTTTTCTTAAAAACACCAAAAATACTGTTTCAAAAATGAAAAAAAACAGTCAAAAAATTGAAAAAATTAGGGAAACTCTGTCCCTATATTACTCCTTGTATTTTTTACAGGATTACGCTGCCATATTTGGCAACGTCGCCCTTAGTTGAAGGGTGTTTAGGAGTATTAAGACAGTGTTTACCTAGAGATTCTGTTCTTACTCTATTTGTAAGATGGTATTCTATAAGAAATTCTTTGGGGACCAGTGAAGTTAATGTTGACCAAGAATGGGATATGTTTGTATCTCTTATTTATGGTAAGACATTTTTTTTAGGAAAAAAACCTTTGTTAAAAATAAAGGGTGTTTAATAATGTCATAGAAAAAAATTCATGGGGTGATTCCTGGACCCATTTTAGGAAAAAAAGTTTGCAATTTTGACTTTTTCTTTAACTTACAGCCCCCCAAGAATCACCACTATAAACACTTTTTTCAAAATTTTACAAATCAAGAAATATTTCTAGTTTTTAGATGCATCAAAAAGGTTTTATAACATTTTTTGTAAAAAATTATTTGTTTTGGAAATAAAGCAAAAAAAATAACTTTTTAGGGGCTTTTCAGAGGGCTGTAATTAACTAAGGGGGCAAAATCGGACACATGTTTATATAAACTTTTTTTCTTAAAATGTATCCAGGAATCACCCTCTATATTTTATGTTTACTTAAATTGTTTCTGAATTTATTTAATTTTAAAATTACAAAATTCAATTTTTATTTTTTACCAGATTTTTTACAAATGTAGCATTTTTTTTTCAGAATTGCTAGGTTATGAGGATGACCAAATAAGTGAAATGTCAAAAGAATGTCCAGTTACCCCCTCCTGTGCAGCAAAAAGGGCTAAACAGTCTAATTCTGGGACAAATGATGACTGGTCATATTTAAAAAACTCAGAATACAAAAATACTTTACCAAGTTTATTTAAAGTTCTTCAAATTAATGAAAAAATTGATAATTCTTCTAACTGTAAGTATTTAATATTAAAATAAATATAATAATTAAATTTTAATTCATTTGTTCTAATATGAAGAATATTTACAAAGGGCATCTTTTTTAATTTTTTTTTTTTGCTACGATTTCTCTTATTAAACTGTGGCGTTTTGCAAATTTTTTAAACACACAAATCTCTACTTTTCGAGAAAAAAAAATAAAAAATAAATAAAATTTAAAAAATGCGTTAAATTGGACCAGCTTTAACAGCCATTTTTTCCCTTCCACCTTCTTAAATCTATACCTTTACTTCATTGTCAAAGTGACATTACCGCCTATTTTTTTACTTAACTTATTGCTTTACCTACATTTTAAGTATTTTTTATTAACGCAACGATAAATAAATAAAAATAAAGATAAAAATATTCCATATCTTAGGCAATCTGTAACTAAGCGCGCGGGTTGGCTTAAGAAACATAGAAAAGAATACATTTGTATGTTGCTAAGCAATGTGCTACACCTTAGAATAGTGGAAGTGGCCGGAAGGGGAATGCCCCAAAATCGAGGGGGAGGGGTACAAAAATTTAAAATTTGAAGCGCAAGAACACCTAAATTAGCCACTAGATAAACTAGAGATTTTTAGTGAAAGCTCATGTCCAAGTCTACTTTTAATTTTTAACCAAAAAAATTAAATTGGTTACATTTATATGGATGTTTTTTTTTGCAGTGCCGACTAATATTTTGGAAAATAGCGACGTCCACATTAATACAAACGCAATTCTTTTTCCATTTATAAAATATATACATTACTCTCTACATTTACTTTATGAAGACTACAAATTAAACACTCTAAAAAATGATTTGCTCCCTAAACTAGTCCAACTTTTAAGTAAACTAGCAAATGATTTGCATCTGGAAAATTACGCAATTTTTTACTGGAAAGATTTCCCAAACCTTTGTACTGTAGAAAAACAATATGGTATAAGTTTAAATGATTTAAAAAACGTAAATACTTGGAATGTTTCCTATGAAAAAGTAACCAGTATTATGGAACATTTGTTTTGTTTAATAAAAGGAGAAGAACCAGTGCCTTACTCGTACTTGAAAAATGTTAACAAAAGGTCTAGAGATATAATTCAGGTAAATATTGTAGGCTAAGAGAAATTAACTTGTATTTTTTTTATTTTTTCTATGTTAAAAAGCTGCTGAATCAAAATCTGGCACTTAAACATTTACAGCGTTTTTAGTTTTAATGCTATGAGCTTTTAAAGACAACCTCAAACATGCAACCCATTTTTTTTTTTGCTTAAATTATTATTTTTTTTTAATTTAAATGCAAATTTTTATTCTACAGCAACAAAAAATCACTCTACAAAAGAAATTTTAATAATATTATAGGAATTTTTTTAACAGGCAATATTTTTGAAAAATTGATTAATTTTAAATAGCTCTAGCACAAAAAACGTAAGCTCTTGGAAAAAATCTGTTTGCTGATTTGTTTTTTACGGTTCCCACTTTTTATAAAAACACAGTTTCAGGCAAATCTATTTTTTTTTAAATATCCTCATTTTTGCAGCCTTATTAGTTTTAATGCTATGTGTTTTTAAAGACAACCTCAAACATGCAACCCAATTTTTTTTTCTGTGCTTAAATCAGCCAATTTTTTTAACACAAAAATGCAGATTTTTATTCTACAGCAAAAAAGCAATCAACAAGACAAATTTCATTAAAACTAGAAATGGGTAGAAGTCGAAACGCGTAGAAGTTACTCTTCACAGATAAGTAGCTCGAGTAGAATTCGGAATCGGTAGAAGTATAATTTTGTAAATCAAAGCTTAGTCTATTTTTTATATAATTGCTACACATTCTATGGTATACTCTTCGCAAGAAAACTATTATAGGATAATTAATAGTCTTATATAAAAATAAAATTATGTAAAGAAAATCTGCGAAGAGTGCAAACTATTAACAGAAAACACGAAGAATTTAGTTAACGAAGAGGATAAACGTCAGTTCTGACATTTAAAATATTTGAGGTTATTTGTTCTGACAAGTGGTTTTGTTTCTTTGTTTAAAATATTTTTGGCATGGCTTTCTTGACCGACACGTAACGTGATTTGGACTTTTTGCTATTGAAAAAGTTGTTTTTTTGTTTTTTTAACCTTACTGGCTAACTTTACAAAGAATAAACCAACATTTTTAATAGAAAATTAAATTTTCATCAATTTTGTAAAAAAGATTTTTTTTGTTAATTGAATAATAACAGAGATAGGAGGTTTTTTTGTGGTGGGGGGTAACGGGGGGGTCTGACAAAAAAACCAACAAATACTTTTTTATAGAGAATTAAATTTTCTATGTTTTATGTCGAATAATTTTTTTTGTAAATTTAATAATAATTGAGTTACGATTTTTTTTTCACTTGGGGGGCCGAAAAGGGGGCTTTATAGTACTCAGATTTTTGTCAAAAACAATAGGGTTCTTCCTCTTATAGGGATCGATTTTTCCTTAAAATTTGAATTGGATAGAAGTTTTGGTTCTTAAGATAGCGTGTTTACAAGAAACGTGACATACATACAGACCGACCGACCTACCGACCGACCGACGGACGGATTTTTTCAAAGTTGTTCAAAATTCGATGAAAAACACGAATCTGCAAGAATTTTTGCTCTAGGATGAAAATTGACGATTTTAGGATTTTCGTATCGATTGCAATATACTCTTCGGACCTAGTCTTGCGAAGAGTATAATAAGGTACAACTTTTTTTTAACGGGCTATACTTTTGGAAATTTAACTAATTTTAAAAGCTCTCGCAAAAGAGAAGATACTTGAAAAATTAAATCAATCCAAAATCAATTGCTCATTTGTTTTCTACGGTTTCTCCTTTTTTTTAAACACAGTTTTAAGGATTTTTTTTTTTTAAATTCACCTTATTTTGAACTAAGGGTCTAAATATTCTCATTTTTTTAATGTCACGGTCCCAAATAATTTTTGTCACCAACAAGTGCCATTGGTGCTTATGAAAAACGAGCTGCTGAATTCAAATCTGACACTTAAATAGTTCCAACGCTTTTAGTTTTTTTGCTATGACCTTTTAAGAGCATGTTAAACGCAACGATTTTTTTCAAAAGCTCTAATTTTTAGAAACATTTTTTTCAAAAAAAATCCAATTGCAGATTCGTATTCTACAGCTTAAAAGTAATCTAGTATAAAATAGGTTTTATTTAAATCAGAGACAAAAAAAATGTTGCAGACTTTTTTTTTGGAAATTTATAAAATTTTGCCACTTTTACAATACTCTAGAAAAAAAACTAAAGCATTTGAAAAGATACCGATTACAGATTTGTTTTGTAAGACTTTTAATAAGCATAAAAACACAGTTTCAAGCAAATCTATTTTTTCAAAATTTTCCTTATTTTGAAATAAGGGGTAAAGGTTCAAATATTCGCACATTTTTAATTGGCATGACCACAAATAATTTTTTTTCTGGATTTTAAAGTAACTCATGATATTTTTTAGTTAATGGAAATTTTATCAAGCCACAACAAAGAAGTTACAATAAATACAATACATTCATTATCCATAGAAGTAGAAAAAATGGAATCAGATGATTTTTCAAATATAAATGTTTTAACAACTTCAAAAGTAGAGGAAGTTGTTTTATTAATGAAACATCTTAAATTTACGACAAAAACTATGGAAACTTTACCTTTTGGTGTTTATCTGTATTTATATGGGGCACTTTGGCAGTGCAGAGAAAATCCGCCAGCGGATTGGACCGCTGAAGCCTATTATCTAATTTGGAGGGAAGATTTGGCAACACAGGCAATAAAAACTAAAAAGGTAAGTTAAATGGAAAGTCCGAGAAAATCTTACAAAAAATCCTTTTTTTTTTATTAAATTATTTTACATCGGTCTGTTTCTGCAACTATGGCTTAATACCGATGCTCTGAGTGAGACTACCCCCAACCGAGAAATTTTGTCGTATCCCTTCCTCTCTCAAAGATGGGTAGAGCTCTTTTACGTGCACATAAGCACACGGGACCGCATCTTTTACTTCGTCTTCCGAGCGAAGGTATCACTAGAAACATTTATCCCACCAGTAAATGTTACCAGCAAACTTTTTTCATTTTTGGATCACTCCCGGGTTTGAACCCGGGTCACTTTGGTGAGAGGCAGTGATACTTACCTCCACACCATGCCTACTGGCAAAAAATCCTTGTTTTTCAGAAATTTTTCGGACAGCACAATTTTTGTGAGAAAATGTAGTATTTGATACCTAGAAACATAATTACTATGTGCGCACTCATGCGCATATTAGCATTTTGTGCTAGAGCCCCCCATAGAGCCCCCTTTCATTCGTAATAATAAATCATGGTGGATCTACACCAAATTTTGGAAATAGACACTAAGCAAGGTTCTAAAGAGATTTTTTTCATAAAAAAAATCTTCTAAAAAACTGTCTTCATCCCCTAAATGAATGAAAGTAATATTTATCATGTTGGATTTACACCAAATTTTGCTAATAGATTATTATGATAATGTTTTACTTTTACAAGACATTTAAAAAATTTTTTTTTTTTTAAAAACAATGTTTTACTATCTATAAAAAATAGCCAGTCAAAGGGACAAAAAAAACTGTTTAAGAAAAATTTTAAGAATGGTTTTTTAACATCTAATTTTGCGTCTGCTTGCAAAATTTGGAATAAATCAAAAATAATAAATATTTCTTATTTTGGGGCTGTTTAGGGGATGAAGGATTTTTTTTAGGAGAAACATTTTTACGAAAATCTTTTTAGAACCTTGTTTAGTGTCTATTTCCAAAAATGTTTAGATCTACCATGATCTAGTATTAGGAATGAAAGGGGGCTCTTTGGGGGCTTTAGCACAAAATGCTAATATGCGCATGACTGCGCACATGCTAATTATGTTTCTAGGTATCAAATACTACATTTTTACACAAAAATTGTGCCCGAAAAATTTCTTATCGTCAAAATGTAAGACTTACGGGACTAATATGCAAAATATAAAAGGCAACCCACATATGTTTATTCGAGTGTATGTATTTGCATTGCGCCGGTGATTAAGAAAACACTTAGTATTGCGCCGATTTGGTCATACAGAAATAGTTTGCATTGCGCCGCTATTGTTTATAAAAGGTCTATTGTTATACCAGGAGCTAAGAAGACCCAGGTAAAAAGGACTAAAAAAACCAGATTTAAATACATGTTCAGGTATATTCGAACTATCGCGAATAAACGCTGGGGCTTGTTGAATTTCCCGTCTTACAATTTTTGCTGGCTTTTCGGTGATATTATTAGTAGCTTTCCGTTGTCCGCTGTTAGATATGTATTGTCTTGGTAATGTGCTGACAAGAATTCTCTAGTTTGTTTTTTTAAATGTCAGGGCTTTAGATAGGATTTTATAAAAGCACTGTGGGACTTTTTTCCACTGGAGGACACTAGGTTAGGTTAATTTTTGCTGCTAAAATGAAAACTAATGACTAATTTGTTGGGGTGACAAAGGAAGGGATTAAACAGATGCAAACCAGGTATACGAAATGACCCAAAACAATAGGTATCATAAAAGTGGCGAAATACACAATATTTTTGTATATTCAAATTTAAACATCGGCGCAACAGGCATTCAGGGTGTTACCAAATAACTGGGAAAAATTAGGGGGTAATTCCTGGACACATTTTAGGTAAAAAAGTTCATATAAACATGTGTCCAAAAATCCTTCGTTTTTGCGATACAGGGTGTCAAAGTTTCTCAAAAATATTTTTAATATTAAGATTACTAAGAAACTAAACCAGATATTTATTTATAATATTAATAAAAAAAGGAATAAATTAACCCTTTATTGTTAACTATGTTTTATTTTCATTAAAATAAAAAAGCCAAACTTAAAAAAGAAATTTTGTTGCCTTTGGACAATGAATTTTTTTTCTCAAAAACGGTTAGTTTTATGAAAAAAGAACAAGACATTAATTTTAAAGATCATATTCTAGGGCTTGTAATTATTTTATGAAAATACCAAAAAAGTAACACACAAAAAAGTTGGGGGTGAACAACCCCCATGGTACCCCCAAATGTGCCCCTTCCAATTATAATTTTCATTTTTTTTCTACCGCACTTTATGCCTTAAGGCAAGAAAATTACCCGTGCTAAGTTTCAAATAAATATTTGGTTTAGTTTCTTGGTAATCTTAAAAAAAAAGTTTTTTTTTCAGACATATGTTTATATGACTTTTTTTCTTAAAATAAGTTCAGGAATTACCTCCTTTTTTCCTAGTTATTTGGTAACACCCTGTATATCCATTTATTCTTTAGGATAAGACAGATACAGGTATTTACAAATACGGCATGTATAGCCGAAGCCAACTTCAAGAAGCAAAACCAAGCTTGAAACAAGTAGATTGGGATCTAGCCGATGACGGAATGGAAGATGTGGATAACCCATTAATGCAACTACGTTTTCCTGATGATATTCGAGTGTCCGAAACACGAAAAATGTTACAAAGTTCGAAACCTGTACCTATTTATCTTACGCAAAGACCTGATGTATCAGATCATGATTTTATTGAGGAACAGGAAAAACATTTGTATGCTATTTGTACAAGGACTATGTCTTTACCAGTTGGAAGGTTAGTATTTTTCTTTAAGAATACGCTTTAATTCATAGCTGACATGTGTCAAAAAAAATAGTTTTTATGTAATTAAAAGTGTATGGAATAATTTCAATACAAATAAAGCTTTTATTAAAGAGGAATTTAATCTAAGCTTTCATGTAAACATTGTACAAAGGCATAAAAAGTAATACTTTTTACGGTTAACTCTACAAACCAAAAGGTAGGATAATTTTTTGTTGTTTTGAATTAATCTTAATAAATACTATTTTTTATGCTTTGTGCAATGTTACGATAAAAGCTAAGATTAAAATCCTCTTTCATGATAGTTTTATTTGTATTGAAATGATAACATATATTTTTAATTACATAAAAACTAAAATTTTTGACATTATGTCATAGTGAAATCAAAGAAGAGCCTTAAATTAAAAATGAACCTGTTTCACAAGTAACAAATTTTAATTTTTTGGTTAAAAATAAAAAGTAACTTGGGCATGAGCTTTCATTAAAAATCTCTTGTTTATCTAGTGGCTAATTTAGGTGTTCTAGCCCTCCGAATTTTAAAATTTGGTGCACTTCCCCTCGATTTTGTTTTTACTTCCGGCCACTGCCACTATTTTAAGGTGTAGCACATTGCTTAGCAACATACAAATGTGTTCTTTTCTATGTTTCTTAAGTCAACCCGCACGCTTAGTGACAGATTGCCTTAAATATGGAATATATTCATCTTTATTTTGATTTATTTATCGTGGCGTTGATAAAAAATATCTAAAATGTAGGTAAAGCAATAAATTAGGGAAAAAAAATAGGTAATGTTACTTTGACAATATATATATATATATTCGTATGATTCTTCTTAAAGTTACAAGAAAATTACAATACGTTGTTCGGTATTGGTGGCGGCAACTTTTGCAAGCCCGGGAGAGTCCTAGGGACATGGTCCAGGCATCTAAGTGACGACTATTTGGACTGCAATATATTCCATTCCAGTCCATGATGAGCCAAACGTTGGCTGTCGTCTTCCATCAATTAATAATAATAATAAAACATCGTAAAATTTATAAAAATATTGTAAAACAATGAAGGAAAGGTATAGATTCAAGAAGGTGAAAGCGGAAAATGGGTGTTAAAGCTGGTTCAATTTAACGCAATTTTTATAGTTATTATGATAGTTTAACTAAAAATGAGTAGAACTTATACTCAATTTTTTTAAAGTTTTTTTTTATAAAATTATAAAAACAATTTATGAGATTCTTACAAGTAATAAGCAAAGAAATAGTTTTTTATTCTGATTAATTTGATTCCTGGATCCATTTTAAGAAAAAAAGTTTATATAAACATGTGTTCGATTTTGCTTCCTTAGTTAGTTACAGCCCTATAAAAAGCTCCTAAAAAATATTTTTTTCGAATAATTTTCTCAAAAAATGTTATAGTACCTTTTTGATGCATACTACAAATATTTCTTTATTTGTAAAATTTTGGAAAAAGTGTTTATAGTGACGATCCTTGGGGGGCTATAAGTTAAAAAAAAGTCAAAATTGGACACAAGTTTATATAAACTTCTTTTCTTAAAATGGATCCAGGAACTATCACCTTTTTATGGGACAGTAGATAATACCCTATATTAAAAAATAATGTTGGGCACTGGGCAGTAAAACCATTTTTTAAAAATATCAATTTGAACTTGACATTCGGTGGAGAAGCTAGATGTTCACTAAATGTCATAGATTTCTTTTAATTCTAACGAGCGAGCATTTAAATTCTACCTCAACTCTTGCCATGGAAAACAAAAGCTGCTTTTCCGTATGTCTTTGATAGTTTGTTTAAACGTCAAAAAGAGATGACAACATCAAAAATGACATTAGTAGAAACTATCAAAGACCTACGGAAAAGCAGCTTTTGTTTTCCATGGCAAGAGTCGAGGTAGAATTTAAATGCTCGCTCGTTAGTATTTTTAAAATTCAAAAACAATAAGGGCTTTCTCGACATCTGAGATGACGAATTCATTCGCGTTTGGATTCGATATCGGCCAATCATAACGTCTCCGTGAGTCACGGAGAAATCAAGGAGTCGGTTTGATTGGTCGATATCTAATCCAAACGCGAATGGATTCGTCATCTCAGATGTCGAGAAAGCCCCTAATGTTTCATTTTTTCTTAGGGGCATGTTCACTCTGCGTACAGCAACCCCAGTAATAACAGACCCTTTACCCTCCCCCCAGTTATGCCTACTTGGCAAATCCGCCGACAGAGGCACTACAGTAGACCTTAATCACATAGACACTCCCTCTAACATGAATCTATGGCCACTGTTCCACAACGGAGTAGCATCTGGACTGAGGATCACGCCAGATGCACATAATATAGATAATACTTGGATTATCTTTAATAAGCCTAAAGGGGGGCTGGATAGGCTAAATTCAAAATTGAGAAGTTTTGGTATTGTTATTGGTGCGAAATTTGACACTAGATAGGTATTGTTTTTGGCGCGTTTTTTTAAATTGTGCATTTTTTGACGCGAACTTTTAATTTTCTTACATTGTTGATGTTTTTTGGCGCAAAATTCAAAAAAAAATTACGTACATTACCATTTTTTTACATTAGTAAATATTTTGTCTAAATATTGAAAATAACTATACTGGTCAGAAAATGTATTAGAAAATCAAGTCAAACTTTTAGCAAGTCTCAGACGAGCTTTTTACCATTAAAGGAAGAATTAAAAAAACCTGCAATAAACAAAAATAAGTCATCTCACTGACCCAAGAACATTTTATGCTTGAAGTTATGAAAAATTACTTTACTTTTCGCTACAAATTTTCTTAATTCTTTAAATAAACTCCCCAAAATGTCCTTTAAATTTCTTCGAATTATTTATAAATTCCTTCAAATTATCTATAAATTTGTTCCAATTATCTATAAATTTCTTTAAATTCTCCATAAATTTCTCCAAATTCCTTCAAATTCTCTAAAATTCCTTTAAATTCTCTCAAATTTACAGATTTTGTACATTAATTTCTACATTGAATTTTTCCTTAAATAGAGACTTGTGTGAATTAAAAATTTGCAAAAAAAAACATAGTTTAATTTCTAGGAATCGGTTAAACAAATAAAGAAAACTTATAAAAAACGCACATTTATGTGACATGGTGGAGAAGCTAGACGTTCACAAAATCTGTAGATAAAGAGTCAAAAGAGAATAAGTACTTTTGACATTTAAAAAAATGTGTTTTTCAAACAGCAAATTTTAATACAAACATTTAGATAGTTACAATTTGGATCCGCCATATACGTACTGTGAAATCTATTTTTTTTTATCTAGCTTTTCCAAATTGCATTAATATCGTTTAATATTTGTAAGAAAACCATTTTTAGACTAACATGCACAAATGACATTCCCATACTTATCCTCTTTTGCCTCCCTACCACTGATTATGTGACATGGGGGAGAAGCTAGACATCCTTCAAATGTCACGATTTATTTTTTTAATTTTAGAACTTTTACGAATCAAATTTCATGTTGCTTATATTTTCAGAGGCATGTTTACTCTCAGCACTGTATTAAAAGATAATTTTGAGTGGTAAACCATTTTTAAATTCATGCGTGACATTTGGAGGAGAAGCTAGACTTTCACCAAATTTCACGTTTTATTTTTTCTAATTTTAGGATTTTTACAAGTCAAATTTCATCTTGCATATTTTTTCAGAGGTATGTTCACTCTTCGGACAGCAACCCCGGTAATAACAGACCCTTTACCCTCCCCCCAGTTATGCCTACTTGGCAAGTCCGCCGATAGAGGCACTACAGTAGACCTTAATCACATAGATACTCCCTCTAACATGAATCTATGGCCACTGTTCCATAATGGAGTGGCCAGTGGACTCAGGATCACTCCGGATGCACATAATATAGATAATACGTGGATTATCTTTAATAAGCCTAAAGGGGGGCTGGATAAGATAATTCAAAATTGAGACATTTTGGTGTTATTATTGGCGCGAAATTTGACACTAGATTGGTATTGTTTTTGACGCGTTTTTTAAATTGTGCATTTTTTGACGCGAACTTTAAAATTTCTTACATTGTTCATGTTTTTTTGGCGCAAAATTTAAAAAAAAATCACGTACATTACCATTTTTTACATTGGTAAATATTTTGTTAAAATATTGTAAATAACTATTTTAGCCAGAAAATGTATCAGAAAATGAGTCAAACTTTTTGCAAGTTTCAGACAAGCTTTTTACCATTAAACGAAGAATTAAAACCTGCAGTAAAAGAAAACAAGTCATCTCACTAACCCACGACCATTTTATGCTTGAAGTTATGAAAAATTACTTTACTTTTCGCAAAAAATTTTCTTAATTCTTTGAATAAATTCCCCAAAATTTCATTTAAATTTCTTCGAATTATCTTTAAATTTCTTCAAATTATCTATAAATTTCTTTTAAATTATCTATAAATTTCTTCAAATTATCTATGAATTTCTTTCAATTCTCTATAAATTTTTCCAATTTCGTTCAAATTCTCTAAAATTCCTTTAAATTCCCTCAAATTTACAGATTTTGTACATCAATTTCTACACTGAATTTTTCCTCAAATAGAGACTTGTGTGATTTAAAAACTCGCAAAAAACACAGTTTTTTTTTTAGGAATCGGTTAAACAAATAAAGAAAACTTATAAAGCAGGCACATTTATGTGACATGGTGGAGAAGCTAGACATTCACTAAATCTGTGGATAGAGAGTCAAAAGGGAATAAGTACTTTTGACATTTAAAAAAATGTGTTTTTCAAACACCAAATTTTAATAGAAACATTTAGATATTTACAATTTGGATCAGCCATAAACGTACTGTGAAATCTATTTTTTTCATCTAGCTTCTCACTATTGCATTAATATCGTTTAATATTTGTAAGAAAACCATTTTTAGAGTGACATGCACAAATGACATTTCCATACTTATCCTCTTTTGCCTCCCTACCACTGATTATGTGACATGGTGGAGAAGCTAGACATCCTTCAAATGTCACGTTTCTTTTTTTAATTTTAGTATTTTTACAATTCAAATTTCATGTTGTTTATCTTTTCAGAGGCATGTTTACCCTCAGCAGTGTATTAAAAGATAATGTTGAGCAGTAAACCATTTTTAAATTCAAGCATGACATTTGGTGGAGAAGCTAAACTTTCACCAAATTTCACGTTTTATTTTTTTTAATTTTAGTATTTTCACGATTCAAATTCCATGTTGCATATGTTTTCAGAGGCATGTTCACTCTCCGAACAGCAACCCCAGTAATAACAGACCCTTTACCCTCCCCCCAGTTATGCCTACTTGGTAAATCCGCCGATAGAGGCACTACAGTAGACCTTAATCACATAGATACTCCCTCTAACATGAATCTATGGCCACTGTTCCATAACGGAGTGGCATCTGGATTGAGAATCACGCCAGATGCACATAATATAGATAATACGTGGATTATCTTAAGCCTAAAGGGGGGCTGGATAGGCTAAATTCAAAATTGAGAAATTTTTGGTATTGTTATTGGTGCGAAATTTGACACTAGATTGGTATTGTTTTTGGCGCGTTTTTTAAATTGTGCATTTTTTGACGCGTAATTTAAAATTTCTTACATTGTTGATGTTTTTTTGGCGCAAAATTAAAAAAAAATCACGTACATTACCATTTTTTTACATTAGTAAATATTTTGTTAAAATATTGTAAATAACTATTTTAGCCAGAAAATGTATCAGAAAATGAGTCTAACTTTTTGAACGTCTCAGACAAGCTTTTTAGCATTAAAGAAAGAATTAAAAAATCTGCAATAAACGAAAGTAAGTCATCTTACTGACCCAAGACCATTTTATGCTTGAAGTTATGAAAAATTGCTTTACTTTTCGCAACAAATTTTCTTAATTCTTTGAATGAATTCCTTAAAATTTCCTTTAAATTTCTTTAAATTATCTATAAATTTCTCCAAATTCCTTCAAATTCTCTAACATTCCTTCAAATTTACAGATTTTGTACATCAATTTCTACACTGAATTTTTCCTCAAATAGAAACTTGTTTGATTTGAAAATTTGCAAAAAACCATACTTTAATTTTCAGGAATCGGTTAAATAAATAAAGAAAACTCATAAAACACGCACATTTATGTGACATGGTGGATAAGCTAGAGATTCACCAAATCTGTAGATAGAGAGTCAAAAGGGAATAAGTACATTTGACATTTAAAAAAATGTGTTTTTTAAACACCGAATTTTAATACAAATGTTTAGATATTTACAATTTGGCTCAGCCATATACGTACTGTGAAATCAATTTTTTCATCTAGCTTCTCACTATTGCATTAACATCGTTTAATATTTGTAAGAAAATCATTTTTGGAGTGACATGCACAAATGACATTTCCATACTTATCTCCTTTTACCTCTCTACCACAGATTATGTGACATGGTGGAGAAGCTAGACATCCATCAAATATCACGTTTCTTTTTTTTAAATTTTACTATTTTTACAATTCAAATTCCATGTTGCTTATTTTTTCAGAGGCATGATTACTCTCCGCACTGTATTAAAAGATAATGTTGAGCAGTAAATCATTTTTAAATTGAAGCATGACATTTGGTGGAGAAGCTAGACTTTCACCAAATTTCACGTTTCTTTTTTTAATTTTAATATTTTCACGATTCAAATTCCATGTTGCATATTTTTTCAGAGGCATGTTCACTCTCCGAACAGCAACCCCGGTAATAACCGACCCTTTACCCTCCCCACAACTATGCCTACTTGGCAAATCCGCCGATAGAGGCACTACAGTCGACCTTAATCACATAGACACTCCCTCTAACATGAATCTATGGCCACTGTTCCATAACGGAGTGGCATCTGGACTAAGGATCACGCCAGATGCACATAATATAGATAATACTTGGATTATCTTTAATAAACCTAAAGGGGGGCTGGATAGGCTAAATTCAAAATTGAGAAATTTTGGTATTATTATTGGCGCGAAATTTAAAACTAGATTGGTATTGTTTTTGGCGCGTTTTTTAAATTGTGCATTTTTTGACGCAAACTTTAAAATTTCTTACATTGTTGATGTTTTTTTGGCGCAAAATTAAAAAAAAATCACCTACAGTACCATTTTTTTACATTAGTAAATATTTTGTTAAAATATTAAAAATAAATATTCTAGCCAGAAAATGTATCAGAAAATGAGTCAAACTTTTTGCACTTCTCAGACAATCTTTTTAGCATTAAAGAAAGAATTAAAAAATCTGCAATAAACGAAAACAAGTCACCTCACTGACCCAAGACCATTTTATGCTTGAAGTTATGAAAAATTACTTTACTTTTCGCAACAAATTTTCTTGATTCTTTGAATAAATTCCCCAAAATTTCCTTTAAATTTCTTTGAATTATCTATAAATTTCTTAAAATTATCTATAAATTTCTTCAAATTATCTATAAATTTTTTCAAATTATCTATAACTTTCTTTAAAATCTCTATAAATTTCTCCAAACTCCTTCAAATTCCTTTAAATTTCCTCAAATTTACAAATTTTGTACATCAATTTCTACACTGATTTTTTCCTCAAATAGAGACTTGTGGGATTTAAAAATTTGCAAAAAAAACCATAGTTAAATTTCCAGGAATCGGTTACACAAATAAAGAAAACTTATAAAATATGCAAATTTTTGTGACATGGTGGAGAAGCTAGAGATTCACAAAATCTGTGGATAAAGAGTCAAAAAGGAATAAGTACTTTTGACATTTAAAAAAATGTGTTTTTCGAACACCAAATTTTAATAGAAACATTTAGATACTTACAATTTGGATCAGCCATATACTACTGTAAAATATATTTTTTTTATCTAGCTTCTCACTATTGCATTAATATCGTTTAACATTTGTAAGAAAACCATTTTTAGAGTGACATGCACAAATGACATTTCCATTTTTATCCTCTTTTGCCTCCCTACACAGATTTATGTGACATGGTGGGGAAGCTAGACATTATTCAAATGTCACACTTTTTTTTTTTAATTTTAGTATTTTTACAAGTCAAATTCCATGTTGCTTATATTTTTAGAGGCATGTTTACTCTCAGCACTGTATTAAAAGATAATGTTGGGCAGTAAACCATTTTTAAATTTGAGCGTGACATGGAGGAGAAGCTAGACTTTTACCAAATTTCACGTTTCTTTTTTTTAATTTTAGTATTTTCACGATTCAAATTACATGTTGCATATTTTTTCAGAGGCATGTTCACTCTCCGCACAGCAACCCCGGTAATAACAGACCCTTTACCCTCCCCCCAGTTATGCCTACTTGGTAAATCCGCCGATAGAGGCACTACAGTAGACCTTAATCACATAGACACTCCCTCTAACATGAATCTATGGCCATTGTTCCATAACGGAGTGGCATCTGGGCTAAGGATCACGCCAGATGCGCATAATATAGATAATACGTGGATTATCTTTAATAAACCCAAAGGGGGGCTGGATAAACAGATGGAACATGGGGGGTTCTTGATGGCGCTGGGGTTAAATGGGCATTTGAGGAATCTGGCTGTTATGGCGACTTATGATTATTTGAGTAAATTGCATGAGATGTATAGTGTTGGGATATTGATTGGTGAGTTCTTTTTGTGATTTTAAGATATTTTTATTTAATAACATTTTTTTTCTTTTGAAATTTGGTTCTAAAAATTGGTAAAAATTGATTTTTTAGGGGTTTTTAGGAGGCTGTAACTGTAATAAACTTTTGTCCTTGTTTTGACTTAAGGCTATAGTTTCAAATTCACAGATTTGACGATATGTGCTCCTAGATGCTCGCAGAAGTAATCTCTCGTCGATTCTACTAAATAGCACATTTAGATTTCAAAAATCATTATAATATGTTTGTTTTTTGAAGAAAGATCATCATCACAAAGAAATAACCCATTTAAATGAAACCATAATACCTTTGTAGCCCTATTTGTGTAGTTTTCAAAATTACATTTAGTTTTAATATAGGATGGGGCCCTCATGTAGATGTGCTATTTAGTAGAATTGACGAGAGCTTAACAGAGATGACTTATACGAGCTTCTAGGTGCACAGATCTTTAAATCTGAATTGAATGTCTAGCCTTAAGAATGCGCTAAAAAGTACAATGTTGTCAGCAATGAATGGATTTACAAGCTCCCAGCACCCAGCACGGTCTTGGTTTTTAGAAACTCGTGTCTTTTTTAGAATGTTTTTAACTTAAAACTAGCACCTGTTTAAACAATAAACGGTAGTACATTTCCAATAATATCTTCAGTCTCTGTATAAGATTTTTTTGCTTTAAAAGTTTAGTGAATTTTTTTTTTTTAATCAAAAAGATGGTCAAAGTAATTCTCAACTTGTGTCGATTACAGAATGTTTTTTCACTTTAAACTGGCATAAATACCCTTTTATAAGGAAAGCGGGTGGCAGTACGACATTTCCAATAATAACTTCTCTTTGAAAGTTTAGTAAAAATTGTTTTTGATCAAAAACATGGTCACAGGACCATTTTATACTTATGTACTTACTTATAAGGGAAGCGGTATTACGACATTTACAATAAAAGCTTCGGTCTTTTTGTAACTTTTTATTGTTTCGTACATTTGATATTTTGTATGAATTTTTCGATTATTTTAATTTCTTTTATGACAATAAAACTTGCTACTCTTGATTCACAAAAAAGTGGTACACTGTCAAAATTGGTCCATTCACTTACAGGTCTAGCAAGTGCATTCAGAGGCACATGCAATAGCAACTTTACAAAAACCCTAAGCATCCACGTAGAAGCCTTATTACCTCCTACATCTATGGAATTAGATGTCCCCCAGACCCTCCAAGTAGCCGCCCTCTTAGGGGTTGGTCTTTTGTACGAAAACACAGCACACAGACACATGACAGAGGTAGGCATTCTTAATAAGAGTGTGTCAAAAATTGGCCTTCCAATAAAAGACAAAATAATAAAATCCATCCTTAATTTCTTAAAAGTATGCACCATGTTTAAAATATAGTTGTGTTTTTTTCTCCAAAACTGGAGTTATCCTTTGTTCTTTGGCATGCCCCAAAAATGCCAATTTTTTGGACATTTTGTATTTTTTGGTAGATTGTGTGTTGTGTGATATAATGACAATAAATTTAAATTCCAAAACTAGGTGCTCTTAAGTGAGATAGGGCGACCTCCAGGCCCGGAAATGGAAAATAGTGCAGATAGAGAATCTTATTCATTAGCAGCTGGTCTAGCTCTGGGACTTGTGACCTTGAAACATGGAGGACGACCTTCAGGATTATCTGATTTAAATGTGGCTGATACTTTGCATTATTATATGGTTGGAGGGAATAAAAGACCCCTTATAGGTAATTAAAATAGTTAAATTTAATAAATATCATTTTTGAAGGTGTATTTAGGATGTTTTTATTTAAAAAGTTAAACTAAATTAAATATTAATTTAAAAAAAACACCGCTGTTTATTGGTCCATCTGACATAGACATTAAGGTTTTCTTTTCATTCATACTTCATAGAAACAAATAAAAGATTTACAGTAGCATTACTCATTTTATAAATTAGAAATACGCTTACACTCAGAATTTTGTCGAATTCTTTGCTGCTATTGGTTAAAAATGACATTTTAAGTCATTAAAGTCTTTTTTAACCAATAGCAACAAAGAATTCGGCAGAAAAATGTTGCTCGTAAGACTACCTTTAAAGGATACAAAAAATTATGATATCATAACATCTTTTATATGACAGTTCTCCTTCCGAGACTCTACTACGCATGACCTAACCAAAGTCACCAAGCTATTTCTGCGACCACTTTAGTTCGTTGAAAATTACCAGATTTTTCAGGAGTGGTGTCCCGTAAATACACCTTGGTTAAAAACCAATGTCATTCGGACCACAAAACCGAAACCTAGGTTAAAATCCAAGCCATTGGTACCATACCCTTAATTCTTAATTTAGTTTAATTTTTTTAATAAAAACTTGCATCATTAATCAAAAAAATACAAATACAGAGTGTTACCAAATAACTAGGAAAAAAATCAGGGGGTAATTCCTAAACCCATTTTAAGAAAAAAAGTTCATATAAACATGTCCTTCGTTTCTGAGATACAGGGTTTCAAAGTTTCTCAAAAGAAAATTTAATCTTAAGATTACTAAAAAGCTAAACCAGATATTTATTTAAAATAATAATAAAAAAAAGAAATTAATTAACTCTTCATTGTTAACTATGTTTTATTTTCATTAACATAAAAAAGCCAAACTTAGAAAAGAAATTTTGTTGCCCTTGGGCAATGAATTTTTTTCTCGAAAACGGTTAGTTTTATGAAAAAAAAACAAGACATTAATTTTAAAGATTATATTCTAGGGCTTCTTCTAATTATTTTATGAAAATATCAAAAAAGTAACACACAAAAAATTGGCGGTAAACAACCCCCATGGTACCCCCAAATGTGCTCCTTCCAATTATAATTTTTATTTTTTTTCTACCGCACTTTATGCCTAATGGTAAGAAAATTTCCCGTGCTAAGTTTTAAATAAATATCTGTTTTAGTTTCTTGGTAATCTTAAAAAAAAAGTTTTTTTTTAGAAACTTTGGCACCCTGTATCTCAGAAACGAAGGATTTTTGGACACATGTTTATATGAACTTTTTTACTTAAAATGTGTCAAGAAATTACCCCCTGATTTTTTTCCTAGTTATTTGGTAACACCCTGTACAAAATGCGAAATATCTGGGGGAATGAAACTCAAACCAGACAAATTGCATAAATTTTTTTTTAAAAAATTATCCCCATTTTTTTTTAAATTCCCTTTAAAGGGGCTAACTAAAGAAGTTTATTATTTTAGCCACTTTTCTAAAAACTTTCATTAATTTTTGTTAATATTTTGTTAAAAAATCGAATAGCCTCTTATGTTTTACGTTTTTTAGGTGCCCAAAGAGATAAATACAAAGTGTCCTCCTTTCAAATTCGAGAAGGATCATCAGTAAATTTGGATGTAACTGCCCCAGGAGCAACTCTAGCTCTTGGATTAATGTATTTAGGAACCGGAAATAAGGCCATTGCTGATTGGATGAGTCCACCAGAAACGCAGTATTTGTTGGATTTTATTAGACCTGATTTTTTGATGCTGAGAATTTTAGCCAAATGTAAGTTTTTGTTCTAAATACAGTCCTTGTATTTTTTAAAATATCGCAAGAACTTCTTTTAGTAGGTTTATTTCGAAATTTTATTTTTAACAGAGAAATTACTTTAAAATTAATAGGACGCAAGAATTAGTTAAAAATCTTCAGTTAAATCAAAATTGACCATTTTTTTCAAAGTTAATTCGTTTTAAAAATGTTCCAAAATCTTAATTTTTAAAGCAGAGGTTTTTTTTGTAGCATTAATATTATTAGACGAAATTAAACCAACTAAAGAATGGGTTGAAAGTCAAGTTCCAGAAAATATTTTACCTTATTGTATGGTACAACCTTCCTCAAATTTAGATATCGACTACGAAGCAATGAAGTAAGTTTTTTTTACAACTTTTAAGAAATAGATGTGAAAAGTTTCGTGTCCAAAAAATTTAAATAAGTGAGGTTTGTTTGAATCTAACGCCTTTGATTTATTTAAATTTGGTCCGAAATCCTGCGAACAAACCCCATTCACTTTTAAGAAATGTTTAGGTTTTTAGACTCACTTTTGTGCCATCGACTTTCATAGGGAACATTTTTTTTGCAAGTTATTTAATGCTAGTTTTTTCGTTTGTTTGATTTAAAAAATTTATTTTATTTATTTAAATCAAAATTTTATTTTTTTCCATTGGTTTCATTTTTGCTAAAAAAAAATCCTATCATTCCATTTTTGGAGGGTATAGAGATGAAAAAAAATATTAAATAGAAGTTTTTAAGAACCTTATTTTGCATCTATTTGCAAAGTTTGGTGTTTATCCAACACTGATTGAAAGGAATCATTTTTTCAAAAATCTTTTTAAAATCTTATTTAGCACCTATTTGCAAAATTTGATGCAGGTCTATCGTGACCTAATGTTGCAAATTAAAGGGTGCTTTTTGGGGGGCTACCACGCCAACCCTTAACTATTATTTGTGTGCATTTTGTGGATTTAGCTTCCTGAATAAATGTTCTAACCGCATCTTGGTCTACGAAATAATTTGTTTTTTTTTAGTCAAGCATATTGTAATATTATTGCCGGGGGGTGTTTTGCCCTTGGATTAAAATATGCCGGAACAAATGATGAAAAGGCTTTTCAAACTTTGTTACATTTCTGTCATATGTTTACATCTTTAACTGGAAAATCTATCGCTGAACTGGCAGGAAAACCAACCATAGAAACTTGTCTTAACGTTTTACTTCTTTCTGTATCTATGGTGAGTAATAAAGAATCATTCAAAATTAAAAAAGAATTAGGAGCTTTTCGAAAAATTTGCCAAAAACAATTTTTTTTCTTCCTTCTTTTTAGTTTAATAGTGGATCTACGCAACTTTATTTAAATATTAAACTTTTTTAATTTAGGAATTAATTTAAGAAAATTGCGGCATCTAATAATGATTGACTTGACATTGAAGTTTCTCATTTGTCAATATCAAATGACCCAATAAGATGGCGCAAATTTCCTAAATTAAATGTTTATAAAGCGTATTCGTGCCAAAAATTGGTTGGGGTAACCTAGGATATATGTCATACCATCCGTCGTTCCAAATGCTACCTGACATTACTTCTCTTTTTTGTACTTTTATCAAATATAACACTAACATACCAAAAAACAACAAACTGCCGGTTTAATACATTCAATGAACCAGCTAAAAGGTTTGTATAACATTTAGAGAGTGTTTTACATCTTTAATTCTTTATAATTAGGTAAGAAAAGAAATTATGACTCATTTACAAAAGGACTTCCGTTTAATATAATCCACATTTTTTTGGATGCACGGATTTTGCATTAAAAGTACCTTTGTAAATAAGTCATTATGCTCTTTGTTACCTAATTATGAAAAATTGAGGTTGTAAAACACTCCATAAATGTTATACAAACTTTTTAGCTGGTACATTGAATGTTTTAAACCGTCAGTTTGTTGTTTTTTGGTATATTAGCGTTATATTTGATAAAAATATAAAATTCAGAAGTAATGTCAGTTAGCATCTGGAATGACGGGTGGTATGACAGATCTCCTAGGTTACCCCAACCAATTTTTGTAAGACTCTCTATTCGTCGAAAAATTTGTCAAAACAATTATTTTCTTACTTTTTTTTGGTTTAAGATTGTTCTTCGAATTCACGATGACGTAATGTCAAAAATATTAGTTTATATGTAATTAAAAATATACGGGACCGTTTTAATACAAGTAAAGCTATCATGATAGAGGATTTTAATCTTAGCTTTTATCGTAACATTGCACAAATGCATAAAAAATAGTACTTATTAAGATTAATTCAAAACAACAAAAAATTATCATATCTTTTGGTTTGTAGAGTTAATCGTAAAAAGTATTACTTTTTATGCCTTTGTACAATGTTTACATAACAGCTAAGATAAATCCCTCTTGATTGAAAGCTTTATTTGTATATTTAAATGATCCCATATATTTTTAATTACATAAAAACTAACATTTTTGACATGTCAGCTATGAATCGAAGCGCATCCTTAAGTAACTTTAAAGTCAGTTTAAATTAGCATAAAGTAACTTAAGTTATCAAAAAGTGTCTAAATTTTTATAGTTATTTCTGCGCGATATGTCATTTTTCAAATATTTTATAGGTTATGGCAGGTACAGGCAACTTAGAAATAATGCGACTAGTGCGCCATCTACGCCGAAGAGTAGGCGTGGCCTCAAGTGCTGTAGTGACATACGGTTCTCATTTAGCGATCCATATGGCTTTGGGACTTTTGTTTTTAGGAGGGGGAAGATATACTCTTTCTAATTCTCCCTCTAGTATTGCTGCACTGATTTGTGCTTTTTATCCAAAATTTCCTACGCATAGTAATGATAACAGGTAAGATTTCTGAAAAAATAAACATACTTTGGTACAATTTAAAAAAAAATCTTTTTTTTTTACATTTTTTAAATCTTAAAAAAAAAGCAAATATATTAATTTTCATGAATTTACGTTAAAGTCGAGTGAAAACAGTGTTTGTTATTTATTTAAGATGTTTTAGGGCTTCGAAATTTGTTTTTTATTGTGCAAACTAGCATTTCACCTCTAACTTTGGGGAAACTCAATGGATTGACTTCATTTTTTTTGCAAAACATTCAGAAATAAATTTAAATCACTAATAAAAACTAAAATTGCGCCGCTAGTCCTTCCTGAATTTTTTATACTCTTCGCAAACTGTAACTTGCTTATTATTAAATCTACAGAAAAAATCATTCTTATAAAAAATTAATAATAAATAAAATTTTGTAATAAAAAAAAATATTGCTCGCGCCCCTCCGAGCTTCCCCCCCCTTGTAGTCCCCCATTTTAAATATTTTTTTTTCATGCTTATTTTATAAGAAACAGAAAAAACGTTCATTATTTACTAAAATAAAAAAAAAATGCTCCCCCACTAGGCCCCCCAACTTGGAAAAATTTGTATCTCGCTTATTATTAAACATTTATATCAACATTTTTTTTTTAATTTGGTAAATAATGAATGTTGATTTTGTTCCTTAAAAAAATAAGCATAAAAAAAAATTACTTAACATTTGGGGGGTTATAAGAGGGCAGAGCTCGGAGGGGGCGGGCAATATTGTTTTTATTACAAAATTTTATTCTCTTTAATTTTTATAAGAATGATTTTTTCTGTGGACTTAATAATAAGCGAGATATAGTTTTCGAAGAGTATAAAAAATTCAGGAAGGACTAGCGGCGCCATTTTAGTTTTTATTAGTGATTTATATTTAATTCTAAACGTTTTACAAAAAAAATGAAGTCAATCCATTGAGTTTCCCCAAAGTTAGAGATTTTAAGGTTTTTCATGCTAGTTTGACGCCACTATAGGTACAATTTAAAAAAAAAATTCTTTTTTTTTTGGCCATTTTTCAAAACTTGAAAAAAAGGCAGAAATATTAAAATTTACGTTAAAGTCGAATGAAAACAGTGTTAAAATATTCAAGATGTATTTTGTGCTTCGGAATTTTTTTTTTTGTTGTGCAAAATAATAAAAATTTGGTAAGGTTTTTTGCAAAAAAAAAAACAAACTTCACACAATTTTTTTTTTCTTGTTTGCTTTTTTGAATTTTTTAGTACTTAAAAGAGCCTATTTTGTATGACAAATGTTAAATTTTGATCAAAATGTCACAATTTTAAATTAATATTTTATTTTTAAGATTTTTACCATTTCTAATTATACAGGGTGTCCCATTGATATAGTACACTGAGTTAACCACATATTCCTTGGACAAAAATAAGATAAAAAATTCCTATGAACATATATCCGATTTTGACTTTTTTTTAACTTACAGCCCCCCAAGAATCCCCACTATAAACACTTTTTTCAAAATTTTACAAGTGAGAAAATATTCCTAGTAATTAGATAAATCAAAAAGGTCTTATAAAATTTTTTGAAAAAATTATTCGTTTCGGAAATATTTCAAAAAACTGATTTTTCAGGGTTTTTTTAGAGGGCTAAAACTCACTAAGGGATCAAAATCGAACACATGTTTATATGAACTTTTTTTCTTATTTTTGTCCAAGGAATACGTGGTTAAATCAGTGTAATATATCAATGGGACACCCTGTATTGATTGATTTCATGCAGAAATAGCACTCTGTCAGTTGTTAATTTTCATTCCAAAAAATTAAACTTTGTTTAAAATTTAACATTTGTCATACAGAATAAGGCGCACTAAAACAAGGCAAAAATATTGAAAAATTAAAAGATTTATATTAAAAGTCATTAAAAACACTTAAAAATATTCAGTGTTGTGAGTTTTTTTTACCGATAAAAAAAATTTTTGATCGATCAATTTGGAAAAAAAACCTTTTTAATGAAGCGTATTCGTACAAAAAAGTTGGTTGGGGTAACCTAGGAGATCTGTCATACCACCCGTCGTTCCAGATGCTTACTGATATTACTTCTGAACTTTATATTTTTATCAAATATAACGCTAATATACCAAAAAACAACAAACTGCCGGTTTAAAACATTCTATGTACCATCTAAAAGGTTTGTATAACATTTACGGAGTGTTTTACAACTTCAATTTTTCATAATTAGTTAAAAAAGGACATATTGACTAATTTACAAAGGTACTTTGAATGCAAGATGCGTGCATCCAAAAAAATTTGGATTATTTTAAACATCACGAAAATTCTTTTGTAACTGAGTCATAATTTTCTTTTTTACCTAATTATGAAGAATTAAAGATGTAAAACACTCTTTAAATGTTATACAAACCTTTTAGATGGTACATTGAATATTTTGAACCGGCAGTTTGTTGTTTTTTGGTATATTAGAATTTGTTGTTGATATTAGAATTATATTTGATAAAAGTATAAAAAAGAGAAGTAATGTCAGTTAACATCTTGAATGACGAGTGGTATGACATATATCCTAGGTAACTTCAACCAGTTTTTGTACGAATACGCTTCATTCTAAAATAAAAGAAGCTTTTGACTGTCAATTTTGATTTATTTTAGTGGAAAATTATTTCAAATTAACAAAAAAAAATTTTTTATCGGCAAAAAACCAGTAAAATTGGTTTTTGACTGGTAAATTAACATCACTAAATGTCACTTTGACAATGAAGTAAAGGTATAGATTTAAGAAGGTGGAAGGGGAATAATGGGTGTTAAAGCTGGTCCAATTTAACGCAATTTTTGAATTAAATTTATTTTTTCGAAAAGTAGAGACTTGTGTAATTTAAAAATTTGCAAAACACAGCTTAGTAAGAGAAATCGAATAAGCAAATACAAATTTTTCAGAAAACAACGCACAT
The DNA here is from genome assembly GCA_963920755.1 of Cartodere bifasciata. NCBI lineage: Eukaryota > Metazoa > Arthropoda > Insecta > Coleoptera > Latridiidae > Cartodere > Cartodere bifasciata. The sequence goes on along the minus strand of OY987194.1, from coordinate 654,580 downwards.
TTTTTCATTTGAATTAAAAAAAAGCTGTAAATAAAGTGGACTTTAAAGTCAATTTTAGTCAATCCAATAACTAAAGTCGACTTAAAAGTCCACTCTATCTAAAAAGCACTTTAACAAAAAATAAAAATAATTCTTTTTTTTTCTTTTAGGTATCATTTACAAGCTTTTAGGCATTTATACGTTTTGGCTGTAGAACCAAGATTATTAATTCCCAGGTCTATTTTAATAAACAAAAGTTGTTATGCAAATCTGACAATTGTAAAACTAGATGGAACAAAAATGGATATTAGGGGACCTGGAATGATTCCTAGTTTGGAATCATTATTTAAAGTTTCTGTAAATGACGAAAGATTTTGGCCTGTTGTTTTTGAAAGAGGTCGAAATTGGGAAATATTGGAGTAAGTTTTTTCTATTTGTGTTATTTTAAAAAAATGTTTTTTAAAATTATTTTTAGACATTTTTTATTGTGATTTTTTATGTTAAATTTTATTAAATAACTTTTAAAACAAAAGAAATCTTTTTTAGCACGCATCCAAGTTTGGAAAATTAGCCTCCCAATGGCGAATTTTCCAATTGACAAGTTCTAAAAAAACGTCTTATAAAACAAGTTTTTTTATACTATTTTTCATATTTGCTGTATTTAATCTATTAAAAAGCATTTTTAATTTTAATTAAAAATTCAAATTTTATTGTCATTGGATTGGTAACATTGACATTTTGAAACAAAAACTAAATTTAGGTCAGACATGTTGAATAATGACATTTGTAAACTTTACTCACTTAATACTGAATGAATAGGCGTTTTTAAGAAAATGTAACCGTTGATATCGTTTCTACAATTCTTCTAATTATTCTCTTTAGTCTCTACAAAAAAACTATGTCCCCTTATAGTTTATAATAGTCAAATTTGTAAATAAAAAGTACCTTGCAAGAGAAGAATTCATCTTTTTGCATCTGAAAAACTAACTCAAACAAATAAAATTATTTTGGGTTTAATAATGAAGCAATTTGGCGAGCTTAAAAAACCAAATTTCGAGTTTTATAATGTACTTATTATAGAATGCAAATATAAAGAGTACTTTAAAGAATTATAACAAACAAAAAATAATATAAAAAAACTCTTTTTATAAGAATTTTTTTTAATTTATGGCAAAAAAATAGTTGTAATCTTAGAAAATATAGGAAAAAATGCATACTTACCTGCCTAATTTTCTATAATGAAATATCTTTTAGTTTTAAAAGTTTTATTTTTAAAACAGTATAAAAAAAGCAATTTTTTCTAATTTTTTTTTAACAGGCAAATTCTTTTAAAAATAATTTACCTTACTGCAAGTTTGAAATGGTCACAATTATTGGTCTAAGAAAAATAAAGCCAATAAGTTGAACTATTTCTGCAAAATGCCTTTCTGTTTTCTTTTTTTACAACAAATTCTTAAAAACAAACCAACGAATTTGTCCTAAATTTTTTATAACCTTTGAGTAGGAAATAGAAATACCTTTAAAATGAGGTGTCACATGAACCATATTTTCATTCAAAAACACAAAAAAAAATTTTTGCCCCTTGTGCAAAAGTAAAAAAAAACTAGGATGGGCAGAAGTCGGAATGGGTAGAAGTCGAAACGCGTAGAAGTTACTCTTCGCAAATGAGTAGCTCGAGTAGAACTCGGATTCGGTGAAAGTGCGATTTTATATTTTTTAAATCAAAGCTAAATTAATTTGTTATATAATTGCTACACATTCTATAGAATACTCTTCGCAAGAAACAATTATAAGATAATAGTTTTTAAAATAAAACAATTTTTTTTTATTTATCTGCGAAGAGTGCAAACTATTAACAGAAAACACGAAGAATTTCGTTAACGAAGAGGATAAACGTCAGTTTTGACGTTTAACATATTTGAGGTTATTTGTTTTGACAGCCTGCTTTTGTTTTTTTGGTTGAAATATTTTTGTCGTGGCCTTCTTGACTGAATTGTGACGCGATTTGGACTTAGAAGATTTTTGCTACTAAAATCATTAATTTTTTGTTTTTTTAACCTCACTGTCTACATTTACATAAAACGAACAAACATTTTTAATAGAAAATTAAATTTTCATTAATTTTGTAAAGAATATTTTTTTTGTAGATTGGATAATAACGGACATAGGAGGTTTTTTTGTGCTGGGGGGTAATTGGGGGGTCGGACAAAAAAACAAACGAATACTTTTTTGTAAAGAATTAAATTTCCTATATTTTATGTCGAATAATTTTTTTTGTAAATTTAATAATAGTCGAGCTACAATTTTTTTTTCATTTGGGGGGCTTAAAAGGGGGCTTTGTAGTAATCAGATTCTTGCCAAAAACAATAGGGTTCTTCCTCTTATAGGGATCGATTTTTCCTTAAAATTTGAGTTTAATATCGCTTTTGGTTTTTGAGATAGCGTGACCACAAGAAACGTGACAGACAGACAGACAGACGGACGGACAAAAAATGAAAATCTTAAAAAGTCACGAAACGCACGAATCTGCATTTTTGCTCTACGACGAAAATTGACGATTTTAGGATTTTCTGATCGATTGCAATATACTCTTGCGAAGAGTATAATAATTTTGTGTTGTCAAAAATTAGTGTTTTTTTAAACAATTATTTAAAATTATTTAGTATTTAGTAAATATCACAAACCGATCAAAGTTATCGCCCAAAAAAGTTCCTCTTATTATTTCAAAAAGGGGTCAACCGATTTTAATTTTTTTAATGCCATCGTAAAGCTTATTTTTTTCTTTTTCAAATGAGGTATCGCAATAGGGGTTGTAATTTAAAAATTGTAGCTTCGGGTTGTAGGGTGACAAAGGGTTAAAGAAAAAAAACAAATTTTATATTTTTTAGATGTCCCCCTCTGTAACTAAATTGACCTGTTTTTTCTTAAAAATATATTTGCTATACTAAGAAAATTATAGGGGGTGTCTAATCCTCAATTGAACACACTGTAGAACGCAAGTATAAAAAATACTTTGAAGAGAAACAAAAAAAAATCTTTTATGGATAATTTTTTTTAATTTTATAGCAAAAAATAGCTGTGTAATCATACAATATTTAAAAAAAATGCATACCTACTTACCTAATATTTTTGAAGAATACATCTTTTAGTTTTAAAGTTTAATTTTTAAGACAGTATATTCGAAAGCATTTATTTTTTTTTCTAATTTTTCTTCTTTATAGGAAAATTCTATCAACAACTGGTTACATTGAAGTCAAAATGAGAAAGGGTTGTCTCAGTTACACAAAAGATAAATTTGGGCATCATAGTGAACTTTCAAGAACTCTTAATCATTCAAAAGTCGTTCCTTGGGACACTTCGACAACGAGTATTACAACTTTTTCGGCTAATAAATCTATCAAGTATTTTTGTGATAATATTTTGGGAATGGAAGAGGAAAATTATGATTTTACTAATGGAGAAAAGAGACTTCGACAGCTTTTGACTAAAATTATGTATGAAGCTGTTATTAAGGATAAGATGATTATTATTCCGGCTTTTATTAGTCTGCTACAGGTAATTTTTTTCTGTTTTAAAAAAAAGGGGAATTTTTACAAGTTTCTGATAAAAATTCAAAAATAATTAAATTGCATAAATATCATATTTTGAACTTCAATAATTTATACAGGGTGTTATTTTGTCGACTTTACTAGCGTTTTGCTCAGTTATGTGCAGTTCGATTTTCATGAAAATTTCTGAAGTGACCATTTAAGAACTGTGCTTGCGACTGGTAAATACAAAATTTTAATTGGTTTATTACTTTTGCAGAAAAAGACAGTCATTACCTTTTTCTTACATTTTTCTGCTAATATTTTTTTTTTACAAAAAAGCTTTATTATTTCACATTTAAATTAGTTCTTACATATTAATTAAGAATCTCCGTTGTTTTAGAATAAATTCATAAAGTTTCTTAAAATGCCTGGCTAAAATGGTTCTTTTTTTTTATTAAGGCAGGTGTTGAATTTGTGTTGCTATTATGACAATAAACTTATATTTATTTATGACAATCATTTTTTTGACGTTATCAACAATAAATCACGATTGTCATAATTTGTCAACACAATAAGAACACAGAAATGTTTTAAATCTGTAGCCCACTTACCTAAGATAATTAATAAACAAAGACTAAATCAGCCGACTATGTTAGAAAAACGTATTAAATTAATTAAATCGATTATGAAGCAATGGTAAGGTTAATTAAAAATGTAAAAAATGATTTGTACGTAAAATAATCCAGATTTTCCGAAAAATAATAATTATTAACATAAAAAAAATCAATGAGTATTATGGTTACTGTCATTTTCTGCAAAACCAGTAAAGCAATTAAAATATTGTATTTACCAGTCGCAAGTAAAGGTCTTAAATGGTCACTTCAGAAATTTTCATGGAAATCGAATTGCACACAGCTGAGCAAAACGCTAGTTAAGTCTACAAAATAACACTCTGTATATCTAAATATTTTACTAAGAATTAATCAGCGAATAAAAAATTTCGTAAAATTGAGTAAATTGCCTTCAATTTTTTTTTGATGAAAATTATGTTTTCTTATAAATTTTTTTTTCAGCTTGTTAAAGATTTAAATACAAATCCAAGTTCAATCTCCCTTTGGCAATTTAAACTTTTAATGCTCCAACAAGATATGGATCTACCAATTCAAAAATTGATATCATCTGAAATATTAATTTCTTTAGAACAGGAAATGTGTCAAATTTTCTCATCGTGGGAAAATGATCTGCTACCATTTTTGAAACAGTTTTTGGAAGGTACTTTTAGTTTTAATTTAAATCAGAATCAAAATAGTGATGTTCAAAAATTAGCAACTTTTTGTACATTTTATGATATTCCGTATAATAGTAAAATATCGCATGCAAATTATTTGGAAATAGCTACAAAAGTTGGTAATTTGTCAAATAGGAATGTAAGTAAGATATTAGAAATATTAAACAAATGATTTTAAACCCCTTTTAAAATGTTTTGTACTTGATATTAAAATAAATATTTTAAAAATCCATTTTTAACTGTTTTTGTGGAAAAAAAGAGATTTTAAATAAATTAGTAACACAAATTTATTAAAACATACTTTAGAATTAACAACAAATTTTACAAAACTTCTCCATGTAGACAAGAACATTATTATATTTTTTATTTTTATTTTATTATTTAGCCTATTATCCAGAAGTCGAAAAGTGTTGCTTATAAAAACAGAAAAAAACTAGAGCGGGTTAGGTGAGTGGATAGATTAGGTCAGTGGATAGGTTAGATTATTGAGCCTGTTAGAGTTTTTTTTTATAAAATGCCGACATTTAATAGGATACTCCTCGCAGTAGGTAATCAGAGAATAATAAAATTAAAAAAAAACAATAATTTTTTAATATTATCAAAAAAACTCTGCGAAGAGGTTAAACTATTAACTCTTCTATAGAAAAAACATTTATTTGCGAAAAGCATAAATAGGTATCAATTCTGACAATGGCGTTTAGGATTTACTTTGGCTTTGGAAGGATGTTTTTGTTTCAATTTTTTTTGCAAAGCCACCTTGACCGAACCTAGACTTAAGTGACTTAGAGCTTTTTAATCACCAAAAACCTTTATTTTGACCTTTTTTGTCTTAAAAACTTCACAAAAAAAAAAACAAAAAATATTTTTTAATACAAAATTTAATTTCCTTTCATTTTTATGACCTAAGTTTTTTTTGTAAATTGAAAAATAACGAAGATACGGCTTTTTTTTAAATGGGGGGCTTATGTGGGGCCGGACAAAAAAAACTTAAATATACTTTTAGTAGAGAATTAAGAGGGCTTTAAAGTTACCAGAAAAAAAATTCTGTAATTTTTATGATAACTGAAATATGAATTTTTTCTCACTTGGGGGGTGCCGCAGCCCCCCTTATTATTTTCCGATTTCTTTCAAAAACAATAGGGATCTAGATTTTAATGAGAACGATTTTTCCTGAAAATTTGAACTTGATGGGATCTTTGGTACTCAAGTTAGAGTGTCTACAAAAAACGTGACAGACGGACAGACGGACAGACGGACGGACGGACGGACAGACGGACGGACGGACGGACGGATTTTTTGAAAGTTGTTCAAAATTCGATGAAACGCACGAATCTGCAAGAATTTTTGCTCTACGACGATTTTTGACGATTTTAGAATTTTCAAAACAATCACAATATACTCCTCGTTTTTGACTTTGTCTGCGAGGAGTATAATAATACCCTAAGCAACTATGTAGTTAAAAGTATGTATGTCACTAATAGAACAGAAATACACTTTTAAAATGTCTATTAAATTAATATTAAATAATTTTAAAATTATTTTTTGGGAGTTGTTTTAAAATTATTGTAGCTCTACAATTAAATAGGGAACATTAACGTAAAAGATTTTGACGAATGTTGCATTTTAGCTAAACATTTTTTAATTACTTTTTGTAACTTATGGTCCTTTTTGATTTTGAATGGTTTTATGAAAAAAATTTAGATAGGTGCCAGTGGTATTTGACCATGATTTTTACCAGGTATTAATACGGTATTTCGATCCCCCCATTTTAAAGGTGGTCATTTTCTTAATTAAAAAAAAAGAGCTTTTTCGATGTTTTTTTGAAAATTTAAAATCGCATATTTAGTATAAATTAATAAAAAAAAAATCTATTTAAAATGATTTTTATCAAAACTACGTTCTTGAGATTGGGTCCATAAAAGAAGTGTAACATACAGACGAACGGACGGACGGATTTTTTAAAAGTTGTTTAAAATTCGATGAAACGCACGAATCTGCAAGAATTTTTGCTCTACGACGAAAAATAACAATTTTAAGATTGAGCTGATCAAATTTATAATACTCTTCGAATTTGTCTGCAAAGAGTATAATAACAGGTGACTTTATGTTTTTTCGTACAAGTAACAATTAAAAATACTAAAATAGTAAAATAACATAAAAAAAATAGTAACATTAAGTATTTTTTTTATTTTTCATTGAATAAGTTTTTTAGGTCTAATACCTCATTTGACCGTATTAATACCAAAAATTTTGACCCGTCAAAAACTTTTTGGTCAAAAGCACAACTCTAAAAAAATTAAACTAAATTAAGAATTAATCTCGGAATTAATTAAAGAAAATTACGACTGCTCATTGGCCCATCACACATTGACATTAACGTGTCTCAAATGTCAATGTCATACAACGATTAAATTAATTCTTAATTTAGTTTAATTTTTTAAATTAAAACTTCCTGAATGTACCATTTAATTAATATTAATAAAACATTCTGGTCAAACAAATTAATTTTTTTTTTAACAATTAAAAATCTTGCAATATTTTTTGTAATAAAATTTGGTATGCAGGGATTTGATATCTCTGGGAGTGATAACAATAAACCTTATTTTTCTTGTGTTGTAGTTGTAGTGCACATAAGTTTTTTACTTATTCTGCAAGGTGTAAAACTTGCAGAAAATGAAAATGGGACATTATATTTTTGTAATTAAAAATTAAGTATGTGAAAGAAAGATTTTCTGAAGAGTTGTTTTGTTGTTTAAATGTTAAATGCGTGTTTTGGAATGTACATTCCTAATGTGCTGGGTTAAATTATATTTCTTTACACTGGCATATGTACAGTGTATACATGTAAATGGTTTAGGTTGACCATTATGTGTATATTGATGTTCTATGAGATGCGGCTTTTGATTAAAACCCTTGTTACATGTGGTACATTTAAATCTATATGTAGATGTATGTATACTACGTATATGTAGAGTTAGATGTGATTTAACGGTAGAAGTATATGCACATTGTGTACATTTATGTATAATGTCCCTTGTATGCATCACATTTATATGTACCTTTAAATGATATTTATATGCAGTACTATAAGTACATAGATGACATTTATGTATGTTATCTTGTAAGGTATTATGTTTACTAGCCACATGTAACACTAAAGCATCATTATGATGGTACCCCTTACCACATATGTTACATATAAATACATATACATCACTATGTATCCTCTTATGTTTAGTTAAGCTACTTTTACACTTTGTTGTATGTTGACACACATTACATTTATATATCCTCCCTCCTATATTATGTATCACACTTAAATGATAATCTAGACTCCCCTTACTGCTATATTTCTTATTACATTCATAACATGACCATACTTTTCTATTATCTACATTCTCCTTATTACCATCCACTTCATCTCTATCATCTTTACTTTTGTTATTCCTTTTTCTAAAATCAAAAATAATTATTTTTTAGTTTAAAACCAGAACAAAATTATTGCTATTTACTATTCTGCATATTTTTGTGCATCATCTTACCTCTTTTTTATCAGTTTTATTCTTTCTCCGCAATTAATTTCGTGTTTTGTAAGAAAGTTCTTATCTCCAACACTAACCCCACAATACTGACACTTGTACAACATTTTCGGTACCGTCTTCTTTCTGTCCGGACATCTAGGTTCATGTTTCTCAAAAAACACTTTATCACATATTCCCATATTACAATGCTTACAGAAATATATTCCATCTTCAATAACTTCAGTATTAGGTGTCAAATAACCATCAATTACTGCCGTATCTTTTATATTGTTAGTTTTAGTAGAAGATGTAAAATATTTTTTAGTATCTATACTATCTTTTATATCGTTAGTTTTAGACTTAAAGTATCCATCAGTATCAATACCAAGCTGTTCTGCAAAAGTTTTACCATAGTAGACCAGTAATTCTTCACCTAAAAATCATCACATACAATTTTTAAAATTTCATTATTTTTATCTTAAAAAATACCTGAAAAAATTAAAAATCTTAAGAAATTGCTAATTTTAGAGAAAAATATTAAAGTTACCTGCTTTAATATTCCGAGAAGCACGATAATATAATTCCCCTTTGTATTGAAAAGCGACCAAATTCTGCTCTTCATAGTGTCTCGCACAATTAACATACCTTAAAAAAAATATCCCTAAATTCTTATACTTACTTAAAATACACCATAAAAACAACAAAATGATTAAAAAAGTACCTAAGCCAATTAGAATTCTTCGTATCCTGTGCATCAATTAAATATCCATTTCGGAGCTTCCAGGCATATCCCTGAGTACTCTCTACTCTTGTCTTTAGTCCTTCATAAGGTCCAACCTTGAGCCTCTTCAACAAGTCTCTCTTAGCAAAGACTCCGTACCCATGTATAGATGATGGTTTTATTTCCAGAAAGGCAGTAGGTAGAGTCTTCATAGCTCTATCTGGTACTCCTTTCTTTACTTTAGTATCCCTTAACATTATGAGGAGGCCACATCGACGGCAAAAGTCAGGTGTTGCCACTTTACATCTATCGCAGTATACATACTCATCTTCTGTTGGTTCCTGCCTTTCAAAGTAATCCACACGCTGCAGACTACTCCTTTTAGGGTAACGACATCCCCCATCTACGATTACAACAAGTTATGTATATTTAACATATAGACAAATAGGGAGAGCCACCAATGGCACCACAAGTGCCAAACAAACCCTTCAAGTTTATTAAAACTATACCATAGATTGACCGAGCCTAGACTTACGGGACTTTTTTGTCACCAAAACTCTCTTTTGGCCGTATTTGCCTTATGAACAAAAAAAAACAAAAATAAACGAAAAATACATTTTGATACAGAATTTAATTTTTTTTGTAAATTCAAGAATATTAAAGATACGGCTTTTTTTTACTTGGAGGGGGGCTTATGTGGGGTCGGACAAAAAAAAACTTAGATATACTTTTTGTAAAGAATTAAAAGGGCTTTAATAGTACCTAAAAAATTTTTTTGTAAATTTTATGATAATTGACTTATGATTCTTTTTTTAGTTTGGGAGAGCCGGAACCCCTTTGTTATCATCCGATTTTTTCAAACAACAAACTTAACCTAGAATTTAATAAGAACGATTTTTACTAAAAATTTGAACATAATTGGACGTTTTGTTTTTAAGTTATCGTGTTTACAACAAACGTGACAAAGTTCAGACAGACAGACGGATTTTTTACAATGTACTCTTCGTTTTTGACTTCGTTTGCGAGGAGTATAATAACGACCATGTATTTATATAAAAAAAATCGAAAAACTGACAATAAGCTTCTAGGGAGTTATATGTGAAGAATAGGCCAAAAACGTTTTATATGTTTCCTTGTTACTTGCGACAGTTTTACAGTGACAACACCACTTATCTTTAAAAAAAAATCGGTACAATCCTAATTTTGAAAGGCAAAGGTGGTGCCCCCTATTTGCCAGTTTGCAAAATATAAAAGACAACCCTCTTACGATGGTTTTCGGAATTTGTCTTTTGTAATGATTTTTTATAACAAAAAAACACGATACTAATAGTACAGTCAATCCGTATGTGGACATCAACAAAATTCCTGGTAGGGACGCCTTTTTTATATGATGTAACTGGATGTCCAAAGAGTAAAACCCCAAATTGGCGTATATCTACCTGCTGAAGAAACGGAGTTGTGGCCCCCCAAAGGGCCCCCTTTAATTCATCACGGTAGAACTGCACCAAGTTTTGCAAATAGATGTCAAATAAGGTTTTAAAAAGATTTTTATAAAATAAAAATCTATAAAAAAATTCCTTCACCCCCTAAATAGCCCCCAAAGAGTAATAACCAATCACGTTAGATTTACACCAAATTTTGCAGATAGATGTAAAATGAGATGCTAAAAAATATTTGTTTATAACTTTTTTTGAAAAAAAAATTAAATGCCCCTCTTAAAAGGCCCCTTCGTTTAAGGGGCGAAGGAATTATTTTCTGAAAAAAAATTATAAGGAAATATTTTTGAGCATCTTATTATGCATCTATCTGCAAAATTTGGTGTAAATCCAACGTGATTGGTTATTACTCTTTGGGGGCTATTTAGGGGGTGAAGGAATTTTTTTATAGATTTTTATTTTATAAAAATCTTTTTAAAACCTTATTTGACATCTATTTGCAAAACTTGGTGCAGTTCTACCGTGATGAATTAAAGGGGGCCCTTTGGGGGGCCATAACTCCGTTTCTTCAACAGGTAGATATACGCCAATTTGGGGTTTTACTCTTTGGACATCCAGTTACATCATATAAAAAAGGCGGCCCTACCAGGAATTTTGTCGATGTAGCCCCCTTATTTAGGACAGATTGACTGTAGTATAAAAGCAGTTTTGGTAAACGATGCTCTTACCTTTTGGTTGTTCATTAACTTCGTCATTATTCTCCTTACAATTCTGCTTTTCCTCAACCCCTTTAGCAACTTTAACCCTTGCTCTGTATCCACTATCATTATTACCACTGCTACTTCGAGTCTTACGACTTGCTTTACTAATAGGGGGCGCAGTCGGTTTTTTAAATAGATGTTCATCTGGATCTGAGGGGCTTTCTTCTTCTTCCTCTTCCCTCTGACTCATAAAGTCGGGAATAACCAATGGAGCTAATCCTAAGATTTATTTAAAGAAATGTATACACCCAAATTTTGTTTAAGAGCATTTTATGGGGTAAAAAAGCTGTGCTGTCGTCAAAAAGACCTTGGAATTAAATTAAGGCAATTTTATCATGATCCGAAATAATTATTAATGTAAAAAGAAATTAAGAATTTTCTGCTAAGAGACTAAGTGAACATTTTTATAAAAACATGTCCAAAACCCTATTTTGATATTTTTTGTTACGGTTAAAATCTGAACCGAGAGACTTGCCTACGGTGTAAAAAAACAACCTATATATTTACCTATATCCACCATTTTTCTGTAACTAATGTACATTTTTTTATGCCGAAATATTTCAAAATCAGACATATCGCTCCATATTTCATCTGTGTACTGTTCCCGCAAGAATTCCAGCACCGCATTTTCATCATTTATATCCACCTTCATTTTAAAAACCTCGCATAAACCTAAACAGCAACATAAAACCCCTAAATCGACTTAAAAATACACGCAAAACGCTTGGCGTATACCTCTGAATTTTGGTCACAAATTACAGCCTTAAAAAAATGGACTCGCATGATTTTTATACTTCCAACGAAAAAGCAAGTTCTAAGTTACAAAAAAATGTTATATTTACCTGTTTAGCTGCAATTTTTCCGATAATATTGGCAAAATAAATCAGTTTTACAAGCGTCACTAGGCAAGTACTAAAACGCCACCAAACAAGAACGAAACAATTGAATAAAATCAACAAGGCGCCGATTAGTCATAATAGCGTCTTTTTAATACCTTAATTTGGTGATTTTTTGATTTAAAAACGTGAAATTAGTTGCTTTATGTTGTTTTAATAATTTTATTTTAATGTTTATTGCCAGGGTGGCCACTCTACCTGGAAAACCTGGAAAGTCAGGGAAAGTCAGGGAATCGTAAAAGTGCCTAATAAAGTCAGGGAAAGTCAGGGAATTAATCAAATTTTAAGAAAATGTCAGGGAAAATATATGTTTAGTCAGGGAAAAATTTTCACTCATTCTTTTCTGCAAAATTATTTTACAAAAAAAAATAACCTAGAAAAATTTGATAATTTGTAAATCTTAAAAAAATCAGGGAAAGTCAGGGAAAAGTAAAAAAAAAAGTCAGGGAAAGTCAGGGAATCCAATAATTAACTTTCAGTGGCCACCCTGATTGCTAAAACTTATTGTTTTATTCAGGAAATTAGTTAAAAGATTAAAAAAAGTTCTATTTTGATTGAAACAACGGAAGCGTTTGCGGACGACTACTGTCAGATTTGTTTAATTTTTAGCGGGAAGCCACCTTCTCGAAAGTATAACATAACCTCACAATTAAGAAAAATTATGTTTTCTCCTTGAATTTGGTGTAAATTGTGAAAGTAATTAAGGTTTTCGAGGTGATTCTACATTCAAGCGGTTCAAATATGTCAAGATGAAGTACCTTAAGGCTTTGCACTCAAGAAAAAAACTATTAAAGCTGTTTAAAACGCAAGAATTGGATAAATGTTGTTGTTTGTGATTGATTGTCCAAAAATCTTAATTCTTGGCAATAATACACGTATTTCTATGCAATAATAAGAAATAATTTAGTCTCAAGATGCAAGAAGAAGTTACATTATGGAAATATACCAGTCCTACTTGGCCTAAGACTTTAAAATGTCTGCTTTTATGACAATTTGTGAACATTTTGGATTTTTTTTAAATTGCTGCCATTTGAAAGAAAAGGTAATTATGACTGCATTTATTTTTCAGCTTTTGGTTAAGGCTAGAGATTCAAATTAACGATTTCAAAGATCTGTGCTTCTTAAAGCTCGTTTAAGTCATCTCCGTTGAGCTTCCGTCAATTCTACTAAATAACACATCTACATGAGGGCCCCATCCTATATTAAAACTGAATGTAGTTTTGAAAACTAGAAAAATAGGGCTACAAACGTATTACGGTTTTATTTAAATCGGTTTTTTCTTTATGTCAAAAATTTGACTTCAAAAAGCAAAGATATTATAATTTGTGTCAACACAAAGAAATAACCGATTTAAATGAAACCACAATACGTTTGTAGCCCTATTTTTGTAGTTTTAAAAACTACATTTAGTTTGAATATAGGATGAGGCCTTCATGTAGATGTGCTATTTAGTAGAATTGACTGGAGCTCACGGAGATGACTTATACGAACTTCTAGGAGCACAGATCTTGAAAACTGTGAATTTGAATCTCTAGCCTTAATGTAAACTTTTGAGTGTTTAATCTAGTGATGTTAATTTACCGGTCAACAACGTGGTTAGCTTAATTGACCGGTTTTTTTACTGGTAAAAAAACCGGTCAAATATGATTTATTTTATTATTCGAAAAAAAAAAATTATTTTGGCTAGACGATTCTAATTAATGACCATAATAACCTGAAATTGTTTTGCCTTTTTTTACCAAAATTTGTAAGAAATCTTTAAAATTGAATAAGTTTGCTATACATTTGTCTGCATAATTATACTCTTCGCAGACAAAGTCGAAGAGTATTATAAATTCGATCGGGCCAAACCTAAAATCCAAGCTAAAATCGATATCGTCGTAGAGCAAAAATTCTTGCAGATTCTTGCGTTTCATCGAATTTTTAATTATTAAACTGGGTTTAGTTCGACAAATTAATTTTAATGATTTAATTTCTCAATATCGATTTTTTTTTCATGTTTTTGTTTAGTTTTTTAAACTAATTAAAGTTATACCACATGCCTTGCTTTTCAATAATAACAATGTAGTACCGCGCAGGCGGTGCAGTAGCCACTAGATTCAAAGACAAAGTTAAAAATCTCTATGGTTTAACCCTGTCCAATGCGTCATGCTGTCAAATCTTCATTACGCGTTCTAGTGTGGTGCCATTAGGTTCTATTAGTAATTTAGTCATGTTTTTTGATATGAATGATATGGAAGATCTCGAAATGTTAGAGAGTGAAAATGAACTGCAAGACGAGATGGAGGAACAAGTTCAACAACAAAATAATGAGGTTCAATTCGTGGGTAAGGATTTTTTGTGGTTGTTAGGTTAACAAAGTGTTGCGTATCCCGCCAAAAAGTAAAGAGCGATTTGCTCCAAGTTTTAAGACTTGATGACCCATTTTCCTGTTTATTAAGCAGAGGCAATCGTTTAATATTGGTTCGCTCCAAGTAATAACTTGATGACATGTTAAATCTTTTCCTGCATATTAAGCAGAGGCGATCGTTTAATATTGGTTCGCTCCAAGTAGTAACTTGTTGACATGTTAAATCTTTTCCTGCATATTAAGCAGAGGCGATCGTTTAATATTGGTTCGCTCCAAGTAATAACTTGATGACATGTTAAATCTTTTCCTGCATATTAAGCAGAGGCGATCGTTTAATATTGGTTCGCTTGTAACGTTTAAAAAAAGTTACGTCCTCAACGTTACTGTAGGAAAATACCTATGACCTTGGCTAAGACACCTTTGGTATAAATCAAAAAGGTACTTACCTATCTGAGTGTCAAATCAGGTACCACGGTTAGTTCTGCCGGAGAGTGGGTGGATTCCAACAAAATAAAGGGGTAGTAAATGGGCGCCAGTCAAGAGATTGACCGCTAGTACCCAAAATGTTAATAAGTTAACCCTCAAGACACGTTAACTTATTTATTTGACTCATTAAAACTCTCAGATAAATTGTACTAAATAATTGGATTTATTAGTAAAGTTGTTCATAAAAATAATTGAAATTGAATTAGCAACAAAAAGGCTAAGTGTTGTGAAATAGTTATATCAAAATTAAATCAGCATATTTGAAATGAAATACAGTATGCATATATAAATCGTTCTTAAAATTAAACCTTTGCGCATAGAACAACCAATTAAGGATGTCGGTCTAAAATATGTTTGGATCCAAATATATAATTGCCGAGGTAAATATTAAATTTACCAACCACGAGCAATACAAAGCTAAATTATTTATAATTATTAAATCATTGCATAAAATAATAAATGCAATAAAACAAAATGACTCAAAATGTTAAATATTAACGCACAATGTGCCATAATAAACCCGAATAATATCATAAATTAAAAGATCTGACCTTTACTGCTGAAGACGGAAGATTGCTGCAAATGGGGTAACACACAGCATGCCTGATTGGAAAATTGAACATCAACGGTACTTCATTGGAAACAGCAAGCAGCGGATAAAGTGGAAAACCTCATATTAAAATGTTGAATTACATCGGTATGGTCATAGTGCCAAGGGCAAAATAGAAGAAGGAAGAATTATGGCAGAGAAAATGCCCCCATATCGGATTTCCCTACGTTAAAGAAAACGTGTGTTAATGGCTGCTCTTGAATCTCAAAGGAAAATTCAACTTTTAAGTATAGAATAAAATCCTTACCTTTAAAAAGGGAAATATCCGTTTAAAACAATTATTTAATATTCAGCACTCATTTTGGCAGAAGAATTAATTATCAACACATTATGATTACTCTCATAAATTACGATGAAATTAAAATTCACTGTAAGATGTTCATTGTGAAGCCGCCAAAACTATACAAGGATGAGAATCGATTTTTATTGATACAGGAAATCGATTATTTGCGCACAAGTCCGAATTCCATTAGTTGTCCTAATTTTGCATTAGACTATCTTTCGGCTGTCAATTAAAACGATGAGGAAAATGCGAAATATCGCAGAAGAAAAAGATAGAAAACAACTCAAGTGATTCTTCGCGCAACAGCTGGACATATGACGTCACGTAAATACATAACCCACAATAAATAATTATAATTGCATTAATATTAAGTAATTACTTATTTATTTCACTTGTTATCCAAACTTCAAGTATTTACGAAACCAGAAGAAACGGAAAACCAATGCAGAAAGTCAATTACTGCTTAAATAATGCAAAAATAACAGGTAATAGATAACTTTTAGCTTTGAAAGGTACATGTTAATATGTTTATTTTTCAGCTGGATATTTTCACGGTTAATATTATATTTACGTCTAATTTAACCAATGATTTGAGAAAAGAAACTGAAACTCTACTTTTTCTTAGAACAAGCAGGTATAAGTACATATTAAATTATTACCACTTTATTGCTAATTTACTTTTAGGTTACCTGAACTTTTGTACCTATTTGAGACGCAACGCTTACAATGAATCAATGTGATACTTAAATATTATGCTAAAAATGGATTTACATATGCATTCTATAACTAATTATGACTTTAAGAACTTGCTGATGAATGTTTACTTTGTGAAACAAATAACTATTGGCATATTTATTGGAAAAACTGTATTTTACACTGGTACTTTTATTAAAACACATCTAAGTATGTACCCTCTTATTATTTATATCAAAGGATGTCTTAGCGCAAAAATAAACCCGTTACACGCTCCAAGTAATAACTTGATGACATGTTAAATCTTTTCCTGATGCATATTAAGCAGAGGCGATCGTTTAATATTGGTTCGCTCCAAGTAATAACTTGATGACATGTTAAATCTTTTCCTGCATATTAAGCAGAGGCGATCGTTTAATATTGGTTCGCTCCAAGTAATAACTTGATGACATGTTAAATCTTTTCCTGCATATTAAGCAGAGGCGATCGTTTAATATTGGTTCGCTCCAAGTAATAACTTGATGTCATTTTAAATCCTGTACGTTCATACAGAGGCGACCGTTAATAAACAAAAATATCCCACTGTGGAATTATGCCGATTAGCAGCTCCATTGTTAAATACTGAATTGAAAGGGTTGTTGAACCTGAATGTAGTCCTAAGGGATGACCATTTTGCGGATTTGCAAAATTTGGTAGGCGTCTCTATGAGCGCGTTAGACGCTGTCATATCCCCAATTTTGGAGGGGAAAGAGTGGAATGAGATGCAATCACTTGAGAATTTGTGCGATGTGGGAAAGCTTTTAGCACACACATTTTGTGAATTAACAAAAACGAGGAAAAGTTTTCTAAATCCCAACATTAAGAACGAGGTTTTAAAGAACACAGTTGAGACTGCGAAAGCGGGAGTTTATCTTTATGGAGACAACCTAACCGAAAAAAAAAAACATAAGGCCCTGACTAAAATTACTGCGGAGTTTAAGGGAAATGTCTCTGGAAATTCCGGTCATTTAAACTACCAGCGCCCATTCCAGGGAATGGGCAGAAAACCAGCAGTACAACGTCGGCAATTTTTCAAAAATCAAAATTATACTCCCAATCAGGGCCGTCAGGGACCCAAACCCTATCAGAATTACCGACAGAGAAACACGGGTCAATACTTTCCCAGAGCAAAACCATACCAACGCTCTTATCAAAATCAGAAATACAACCAGGAAAATCAACAACCAAAGAAAAATTGGAATTAAATGTAAGTGTTAAATCGGCAGGACGTTTGAAATTGTTTATTCATAAGTGGAAACAACTGACATCTGATTCCTTTATTTTAGAGTGTATACAGTATAACAGGTTATAAAATTCCAATTAGTGAGAGTTGTTTTAGTGCCGTTAGGTCAGTTAGGCATAAGAGCTGGTCAGCCAAGGATGAATTTATATTGAATTGTGAAGTTTCAAAACTTTTGAAGGGGGGGGCCATTGAAAAATGTAGTAACACCCCAGGTCAATTTTTATCGTCGTATTTTCTGGTGCCGAAACCTGACGGTTCACAAAGATTCATTTTGAATTTAAAAAATTTGAATAAATTTTTATATCCTCCACATTTTAAGATGGAGGACATTAGAACGGCAACAAAGCTGGTGTCTAAAAATGGTTTTTTGGCTTGCATTGATTTGAAAGAGGCTTATTTTTTGGTACCTCTTCATAAGGAAAGTAAGAAGAAGTTGACAAGATTTTGTTTCAAGGATCAATTATACCAGTTTACGTGTTTGCCTTTCGGTTTGAATTTCTGTCCTTTAGTGTTCACTAAAATTATGAAGCCGGTTATTGCCAGTTTGAGATCTAGGGGGTGCATATTGGTATGTTATCTGGATGATGTTTTAATATTGGGTGAAACCTTCGAGGAATGTAAAGCGTCGGTCCTAGAGGTGACAGAGTGTCTTGAGAATTTGGGCTTTATTATTAATAGGGATAAAAGCCAAATGAACCCCTCTAGATCGTGCAAGTTCTTAGGATTCGTTTTAAATTCAAATAATTTAACTGTAGAAGTTCCGATTGAAAAATGTAGGTCGATTTACAATCTCCTTAAAGAATTTTCTATTTTAGAAAAATGTTCAATTTTGAAATTTGCAAAACTTTTGGGTACTTTGGTCGCAGCTTGTCCGGGTATAGAGTATGGGTTTCTATTTACTAAAGCCTTAGAAAGAGAAAAATATTTAGCTTTCAGGAAAAACGATTCTAATTACCAAGCAGTTATGTCGCTGAATAAAAGTATACTCATTCCTGTGTTCAATTGGTGGTTTGAAGCTATCAAAAAAGCTAGGAATCCTATTCGTCAGTTTGTCTTCAAGATTGAAATTTTTTCAGATGCCTCCAAGTTGGGGGGGGGGGCAGTATGTGATAATAACAGGTCACAAGGACTGTGGTCGCTCGAAGAGAGTAAACTGCATATTAATTGTTTAGAGTTGATGGCGGTATTTTTCGGTCTCAAATGTTTCGCTTCAAATTTAAGAAATTGTGAAATTCTCCTTAGAATTGATAACACAACGGCCATTGCGTATGTTAACAGGATGGGGGGAGTTAAATATCCTAATCTGAATAAGATTGCGTATGATATTTGGTCTTGGTGTGAGGCTCGAGGCTTGTGGTTATTTGCGTCTTATATTAATACTAAAGACAATGGAAAAGCTGATTTTGAATCTCGTAACTTCGATAGAGTACAAACGATAGAGTACAAACACTATCTTTGATAAATCTGGAGAACATTAGATTTAATGAGTCAAGTATTACAATCAGAATTTCAGAGCTGATTAAAACATCACGACCAGGAACTTTGCAACCGTGTTTAGTACTGCCTTACTTTCCCAAAAATAAGAATCTATGTGTGGCCTCGGTACTTAGAGAGTACGTGAAGCGTACTGAAAGTTTAAGGGGCAAAAATCAATATTTATTCATTACTACCGACAAGAAGCACACGAAGGCTTCGACAACCACTTTGAGTCGTTGGATCAAGAAAACGCTGAAACTCAGCGGTATAAACACCGAAGTTTTCTCGGCACACAGTACCAGACATGCCAGTACTTCTAAAGCGGCAAGTTTAGGCATAAATATAGATGTTATTAGATCGACAGCAGGGTGGTCGTCGAAGTCGGCAGTATTTGCCAAATTTTATAATAGGGAAATTGTGCCAACGGATAAAAATACTTTATTTTCAAATGCTATTTTGAACAGTTTTTAGATTAAGTATATTTTTGGTAATAGTTCTAAGAAACAAGTTTATTAGTTTATTAAGAGTTATAAGTATCCTGATCTCAGGGTGCAGGCTGTTTTTTTGAGACTGTTCTTACTTTTTAGAGTATATAAGTTTAGTTTATTATTGTTCCAATAAAGGTTTTCTTTTTTGAGTTTTATAATTTTTACTACTGACTATCATAGGCGGTAAAAATTGCGAATTATGACTTTAAACATCTACATTGTTATTATTGAAAAGCAAGGCATGTGGTATAATTAACGATCAAACGAACTTACCTGTGATGTTCGATCGTAATTATAGTAGTGCCTTGCTTGGAGATAATAACCCTCCCAGAAATACTTTGAGCATTTTGAACAAATTTTATGAGGGATTTGAAAATCCCGCTCCCAACCCTAGTTCGCAATTTTGAACTATGCTTTGAACTAAATGAAGATTTGACAGCATGACGCATTGGACAGGGTTAAACCATAGAGATTTTTAACTTTGTCTTTGAATCTAGTGGCTACTGCACCGCCTGCGCGGTACTACATTGTTATTATCTCCAAGCAAGGCACTACTATAATTACGATCGAACATCACAGGTAAGTTCGTTTGATCGTTAATAAAACTTCCAGAACCCCCTTTTAGAACGAATCAAAAATTGACAGATGACAGCCACTTCTTCTTCTTCTTACCATTATTTAACCCTTTGAGCGGTGAGTTTTTTTCGCGCAGCTGCCGCCTGTGGAGTGGGTTTTTTTTTGATAAATTTACTTCTTATTTTCACTGGATTTACTGTTAGAATGGTAAAGCCTGTTATAAAATGTTATAATTTGGTTAAAAAATGTAATATAAACCCCCTGGAGGGGCTATAAATGAGACGAAAAATTTAAAAAATCACAATTTCGTCCACCCTGTTTTTATGTTTTGTACGTCAAAGTTGTCAAAGTAACAATTTAACCTACAATTTTTTTATGTCATTACAGTGGCTTGCATCTAATTTTTTTCTGCAAAAAATAATAGTTAGGTTTGTGAAGGTTGTAGTTTTTTTTTTCAATAATATTGAAAATCTAAATTTGATTTTTAATTTTTTTAACAAATAAAGTGCAAGACTAATTTGGAAGTAAACAAATAGTTAGTAAACTAGAAAAGTTAAAAATTAGAAATATACCACCGCTATAAATATGATAAAACTAGCTAAATGAATACTTTTAGTATAAAAACAAAAAAATAATTAAATTTTTTTTACATAAAATGTGGATTTACACACTGGTAGCGATACATGAGCATCTTCCCAAAAAATTGGAGTTTGAAGATAACAGTAGGTCTGTATCAATAATTGGGTATAGTTCTAGATAAAACAATTCTTCGAATAGATAAGTTTGCGCCGTCATTAGTTTGTAGCTGCATTATTGCTCGGACAAGGGAAATGCCGAGGGAGAATATAGATTAAATTTAAAGTTCAAGAAATTCGGGGGCTGCCGCCTCGCTCCCAAGATAGTTGTCTTTTTGATATAATGGGGGTTTTCCATTGCTTACGGATCACAGGATCCATTGAATCATGATCCGAACTGGACCAATCATTATGACTCCGTGAAGCCACGGAGTCTTTATGATTGGTCAAGTTCGGATCATGATCTTGTGATCCATGAGCAATGGATTAAAATAAATTAAAAGCGGCGGTGCTCGGCCCGAAATGTTTAAGCGCACCTTTGAGTTTGTTATAAAATTAACCATTCTTTACGAACGGTGAAACATGACCCAAAAGGGCATTACCACGTCCTTGGAAATGTTGCAAACTGAACCACCCCCTTACGGACGGCTACGGTTGAGCTAGACCTTGTACATGTTTACAAAATTACACTTGCGAAAAAGTTCGGAAAACCCAAATTTTTACTATTATACAAGTATTGTGTGAGTGATGTGAGCGTAATATTACCGCAATAATATTACCTGCAATTTGGTAATATTACCCGATGCTTTTGGGTAATATTACTGGTAATATTGGGACTTCACATTTCTCACGTCACATTTTTTTAAAAACACCGTAATATTACCAAAACATAAATTACCGACATAATGGGAAATTTTCAATCACGTTGGATTTACACCAAATTTTACAAATAAATAGACGCAGAATAAGGTTTTTGAAAACTTTTTTTTTTCTGTAAAAAAATGTTTTGGCCCCGTAAAGGAACCTTCTTAAAAAAAGGGGAAAAAAGGAGGAAAGGAAATTTTTTTGGGGGAAAAAGTATAACTTTTTTTTTTTAAACCTTATTTTGCATCTATTTGTAAAATTTTGTAAATATCCAACGTGATTAAACATTTTTCATTTTGGGGTCTTTTGAGATCATTTGGGGGTAAAGAAATTCTTTTTTTACGAAAATCTATCTGCAAAATTTGCTGTAGATCCATCGTGAGCTAGGGGGTGCTAGTCGCCATAACCACCTGATGGGGTCTTATTAAAAATTAAAGCTTTTACTAGGTTCCAGAAGTACGGTATTGTTTTTCTTGTATAAAAGAATAATCATTATTTTATAAATTATAACTCTTGGAAATTGATCTCGATGGATTTTTGTCAAATTTGATCTAACCTATAAACATGACACACAAGTCATCAAAGCTGTTAACATTTGAACTACTATGCATCAGTGGCTTGCACACAAAACAAATATTATTAGCTCCATCAAAAATTTATAATTCCATCATGAGTCGGAAATCAAGGTTTTTATTTGTATTGCTGCTTTCCAAACAATCATGATTCATTCTTTAACTGGTCCCTACCCCTCTCTAAAGATGTCACATTCAATTTGTAATTCTGGATTAGGATCACGATGGATCTACAAAAATTTTTGCAGATTGAAATTGAAATATTTCCTAGGAATGTTTCCGGAAACTTATTTTACAATATATTTTCAAATGAGAATATTCCCAACAATTTGGAAAAACTCGCGGGAATTTATTCCAAAATAAATCCCTTTTTCGGAAATATTTCCAGAAATATTCTCATGAAATATAAAAATAACAATTTGTGTAAAGGCACATATTTCTGGGAATATTTTCAAAATGTAGTACATGTACATAACGAATAAAGAATATACTGCCTTGGTAATACATTTTGTATTTTATGTATTTGGGGAGAAAACTAAGCACAAAAATCCTATAAAGCTCGAATTTTTTTTGCCAAAGCAGATTTTTGCATTTGGTTGTGAAAGACTCCTAGAAAAAATGTTTCCATTTTTTATTTTGTGGTCTTGCCCCGTTGCCCCCCAAATAGCCCCTATTTATAAAAAAAATTGATTTGCACCAGGGTTGGCTTGATTTAAATCAAGTGATTTTTTTAAAAAAATCATTGATTTAAATCAAAAATTAAAAAGCCTAAATATTTATCAAATTGTTATTGAACATTGACCAAATAGGTAGTTAAGCCGACAATATTACAATAGAAGGGTAATCCCTTTTTAAACCACCCGCTAAGAACAGTATATTTTTGTTAAATTTTATAATTAAAATACTCAAACCATCTCATTTTTCGTCATTTGCATCAGCTTGCAAGTAATAGGTACATACCTTCAAGGAATGCTATAAAATCAGATGTGGGATATTTAAATATCCCACAATCTGTGCATTTTCTTTTTGTTCAATTAATAATAATTTCTGTATTCTTATATTTTGTAAATTTTTCATGTTTTGAGCAATAAAATTATATTTATTTATTTATACCTACATACCATTTTTAATGCTATTACTCCAATTCCAATAAGATTTTGGAGTAGGTAATTTAGACTTATTAAATTCAAAAAGAGTTTTTTAGGTAAATCTTGAATTATGCATTTTATTGGGTATTTTTTTAGTTTTTCTATCTTTTTTAAAAAAATCTTAACTTTTTTTTTAATAAAAAAATTGCGATTTTTTTGATTCTGATAAGTCAAACCCAGTCTAAAATCCTATTGGAATTAAAATACTAACATTAAAAATCGTAGATATCACTTTTTAGGTAAAAAAATCGAAAAAATCAAATAAATCATGATTTTTGATTTTTTTAAAAAAATCATGATTTTTGCCAACCCTGATTTGCACCAAATTTTGTAAATAGGTACAAAATAAGGTCCCAAAAAAATTTTCCAAAAAAGGAATTGTTTAACAATTTTCCTTAACCCCCTAAATGGCCCCTTCTATTGGGTATAAAATTCAGTTTTGTTGGATTTGCACCAAAATTTGTTGATGAATGCAAAATTATATGTTTAACAACATTTCAAAATATTTTTTTGCCTAAAAAATATCCTTCGGAATGAGTAATATTCAGATTTGTTGGATTTGCACAAAAATTTGAAGATGCAAAATGATATGTTTGACAATTATTTGTAATAAATTTTTGTTTAAAAAAATTCCTTAGCCCCCCAAATGACCCCCCTTTAACTGGATAATATATTCGGAATGATTGGGGGCCACTTGGGGGCTAAGGAATTTTTTTAAACAAAAATTTACTACAAATAGTTGTCAAACATATCATTTTGCATACATCTTCAGCCAAGAATATTTTTTAGGCAAAAAAATATTTTGAAAAGTTGTTAAACATATAATTTTGCATACATCAAAAAATTTTGGTGCAAATCAATTTTTTTTATAAATAGGGGCTATTTGGGGGGCAACGGAGCAAGACCACAAAATAAAAAATGGAATTTTTTTTTCTAGAAGTCTTTCACAACCAAATGCAAAAAAACGCATCCCAATACACTTTGGCCAAAAAAAGTTAGAGGTGGAATTCTTCGTTTCCTCGCCATACAAATTACATATTCGATTCTTCTGGCCTGCTTTGCAGCCGTGTAAATGACTTGCGATGCGCGATGATGAGAAATAAAAAAAAAATACCATACTAGCGCGAGGCCTGTGTTACTTATGATTATGAGCCATAGCATACAAGTATAATGGTTTTCCATTGCTCACGGATCACAGGATCATGATCCGAACTTGACCAATCACAAAGACTCCGTGTCTCACGGAGTCATTATGATTGGTCCAGTTCGGATCATGATTGTGATCCGTGAGCAATGGAAAACCCCTAATAAGTCTTGTGGGCAATTTGCTGTCTGTGCCGGCAGTTGCGGGTACGAACTACGAACTACAAAAAGGCTTACCTATTGTTTTTATTCCTATATTTACTCTGCTATAGTTAACGACAATCACAATCTTGTTTTTTTTTTTTACTTTCTTTTACAATATTTTTATAAATTTTACGATGTTTTATTATTATTAATAATTGATGGAAGACGACAGCCAACGTTTGGCTCATCATGGACTGGAATGGAATATATTGCAGTTCAAATAGTTGTCACTTAGATGCCCGGACCATGTCCCTAGGACTCTCCCGGGCTTGCAAAAGTTGCCGCCACCAATACCGAACAACGTATTGTAATTTTCTTGTAACTTTAAGAAGAATCATACGAATATATATATACAATCTTGTTGCCTGAACCCTAACACTATTAGCTTAAATATAAAATGCTCTGTCTATGAACATAACTTAAATCAGTTTAAAAAAAAAGCGCAAAATAAAAATTATTGCAATTTGTTCTTCACTACCTCACTGATGTACAGCTGTTTTATGACTTATGCAATTTTTTTAGGTTATATTATTTTCACCATACTTCACTGAAATCATAGAGAAATATTTAATGGAGAAGCATTTTATAAAGAATTGAAAATCCCATAATTTGTTTTCTATTGCATTTTTGATACCTAAATACACCTTTAGTTTGCTTACATTTTTGAAATAAATACTATAAAAACTTCAATTCCCCTCACAAAAGGCTAAAATGATATTATAATCTATCATATATTTTATCGGCAACTTCACAAACCTATTTGATATACAAAAAATGTGGCGCACCAATGCCTTTGACATTTATTTTCGGGGATTCCCAATAAATTTGATACTTTTAAAATTTTGCACTAATACAGGGTATTGAAAGAATTAGACCAAGTTTGGGGCCCTTTTTAAATACCTTCCCAAAGTTTCCCATAAATAAAAAAAATATTGTATGAAAGCCAGATTCTTAAACTTTAAGTAGCATTTATAAGATTTTCGAAAAAAGACTCAGATCTGGGAGATAAAAATTGTTTTTTTACTGTCCTATATATAGGACAGTACTGCTCAGGGATCATCAAAGTGCCGTCCTATATATAGGACAGTACTGCTCAAAGGGTTAAGCCTTGACCAGTCATTTTTAGCATAATTGACCGGTCAAATCATTTTTGACCGGTAAAAAGACCAATAAAAAAATCGTTAAAAAAATCAGGTAAAAAATCCTTCTCACAACACTAGTTTAATCCTTTAGGAGCCCCCCTAAGTTCTAAATATAGGACATCAATGCTCGCAGGGTAAGGTAAAAAATTAAAACAACTTTATAGCCCCTTTTTTTTTAATTTTATTTTTTTATTTGTTTAAAAATTATAAAAAATTACACTAGAGGATATGAGGCAATATTAGCAATACCACAATGATTAGGCACATCCTTAGCTAACTTAAAGTACCCCCCAGAGCCCCATTTGTCCCCGTACGAATTCTTAATCAACCAGTATTTTTGTCCATTAGTTTCTTGCCCATATCCGACAATAAGAATCGCATGGTTCATATCTTCGTATTTATCGCTACATTTAGCGTCAAAATAAATTCCATCTGAGTAAAATTGGAATGAATCTTGGCTAGCATCAATAGCAGCTGATACGGGGCCCAGTGTGGCAACAGCGCTTTCTATAGCTCGTTCATCTCCTTGAGGAATTTCTACATAACCTGTGTACAAAACAAATTAGCATTATTTGGGGTAATTTTGGTCTTTGAACAATATAAGGGCCCTTGAAGATGTATACATAGGTATGGCCAACTTGACAGTTAGATCAATTGCATGGCTCCCTAGATTAAAATGACAATGAAAAAGCATTGTCTTTTTAATCTAGGAAACCATGCAATTTGATCTAACTGTCATAAGTGTCAAAGTTGGCCATACCTGAGTATATTCCAGTGACTTTAAGTAAAACTGTAGGCAAATAGGGAGCGCTACCAATAGTACGAGAGCTGAAAACCAAAAACACACATCATCGAACGTTTTTATGATTTTTTTGTGCATTACATTATATTTAATATTTCTTAACTTTTGTCCAATACACTGGCAGCGCTAACAGGTAGCGTTTTTTTAAACATCATAAGTGGGATATTTTATTTTGAAGAAATAAAATAACATGTGCAAATATAAGCCTTAAAATTCCAGACATTTAGTGAAAAATTTTAATTTTGTGTAATCTGTAGACTTTTATGCGTCAAATAAGAAATTCTTATTTCAGGGTTTTCTGTTCTTGGAAAGCACATTTGAAAAGCGATTAACCCATCATAAAGGGTTGGCATGGTTATAGCTCGAAGGTGCAAAAATCAATTTTGTTGTACGAAGAAAACGATCCCATTTATGATGTTTTTACCTTAAAAAAAAAATGCTACCTGTTTGGTCTGCCATTTTTTTGGATTAAGAAAAGTAATATCAATGATGTGGATTTTCATGTTGATAGCTCCTATACTATTAGGACTATACCGAATGTTTGTTAGGATGCGACAAGTATTTTAGCCACAATAATTTTTTTAAGTTGGACAGTTTTTAAAAAATGAAATAGTGCCGAGACAATTTTTATGCAAAATTGTTGACTACTTTTAAACAAAATTATCTCAGCAACAATGTCTTGTCGAGTTGATTTTTCACTTTTGGCGACAATGCACCACATCAATAGACTATTTTCTGCTGATTTATAAAATTCAAAAATGGACCCACCAGACTTAGCGCTCATCCTAAGACAGCTCTACCAAAAACAGGCGGAGTGTCCCAGAAATACATGGATGCTTTGCGACAGTTAAAACCCGCGAAAAATGCACAAGTAACACACCGCAAGATTAAGACATGAAAGGCAATTAAATGACTCCAATTTAAAGAATCTTACATAAACAGTTAAATGTAAAAATAAATTATTTTCTAGTTGGACAGCAAAAGTTTTTAGGGAGGCACAAAAGTAGACTTTGGTTAGTAACCCAGAATTTTGAACCTGTTCGGCAGTGGAATTTTATAAATCGCATACAAAACCGCGACAAATCATGAATTTACATGAAAAAATTTGAAAATAACAGACAATAAGCTTGTAGGGGGTTTCATGTAAAGAAGCCAAAAAGAGGTATACCGCGTTTCCTAGCAGCTCGCGAGGTTAACTAAAAGATGTACTGCGACAAAACCACTTGTCGTATCTTAACAAAACTTTCGGTATAGCACTAATAAACTTAAAGGGTTTGTTAGGCACTTGTGGTGCCGTTGGTGGCGCCCCCTATTTGTCTATATGCAAGATATAAAAGACAACTCTCGTACCTGTGCAATAAGCTCCAACGGTGTCAGCTCTCCATCTGCATTGTCCTTTGGCTCCTTCGTAAGGATAAGAAGCTTCGGTATCTAAACCTGGTTGTTGTCGAACGTATTCGTAAGAATTGTCTGTGTATCCTCCAGTGCATCCTTCGTTACCATATGCTTCTGAACAATCTAAGATATTTTGGACACTTAGTTCTACCAATTCTCCTGTCTTTCTGTAATTGTGTCCTTCCAAAGCTCCAGCCTAAAATAAATTTAAAGCTTTAAAAATAATTCTTTTAAAAATGTGTTAAGGCTAGAGATGCAAATTCACAGTTTCAAAGATTTGTGCTCCTAGAAGCTCGCGGTATAAGTCATCTCCGTTGAGCTCCTGTCAGTTCTACTAAATAGCACATCTACATGAGGGCCCCATCGTATTTTAAAACTAAATGTAGTGTTAAAAACTAGAAAAATAGGGTTACAAACGTTTTATGCTTTCATTTACATCGGTTATTTCTTTGTGTCGAAAATCTGACTTCATTATAATATTATTTTTTTTTCTCGGCTACCGATACATTTTTTGGTTATAAACATTACGTGGTCTATGCCAAACCAATTCATTAATTAACCATTGTTTTTTCAAGCTTGTAAATTGCAACTTACGTTTTTCCCTAATATAGATGTGTTCGTTCAAAGATTTCAATGTAGAAAGAAAATCACTAAAAGTACTATTTTACCATACTTTTATTATACTCTTCACAAGAGTATATTGCAATCGATCAGAAAATCCTAAAATCGTCAATTTTCATCGTAGAGCAAAAATTCTTGCAGATTCGTGCGTTTCATGACTTTTTAAGATTTTTATTTTTTGTCCGTCCGTCGGTCGGTCTGGTGTATGTCACGTTTCTTGTAAACACGCTATCTTAAGAACCAAAAGCCCCATCCAATTCAAATTTTAAGGAAAAATCGATTGCTATAAGAGGAAGAACCCTATTGTTTTTGACAAGAATCCGATTACGACAAAGCCCCCTTTTCAGCCCCCCAAATAAAAAAAAATCGTAGTTTAACCATTATTAAATTTACAAAAAAAATTATTCGACATAAAACATAGGAAATGTAATTTTCTACAAAAAAATTTTTTTTAGTTTTTTTAGTCCGACCCCCCAATAACCCCCCAGCACAAAAAAAGCTTCTATCTCCGTTATTATTTAGACTACAAAAAAAGTCCGAATCGCGTCACGCCTCAGTCAAGAAGGCCATGCCAAAAATTTTTTAAACTAAGAAACAAAAGCAGCTATCACAACAAATAACCTCAAATATTAAATTAAAAGTCAGAACTGACGTTTATTCTCTTCGTTGACGAAATTCTTCGTGTTTTCTGTTACTAGTTTGCACTCTTCGCAGGTAAATAAAGAAAATTGTATTATTTAAAAAAAAACTATTATACTATAATAATTTACTTGCGAAGAGTATACTATAGAATGTGTAGCAATTATATAAAATATTGATTTAGCTTTGATTAAAAAAATATAAAATTACACCTCTACCGAATCCGAGTTCTACTTGAGCTACTCATTTGCGAAGAGTAACTTCTACGCGTTTCGACTTCTACCCATTCTTGTTATTTCTTGCACTCAGTACCACTTCTATGTATCACAAACATTATCCTAAATATTTTTAATCATAGTTATTGATGTATTACTCCTTGCATATTTTGTTAAAATTTCGAAAATAACTGACATTCAAGAAGATGACTTTTACGAACTTTTGAGTGCACAGAACATCCCATTTATGGATTTGAATCTATAGCCTTAATGAAGTGTTAAATCATGAAAAAATCTTGTTAAAAGAACATTATACCATCATAAGAAGACATAAAGATGTAACTAGGTTAAATTGTAACTATTTACCTCGAACTAATAAGTAATAACTTTATGAATATTTAGTACATAAAATGAAACCTTCAATTAAATATATTATCTAATGCACATCTTTTACATTTTAGCAATGTCTAAAATATGCAAAAGTTAACTTTATTATTATCCTTATTTAATCCCTATTTATTGATAAGTATTCAAAG
This sequence comes from Cartodere bifasciata, assembly GCA_963920755.1. Classification (NCBI taxonomy): domain Eukaryota; kingdom Metazoa; phylum Arthropoda; class Insecta; order Coleoptera; family Latridiidae; genus Cartodere; species Cartodere bifasciata. The sequence continues at coordinate 624,348 of OY987194.1, read as the reverse complement.
TAGTAAAATTTGAAATATCCATAAAGTTTATGATTGTCTACCAATAAATTTAATATTTAAATTTACATGTTGAGTCGTTTAGTACCTACTAAGTATTATTGAATATTTAAATATTTTGCGGTGCAAAATAATTTTTAATATTCATAATTTCTACTCAAAAACTTGATTTTGATTTTTTGAATAATATATGTTTATGGATTTAGTTATAACCGTTTAATAAATCAAAATTTGCATAACGGTTAAATTAGATCCTCTTCAATCTTGCTATATTTATAAAATATTCAAAAAATTGTATGATTCTAATGTTTGCTGTCTGACCTATACTAAAAACCAAATCGTCGCAAATTTTAAAATGCTATTAAAAAAATCCAGATTCATGATTTAGCTGAAATTTTTCAGAAATTGTGCAAACTACACTCTGATCAAATTTTAACATAAATTGGAACTAAAATTATGCTTCTTTGCAAAATATAGATGTTAGAACATCTATTTAAGAAGCAAAATTCACACTAATAAGAGTTAAGGGTTGGCGAGGCAGCCCCCCAAAAAGCCCTCTTTAATTTGCAACATTAGATCACGATGGATGGATATGCACCAAATTTTACAAATAGGTGCTAAATAAAATTTTAAAAAGGTTCCTGCAAGAACTGCTTTTTTAAAAGAATTTCTGTGCCCCCTAAATGGCCCCAAAGAGTAATCATGTTGAATTTACACCAAACTTGGTAAACAGATGCAAAATAAGGTTCTAAAAACTTATAATTTTTTTCTAAAAAAAATCTTTCATTCCATTTTAAAAGGGTAGGGCAGAGGTATAGACATTTTTTTTAAATTCAAGTTTTATAGAACCTTATTTGCATCTATGTATGTTTTGGTGTAAATTCAACATGATTGAAAAAAACTCTTCGGGGGCCATTTAAGAGGTAAGAAATTTTGTTAAGAAATAATTTTTCCAAAAATCATTTTAAAATTTTATTTAGTACCTATTTGTAAAATTTGGTGCAGATCCATTGTGATCGAATGTCGCAAATTAAAGGGTGCTTTGGAGGGCTACCACACCAACCCTAAACTCTTATTAGTGTGCATTTTGTAGATTTAGCTTCCTGAATAGATGTTCTAACCGCACATATAAAAAATCTGGCTGTTGATGTGTATTTTTTGCAAGATACAAAATATAACCTATCTTATCCCCTTTTGCCTCCCTACCACAAAAATATAAACTAAAATTTAAAAAAAAAACCTATTCTGGGGCAACTTTAAAATAAAAGTGTTGTAAATAGTACACTCACCGCAGCATGAGCATAACAGGCCCACTAAATGGCCTACAAAGAGTAATATTCAATCATGTTGGATTTACACCAAACAGATGCAATATAAAGTTCTAAAAATCTTATACTTCCTACTTGTTTTCTAAAAAAATTCCTTAATCCCATTTAAGAAGGGGGCCCTTGAGAGGTATAGATAAAAAATTAGGTTTGACTTTTTTAGATCCTTCTTTTGCATTTATTTTTTAGTGTAAATCCAACATAATTGAATATCACTCTTTCATTTAGTGGACGAAATTTCTTATTTGTGTGCACTTTGTGGATTTAGCTTCCTGAATAGATATTCTAACACATGTAAAAAAACGTGTCTGTGATAAATTTTTTTGCAACTTAAAAATCTATCTTTCTTGGCCTATTACTATTGGAAATAAAGCAGCTAAAAATGTTGTATACAGGGTGTATTCATTTCTAATGCCGTAAAAACAATTTAGGGGTTCTGTAACATTTTTTAAGAAAATTATTCTTTTAGAAATAAGGCAAAAAATAATTTTTGGGGGTTTTTCAGAGGGCTGTAACTAACTAAGGGGGCAAAATCGGACATATGTTTATATGAACTTTTTTCCTTAAAATGGGTCCGGAAATCATCGCCTGAATTTTTTTCTACGACATTAGGAAACATCCTGTATCTTAAATAGTATACTCACCGCAGCATGAGCATAACAAGAAGCACACACTCCCTGCTGTTTTACAGAAGAGACAGCTCCTAATTCTCTCCAATCTACATGTACCGGAAATCCAACGTTAGCACTTGGGATATAAGCTGTAGCTGTTGGGATTCTTGGTTTTGGTTTTCCGGTCCTGTTAAATCCGTTAAGAGAGGTGTGAAATTCATTATGTAACTGATCTGCATATGAGTTCAACTGTTGTACAAAACTGCTTAACCCGAAACTGTACTCCGTGTTGAATTTCAAAACTTTGTTTCTGTTTTCTATGAAGGCTTCTCGACGAAAGTTTTCTTCTTGTGGACTTTGATAGACTTTGTTGTAGACTCTCTAAAATTTGAAAAAAAAATTATTAACGGAGAATGTCGCAAAGCATAGAAACTGTGGTTGGTTGCCTAAATTTCAGGAAAAACAACTCATCTTTGTTTATGAAATCAGGGAATATAAGAAACAGTTAGGATTAAAAAAGGTACTTTTTCCTGCAAGAAAAAAGAACAATGAAAAATATAAGTGCTTAAAATATACAGGGTGTTACCAAATAAGTAGAAAAAAATTCAGGGGGTAATTCCTGAACCCATTTTAAGAAAAAAAGTTCGTATGAACATGTGTCCGAAAATCCTTCGTTTTTTTAAAATACAGCCCCCCTAAAAAATCAGTTTTTTCGCTATAATTTTGAAATGAATAATTTTTCCAAAAAATTTCATAGGACCTATTTAATTTATCTAAATACTAAAAATATTTTCCTCTTTGTAAAGTTTAAAAAAACTTGTTAATAGTGGAGGCCCTTAGGGGGCTGTAAGAAAAAAAAAAGTCAAAATCGGGCATATGTTTATAGGAACTTTTTTTCTTAAAATGGGTTCAGGAATTACCCCCTGAATTTTTTCCTACTTATTTGGTAACACGCTGTATATTATAATGCACTAACATACCACAGTTAGTAAATTTAAAAACACTGTTTTTGGTCATTTGTAGTTTTATGTTAGTAATTTTATTCAGCATTTTTTAGATTAATTTACGAACACAAAATAGGACATATTGTTCTTTATTTTACGTAGAATAATTATTTACTGCATTATAGATGTTTTTATTTCGAATAAACTCTAAGTCCATGAAAATAATTTGTAATGGAATTTGTATAAACTAAATTTGGTATGTTTCCAGCGGGTTAGTACCTTTTTTAATCCTAAATGTTTTTTATATTCCCTGAGTCCATAAACAAAGAAGGGTTGTTTTTCTTGAAATTCAGGCAACCCACATTACATAACTATAGTTTCTATGCTTTCCGACATTCCTCGTTAAGTAACTTGGTACTTTTCGACAACTCCTGCAAAGAGTGTTAATATTCTTTTTTTGTGTTTGATTTCACTAGAACCATAAAAATGTTGAATGATGGGGAATTTTTAGTCTAGACTAGACAATAAAGTTTTTTTAATAACATAAGTATCCTCGTAAATACCTAGATATTACTATTTTTATATATGTACATTAAAAAAATTTTGGAAAATCCTAAGACCTAAGCGGACCTAAGTAATATTACTTCTTGCTCGAATTGGCATCAACATTTAATTTTAACAAAAAAAGATAGATAAATTACTCTATCATTCTTGTCTCTTCATTTAAAATAAGTAATAATCTTTTATGTTTTCACTTTTAGTTTCAAATAACTATGAGTAATTGCTTTCTCTATTACTTTGTCACTAAAGTGATCGTAAATCTCTAATCAGAAATTAATTTTTTATTTTATTTCATACTTATTCAGTGATGATTTATTATATCCTTAAAATATTCGCAGAAAAAATAAAAATACCTATGTACATTCAGGATAACCCTTAATTATATAGGGTGTTACCAAATAACTAGGAAAAAATTCAGGAGGTAATTCCTGAACCCATTTTAAGAAAAAAAGTTCATATAAACATGTGTCCGAAAATCCTTCGTTTCTGAGATACAGGGTTTCGAAGTTTCTCAAAAAAAATTTAAATCTTAAGATTACTAAGAAACTAAACCAGGTATTTATTTGTAATAATAATAAAAAAAAAGAAATAAATTATCCCTTCATTGTTAACCATGATTTATTTTTATTAAAATGAAAAAGCCAAACTTAAAAAATAAATTTTGTTGCTTTGGGCAGTGAATTTTTTTCTCGAAAACGGTTAGTTTTATGAAAAAAGGACAAGACATTAATTTTAAAGATCATATTCTAGGGCTTCTAATTATTTTATGAAAATACCAAAAAAGTAACACATAAAAAAGTTGGGGGTGAACAACCCCCATGGTACTTCCAAATGTGCCCCAATTATAATTTTTTTTTCTACCGCACTTTATGCCTTAAGACAAGAAAAATTACCGCTGCTAAGTTTCAAATAAATATCTGGTTAAGTTTCTTGGTAATCTTAAAAAAAAAGTTTTTTTTTAGAAACTTTGGCACCCTGTATCTCAGAAACGAAGGATTTTCGGATACATGTTTATATGAAGTTTTTTTCTTAAAATGGGTTCAGGAATTACCGCCTGAAGTTCTAGTTATTCGGTAACACCCTGTATCGTTATTGGGGCATCCCTAGAAAATTGATAAAAATCTCTCTATATATCTTTTGAGATATAAGGTCCCAAAGTGCGAAAATTCGAACGCTTATTTTTTTAAGATAACATCACATATTATCAAAAAAAAATAGGCTAAATACAAAGCCCCAATTATCTTCAACCATTTTACCATTTGTTTATTTTTTAAATGTTCAAACTACATTTTTATAATCAATTTAAGTTTACAAAAATTTTATAAAATGAAGCTGCAACAATGTCAATAAGATTTAAATGCAAAAAGTGAATGATCAAGAATCTAGATGAGTTTTTAAGATGTATTTTTACAATCAGTGTTGCCGAACTTATGCAACTTTGTTCGCATTTTCCTCAATGAATATAACAGATAGTTTTTTTTACATTTTTCTAGGGATCCCTGAGAATGCCCCAACAACGTACCATTGCGTTTAAGCCCCATTTTTTGGACACCCTGTAGAAATAGGTAATTTTTATGCAAACATTTAAAAAACTATCCAAATAAAAAAGAAGGTTGAGTTTTTTTTTTAAATTATTACGGATAGTTATAGGAAACCTATTAAAAAAGCAAGTAATAAAATATTTAAAAAAAAACGCAATGAAAAGAAAAAAAATTAAACTCACCTTAAAATTGTCCCATTCCCTTTGGAGTACCACTTCTATCGGCAAATTATTTGGATCAAAAATAGGCGGAATAGAATTTTGGTTTATTTGTCCCTGGATATTTAAATTTGGATCAATTTGACCACGAACATTTAAATTAGGGATTTGATTTCCAACATTTTGATTAATTTGATTTCTTAGATTTTGGTTAATTTGACTACCAAGGTTTTGATTGATCAGATTTCCAAGATTTTGATTTTGGAGATTTGCAGGGAATTGTGCGTTTGCTATAAAAACAGCCGTAAACACTGTTGCCACTATTAAAATCCTCATTTTTGGTGAATTTTCAACAACAAAAAATTACGTAAACACAAAAACTTTTTGTAAATTTTTTTTGTATTTTTTAATAATAACTTTCCTTAAAATTTGACTAAAAAAATTTTCTTTTAACGTTATTTAAAACTATTAATAAAAAAACGAAATTTTAATGGCACTACAGATTAGGAAAACATTGCAAAAAAAAGGGGTACTGCTCCCCACGAGTTTTAAAAGAGAACTGAAGAAGATTAAATTTTTTAGTGGATGCTGTGTCGATTCTCTTCTTGTATAGATTTTGTTTTATTTGTGTGTAATCAAATGTTGTAGGTACCTATCTCATCTCATTATTGAATCGTGTGAGGTAGAAGGGACGAATTTCGCTTTCATTCAAACTAAATTATAAAGAAGTTGATGTTAGTATGTAAGCATAGATGTAAGTTGAATTAATAATAGTTATTTTCCAAACAAGTGCGAAAATTGATACTTCTTCACTACTTACCCTAAGAGAAGTTACAACATGCAACCAAGTGCGGAAATGACACTTTCTGCATTTGAAAAGACAACTTTTTTTTTCATAAACCAATCATTCTAAATAATGCCCCCAGAAAAAAATCCCAACCAAGATCTGCTTATGCAGGATTAAAGGCACTACCCCCAGGAACATAAAAGTAAAAAATTCCCACAAAATTTCCCTGACGTTAAGCCACCATCTTGCATAGAAGTGAGGAGTTAATTTTTTGTTAATACCTAAACTATTTGGCACCTTTGAAAAAAGTTTTAAAAATTTTTAGGAACATTATTTTAATAAGAATACAATCATTTTTAAAAAAATAATAAATCACCAATATGAACGATTTTATAGCACTTTGAAAATGTGCTTATTTGGTCCTACAGAGAACGCTGCAATCTATGCTTCAGGACTCTATGACTAAGATAGACGATTATGATGAAATAAGGTGATTTTCAAAGAGCTATAGAATCGTTAATATTGGTGATTTATTATTTTTTTAAAAATGATTGTATTCTTATTAAAATAATGTTCCTAAAAATTTATAAAACTTTTTTCAAAGGTGCCGAATAGTTTAGGTATTAACAAAAAACTAACTCCTCACTTCTATGCAAGATGGTGGCTAAACGTCACGGAAATTTTGTGTGAATTTTTTACTTTTATGTTCCTGGGGGTAGTGCCTACAACCCTGCATAAGCAGATCTTGGTTGGGATTTTTTTCTAAGGAACCTACAAATTTTAATTAGAATAATTGGGCTATCAAGCGATAAATTTAAAATTTTTTAAAAAATACAATGCGTCAATAAAGGACTATTTTTAAATAATAAAAACGATAATTGCGTTTATGCGACAATTAGGGCCAATGCTATTTTGGACACCCTGTATAAACATTTTTCTTATTGTTTACCATTTTCTTTTATATAGGTAAAAATAAGCGCACGATACAATTTGTTTATATTGTTGTATAAAATAAACTCTCTCCTAAATTATGTTACAGAGGTAATGAGTATCATCGACCATCGTGTTTGTGTGATTGCAATAACCACTGTCGACTTTAATGATCTATGAGTATAATTTATCAAGATTTCGGAATTGCGTTTACTTTCTTTAACTTTAATTTTACGTACGTAGGAAGACGACACTTAAAAGAATGACTATCTGATATTTACGTATAGGTAATCTAAAAATTCGTATATAAACTTAATAGGTACCTCTTACAGTGTTATTATACTCTTCACAAGAGTATATTGCAATCGATCAGAAAATCCTAAAATCGTCAATTTTCGTTGTAGAGCAAACATTTTTGCAGATTCGTGCGTTTCATGACTTTTTAAGATTTTCATTTTTTGTCCGTCCGTCGGTCGGTCGGTCGGTCGGTGTGTATGTATGTCACGTTTCTTGTAAACACGCTATCTTAAGAACCAAAATTCCAATCCAATTCAAATTTTAAGGAAAAATCGATCCCTATAAGAGAAAGATCCCTATTGTTTTTGACAAGAATCCGAATACTACAAAGCCCCCTTTTCAGCCTCCCAAATGCAAAAAAAATCATAGCTTAACTATTATTGAATTTACAAAAAAAATTATTTGACATAGAATATAGACAATTTAATTCTTTACCAAAAAGTATTTGTTAGTTTTTTTGTCTGACCCCCTAATTACCCTCCACCACAAAAAAACATCCTATCACCGTTATTATTCAATCTACAAAAAAAAATATTCCTTGCAAAATTAATGAAAATTTTATTTTCTATCAAAAATGTTGGTTTATTTTTTGTAAAGTTAACTAGTAAAGTTAAAAAACAAAAAATAAACGATTTCAGTAGCAAAAGTCCTAATTGCGTCACGAGTCGATCAAGAAGGCCATGCGAAAAATATTTCAACCAACAAAACAAAAGCAGCTGTCAGAACAAATAACCTCACATAAGTATGTTAAACGTCAAAACTGACGTTTATCCACTTCGTTAATGAAATTCTTCGTGTTTTTTGTTAATAGTTTGCACTCTTCGCAGATTTTTTTAAATAAAATTTGTTTTATTAAACAAAAACTATTATCCTTCAATAGTTTTCTTGTGAAGAGTATGCTATAGAATGTTATTATTACACTTCTACCGATTCCGAATTCTACTTGGGCTACTTATCTGTGAAGAGTAACTACTACGCGTTTCGACTTCTACTTATTTCTTGTTTTATTACAAATATATCCATTTGTGAAATTCAGTGGCGTGGAAAAAATCACTTTTCGCACATCGTTTATTAAAGACATTCATTAACACACTTACTGGTTAAATAACTATTTCACCTTTATAAAACATATACTAATACCTGTCACGCCAGTGGTAATATTAAAAGTACCATCTTTATTATTTTCAAAGATAAATTAGATACATGACTACTTACAAATAGGAATTAATGAATATTAAATTTATCAAATTGCGTTACCCATTCTAATAAATAGCTTCCAGCAGAAAACATTCATTTTTAGTCTTCGTACCTACATACAAAGTAGAGTTTGGGATAATCTAGGTACTTAGTACTTAATTTTTACATTTCAACGTTTAAAATTATTGCTTTATTACATAATTTTTTCTTGACATATAGGTGCCACTATAATAAGAATATATTCTTGCTCAATCCAAATTATGTGTTCTTTTTAATAATTAATTCTTAAAATTCTAAACTAGATCAAATCAGATCGTATCGATACTTTGCAAATTATTTAAATTTTATCGAAGAGAAAATTATTAACTATTGCGTTAAGGTATTTTTATTAACCTGACAAAGTATGGTTATTGGGGTATGTTTTATTTAGATCTTTGCAGTATTTACAACAACTGTAAACAATCCAAAATTTCATAAAATGATGATTGAAAAATATATACAGGTGTCCAAAAATGGCGCATAAACGCAATGGTACGTTGTTGGGTCATGTCTAGGGACCCCCAGAAAATCTCATATAACCTTGGAGATATGAGGCCCCAAAGTGCGAAACTTTAAACGCTTATATCTTAAAAATAACAGCACATATTAACCAAAGAAATAGCTAAATAAAAAGGCACAATTTATCTAAAAATTTTTAACCATTTGTTTATCTTTTAAATGGTCAATTTACATTTTTAAAATCAATTTAATTTTACAAAAATTTCATGAAATGAAGCTGACAACAATGTCAATATGATCTAAATGCAAAAATGTATGCTCAAGAATCTGATGAGTTTTTAAGATGTATTTTACAAACTGTGTTGCCGAACTTATGCAACTTTGTTCGCATTTTTCTCGATGAATATAACAGATGGATTTTCTTTGACAATTTTCTAGGAATCCCTGAGAATGCCCCAAGAGCGTACCATCGCGTTTATGCGCCATTTTTTGGACACTCTGTAGGTATCTTAAATTGTCGACGGTAATCCTGGTTATACATTTTTAATTGAGTAGCACGTGGTAAATCTTATGTAATAACAAGTGTAACACCTACCAAAAATGTTATCAAATTTCTTAAAACACGTTTTGAATCACCTTTAAATTTTTTGTTTTCATCTGATAACTTGTTAAAAATCCATATTTCATTTAATTAATTAATAACATCTACATAATTGATCCTACTTTCTCCTTCACATATCAATGACATTTATCCAATATCATATTTCAATATCTTTATTGTTTAGGTTGAATTGGAAATTTAAATGAACAAAGGTTATCATTATTCGATGGTATATCATTATCTTTTATTTTCATCTTTATAGCACCTTATAAAACACTATTAATTAGTATTGGTTCATACTAAAAATGACAAGACAAATGCTTAAATTTTATGACTTAATTTAAGTCTTTTGTTAATGTTAATTATTGATTCTTAAGAAAAATGTTTCTTCATTGCCATACCTTTACAGTTTTCAAAATTCATAACTGTTCGCAGAAATAATAAAGTTATAAATTAAAGATTATACAGTGGACCATATGAGATTCAAAATTGGTTGGGGTTACCAAGAATACAGGGTGTTACCAAATAACTAGGAAAAAAATTTAGGGGGTAATTCCTGAACCCATTTTAAAAAAAAAAATTTCATATAAACATGTGTCCGAAAATCCTTCGTTTCTGAGATACAGGGTGTCAAAGTTTCTCAAAAAAAAATTTAATTTTAAGATTACTAAAAAGCTAAACCAGATATTTATTTGAAATAATAATAAAAAAAAGAAATTAATTAACCCTTCATTGTTAACTATGTTTTATTTTCATTAACATAAAAAAGCCAAACTTAAAAAAGAAATTTTGTTGCCTTTGGGCAATGAATTTTTTTCTCGAAAACAGTTAGTTTCATGAAAAAAGAACAGGACATTAATTTTAAAGATCATATTCCAGGGCTTCTAATTATTTTATGAAAATACCAAAAAAGTAACACACAAAAAAGTTGGGGCTGAACAACCCCCATGATACCCTCAAATGTGACCCTTCCAATTATAATTTTTATTTTTTTTCTACCGCACTTTATGCCTAATGTTAAGAAAATTAGCCGTGCTAAGTTTTAAATAAATATCTGGTTTAGTTTCTTGGTAATCTTAAAAATAAGGTTCTTTTTTAGAAACTTTGGCACCTTGTATCTCTGAAAAGAAGGATTTTTAGACACATGCTTATATGAACTTTTTTACTTAAAATGTGTCCAGGAATTACCCCTCCTAGTTATTTGGTAACACCCTGTATGTGTCATACCTGCACCCTATGTTCAAGATGGTGACATAACGTCATTACTTTCATACTTTTATCAAACATAACGCTAATATACCAAAAAACAACAAGCAGCCGCTTTAAAATATTCAATATACCAGCTTAAAGGTTTGTTTAACATTAACGAAGTGTTTTACATCGTCAATTTTGGATAATTAGTTAAAAAAGTGCATTTACGAAGGAACTTTTAATGCAAAAGTCCGCGGTGCATAAAACAAAATGCGGATTATTTTACACATCTATGGAAATTTCTTTGTAAATAAGTCATTACGCACTTTTTACCTAATTATCTAAAATTGAAGATGTAAAACACTCCGTAAATGTTATACAAACATTTAAGCTGGTACATTGAATGTTTTAAAGCGGCTGCTTGTTGTCTTTGGTATATTAGCGTTATATTTAATATAAGTATGAAAGTAATGACGTTATGTAAGCATCTTGAACGACGGGTGATATGACACATATCTATGGAAACCCCAACCAATTTTTGTTTAAATATGGTCCATTACATTCACGAGAAAAATAAAGGAAGGACGAAAAAAATCCTTGAATAAAAAAATAGGAGACAATTTTAAATTCAAACGCACCATGTGTGTAGCTAATAAATTTACTTGAAATCTTAATTTTAAATTCTGATTTATGATTTTAAAGTTATAAAAGTTTGCCTACGGCCACCATTCAAATTCGATTTATGAATACTTATGTCAGAAATTTTATTAGTTTACAGATATTAGCAAGTACTTATTATTTTGTGCCAAATTTGGTATTTAGGAAGAGTATGTTTTAAAATATACCGTGTGTCCCGCAAAAAGCGCACGAGCTCATAACTTTCTACGTATACTTTCTACAGATTTAAAATTTTAGGAATTGTCTAAGAAGACTTTTAGCCTCCTTTTACATGCATTTACAAAAATGTATGACTTCCGGTTTAAGCGAAAAGGATATTAATTTTGTATTTTTAAATGGAACACTTTATATATCTTGACATTTTTGGGAATATTCTTTTAATAAGAATACAATCGTTTTAAAAAAAATGATGTATCACTAATATTAACGATTCAATAGCTCTTTAAAAATCACCTAATTTCATCATAATCGTCTACCTTAGTCATAGAGTCCTAAAGCATAGATTGCAGCGTTCTCTGTAGGACCAAATTAGCTCATTTTTATAGAGCTATAAAATCGTTAATATTGGTGATACATTATTATACTCCTCGCAGACAAAGTCGAAAACGAGGAGTATATTGTGATTGTTTTGAAAATTCTAAAATCGTCAAAAATCGTCGTAGAGCAAAAATTCTTGCAGATTCGTGCGTTTCATCGAATTTTAAACAACTTTCAAAAAATCCGTCCGTCCGTCTGTCACGTTTTTTGTAAACACGATAACTTAAGAACGAAATGCCCAATCGTGTTCAAATTTGTAGGAAAAATTGTTCTCATTAAAATCTTGGTTGGGATTGTTATTGGAAAAAATCGGATAATAACAAGGGGGGTAAAGGGGCCCCCAAACTGGTAAAAAATTCATATTTCAGTTATTATAAATTTAAGAAAAAAAATTATTCCGTAGTATTAAAGCCCTTTTAACTCTTTACAAAAATTATTTGAAATTTTTTTTGATCCGACCCCCCCTTAGCCCCCCAATTAAAAAAAACGCCGTATTTTCGTTATTATTTGATTTACTAAAAAAATTTCTGATAAAAAATTAAAGAAAATGTCATTCTGTATTTAAAATAATTTTTCTAATTTTTTTTTGTTAAGTTATTAGGGCATAAAAGGCTAAAAGAAAGGTTTTCAGTAATAAAAAAGCTCTAACTCCCATAAGTCTTGACCTTGGTCTAGGTGGCTTTGCAAAAATATTCGAAACACAGTAGCATCTTTTAAAGTCAAATTAAATCCTAAACGTCAGTGTCAGAATTCATATTTATGCTCTTCGCTAATAAATATTTTTTTTTGCGAAAGAAAGTTAATAGTTTGGCCTCTTCGCAGATTTTTTTTTAAATAAAAAAAATATTGCTTTTATAAAATATTGTGATTAATTACTGCGAGGAGTATCCTATTAAATGTCGGCATTTTATAATAAAACCTAACCCACTCAGTGATCTAACCTATTCACTGACCTAACCCATTTCTAGTTTTTTTTAAAAGATTGTATTCTTATTAAAAAAATGTTCCTAAAAATTTCAAAAAATATAGTGTTCCATTTAAAAATACAAAATTAATGTAATTTCCGCTTAAACCTGAAGTCATAAATTTTAGTAAATGCATGTAAAAGAAGGCTAAAAGTCTTCTTAGATAACTGCTAAAATGGCTTAAATTAGAAGGGCATCTTCGCAACTTGGTCACTCACAAAGAATTCAATTTTGGTTTTTAAAGATTTTCTTCATTTTTTACTTTTTTGACCAGTTAAATTTTTTTATTTAAAATTATTTTTTTTTAAACACTTATAGTATTTAGGTAGATCACATTATGTAGTTCACACTTTTTTTTGCAAAAAAGATGTTGCAACAAAAAAGTTCACGCTAATTGAGTAATTACAGTCCATTAGCGTTGAATAAAATTAATTGTTAATTAGTGCGCAAAACTAAAACTAAAAGATCAAACTTATTATGTCATAACTTAAATTTGAAAGGATAATTTGTTCTTTAAAATTACATAAAAAAAGATCCTTATAAAATGTCGGGTACCTAAGGTAACTTTTTTTTCTGATACTAAAAATAAAATTTATTAACTTGATATGCAAAAACCAGGCAAAAGTTTTTAAATTATCCAGTAGAAAAAATAATTTAATATATTTTTAAAGCCCATCAATGTCACAGAAAATATGAAGCAACTTATGCAAATTAGGTCGGAAAATAAACAAATCTAATAAATAAAATTTATTAGAAAATGTCAAGGATTTTAACCACATATTTAAAATGTAACTGGTCATCTTCAAAATTAAAAATTTAAATCTTCTAATACCGAGAAACTAATATGAATATGAACTTTCCATAACATTTAAACAATAAAAAATTTATTAATGCGAAGATCTAAATAAATATTTAAATTACAAAGTTTGTATTTATTTAAATTACTTATGAATTAAACTTAAACAAATTATGAATTAAACAAACATGTAACTCTGTAAATGGAATAATTGTTATTAGTATACAGGGCGTCCAAACAAAAAAACAAGAATTCGAATTTTTGTCATTTTTAGTTTTATCTAAGTGTAAGTAAAATTTGTTAATTTTTTGGTTAAAAATAAAAAGTAGACTTGGGCATGAGCTTTTACAAAAAATCTCTTGTTTATCTAGTGACTAGTTTAGGTGTTCTAGCACTCAAAATTTTAAATTTTTAGGACACTTCCCCTCGATTTTGGGGCATTCCCCTTCCGCCCACTTCCACTATTCTAAGGTGTAGCACATTGCTTAGCAACATACAAATGTATTCTTTTCTATGTTTCTTAAGTCAACCCGCGCGCTTAGTGACAGATTGCCTAAAATATGGAATATTTTTTTCTTTATTTTGATTTATTTATCGTGGCGTTAATAAAAAATACCTAAAATGTAAGTAAAAAAATAATTTAGTAAAACAATAGTTAATGTCACTTTGACAATAAAGTAAAAGTATAGATTCAAGAAGGTGGAAGGGGAAAAATGGCTGTTAAAGCTGGTCTAATTTAACGCAATTTCAAATTTTATTTATTTTTTTTCTCGAAAAGTAGAGACTTTTGTGATCTAAAAATTTGTAAAGCACCATAGTTTAATGAAAGGAATCAATTAAGCAAATATAATTTTAAGAAAACACGCCCATTATTTAATTTTTTAATATTTTTGCCTTTCTTAAGTTTTTGAAATTTCAAAAACCAAACTTTTTTTACAGCTACTTCTCATCGATTTATAAAATCATTTATTTTATTAGAAACACTGTATATTATAGTAGGTAGGCATTTATTTATTTTGTCTTATAATGTAAATAACTTGAATTTGTTACATAATTAATTAAATTTACCGTTTAGTTATTTATTTTTCTTCTAGATTTTTCTCTCGCGATAAAACTTTATCTTCAAATTTTAACATGTAGGTTGTTCCTTTATGCCAATGAGCCGTTACTTTTGCAGGCTAAAAATTAAACATAGCATAGTTTGTCTTTGCGATATTTTAAGGTCCTCTATTTTTTAATAGGAGAAAAAGAGACTGTTTTTAAAATAAAAATACAGGGTGTCCAAAAAATGACGCATAAGCGCGATGGTACGCTCTTGGGGCATCTTCAAGGATCCCTAAAAAATTGTCAAAAAAATCCATCTGTTATATTCATCGAGAAAAATGCGAACAAAGTTGCATAAATTCGGCAACACAGTTTAGGAAAATACATCTAAAAATCCCATCTATGAGTCTTGATCATACACGTTTGCATTAGATTTTATTGACATTGTTGTCAGCTTCATTTCATGAAAATTTTGCAAAATTAAATTGATTATAAAAATGTAATTCGACCATTTAAAAAATAAACAAATGGTGGAATGTTTTAAGATAGACTGTAGCTCTGTATTAAGCCATTTTTTTTGTTAATATGTGCTGTTATATTCAAGATATAAGCGTTTAGTTTCGTACTTTGGGGCAACATATCTCCGAGGATATATGAGATAGATTTTTTTTAACAATTTTCTGGGGCTCCTTAGACATGCCCCAAGAGCGTACCATCGCGTTTATGCGCCATTTTTTGGACACCTTGTATCAAAGAATTTAAAATAACACATTAATTTTTTCGTTTACTTTAGAAAGTCCAAAAATAGGTACTTACAAATCCGGTTCCTGTAAGCATTGCTTCAATAATTCCAGCAATGAACACTGCACAATTTAGACTAGTTTTATCTTTTGGTACAGATATAAATTTATTCACAATTGGATCTTTTTCCATAATGTAATAAGTATTTTCATCATCATTGGAATGTTCTAATTTATCTGCTTCTTTTCCAAATAAGGTCTGGAACAAAAAATGAAAAAAGTGCTTCTTAAAATATTAAGAATTTCGCAAAGAAAAAAATTAGTTTTTATGATAGTGAATTCATTAAAATTGAGTTAAATGTCTAAAGTACTGTTTGTACCCTACTAAAGTATGACTTATTTTGCAAAAAAAGCTACAATAGACACCGTCAAGTCCTACGTCACAGTTTACAGAAGTGCGTTAAAATACTATTTGTGAAATTTTTTTAGACATCCAACATTACGGACCAAAGAAAATTGTGATTTATTTCTTATTCTGTGTTTCCAACATTGGTCTTTTTAAAACATTATTTAAAGAGAAATAAGAGAGTTTTTTAGGTTCCATTGCTGTAAAAATATTCCTTTATATCTTATTTACGATATTTTAATTTAAAATTACCCGAGAATCTACCGCAAGAACTAAAAAATCCCTTATTAATCTGATGATCACCCACCAAGATGTCAGCTTAAACGCAAATTGCTTGAGAAAGCAACCATATCAGGGGGTATGGTTTGTTCTAGGTAATAGAAAAAAATGTCAATTTTACAATGGTACTTACCAGACCTCTTGATATGGTTGTTTTCTCAAGCAATTTGCGTTAGCATCTTGGAGGGTGCACAACATTAACACATAAACTGTATATTATAGAGTATTACAATGAACTAAACTTGACATATCGAATTTAAGACATTACAGCACATTTTTATACAAAGGGTTCCCAAAGAAAGCCTTTTATTTTCCCAAAATATTGTTCTAAAAAAGTGGCTAAATCTAACAGAATCAAAATTCTACTTCGCAGACGGTTTTTTAATGTGAATCTGTGATCTGCGACGTAGGAGTTGACCAAAAATCTTACCTTCCACATCGTAGATTTAATAAAAAGAAGAATATTTAACAATTTCACCTCCCGTTTACCATTGCGTTCCCGTACAAAATAAATGTCAGTTAATTTTTGCCCAACTCGATACCCCAATCTATGCAGCCTAAAAAAAATCATTTTAAACCCCCAAAATAATTCAAAAACCCCCCAAAAACTTACCTATTTTGTATATCAGGTACAGTATGTGATTTATTTTGACAATACTGAACTACCTCAGAAAACAATAAAGCAAAACAGCTAAGCGATATTTCCCCTTTTCCACGACTTAAGGGTTTATCCAAAATCGAAGTCATCCGCCCTTTACCCGGTAAACTCATTTTATACAGTTTTTACAAAAATTTTACGTTTTTTTGGGTTTTGTTTACGTTTTTATGACGTACGTATCAAAAGCGATGCATTTGAGCTACTAAAGCACGCTTCACGACTCACGTAACGCTACTTAAGCTTGGTTTAAACGCGTCGTAACGCTTAGTTTTGACGTAAACAAAGCTTAAGCGTAACTTAACCTCACAAATTGTGTTTAAGTGTTAATAAATTGGTTTTTGTGATTATTAAACGTGATAAGAGTTGTTTTACATGGCTTTTACTCAACCTAATGCACAAAGAGGTATGTCTTCACCCGAATAACATTGGTATGTGAGCTAAAACGCTGGTTTTTAGAAGCAAACAGGAAAATTTTAGAGGAATTGCAACTAAAAAAGCAACTATTACTCAAGCAAGGGGTTGTTTCTACACTTAATGCTTCTGCTTTGCCTGTTTTGGGGTCTACAGTTATTCAGCCAACATCAGATGGACATTCTGTAAACGTTGTACAGAGACAAGCGCTTCAAACTGCGAATTCTCAATCAACTGGGTTTTTTATTTCGCAAGATAGCAGTTTTGGGAACTTAATTCTGCCGGTTTTGCCTCGTTTTGATATTAAATAAGTCGATAAAATGTGGCCCTGTATGAAGTTAAAGCAGCTGCAGTCTAGGCTGGACTCAATAAATGAGTTTGAAAAGCCTAAAATTCTTTTAGAACAATATGTTACACCGTCACATTTGGCTTCACATATGCTTTATACAATCCAGGTAAGCTTTTTTGCATACAGGGTGTTACCAAATAACTAGAAAAAAAAATTTAGGAGGTAATTCCTGAACCCATTTTAAGAAAAAAAATTAATATAAACATGTGTCCGAAAATCCTTCGTTTCTGAGATACAGGGTGTCGAAGTTTCTCAAAAAATTTTTTTATCTTAGGATTACTAAGAAACTAAGCCAGATATTTATTTCAAATAATAATAAAAAAAAGAAATAAATTAACCCTTCATTGTTAACTATGTTTTGTTTTCATTAACATAAAAAAGCCAAACTTAAAAAAAAAAATTGTTGCCTGTGGGCAATGAATTTTTTTCTCGAAAACGGTTGGTTTTATGAAAAAAGAACAGGACATTAATTTTAAAGATCATATTCTAGGGCTTCTAATTATTTTATGAAAATACCAAAAAAAAAAACACAAAAAAGTTGGGGGTGAACAACCCCCATGGTACCCCGAAATGTGCCCCTTCCAATTATAATTTTTATATTTTTTCTTCCGCACTTTATGCCTGATGGTAAGAAAATTACCCGTGCAAAGTTTCAAATAAATATCTGGTTTAGTTTCTTGGTAATCTTAAAAAAAAAGTTTTTTTTTAGAAACTTTGGCACCCTGTATCTCAGAAAAGAAGGATTTTCGGACACATGTTTATATGAACTTTTTTACTTAAAATGTGTCCAGGAATTCAGGGGCGGATGGGAAGCACTTGACCGGCCCAAATTTGCGCCGCAGGCAAAATTTTTTGGGTTAAAATAAGTGCAAACTAAGAAATTATTTTAAACAACTGGGCCTTACCGGCCCAAAGTACGGCGGCCCTTCTGGAAATCTCCAGAACTCCAGATGGGCATCCGCCCCTGCAGGAATTACCACCTGAATTTTTTCCTAGTTATTTGGTAACACCCTGTATAAAACATTGTTTTTGTTTAGTTCTTTTATTGAAAATACTAGTTTTCATTGCTCCTAAACCAAAAACTGTATATTTTAACTAATTTTACATAACTGATGATGATTTTTGTTTTTGAAACTTTTTTAAATTTTATAATATTTTAGGCGCAGTATGGGGATATTTCTGGTAAATTAGTGGGTGATTTGGGGGCCGGTTGTGGGGCTCTTTCTGTGGGGGCTGCTGTTCTAGACGCCTCTTTAGTTTTGGGGTTTGAAATAGATGCAGATGCACTTGAAATTTTGCAAGAAAATGTTGAAAATCATGATTTAACTAATATTGATGTTTTGCAATGTGATATTCGACAAATTCCCCATAGGTAAGAAAAGTGGAAATCCCCTGAAAAATATGCTTCTTTTGAATAAATTCAGAACCAAAAAGTATATGAAATTTTTTAAAACAATTCTATCTTTTAAAATAAATGCTTTTTAAAAATTTTAAAAATGTTTCAGATTTGATAAAAAATTTGACACGATAATTATGAATCCCCCTTTTGGCACTAAGCATAATGCGGGTTTGGATATGATTTTTTTGGAAACAGCTATAAGATTGACTAAAAATGCTGTTTATACTCTTCACAAGACTTCTACAAGGTAAGAAAAAAACCTAAAAATATTTTTGAATTTGATTGAAAAAAAAAATATTTTTAGGGCCCACGTTTTAAAAATATGCGAAAAATTGGGAACTAAAGGCGAAGTTTTAGCCGAACTTAAGTATGATTTACCATCGACTTATAAATTTCATAAAAAAAGTAGTGTCGATATTGAGGTTGATTTTTTTCGAATTTTGGTCTAAAATTTTTGAATTTTTTAAACTTAAAAAAGTTTGCTTTTATTAATAACTAATAGCCTTACAAAAAGAGGAAGCTTTTTGTCTTTTAAATTTTTGAATTTAGGATTTAAGCAATTATGAAGGTTTAATTTAAAAAAAAAAGTTAACATTTTTGGAAAAAATTATTTAAAAAATTAAAAATAGGATAAAAATATTCCTTCTCGTTTTTATAAATTAATTTAAATTTTGGATTTAAACACAACTCTATTTAAGTAAGCTTTTATTTAAGAATATGCTTTTAATATTAATTAATCAATTAATTGGATGTTTTATACATAATTATAGAAAATACAAATAAAATATTTACAAATGACCTGCAAAAATATTCCTTAAAAATTACAATTTTTTATTAACAATACAAGATTCTTTTAGTCTATTTTAAAATGCTTAATATTAACAGTGAGTATTTTTAAACCACACTTTAATTTAAAAAAAATGTGGTTTTCTTAAAAAACATTTTTTTTTCCTTAAAATTCTAAAATGTCCTTTTTTTATAAAAAAAATTATTCGAATTTAATGCCTTGCGCCAAAGGCAATTCTTTAGAATAATTAATAGTAATGGTAGATCTACGCATGTATTGTTTCCAAGAATCACTTCCGGATTCCCTCCCCCCTCCTGTGTGCTTTTCACCCCCAAAAGCCCCCCCTATTTCAGCTCCTGAAGTGGGGATATTTACGTTAACAATTCCGCAATCTGACCCTTTAGGTCCAATCCACTAAAATAAACAAAAATCATTAAGCATTTTTTATTTTATGAACAAAAAAGTTAAAATTTAATTTTTCCTAAATGGGTAGGTAGGGTAAGTCCGATAAAATCTTACAAAAGATCCTTCTTTCTCAAAAATTTTTCGGGCAGCACAATTTTTGTGGAAAAATGTAGTAATTGGTATCTAGAAACATAATTAGCATGTGCGCACTCATGCGCATATTACCATTTTGTGCTAGAGCCCCCCAAAGAGCCACCTTTCATTCCTAATACTAGATCATGGTGGATCTAGACCAAATTTTTGAAATAGACACCAAACAAGGTTCTAAAAAAGGTTTTCGTAAAAAAATTCTTCTAAAAAATTTCTTCACCCCCAAAATGGCTCCAAAAAAAGTAATATTTATCATGCTGGATTTAAAAAAAAAATTTAAATAGATTCATAATACTGTGTTAAAGGACAATTTAAAGGAAAAAATCCTCTAAAACATTTTTTTCAACCCTCATAAAAAATAGTCCCTCAAAGGGGAAAGATTTTAAAAAAATGTGCAAGCATCTGCTTGCAAAAGTTGGTCTAATCAAACATGGTAAATATTTATTATTTTGGGGCCATTTAGGGGGCGAAGGATTTTTTTTAGGAGAATTTGTTTACGAAATTTTTTTTAGAACCTTGTTTGGTGCCTATATCCAAAAGTTGGTGTAGATCCACCATGATCTAGTATTACGAATGAAAGAGCCCCCTTTCATTTGGGGGGCTTTAGCACAGGATGTTAATATGTGCATGAGTGCGCACATGGCAATTATGTTCCTAGTTATCAAATATTACATTTTACCAAAAATATTGTGCTGCACGAAAAATTTTTTGGCCAAATGTAAGATTTTATGGGACTAGGTATAGAAAAGTTATAACGCTTTTTGATAAAGGAAAATAGACCCATTAATTTTATCAAGCATTTTTTTTTAAATAATTTTAAAAAAGCAACAAAAAAAAAATTGTCATCAACCGAAACATGAATTTCTTTTAATTAAATTTAAGGGTGCCAATGAATCTGAACAGTTTTTTGCTGAATAATGCATATTTACGATTTTAGAAAATTTTCAATCAAACGTAACTAATATTTTTTTTTATTTTTAACTTACTTGGAATATTTTTTCAATACTTTGCGTAAATATACTCGATGAGAGTCCTTGGTTTACTTCATTGTTCCATGAAATAGCTTCTTCAACACTTTTGGCTTTTAAAATGTAAACAATCGGTGCAAAACATTCATTATGGATTAATGAACTGTCATGTTTTAGTCCTGTTACAATAGTTGGTTCAACAAAAAATCCTTCTTTTTCCAAAACCTACAAAATCAGAGCTTTTAAAAAAAATGTGCAAGAAGATATAGCACGAGAGCTGACAACCAAAAACGCTCATCATCGAACGTTGTCATGATTTTTTGTGCATTACATTATATTTAATATTTCTTAATTTTTGTCCAATACACCGGCAGCGCTTTGTTTAGACATCATAAGTGGGATATTTATTTTTGAAGAAATAAAATAATATGTGCAAATGAGCCTTAACACTGCCAGACATTTATAAAGTAAACATTTTTAATTTTGTGTAATCTGTAAACTTTTATGCGCAAAATAAGAAATTTTTATTACAGGGTTTTCTGTCCTTGGAAAGCACATTTGAAAAGCGATCAACCCATCATAAAGGGTTGGCAGAGTTATAGCTCGAAGGTGCAAAAATCAATTTTGTTGTACGAAGAAAACGATCCCACTTATGATGTTTTTACCTTTAATAAAAACGCTACCTGTTTGCCCTGCCATTTTGTTGGATTAAGAAAAGTAATATTAAATATTATGTAATATCAAAAAATCATGACAACGTTAATGATGTGGATTATCAAGTTGATAGCTCCTATACTAATAAGTTTGAAAATAAATATTATAAAATTTCATCTAATTTATGTAAAAAAATGTTATTATCTCTAAAATTAAAAGTTTATCCGTGTGAAAATAGAATAAAATGCAATTTCAGTTTTATACTTTAAGTTGATATTTTTTGGGAAGGTTCTTTAATAATTACCTTTCCTCCGAATTCGATGGTTCCACCCTGTTTTTTTATTTCTTCTATGGTTTTCTTGTATTTGTCCAATGATATTTGACTATGAAGTGGTCCAATAAGAGTTTTTTCTTCTAGGGGGTCTCCAATTCTGTTTATTACTTGGCTGTATGCTTTTTTTAATCTTTGGAGTACCTCATCGTAGACCTAAATATTTTAAACAATTAAGACGTAAGAAGACAATTTAATTAAGATTTTTTTTGCTAAATTAATGTTTACCAAAATATTAATTCATTAAATTTTTGAAGGGCTATTTTTGACTACTATTTATTATTCTTTTTTTTCCAAAAACTAAAAATGGGTCATTTTAATTATCAACTTACCTTTTCGTGTAAAATTAATCTTCGTGTAGAAGTACATCTTTGTCCAGCAGTACCAACACAGGCAAAAACAGCAGCCTGTACCATCATATTTATATCTGCGTCTTCAGCAACAATAAGAGCATTATTTCCCCCAAGTTCTAATAAATGTTTGCCAAAACGTTTTTGAACTTCGACACCCACCTAAAACGTCAAGTTTATATGTTTTTAATTATATTTTTATCAAATTAGAATAGAGTGTTCCCAAATTGGCGCACCACTTGTATGGTACGGTATTGGGGCATGTTTAGGGAGCTCTAGAAAATTGTTAAAATAAATCTATCTCATATACCCTCGGAGATATGTTGTCCCAAAGTGCGAAACTTTAAACGCTTATATCTTGAAGATAACTGCACATATTAACGAAAGAAATGGCTAAATACAAAAGCACAATCTATCTAAAATTATTTTACCATTTGTTTATCTTTCAAATGGTCAAATGACATTTTTTTAACCAATTTAATTTTACAAAAATTCAATGAAATGAAGCTGAAAACAATGTCAATATGATCTAATGCAAAAATGTATGCTCAAAAATCTAGATGAGTTTTTAAAATTTATTTTACAAACTGTGTTGCTAAACTTATGCAACTTTGCTCGCATTTTTCTTGATGAATATAACAGATAGATTTTTTTTAATAATTTTCCAGGAATCACTGAGAATGCCCCAATAGCGTACCATCGCGTTTATGCGCCATTTTTTGGAGACTCTGTAGCTGAGTTTTTTAGACGTATTTTTCTAAACAATGTTGCCAAACTTACCTGTTGTCCTATTTCACAGCTACCAGTAAATGACAATAATTTAATACGATCATCTTTTGACATGGCTTTACCAATATCGGCAGCCCCGGTACATAAAGTAGCTACGGCCCCTGGTAAATTATTTTTTTGTAAAACATCAGCTACTATTTTTGTAGTTGCGACAGAAACCAATGGAGTAGTTTCGGACCCTTTCCAAAGAAGAGTATCACCAGCAACCTTAAAAGAAATACAAAATTTACCCTCGATATTTTTTAAATAATTTTAACAAAAAACCATATAGCCCAATTATTCCAATTAAAATTTGTAGGTTCCTTAGAAAAAAATCCCAACCAAGATCTGCTTATGCAGGATTGTAGGCACTACCCCCAGGAATATAAAAGTGAAAAATTCCCACAAAATTTCCGTGACGTTTAGCCCCCATCTTGCATAGAAGTGAGGAGTCAGTTTTTTGTTAATACCTAAACTATTTGGCACTTTTCAAAAAAGTTTTAACAATTTTTAGGAACATTATTTTAATAAGAATGCAATCATTTTTAAAAAAATAATAAATCACCAATTTTAACGATTCTATAGCTCTTTGAAAATCATCTTATTTCATCATAATCGTCTATCTTAGTCATAGAGTCCTGAAGCATAGTTTGCAGCGTTCTCTGTAGGACCAAATTGGCACATTTTCAAAATGCTATAAAATCGTTCATATTGGTGATTTATTATTTTTTTAAAAATGATTGTATTCTTATTAAAATAATGTGCCCAAAAATGTTTAAGCCTTTTTTCAAAAGTGCTAAATAGTTTAGGTATTAATAAAAAACTAACTCCTCACTTCTATGCAAGATGGGGGCTAAACGTCACGGAAATTTTGTGGGAATTTTTCACTTTTATGTTCCTGGGGGTAGTGGCTACAAACCTTGCATAAGCAGATCTTGGTTTTTCTGGGGGCATTATTAGAATGATTGGACTATTTTTTAAAGAACTTAAACAAAAAATCACAAAGAAAAAAAAACAAATGAATTTTTTTAAGTTGGATATTTTTCATGAATTCCTCGATTAATTTGTCTTACCATGGCAAGGGCAGAATTCCATCCATATACAGCAATAGGGAAATTAAATGCAGATATAACCCCTACTACTCCTAGAGGGTTCCATTTTTCTAAAAGGACGTGTCCAGGTCTTTCTGAAGGAAGTACAGATCCTGCCATTGTTCTTGAAAGTCCAACAGCGTAATCACAAATGTCTACGTATTCTTGGACTTCTCCTATACCTTCTGGTAAAATTTTGCCTAAAAACAAGAATGGGTTAGATCAGTAAATTGATTTACAGGGTGTCGCAAATTTTAGAATCACCATTCGGATCTCGTCTTAAAAGATTCAAGATCAGATAACAGGGAGGAAAAAGTTACCTATTTTAATGTCTATTAACCTTCCGCAAACAGAACTTAATTTATTTTTAACCGTTTTTAAGTTACCTTTAAAAAACTAAACGTTTAATTGACGTTTTTGTTTATCCGAGGATATTTTTGAAACGTGACTTTATTTAGACACTTTTTTTTTTCAAAATCAGATTCTGGTTAAAAAATTCTGTAACTTTTCGATTTTCAAAAATTATCATCCTGCTCTTTTTTTCTTGTGGGAGATCAATTAGATGTGGGGTACTTTTTGTATTGGGTATTGTAAAAATAATTTCTAAAAATACCTGCAACTTATCTAAAAATCTGTCCAATTGGACCAAAAATACCTCAACTTGTCCCAAAAATATCACAAATTCACCCAAAAATCAAAAAATGGCGCATAAACGCGATGGTACGCTCTTGGGGCATTCCCAGAGATCCCTAGAAAATTGTCAGACAAATCCATCTGTTATATTCAACTAGAAAAATGCGAACAAAGTTGCATAAGTTCGGCAACACAGTTTGTAAAATACATCTTAAAGGCTCATCTAGATTCTTGAGCATACATTTTTGCATTAGATCATATTGACATTGTTGTCAGCTTCATTTCATTAAATTTTTGTAAAATTAAATTGAT
Source organism: Cartodere bifasciata (assembly GCA_963920755.1). NCBI lineage: Eukaryota > Metazoa > Arthropoda > Insecta > Coleoptera > Latridiidae > Cartodere > Cartodere bifasciata. The sequence continues at coordinate 598,999 of OY987194.1, read as the reverse complement.
TAAAAAAATGTTATTTGACCATTTAAAAGATAAACAAATGGTAAAATAATTTTAGATAGATTGTGTCTGTGTCTTTAGCCAATTTATAATATAAGCGTTTAAAGTTTCGCACTTTGGGGCCTCATGTCTCCGAGGGTATTTAAAATAGATTTTTTTAACAATTTTCTGGAGCTCCCTAGACATGCCCCAACAACGTACCATTGCGTTTATGCGCCATTTTATGAACACCCTGTATAATGGTAAAAATCTTCCAAAAAAATGTACAAAAGCCCATTCCAAAAAGTAGCCAAAATTGCTTCACTAATTTTTGAGTAAATCACCCCTTATTAAACCTGGTTTAATTTTTTTTCGTCAAAAAATTCAAAGTCAAATTTTCAAATTTTAAATATTTTTTTAAATGTTTCAATTTTAAAAATTTACCTGCATACCAAGCTTAAGTTTACTTACCCATTTCCACAGAAACAAGTTGCCCCAAAGGCACCAATTTATCCCTAAGAGCATCTCCAATCTGACGTACTATTTCTCCCCTTCGAGGGGCAGGCAAATCCGCCCAAATTTGCCATGCTTTTTCTGCTTCAGAAACACAACTTTCATAATCTTGTACATTCCCTGTTGTTACTTCTGCAATTACTTTTCCATTAGCTGGACAAATTGACTGAACAACCTAAAAAATAGATACTCAAAAAAATAGTAGATTTTAGTACTAAGAGTTAAAGTGATGCTTTGTGTGACGTGGCAGAAAGATTGTCTGGTAAGCGAAGCGAGACAGACAATTCTGCCGAGGCACACAAAGCCACTTTAACCCTGTGTAGTAAACGATACTTTTTCTTAAAACTTCTAAATACAATGGTTTTATAATAAATTTAATTTACTTATTTTAGTTGACTTTTATTTATTTTAAAATAAACGTTATTAAAGTTATGTTTATTTGACGTTTTAATAAACAAAAATTTGAGAGCGTCAGTAAAAGTTACTTTTACTGTCGCCGGCAGTTAGCCATATACGTTACTAAAGTGATGTTTTTTTGACGTGTTAAGAAAATTAAAATTACTTACATTTCCTGAGCCTTTCCATGTTCCATCAAAAACCCCCAAATTACTAGCTTTGAGCCCCAATTGCCCCAAAAAAGCATACTTGGGATTATTTATCAAATATTCTGCAGTAGACGACATTTTTCTTTTTAAAAGAAAATGTTGTGTTAGTTTAGAAGTGGTAACTTTTCTTAGAAAATGCATGGTTAATACTAAATTATTCACTAAATAATGAACTTTAAAATGACTTTGGTTAAAATTACTTAATGAAATTACTTAATAAATTAGGACCGTATGCAACAAAACTAATTTTGACTCTTAATTTAAGTGTAATTAACTTTTATCTTTATTCTCTTTGATTTTTGATAGACTTGAGGTTTAATAAAAAAATTAGTCTTATGTAAGAAAATTTCCTTTTTATTTGGAAAAAATAAATGGAAGGTTTAAAGCACCCCCAAAGCTTAAAACAATTCATATTTCGGAAAATCGCAATTTTACAAAAAAAAATTCATAGAATTATAATTTCTTTATTAAAAAGCAATCCCCAAATTTTTTAGTAACTTCATATGCTACCAAAAATTTTTTTTTTAATTTTAAAAGTTTGTATTTTTTTCCTATTTTAACATAAATAAAATTCTGTTGCCCAAAGAGCTTTATTGACAAAGATTATTTTTGTTTTTAGAAACAAATACACAATTTTCTTACAGAGTTAAGTTTTTATCTGTATTTATACTCTTATCGGCTTTTGGATTTATTTTGAAATAGAAATTTATCAAAAACACAATTATTTGTTTAACTATTTATCTTGTATTTATACAACTTTTAGCAAACTTACATTAAGGAGGATGCTAACATTTTTAAGCAGTAAAAAAAATGATCCAAAATTCAAAACATAAAAATATTTAGTTTTAAAAAAACTTTGTTAGTAGTGGAAGATTTTATAAAATTGATTTTTTAAATAAAAGTAAAAAGGCTAACAAGGTAAAGAAAAAATAGCTCTTCAATTACAACAACAAATTGTTTAAGGCTAGAGATTCAAATTCACAGTTTTGAAGATCTGTGCTCCTAGAAGTTCGTATAAGTCATCTTCGTTGAGGTCCCGTCAATTCTACTAAATAGCACATCTACATGAGGGCCCCATCCTATATGAAAACTAAATGTAGTTTTAAAAACTACAAAAATAGGGCTACAAACGTATTATGCTTTCATTTAAATCTGTTATTTCTTTGTGTCGAAAATCTGACATTAAAAACTAAAATACTATAATGATTTTTGAAGTCAGACATACAAGTTTCTAGGAGCACAGATCTTGAAATTCTGTGAATTTGAATCTCTAGCCCTTAGTTTTTGAAAAGTCATTTTATAAATCTCTCTAATAATCATAGAGATAAACTAGACGGGTCAATAAAATCTTGAGACAATAAAGTGGATTGTCATACTTTAAAAGTCATTTTATTATAAGTACTCACTTCACAATACCATTCAATAAAATGATTACCTAAAGCCTTATAATCTATAGTATATCAATAAAGTCTTTAAACGGTAACATAAAAAAAGATGGCAACCAGCATTATAGGTAAAACGAGTTTTTTTTTTTATATTTGCTTCATTTAATTTATGCTTCATTTAATTTATTAAAAAGTATTTTTAATTTGAACTTAACTTAAAATTTTATTTTTATTGGATTGGCAACATTGACATTTTGAAGTAAAAAGTAAATTAAGGTCAGACATTTTGAATAATGACATTTGTAAACTTTACTCACACCGTTATATCATTTCTCCAATTCTTCTAGTTATTCTCTTTAGTCTTTACAAAAAAACTATGTCCCCCGATAGTTTATAATAGTAAAATTTGTAAATAAAAAGTACCTTGCAAGGGAAGAATTCATCTTTTTAAATCTGGAAAACCAACCTAATAAAATAAAATTTTGGGTTTAATAATGAAGCAATTCAGCAACTTTAAAAAACCAAATTATGGGTTTCATAATGTGCTTATTATAGAACGCAAATATAAAAAGAGATTTTTAGTAATAAAAAAAAAACAGTGACAAAATTGTCGGTGACTACCTTTTAGCATATGAGCGTGCAATAATTTTTTTATTTATTGTTGTCTACTAACAGACGCAAAATAGTTAAATAAAATGATAGCTTCCGCATAGATCTGCTCTTGTTATTTCTAAATAAACAAATAAAAACATAACTAAAATGTTTATACGGCAATATATTTTAATATTTTTTCAAATCGTACAAATATTTACGTGTATTATTTTTGGTGGATGTGAAAGTTCTATAAATGATAACACAGTGTATGAAAATAGGTGCGAATTACCACAGAAATTAATTGATGAGATCAAAAACTATGGACCAATAGTAAATAGAATTATTTTGGAAACAACCAAAGGCAAATTCGCAAATTCGACTTACAACGAGCTTGCTAAATTTGTGGACATTTTTGGAAATAGAATTGCTGGTAGTCAAAATTTGGAAAATGCAATCGACTACATGCTTAATATTTCTACTGTGAATAATTTGGAAAATGTACATGGTGAAGAAGTTTCTGTTCCTCATTGGATAAGGTAATATCTATTTATACAACAAGTAAGGAAACGATGGTCATTATTTAACGAATGCGAAGTTTGCAAAACGAGGCTTTAGCCGAGTTTTGTAAGAGCATAAGTGAAATAATGACTGTTTCCTAACGTGTTGCATACAATATTTTATCTACGACCACTTAATAACATAAAAAAATAAAAAAAATAATAAAAATTTAAAAAAAATTCTTGTGGTACATCCTGTAGACCTAATTGTCATCATGACAACATGTCAAATTTGCGTGAAAATATGATCTCATTTCCTAACTTATTTAATATCCGTTAGGTTATGATTTCATTACCTAACTCATTTTATTTCCGTGAAATAAAGCAATCATTAGGTAACCTAAATGAGTAAGATAAAGTAGCTGTTACCTAACGGTAGTAGATAAAAAAAATTGGGGTGTTAGAATAGCTATATACTATCGTGGACATGAAATTTAAAACGATTTTTTATCAGCCACCTTTGATTTTTTGAATTTTACTCTATTGTAAATGGATTTTTTTTATGTCAGTTATCGAATGTTATTTTGACAACAAATACGTCAAATGTATTTTATTAAAATAAATTATGTAAAATGTGCTGCTGGCGAGAAAAATAGTAAGAAAATATTTCCTATTTTAAATAATTTTGTTTTATGATAACAATAAGGTTCTAATCTTCGTAAAACATCAGAGAAATGTTTCTTGTTAATGTCCACTTCGCATAAAACTTGAGATGTTTAAGTCACTATTTTGACCATTTACAATGCAAAAATTAATCGTTTTAAATTCCATCTCCACGATAGTACATTGCAAAGAGACCTACTGTTTTTTAATGATGCCCCTAAATTAAGGGCTGTTCGGAAATAAAACTAAAACGGAGAATTAATATTTTTTGAATTTTGTAAAAAAAAATATTTATTTTTAGGGGTAATGAATCTGCAACATTGTTGCAACCAAGGTTCCTTAAATTATCAATGTTGGGATTAGGGGGTAGTATTGCTACCCCACCTGAAGGAATAACTGCTGAAGTTATTGTTTTTACTTCTTTTGACGAAATGGAAAATCTCTCAACAGAGGTAGGTAATTACTAATTTTAGATGTTTTTTTTAGATTTTTCGAAAAGCGTAACCTTTTTTAATTTTAAAGATAAAGGGAAAAAATAATAATAAAAGTGTTTTCAACTGTTTAAAAATAATCCCTTATTTTAATATACAGGGTGTTCAAAAATTGGCGCATAAACGCGATGGTACGTTGTTGGAGCATGTCTAGGGATCCCCAGAAAAAAAAATGTATCTCATATACCCTCGGAGATATGAGATCCCAAAGTGCGAAACTTATACGCTTATATCTTGAATATAACAGCACATATTAACGAAAAAAATGATTTAATACAAAACTAGAGTCTTAAACCGTTCCACCATTTATTTATTTTTTAAATGGTCAAATTACATTTTTATAACCAATTTAACTTTACAACATTTTCATGAAATGAAGCTGACAACAACGTCAATAAAATCTAGTGCAAAAGTGTACGATCAAGACTCATAAATGAGATTTTTAGACTTATAGATGGGATTTTAAGATGTATTTTCCTAGACTGTGTTGCCGAATTTATGCAACTTTGTTCGCATTTTTCTCGATGAATATAACAGATGGATTTTTTTTGACAATTCTCTAGGGATCCCTGAGAATGCTCCAAGAACGTACCATACCGTTTATGCGCCATTTTTTGAACACTGTATGTATATCAACAATTATTTACAGAAAAAAAACTAATTTTTTTTTTAAGTTAAGATTTTTTTTTCTGGTGCATTTTTTAGGTGAAAGGAAAAATAGTTGTATTTGTTCCCGAATACGTATCTTATGGAAAAACTGTACAATATCGTTCCTATGGAGCAGTAAAAGCATCCCGCTTCGGTGCTGTAGCCACTCTTATACGATCCATTGGACCTTTTTCAATGGCCAATCCACATACAGGATGGCAAGACTACGCTGATAACGTCACTCAAATTCCAACAGCTTGCATAACAGTAAGGAAAATACACTTGTTTAGGGTTTCAAATTCACAGATCTTCTACTCTGTGCTCCTAGAAGCTCGTATAAGTCATCTGAGCTCCCGTCAATTCTACTAAATAGCACATCTACATGAGGGCCCCATCCTATATTAAAACTAAATGTAGTTTTTAAAATTAGAAAAAGAGGTCTAAAAAGGTATTATCGTTTCGTTTAAATCGGTTATTTCTATGTGTCGAAAATCTGACTTTAAAAAGCATTATACGATTTTCTTTTTTTCGACTACGGATACTTTTTTTGGTTTATACCTTACGTGGTCTATGCCAAACCATAATACGTTAATTTACCATGGTTTTTTTAAGCTTGTAAATGATTAAAATTGCAACCTACGTTTTTCCCTAATAAAGATGTGCTCGTTCAAAGATTTCAATGTGAAAGGAAAACACCAAGTCCTATTTCACCATATTTTTATTATTTCTTGCACTCAGTACCACTTCTATGTATCACAAACATTAATCCCTAATATTTGTAATCATAGTTATTGATGTATTACTCTGTATTTTTACATAGTTGTTGAAATTTCGAAAATAATTGACATTCAGGGAGATGACTTTTACTAACTTTTGAGGGCACAGAACATCCCATTTATGAATTTAAATCTATAGCCTTAAGTTTGTATTTAATATTTTTCTGTAGGTTGAAGATGCTCACATGCTAAAAAGAATGCAGGACCGTGGTAGCAAAATAGTTATAAATTTAAAAATGGAGGCTAAAACTTTAGATCCAGTAATTTCACGGAATACTGTGTTAGAAATAAAAGGATCAGAAAATCCTGAAAAAGTAGTATTTGTGTCAGGACATTTAGACTCATGGGATGTTGGAAATGGGGCAATGGACGATGGTGGTGGTGTTTTCATCTCTTATAATGCCCTTGTTATCCTTAAAGCATTGGATTTGAGACCCAAAAGAACTGTCAGGTAAAACACCTTAAATTTCTGAATGTCCAAAAATTGGCGCATAAACGCATAGGTACGTTGTTGGAGCATTCTCAGGGATCCCTAGAAAAATGTAAAAAAGAATCTATCTGTTATATTCATTGAGGAAAATGCGAACAAAGTTGCATAAGTTCGGCAACACAGTCTAGGAAAATACATCTTAAAAACTCATCTAGATTCTTGATCATTGTCAGCTTTATTGCATTCAAATTTTGTAAAATTAAATTGATTATAAAAATGAAATATGACCATTTAAAAGATAAACAAATGGTAAAATAATTTTAGATAGACTGTGCTTTTGTATTTAGCCATTTCTTTCGTTAACATGTGATGTTATTTCAAGATACAAGCTTTTAAAGTTTCGCACTTTAGGACCTCATATGTCAAAAAGATTTGCGAAATAAATTTTTTTAAACCATTTTTTGGGGGTTTTCAGGCATGCTCCAACAATTTATGCACCAATTTTTGGACACCCACAAAACAATATTCTTTTTTATTTGGGGATTTTTCTTTACATTTTAATGGGGAATGTCATGAAGCATAGAAACTGTGGTCATGTAATGCCTCAAATCAACGAAAAACAGCATTTTTTGGTCATTGCTCAGTCAAAATCAACAAAAAAAAGCACTTTCTGGTCATTGCTCAGTGGGTTTATAAGAGTTAATTTCAATTAAAAGTTGTGCTTACCAGCAACATTAATAAACAAAGCATAAGTTGACATATTTTAAAGGTACATCATTAAACGTTTACATACAGAATTTTGGCAACTGTGAAGCCCTATTATTTTGCATTTTAAATTGCCAAAATTTTGTATTTAAACGCTTATTGATGGACCTTTAGAACATGTCAACTTGTGCTTTGTTTATTTATGTTGCTGGTAAGCACAATTTTTAATTAAAATGAACTCTCATAAACCCACTGAGCAATGACCAGAAAGTGGTGTTTTTTGTTGATTTTAGGCAACCAACATTACATAACTACAGTTTCTATGCTTTGCGACATTCCCCTTTAAATATCCTATTTTTGTAGAGCTATTTTGTGGACAGCAGAAGAGGAAGGATTAGTAGGTGCCGAGGCTTATGCCCAGGCTCATAAAAACGAGACTGATAACTGGATGTTTATAATGGAATCTGATGATGGAACTTTTAACCCACGAGGGTTAGAATATAGTGCTGGACCCATAGGATCTTGTATTATTGAAGAAATTATGAAGTAAGTTTTTTCAAATTTCAAAAATTTATGATCAATTTTTAGCCCAATCATTCTAATAATGCCCCCAGAAAAAATCCCAACCAAAATCTGCTTATGCAGATTTGTAGCCACTACACCCAGGAACATAAAAGTGAAAAATTCCCACAAAATTTCCGTGACGTTTAGCCACCATCTTGCATAGAAGTGAGGAGTTAGTTTTTTGTTAATACCTAAACTATTCGGCACTTTTGAAAATATTTTAAAAATTTTTAGGAACATTATTATACTCTTCGCAAGACTAGGTCCGAAGAGTATATTGCAATCGATCAGAAAATCCTAAAATCGTCAATTTTCATCCTAGAGCAAAAATTCTTGCAGATTCGTGCGTTTCATGACTTTTTAAGATTTTCATTTTTTCTCCGTCCGTCGGTCGGTCGGTCGGTCGGTCGGTCGGTCGGTAGGTCGGTCTGTGGGATGTCACGTTTCTTGTAAACACGCTATCTTAAGAACCAACACTCCAATTTAATTCAAACTTTAAGGAAAAATCGATCCCTATAAGAGGAAGAACCCTATTGTTTTTGACAAGAATCCGAGTACTATAAAGCCCCCCTTTCAGCCCCCCAAGTGAAAAAAAAATCGTAACTCAATTATTATTAAGTTTACAAAAAAAAATATTCGACATAAAACATAGGAAATTAAATTCTCTACAAAAAAGTATTCGTTGGTTTTTTTGTCAGACCCCCCTGTTACCCCCCACCAAAAAAAAACCTCCTATCTCCGTTATTATTCAATTAACAAAAAAAATCCGTTTCACAAAATTAATGAAAATTTAATTTTTTATTAAAAATGTTGGTTTATTTTTTGTAAAGTTAGCCAGTAAGGTTTTAAAAACAAAAACTAAAAGATTTCAGTAGCAAAAAACTTCTAAGTCCAAATAGCGTCACGCGTCGGTCAAGAAGGCCATGCCAAAAATATTTCAAACAACAAAACAAAAGCAGCTGTCAGAACAAATAACCTCACATAAGTATGTTAAACGTCAAAACTGACGTTTATCCACTTCGTTGATGAAATTCTTCGTGTTTTCTGTTAATAGTTTGCACTCTTCGCAGATTTTTTCAAATAAAATTTGTTTTATTAAGCAAAAACTATTATCCTTCAATAGTTTTCTTGCGAAGAGTATGCTATAGAATGTGTAGCAATTATATAAAATACTGATTTAGCTTTGATTTAAAGAATATAAAATTACACTTCTACCGAATCCGAATTCTACTTAAGCTACTCATTTGCGAAGAGTAATTTCTACGCGTTTCGACTTCTACCGATTCCGACTTTTACCCATTCTAGTTATACTCTTCACAAGAGTATATTGCAATCGATCAGAAAATCCTAAAATCGTCAATTTTCGTCGTAGAGCAAAAATTTTTGCAGATTCGTGCGTTTCATGACTTTTTAAGATTTTCATTTTTTGTCCGTCCGTCGGTCGGTCGGTCTGGTGTATGTCACGTTTCTTGTAAACACGCTATCTTAAGAACCAAAACTCCTATCCAATTCAAATTTTAGGGAAAAATCGATCCCTATAAGAGGAAGAACCCTATTGTTTTTGACGAGAATCCGAGTACTGCAAAACCCCCTTTTCAGCCCCCCAAATGAAAAAAAAATCGTAGCTCGACTATTATTAAATTTACAAAAAAAAATATTGGACATAAAATATAGACAATTTAATTCTTCGACAAAAAGTATTCTTTAGTTTTTTTGTCCGACCCCCAATTACCCCCCAGCACAAAAAAACCTCCTATCTCCGTTATTGTTCAATCTACAAAAAAAATTATTTTTTACAAAATTAATAAAAATTTAATTTTCTATTACAAATGTTAGTTCCTTTTTTGTAAAGTTAGCTAGTAAGGTTAAAAAAACAAAAACTAAAAGATTTCAGTAGCAAAAAATTTCTAAGTCCAAAACGCGTCACGCGTCGGTCAAGAAGGCCATGCCAAAAATATTTCAAACAAAGAAACAAAGCCAGCTGTCAGAACAAATAACGTTTATCCTCTTCGTTAACAAAATTCTTCGTGTTTTCTGTTAGTAGTTTGCACTCTTCGCAGATTTTATTTACATAAATTTTTTTTTATAAGAAACTATTAATTATCCTATAATGGTTTTCTTGCGAAGAGTATACCATAGAATGTGTAGCAATTATATAAAAAATTGATTTAGCTTTGATTTACAAAATATAAAACTACACTTCTACCGATTCCGAATTGTACTCGAGCTACTTATTTGCGAAGAGTAACTTCTACGCGTTTCGACTTCTGCCCATTCCGACTTCTACCCATTCTAGTTTTAGTAAGAATACAATCATTTTTAAAAAAATAAAAAATCACCAATGTGAACGATTTTATAGCACTTTGAAAATGTGCTAATTTGGTCTAGAGTCTGTAGATAGTATCAAGAGTCTGGTCACTGGACCACAGAAATAAAATACCCTATAGTTTTTTTTATTTTGCTATGTTACCACCCATGAACTCCTATCTATGATTATAAAATCCTTCAAATTTTGATGCAAAGTGTCATCCATAAACGTAGAAATTTTTTTCCATTTTAACTCACTAAAATTTAAAATATAAATAGGAAATTATTTTTAAAAGAAATTAAACCCCCAGTGCAGTTTTATATGCAGTTAAATGTTCTTGAAAAAAATGTACAATTTTGTTATAACATGAAATTACTTAAAAATCACTATCCTATAATATTGATCAACGAATTCCTTGTGGCATGTGGGTATTCTATAAAAGAAAACAGTTTTTCGGCAAATAATACATCCATATGATACCCCCTCGTATATTAAAACTAACCGAGAGCCCCTTTTTTTGGTTCGTAGAAATTGTGCAGTCCAGTCGCTGCCAAACCATAATCTATTAATTTTCCAAAGTTCCTGTGATACTGGAAATCAAATAACCAAAGTACTTTAACCTAAAGTGAAACCACTTTTAGCCCCAATGGAGATGTGGCCGTCGTTTGTCGAAAAATTTCAACGTAGAAAGAAAACACACAAAAAGTATTATTAAATCCATTGTAAACTATCCCCCATTACGGCCACTTTTGGGACAATTCAACAATTTTTACAGTTCTCAAACTTTAAAACACATTTTTTACACATTTGTTGTTATATTTTTAGTTTTTTTACACATTTCAAAATAAAAGCCGACGTTTACAGTTCAATAATTTAAACGTCAATTATTTTTCACAATGTGTAAGATAACTAAAAATGTAACAAAATAAATCAATATCAGTGGTTAAAAAAATGTGTTAAATAAAGTTCATGAACTGTAAAAGTTGCCCTAAATGTGAGATAGGTTTTTTTGTGTGTTCGCTTTCTACATTGAAACCTTTCGACAAACACATCTCTATTGGGGCTAAAAGTGGTATTAGTTTAGGTAAACCATTCCTAAGATAAAAACCTTGAAAAATTAATAGATTATGGTTTGGCAGGGACTGGACCGCACAATTCATACGAACCAAAAAAGAGGTTCTCATTTAATTTAATTATACGATGGGGCCCTTATATAAATTTGGTCCGCTGGAAATAATGCGAACTCAACGGATCTTCTATTTTATAAATTAAATTCCTAGCCTTAAATAAAAAATATTTTTTTTAAATAATTATCTACGCCAATGAAATATTTTGATGTGTTACATAACCTACATTTATAAATTTGACAGATTTTAAACTAGGTTACCAGATTTTTTTGGCAAGATTTTCGGACCAACTTTTAAACTTACAAAATTGTAAAATGAAAAGAGAGGTCCGCTATTGCTGTTTTTAAAGTGTCTCGACCTTTCTTAGTATGCTACAGACCTTAATTTGGTCCTACAGAGAACGCTGCAATCTATGCTTCAGGACTCTATGACTAAGATAGACGATTATGATGAAATAAGATGATTTTCAAAGAGCTATAGAATTGTTAATATTGGTGATTTATTATTTTTTTAAAAATGATTGTATTCCTATTAAAATAATGTTCTTAAAAATATTTAAAACTTTTTTTAAAAGTGCCGTAGTGGCTACAAACCTGCATAAGCAGATCTTGGTTGGGATTTTTTTCTAAGGAACCTACAAATTTTAATTAGATTAATTGGGCTAGAGTATTTATTACATTTTAACATACAATTTTTTTTTTTGAATGTACATTTAAAAAAAACATTTTAGGTTGTTTGAATCAATGAATACGACACAAACTAAAAAATCAGACGACATAGGATCTGACATAATGATTTGGATACCTCAAGGTATTCCTGGAGCATCCTTAATGAATGATAATGAAAAATATTTTTGGTATCATCATTCAAATGCGGATTCTTTAGATGTCGAAGACCCAGTAAGTTTGGACAAAAGTACTGCCTTATGGGCATCTATTTCTTATATTTTGGCTGATTTAAGTATTGATTTTCCTAGAAACTAATTTAAGTAATAACTCCAATAATAACCCAGTGATTTAGGATTTCATCTGCCGAAAAATTATTTGTTAACTTTTTGTTTTAGCATTATCTCTATATTGCCATAATATACAACATATCAAAAGTCCCCTAAGATCCCGTGCCGGCGTCATGCCATTTTAGAGGGTCAAAGGTCGAAGAGGACATCTTTTGGTAAATAAATCTCTTCCTATTGGTCGGACAAAAAAAAATGTAGGATGTAAATTGCAGATTGAACAATTACCTACAAAAAAATGCATACACACTTTTCCATCGAGCTACCGTTACCGCGTAGTAGTGTCAATTATGCATGACGTTGGTATACTTTTAACACCGGCTAAAATACAAAAACGAGGAAAATTTCTTCCAAAATTTTTCAACCAGGGTTTTGATTTAACCCCTAAGATACATAATCGGCAATAAATGGTCTTGTAAATTATCAACTGCGTGTATACAGGCGCTCCAAAAATGAATTTGGATATGTCTGTAATTCCTCAGGTTAATAAAACCAATTAAAATTTTTACAAAGAGGTGTTAGCTCTTGTCCTTTCAATGAGTTACAACCCCCTAACAAAGCCCCAAAGTATTTATTAATCTTTAAAAAAAATAATATATAAAAATATGACAAAATTTTTAATACAAAGCAAACTATGTGTTTAAGGCCATCTCAATAAATTAAATGGAATTTTAAAGTGATGAGACCATTATTTTGGGAGCAATAGAGAACATCATCATGTTAAACACCATGTAATTCCATTCAATTTATTGAGAAAGCCTTAAATGCATAGTTTGCTTTGTATTAAAAATTTTATTGCATTTTTTTGTATTATTTTTTTTTAAAGATTAATAAATACTTTGGGGCTTTGTTAGGGGGTTGTAACTCATTAAAAGGACAAGAGCTAACACCTCTTTGTAAAAATTTTAGTTGGTTTTATTAACCTGAGGAATTACAGACATATCCAAATTCATTTTTGGAGCGCCTGTATACACGCAGCTGATAATTTACAAGACCCTTTATTGCCGATTATGTATCTTAGGGGTTAAATTAAAACTCTGGTTGAAAAATTTTGGAAGAAATTTTCCTCGTTTTTGTATTTTAGCCGGTTTTAAAAGTATACCAACGTCATGCATAATTGACACTACTACATGGTAACGGTAGCTCGATGGAAAAGTGTGTATGCATTTTTTTGTAGGTAATTGTTCAATCTGCAATTTACATCCTACATTTTTTTTGTCCGACCAATAGGAAGAGATTTATTTACCAAAAACTGTCCTCTTCGAGCTTTGACCCTCTAAAATGGCATGACGCCGGCACGGGATCTTAGGGGACTTTTGATATGTTGTATATTATGGCAATATAGAGATAATTGTAAAAAAAAAAGTTAACAAATAATTTTTCGGCAGATTGTATTAATTTTTGTTTTATTTTCCTGGGTTATAAAAAAAAAACTAAAAATTGATTTTTTTATTTAGCGAGAAGTAAAAGTTTCTTTCCAGTTTTTAAACAAAAATGAGATTTTTTTTAGCAATAATTTGCTTTAATTTATCGGGTAAAAAATAAAAATAAAAGTGCTGTTAAGGTACTAAACATTTATTTGTTATATTTTATAATATTTTTAACATTTTTGGTAAATCTAACAAATTGACAACATTATATTCTACCTAGGTAAATCATTTAACTTTTTTATTGAATAAAACAAAACTTTATAAAAAACCTAATAAAATTACTAAGGCCTCTACAATAAATTTAAAACAGTTTTCCATTATTTTTATAGAATAGAATAATAACAATTAACAAACATATTTAATTGTTGCTAGACATTTAATAACAATAGACCCGATCAAGTCCTACGTCACAGTTCATAGAAGTGCATTAAAATGGTTTTTTTTTCGCACATCATTTATTAATAGTTATTTAACCAGTAAGTGTGTTAATAAGTGAGTTTATTGATCGCCATTTAACATACGAACTGGTTACAATGCTGCATCGCACATCGTACATCATTATTAAATAAATTATAAATTAAACAGATATTTTACCAACTAACAGAAACAATGCGTCGGCCATTCAACTTTATTAAAGTTAAAGAAGAAGAAGAGCTGTAACCGAACTTTTATTAATTGTAAATCATAGAAAATAGAAAATGAATGTTATTTCCTTGAAATGTGGTAAAAGGATCAACTTCTTATTCTTTTCAACTGTAAATATTTAATTTCTTTTGGTTTTTGTTGCTTAAACCGTAATTAAAGCTACTTTAGCATTTGTAATGTAGAAACACAGATAGTAATTTTAAACATAGAAGAGAATTACTAGGCTTGTATCCATGCATTAATAGGGGTCATTAATCAACGATTTGGAGTGCGTTAATTAATGTCTTTAAGAAATGATGTGCGAAAAAATGGTTTTAAAGTTTTCTATTTTTGTTAACAGCCATTTTTTGTAGATAATTTAAATATTTTTTTCTAAAAAACGTCTTAACTAAACTAAATTTGGACACAGAATGTACTTTTTCGTGTTAAACCAGCTCTGTGGTTTCAATCGAACATAAAAACGTCAAAAAAAACTAGCCCAATTCAACTAGTTGTTCCAACCGAAAACTCTGTTAGTAGTATTAATGTAGTTCTGTCATCTGTGACCTAGGACTTAACCTGTTATACTAACTGACAATTTTGACCTTCAAATGCCCTTTAAATGACCTTGAATCCAATTTAAATCAAAGTAGTCTCATCTTGTTGATCAAAAACCATTAACAGCGAATGTTGTGAACTACTTCGATCTGACCTACTCAAAAGAGCTGTTTTCTCCCCTTGATCATTTAAACTACAATCAGGTGAACTATTATCCCCTTGCGTTAGATTATTAATAGTAGCAGCACTACTAGTGCTTGGTAAATCATTTATATCTGGTGAAGCTAGAGGTGGAAAGTTAGGAGTTGATTTATTTGGACTACTTTCTAAAGTATCCATCAAATGAACTACTGGGTATGATTCTCTATATCCGGACGTGGAAGATGTTTGACTTATTGCCGAATCTTCATCATAAGAACCTTCCCCTGTCACAGGGTGAAGTCTCTGCGCGATTCTTAGTCTATGTTGATCAATTATTGTATTTTGTTGGGGCACTACCCCTAAATTACATTGTGTATTAGGGGTTAGTACATTAGGTTGGTTAATCACGTGATGTGTGTTATTATTATTATTTTCTGGTGTGAATTGTTGTCCTACCCCTAGTCCAGTTGTCAAATTAGCTGAATTAGGGGGTGAAATTGTTGTGGTAGGGGTTGGTGGTTGCATTTCTTCGTATTGTTTCTGTAATTTGGAATTTTTTTTATTTACACAGAAATTTCATAAATCTGATTTAGGGGTGTATTCTGTAACTACAATTTAAATTTTAAAGGTCCTTTAACATTTTTAACTGCCTTTAAAACAGTTTTCAAGCGTTTTACATCAACGTGACACCCTTTAAAATATTAACTTTTAACGAAAAGTTACAGAATACACCCCTTAGTGCGATAAAATCTTACATTTCGTCAAGACATTTTTCGGGCAGTACAATTTTTGTGGGAAAATGAAGTATTTGTTACCTAGAAACATAATTAGCATGTGCGCACTCATGCGCATATTAGCATTTTGTGCTAGTGCCCCCCAAAGAGCCCCCTTTCATTCGTAATACTAAATTATGGTAGATCTAGACCTAATTTTGGAAATAGACACCAAACAAGGTTCTAAAAAGATTTTTGCTAAAATTGTTCTCCTAAAAAAAATTCTCTAACCCTAAATAGCCCCAAAATGAGAAATATTTATCATGTTTCATTTAGACCAAATTTTGCAAGCAGATGCAAAATTAAATTTTAAAACATCTTTTTCTAAAATTATTTCCAAAAAAATTTTTTTTTCTTGAGGGCCTATTATTTATGAAGGGTGAGCAAAATTTTTCTTTTTCAAATGTCCTTTAAAACATTATTAGGAAATCTATTTGCAAAATTTGGTGTAAATCCAACAAGATAAAAATTACTCTTTTTGGGGCCATTTAGGGAGTGAAGAAATTTGTTTACGAAAATTTAGAACCCTGTTTGGTGTCTATTTCCAAAATTTGGTGTAGATCCACCATGATCTAGTATTACGAATGAAAGGGTCAAGTGGGCTCTTTGGGGGGCTCTAGCACAAAATGCTAATATGCGCATGAGTGCGCACATGCTAATTATGTTTCTAGGTATCACATACTACATTTTTCCACAAAAATTGTGCTGCCCGAAAAATTTCGGAAAAACAAGGATTTTGTTGTAATACTTTCTCGGACTTATTGAGTTAAAAACTTTATTAACTGCAATTGGTTGAGATTTTCAAGGAAATGTGTCATACCACCCATCGTTCAGGTGTTTAAAACTTCTTTCCCATAGTGCATATTTCTTTCCCAGAGTGCATACATGAAGGTGTGTGAAATTTCTTTCCTAGAGTGCATACATCAAGGTGTTTGAAATTTCTTTCCCAGAGGCATATATGAAGGTGTTTGGAAAGTTATTTCCCATAATGCATATTTCTTTCCGAGAGTGCATACATGAAGGTGTGCAAAATATTGTTTTCCCAGAGTACAGGTGTTTGAAATTTCTTTCCCAGAGTGCATACATAAAGATGTTACATTGAATGTTTTAAAGCGGCTGCTTATTGTTTTTTGGTATATTAGCGCTATGTTTGATAAAAGTATGAAAGTAATGACGTTATGTCAACATCTTAAACGACCGCGGGTGGTATGGTGCATATCCATGAAAACCCCAACCAATTTTTGTTATAACATGGTCTATTTAGTCATTTTATAACACAAAAAAAAAACAAAAGTGATTCTTACCTCAACTTTGTTATTTTTCCGGCTTCTTCTCAAACGAAAAGTCTTCCTACTTTGCGGTTTAATTCTTTGCAATTTAGACTTATTTGCATGATTCTCCCCACTACTTTCTTCAGCTGGACTTCCGGGGGACAATGGTGTCAAAGATGTTTCTCCTAAGAAGTTTTTTTTTCGTACTAATGTTTGTGTTTTTCTAATAAAACGAACGAAACGACGAGACACAACATAAACACGTAAAAAAAAGCATGCGCCACTTTAAATTTCCATTTTTAAGTGAATTACGTGCAAGAACAATAAATAAAGCTTCATAATTGTCGAAAAAAACATTTAAAACACGGACACATAAGTTAAAAACAGATTTTTGTGATAAACTGGCCGCTGGCCCATATACACCAAGGCCAATAAGTCAAACATGACGCTTAAAGAAGAAGAAGAGCGCAATCGTGCTAGCAAACGTCAACAAACAACATTCACGTCAAAAAGCGTTATTTTATATGTTTAAAACAAGTTTTTAAGTGGTTTGGTGCATTGTGTTAAGTTTTTTTTTAAATATTTTTAATATTTAGTTATTTTTTCGTTTAGTGTAGTGTTGTGTGCTTCAGGCTTAGACAGTTTGGACATAGACAAGCTTTGCAGGCTTTGTTTTCGTTTATGATTACCTGAAGTGTGTCTAAATTCTACTGAAGATACGAATCGTAATTTTGAGGCTCTGTGAGCTATGAAGGATTCGGATTTGTGTAATGGGCCGTGTTCGTCGCTTACTGAAGAACGTTGGGATGATTTTCCTGTAATATTACAACAAGTACTTATTTGAGCATCTGTGGCAAGAAAAAACTAAAACACAGACAAGTAAGTAAAGTAAGCAATATGAAACTTAAAACTGACAGTATGTTTCAAGTTTCATGTTGCTTCGTTTTAAAGTTATAAAGACAAGCTGCGATTTCCATGGCAATTTGTTACTTCATGATTACAAACTTAAAATTAAAAAAAAAGCAATGGAGCGTATTCGTACAAAACTTGGTTGGGGTAACCTAGGAGATCTGTCATACCACCCGACGTTTCAGATGCTAACTGACATTACTTCTGAATTTTATACTTTTATCAAATGTAACACTAATATACCAAAAAGCCGGTTTAAAACATTCTATGTACCATCTAAAAGGTTTGTACAACATTTAGAGAGATGTTTTACATCTTTAATTCCTTATAATAAGTTAAAAAAAGGAAATTATGAGTCCTTTACAAAAGGATTTTCGTGAATGTTTAAAATAATCCGTATTTTTGGAATGCACGGATTTTGCCTTAAAAGTACATTTGTAAATGAGTCATTATGCCCCCTTTTAACTAACTATGAAGAATTGAAGTTGTATAACACTCCGTAAATGTTATAGAAACCTTTTAGCTGGTACGTAGAATGTTTTAAACCGGCAGTTTGTTGTTTTTTGGTATATTAGCTTTATATTTTATAAAAATATAAAATTCAGAAGTAATGTCAGTTAGCATTTAAAACGACGGATGGTATGCACAAATACGCTCTACTATTGTCAACATAACGTCATAATTAGCCTATTCTATTTTTTAAGTTTGCAATATAGAACCTGATGTGTGACCAATTTTGTACAAATATGTATAGTAAATAGCCTATATTTTTGTCAAGTTTTGTCCGAATTTAATGTTTCAAAATTAAAAAAAAATTACCATTATTTCCTGTTGGTTCATTCTGTTGGCCATCCTGTGTTTCAGAAATTGTTGAAATCAAATTTGTTGTTGTATGACTCAAATCTGACGATTCTAAAAAACATATTTTCACTTTTTATTTAATGTTTCACAACTTAGTGGCTTCTTGAGAATGGTGTAAAATACATCGAAACGTCGACTCGTTAAAAACAGATTTTTGTTTTTTTTTATCCTACTCCGCTAATTTACCTTCAATTTTATAAAAGAAACCGATTTGGCAAATAAAAAAAATGTAATGAAACACGCTTATTGTTAAATTATCTAACCTAAAAGAACTTACCTCGATCAATGGACGGTCCCTTATGCACTCCATGTTCTCCCATAGTTACAAATTTGGCAGAATGGTCCCCAGTTAATAGACCAATCAAAGAATGTCTTGGATGTTTACCAACTATTTCAGTTGTCATTTGAACCGTTGGTGGCATGTCTCCTTTTTTTATTTCTGACGGATCTGGAGCTAAAAAAAATAAAATAAGCGAAAAAGAGTCCAAAAATAATCAAAATCAAAAACAAGAGCGGGTTAGATCAG
This sequence comes from Cartodere bifasciata, assembly GCA_963920755.1. Taxonomy (NCBI): domain Eukaryota; kingdom Metazoa; phylum Arthropoda; class Insecta; order Coleoptera; family Latridiidae; genus Cartodere; species Cartodere bifasciata. The sequence continues at coordinate 579,612 of OY987194.1, read as the reverse complement.
TGAGAGGGATAGATCATTTAAAAAATTAAACTTTGCAGATAGCTCATTTTTTATGTCTTTTTTTTTAATTTTTTATATAATTGTTACACGTTCTATATGATACTTTTCACAGTAGATGTTTAAAAAAGTGCATTTTTTATTTTATTTTTTTTGTAAACGGGTGGGGATACAAAAAAATTTTTAGATGCTTTTTTATAGAAAAAAATACAATCTTTAATTTAGTTAAGAATATTTTTTTTCGTAAAAATGATATTAACGAAAATATGAATTTTTTTCTACTTTGGGGGTGTTTTTAACCGTCTATTTATTATTTGATTTTTTCCAAAAACAATAGGGCTCTTCCTCTAAATGGGATTGATTTTTGTGTGAAATCTCAAGACGATCCGATAAACCGTTCTTGAGTTATGGTGGTCACAAATTTCGTTACAGACAGACGGACAAAAATAAAAGTCATGAAACGAACGAATCTGCAAAAATGTTTGCTCTAGGATGAATATTAACGATTTTAGAGAAGGTCCGAGTATTCGCAATATACTCTTTTGCGAAGAGTATAATAAGCACATTATGAAACCCGAAATTTGTGTTTTTTAAGGTTGCTGAATTGCTTCATTATAAAACCCAAAATTTTATTTTATTGGTTGGTTTTCCAGATGCAAAAAGATGAATTCTTTCCTTGCAAGGTACTTTTTATTTACAAATTTCACTATTATAAACCATCGGGGGACATAGTTGTTTTGTAGAGACTAAAGAGAATAACTAGAAGAATTGGAGAAACGATATCAACGGTTACATTTTCTCAAAAACGCCTATTCATTCAGTAATAAGTGAGTAAAGTTTACAAATGTCATTAGTCAACATGTCTGACCTAAATTTAGTTTTTACTTCAAAATGTCAATGTTGCCAAGGCAATAAAAATAAAATTTTAGGTTAAGTTTTTGATTAAAATTAAAAATGTTTTTTAATAGATTAAATAAAGCAAATATAGAAAATAGCATAAAAAACTCGTTTTATAAGGCATTTTTTAGCACTTGTCTATTAAAAAACGTTCCTTATAAAACTCTATGTTTTAATATTATTTAAAACTAAAATATTGTCCTAAACATACCAAATTCAAGTTCTTCTTTAAGTTCCTTCATTTGATGGGCCAGTTCCATTAATAGCGCCCCTCTACTTTTAGGAAGGGGTAATCCAATGCCCCTCATTTTGTCTCTTAATTTTGTATGCATATTTCTTTCAAAGTCAGAAATTGGCGGTTGGGCCAATTTTTGATAAATAAACGGTTGCATTAAAATGTAAACTGGAGTTCTATGAGTCACTACAAAATCTAAGAAATCCCACAAAAAACTAGCTGCTTCGTTCCGTTTACCAAGTTCTCTCATTGTCCGAGCGATTTTAGACCAATCAGCCACTAATTCGCCCTCGAAGCAAATAATCATGATTTTTAATGCTGAAAAAAGGTTGTCGTTAACAAAAAAAACAATATTCTGTAGCCTAAAACAGAATTTTGTCACTTAAAACTGTTTTTTTAGATTTAAAACTGTTTTTTCGAACTTAAAACTGTTTTTTCATACGTAAAACTGTTTTTTTATAGTTCAAACTGTTTTTTATTATTTAAAACAATTTTTGGTAGCTTAAAACAACAAAAACTAACCAAAAGAACAGTTAAATACCGAAAAAAGTGTCAAAACTGACAGTTGTGACGTAAGTCAGCTGATTTAACGCGGCCATGTTATTCTACATCACTTTTTCCAAAATGGCGTCGCTCTACCAGCTGATTTCTGACAGTTGTGACTTAAGGCTATAGATTCAAATTCATAAATGGGATGTTGTGTGCACTCAAAGGTTCGTAAAAGTCACTGAATGTCACTTATTTTCGAAATTTCAACAACATATGTAAAAATACGTAGTAATACATCAATAACTATAATTAAAAATATTTAGGATAATGTTTGTGATACATAGAAGTGGTACTAAGTGCAAGATATAAAAAAATATGGTAAATTAGTACTTTTGGTGTTTTTCTTTCTACATTGAAATCTTTGAACGAGCACACCTATATTAGGGAACAACGTATGTTGCAATTTTAATCATTTACAAGCTTAAAAAAACCATGTTAAATTAACGTATTATGGTTTGGCATAGACCACGTAATGCATATAAACAAAAAAATGTATGTATGTAATGTATTTTGCATTGCTATTAAAGATTTTGTGAGTGTTACCCCACGTTGACTCTCTCGTCTCATAATCTATACTATTTTTCTAGTTATTTTCGCAAAAACATTAGTGTTACTCTTGAATAACCGGATAGTATAAATAAATATATATTAAATAATTGCCTATTGACTAAACATAAACTTCCTATTTTTATTATACTCTTCACAAGACTAGGTCCGAAGAGTATATTGCAATCGATACGAAAATTCTAAAATCGTCAATTTTCATCCTAGAGCAAAAATTCTTGCAGATTCGTGTTTTTCATCGAATTTTGAACAACTTTGAAAAAATCCGTCCGTCGGTCGGTAGGTCGGTCTGGTGTATGTCACGTTTCTTGTAAACACGCTATCTTAAGAACCAACACTCCAATCCAATTCAAATTTTAAGGAAAAATCGATCCCTATAAGAGGAAGAACCCTATTGTTTTTGACGAAAATCCGGGTACTGCAAAGCCCCCTTTTCAGCCCCCCAAATGAAAAAAAAATCGTAGCTCGACTATTATTAAATTTACAAAAAAAATTATTCGACATAAAATATAGACAATTTAATTTCTCATCAAAAAATATTCCTTAGTTTTTTTTGTCCGACCCCCCAATTACCCCCCAGCATAAAAAAACCTCCTATCTTCGTTATTATTCAATATTCAAAAAAAAATATTTTTTACAAAATTAATAAAAATTTAATTTTCTATAAAAAATGTAAGTTCATTTTTTGTAAAGTTAGCTAGTAAGGTTAAAAAACAAAAACTAAAAGATTTCAGTAGCAAAAAACTTCTAAGTCCAAAACGCGGCACGCGTCGGTCAAGAAGGCCATGCCAAAAATATTTCAAACAAAGAAACAAAGCCAGCTGTCAGAACAAATAACCTCAAATATCTTAAACGTCAGAACTGACGTTTATCCTGTTCGTTAACAAAATTCTTCGTGTTAATGTTAATAGTTTGCACTCTTCGCAGATTTTATTTACATAATTTATGTTTTAAGAAATTATTAATTTTCCTATAATGGTTTTCTTGCGAAGAGTATACCATAGAATATGTAGCAATTATATAAAAAAATTGATTTAGCTTTGATTTACAAAATATAAAATTACAGTTCTACCGATTCCGAATTCTACTCGAGCTACTTATTTGCAAAGAGTAACTTCTACGCGTTTCGACTTCTACCCATTCCGAATTCTACCCATTCTAGTTTCTATTTTTTTTTAAACTATAACCCAAGCCCAATTATTATTATGTATGTATGTATGTATTGTTAAATTTTCTCTTTTTTTTAATTTTCAAGGAATGCTATAAAATCAGATGTGGGTATTTAAATATCCCACAATCTGTGCATTTTCTTTTTGTTCAATTAATAATACTTTCTGTATTCTTTTATTTTGTAAATTTTTCAGGTTTTGAGCAATAAAAATATATTTATTTATTTATTCATCCGTAGGAAAAAAAAACCAAAAATAGTATAATGATATTTGAAGTCCGATTGTCGACACAAAGAAATAACCGATTTAAATAAAACCCTAATACGTTTGTAGCCCTATTTTTGTGGTTTTCAAAAATACATTTAGTTTAAATATAGGATGGGCCCTCATGCAGATGTGCTATTTAGTAAAATGGACGGGAGCTCATGACTTATACGAGCTTCTAGGGGCACAGATTAAAAGATATGTGAATTTGAAACCCTAGTCTTAAGTCAGCTGGTTTAACGCAGCCATGTTGTTTTTACGTCACTTTTTTCCAACATGGCGTCGCTTTACCAGCTGATTTCTGTCAAATCTCATCAATTTGATTACTTTTACTTCAAATTACATTAAAAATTGTACTTTCTTACCCAAAAACGCGACTTGATACAAAGAAGTGTTTATTTTGGAAGCTGTTTTAGTATCTCTAGTTCCGGTGAATGTCAAACTTCCGGTTCTTAGCTCAGCTGTTGCTTTTAGGTTAGGTCCAGATGGAATTACGTTTTTCATGCTTGGTGGGCTCATTGCGTGGAGTACAAAAGTAAGGGCGAAACTTATGTCAGAAGATTTCATTGCTGCTACATCTAAAAGAAGGATTGTCATTAGAAAAAAATTGGTTTTTTACAAAAAAAAATTGTAGGGATTTTTTTTATTATAATTTTTTTTAAGAGGCAATAAAGTACCTTTTCTGCCGCTTCCAACTCGTAAACATAATGGCATCATAAGATTCATGATCATACTTTCTGTTTTGTCCTGTGAAGAAAAACTGGTGCTTCCGCAAACTTGTTCTAATGTACAAGTATCCTAAAAAAGAAGACACATTTTTTGGATTTATTACCGAGGCAAACTGAAAAATGTCTGATAAATTACTATAAAATCCTAACATGAAACCAATTAACTGTGATTTTTTGTCCGAGAGAATCTTACAAAAAATCCTTGTTTTTCAGAAAGATTTCGGGCAGCACAATTTTTGTGGGAAAATGTAGTAAATATTTGATACCTAGAAACATAATTAGCATGTGCGCACTCATGCGCATATTAGCATTTTGTGCTAGAGCCCCTCGAAGAGCCCCCTTTCATTTGTAATACTAGATCATGGTGGATCTAAACCAAATTTTGGAAATAGACACCAAACAAGGTTCTAAAAAAATTTCTTCATCCCCTAAATGACCCCAAAAAGAGTAATATTTATATTTATCATGTTGGATTTACACCAAATTTCGCAAATAGATTTATATTAATGTTTTAAAGGACATTTAAAAAAGAAAAATTCTCTAAAAATGTTTTTCATCCTCCATTATGAAACATGGCCCCCCAAAGGGGCAAAGAAATTTTTTGAAAAAATTTTCAGAAAAAGGTTTTTTAAAATCTAATTTTGCATCTGCTTGCAAAATTTGGTCTAAATCAAACATGATAAATATTTCTCATTTTAAGACTATTTAGGGGGTGAAGGATTTTTTTAGGAGAATTTTTTTCACGAAAATGATTTTAGAACCTTGTTTAGTTTCTATTTTCAAAATTTGGTGCAGATCCACCTTGATCTAGTATTACGAATGAAAGGGGGCTCTTTGGGAGGTTCTAGCACAAAATGCTAATATGCGCATGAGTGCGCACATAGTAATTATGTTTCTAGGTATCAAATACCACATTTTTCCACAAAAATTGAACTGCCAGATAAATTTCTTGGTCAAATGTATGATTTAACGGAACTATTTTGCCAAATTTTTATTTTTAACCTTTGGACTTCTGAGTAAAAATTTTGTTGTTGAAATGATTGTGTCATTTATTTGTCTTTAAAGATTTACGTCAAATCAGAACTTAAAAGAACTAGTGCTTTGTTAAAAACGCAATGTCTCTTAAATAAAAGTAGTGATGGGAATAATCGATTTTTTTTGGTCTATAAAATTAGACATTAAAAAAAGAAAATATTGGCATTGAGAGTTTTAAGATTACTGTTTCTCAAATTTTTTTTTACAAGTCAAATTTCATACAGCGAAATAAATCAATTCTCAAAAAAATCGAATATTTTAATCACTGCTTAAAAGTAATACAGTCTTCTTTTAATTTGACAACATTCTTACTTTTCTAGTTCATTTTTTAATCAAAAATTTATTTTTTTATTTTAAAATTACTCACCACAGTGTTTTGTATCTGAAGAGCAATAAGTCTAACAACCATAGAGCAAAAATGTGCTGGTGGAGCTTGGCTCATTAAGGCAGCAGTAGCCGAGGATATTCCTTCTCCAGGGCAAGAGTCACTTACAATCAAAAGTTGACATGTGTTTATTAGAGCTTTTATATGTTGCCAATGCATTATGTACGGATATTTCAACATTGTATCGTAGATTCCTTTCAGAAGGCCGGCGGCTGCATCCCAATCTGTATTTCTCTTTAAAAAGAAACAGAACGAATTTTATTTTTTGAGAATTGAAAATAAAAAGTATGTTTAAATTATTAACTTAGAAAAAAGCTGTTTCATTGTTTATACAGGATGTTTTTTTGTAGACTTTACTAGCGTTTTTCTCTCTAAATTAAGAATTTCCGTTGTTTTAGAATAAATTCATAAAGTTTTCTTAAATACCTGGCTAAAATAATTATTTTTTTTTAATTTAGGCAGGCGTTGAATTTGTTTTGCACTTATGATACTCATTTTTTGACGTATTAACACTAAATCACGATGGTCATAATTTGTCAATGACAATTCTAACAAAAGAATTGTCGCATTTTTTGGCAGACAAAACGTGATTCGTAGCAAGACATACTTCATTTTATCAGGCCGCCGCATCTCATGTTTATTTTTTTGAATCCTGGAGGCCTGATTTTCTAGAAGATCCAGTTTTGTGACGTCACAGAAATTAGTTTGGCTACTCACTAACGGTATCGCTTTAGTCAGCAATAAAAGTGAATAAGAACAATGAAAATTTATAAATCTGTAGCAGACTTACCCAAGCAAATTAATAAAAAAAAAACTAAATCAGCCGACTATGTTTGGGAAACATATTAAATTAATTAAATCGATTATGAAACACTTAAAACGTTTATTTAAAATGTAAAAAATTATTCGTACGTAAAATAATCCAGATTTTCCGAAAAAAAATAATTATTAACATAAAAATGATAGTAACTGTCATTTTCTGCAAAACCAGTAAAGCAATTAAAATTTTGTTTTTACCAGTCGCAAGTAATGATCTTAAACGGTAACTAAATTTTTATGCAAATTAAATTGCACATAGCTGAACAAAACGCTAGTAATGTCTACAAAATAACACCCTGTATATTTATACAAAAAATACTTTTTTAAAGTCCTTTAACTTCTTCTTAAGGGTGAAGATATTTTTTTCCAACTGTTTAATTGGTTGCTTACCCGGATTGTGGGTTTTTTAGAGATTTTTTGGAAGACCTTGTCAAGTCTACGTAAAATAGTGACCAATGCAGGTCTCATAGCGTCATTGGCCCATTCAGTAGATGGTAAAATGTAACTCATGTAATGTTGGAGACCTCGACAACCCATCGATTCTGGGTCATATGGAGATACTTTTAGGAGACTGTGGGCTATATCTGCCAATCTCTGAAAAAAGAAACTAATTGTAGCCCCCCAAATAGCTTTCTTTAATTTGCAACATTAGATTACGATGGATTTGCACCTAATTTTACAAATAGGTGCTAAATAAGATTTTAAAACGATTTTTGGAAAAATGATTTTTCTGAGAAAATTCCATCGTCCCCCAAATGGCTCCCGAAGAATTATATTTAATTATTTTGGATTTCCACTAAACTTTGCAAATAGAAGCAAATAAAGGTTATAAAGAACTTATACTTAGATTAAAAAAATGATTACACCCCTCCAAGGGTCCCTTCCTATCCAACATAATTGAATATTACTCTATGGGGGCCATCAGGGGGTGAAGGGTAAAAGAATTTTTTAAAAGGAGTAATTTTTTCAAAGTTCTTTATAAAATCTTATTATTGTGAACCATGTTGCAAAAAGGTAGCTTTTTGGAGGGCTACCACGCGCATTTTGTGGATTTAGATACCTGTCGAGTGTCGCTGTCTAACACATAAAAGAAATGTGGCTGTTATACATTTTTTTGCAAAAAAAAAATTATCTATCTTGGTCTAAAAGGAATACAGTATAATTTAATGAAACATTCGGCTGGATATTTTGATGATTTCTGTGGCGAATGTTTAATATAAATCAAAAATTCCCTCCAAACCACACTTTGTTTAGAAAAATCTGAATACTTATTTTGACAGCATAAAGGTGCATTCCCAATGATCAAAATCCACGCTAGAATATAGAAATTTTCAAAAAATTGCTTCATATAAACTACAAGTTTGGTCGATTTGGTGTTTTTTTTAAACGAAGAGGCTATTCTTCCGCCGGCGGAACTATGCATATAAATGAAGGGTTCCGCCGTCGTAGAGTATATTGCATTTGGTCGGACTTTCTCTAAAATCGTTAATATTCATCCTAGAGCAAAATTTTACATATTCGTTCGTTTCATGATTTTTCAAAACTTTTATTTTTTGTCCGTCTGTCTGTCTGTAACGAAATTTGTGACCACCATAACTCAAGAACGGTTTATCGGATCGACTTGAGATTTAACACAAAAATCAATTCCATTTAGAGGAAGAGCCCTATTGTTTTTGGAAAAAATCAAGTAATAAATAGAGGGTTAAAAACAGCTCCCAAGCAGAAAATATTCATATTTTCGTTAATATCAACTTTACGAAAAACTAGAAATGGGTTAGATCAGTGGGTGGGTTAGGTCAGTGAGTCAGTTAGAGTTTTTTTTATAAAATGCTGACATTAAATAGGATACTCCTCGCAGTAATCAGAAAACAAAAAAATTCAAATGAACAATAATTTTTTAAAAATACAAAAAAAAATCTGCGAAGAGGTTACACTATTAACTTTTCTATAAAAAAAAGATTTATTAGCGAAAAGCATAAATGCGTATTAATTCTGACACTGACGTTAAGGATTTAATTTGGCTTTAGAAAGGTGCTTTTGTTTTAATTTTTTTTTTGCAAAGCTACCTTGACCGAACCTAGACTTACGTGACTTAGAGCTTTTTTATCACTAAAAACCTTTTTTTTTGACCTTTTTCGTCTTAAAAACTTCACAAAAAAAATCAAAAGATATATTTTAATACAGAATTTAATTTCCTTTCATTTTTATGACCTAAGTTTTTTTTGTAAATTGAAAAATAACGAAGATACAGCTTTTTTTTAAATTGGGGGGCTTATGTGGGGCCGGACAAAAAAAACTTAAATATACTTTTAGTAGAAAATTAAAAGGGCTTTAAAGTTACAAGAAAAAAAATTCTGTTATTTTTATGATAACTGAAATATGAATTTTTTCTCACTTGGGGGGTGCCGCAGCCCCCCTTATTATTTTCCGATTTCTTTCAAAAACAATAGGGATCTAGATTTTAATGAGAACGATTTTTCCTGAAAATTTGAACTTGATGGGATCTTTGGTACTCAAGTTAGAGTGTCTACAAAAAACGTGACAGACGGACAGACGGACGGACAGACAGACAGACGGACGAACGGACGGACGGACGGACGGACGGACGGACGGACGGACGGATTTTTTGAAAGTTGTTCAAAATTCGATGAAACGCACGAATCTGCAAGAATTTTTGCTCTACGACGATTTTTGACGATTTTAGAATTTTCAAAACAATCACAATATACTCCTCGTTTTTGACTTTGTCTGCGAGGAGTATAAAAATATTCTTAATAAAATTAAAGATTGTATTTTTCCCTATAAAAAACATTTGGTAATTTTTTTGTATCCCCACCCGTTTACAAAAAAAATAAGTTTTACGTTTCTTTTAATAAAATAAAAAATGCACCTTTTTAATCATCTACTGCGAAGAGTATCATATAGAATGTGTAACAATTATATAAAAATAAAAAAATAGTCATAAAAAATAAGCTATCTGCGAAGTTTAACTTTTTAAATGATTTATTCCACTCACTGATCTAACCCGCTCTTGTTAATTTGAAAACACGATTCTGCCTAAAATGCGATATTTACTCTCAAATTGTTTATAAGTTACTAAATTAGTACAAAACGACAGAAAATTCTTGTTGTTTTTCAAAATAAGTAAATAAAACAAACCTAGAAACTTTAAAAGTGACTTTTGCTAAATATCACACCCCACTTATAGTCTTTTGTTAAAAAAATGCTTACCTAATAAAAATACCTTAACTTCACAATTAAAATGTAACTTACAATATGTGATCTAATATCCAAAAGCTCCAAGATCTTCCCCTCCTGATTAGTCTTCTTATTAATCTCCCCAATCCTACTAGTAGCCCGACTCATAAACTCCCCAACCAGAGACAGCAGCACATCCCGTGGTTTCCTGTACTCAGCCCTCAGGAACTCAGAGTCCTCTATATCATGTTCGTACATGGTCTTAGCTCTGGAGTGCTCACTCATGAACTTAGAATGTGAGTCATCCTCAAAGTCGAACCCGCTAGTATACGGACCTCGGGAGTAGTTACGCTGTGAGGAGCTCATAGAGCTCAGATAACTCACTTTTTATGACTATTTTTTTTATTTTTATTTAATTGTTACACATTCTATATGATACTCTTCGCAGTAGATGATTAAAAAGGTGCATTTTTTATTTCATTGAAAGAAACGTAAAACTTTTTTTTTATTTGTAAACGGGCGGGGATACAAAATAATTACCAGATGCTTTTTTATAGGGAAAAATACAATCTTTAATTTTATTAGGAATATTTTTTTTCATAAAGTTGATATTAACGAAAATATGAATTTTTTTCTACTTTAGGGGTGTTTTTAACCCTCTATTTATTACTTGATTTTTTCCAAAAACAATAGGGCTCTTCCTCTAAATGGGATTGATTTTTGTGTTAAATCTCAAGTCGATCCGATAAACCGTTCTTGAGTTATGGTGTTCACAAATTTCGTTACAGACAGACGGACAAAAAATAAAAGTCCTTAAAAGTCATGAAACGATCGAATCTGCAAAAATGATTGCTCTAGGACGAATATTAACGATTTTAGAGAAAGTCCGACCAATCGCAGTATACTCTTCGACTTTGTCTGCGAAGAGTATAAAAATATGGAATATTTTTATTCATTTCGACTGTTCTAGATTTTCAATAATTTTACAAAGAATTTCTGAATGGTTTACCTACATTGTTGTTTTTAAAATGCCGCAAAGATACGTACACATTTTCTTGTAAAGGTTTTCTGTTTGCCACTTGAATGCAACGACCGTTTAAGCTTTTTTCTAGAAAACTGTTAAATTTTTCACAAATAACATGATGAATATTCTTTATAAATTCTCCTTTAATGGGGGAAAAATTCTGTATTTAAACGCTTATTGATGGACCTTTAGAATATGTCAACTTGTGCTTTGTTTATTTATGTTGCTGGTAAGCACAATTTTTAATTAAAATTAATTCCTTTAAACCAACTGAGTAATGACCAGAAAGTGCTATTTTTTGTTAATTTTAGGCAACCAACATTATCAGTTTCAATGCTTCGCGACATTCCCCGTTAACGCTACAATCCTTGTTTTGAAATAATAAAAAAAACATGAATTTATTTTTTTTAATTTTCTTAGAGCATTTAGTGTTATTACTATTTTTCTTGTGTAATTGGCAATTAATTAATAAATGTTAGTACTTTCTTACCTTGTGTAAGTGGTTACTTATTTCCAGATTGAGGATGAAAACATACAATTTTCGAAACTGTCACTTGCTAATTTGCTAAAAATACCTTAACTTCGCAATTAAGAATGTAACTTACAATATGTGATCTAATATCCAAAAGCTCCAAGATCTTCCCCTCCTGATTAGTCTTCTTATTAATCTCCCCAATCCTACTAGTAGCCCGACTCATAAACTCCCCAACCAGAGACAGCAGCACATCCCGTGGTTTCCTGTACTCAGCCCTTAGGAACTCAGAGTCCTCTATATCATGTTCGTACATGGTCTTAGCTCTGGAGTGCTCACTCATGAACTTAGAATGTGAGTCATCCTCAAAGTCGAACCCGCTAGTATACGGACCTCGGGAGTAGTTCCGTTGTGAGGAGCCCTTGTGTTCGGGGCTGGCGCGGAAGGGGCCTGTGAAGTTTCTGCGGAGCATAAAGTTACATGCGTTATAATCGGGAACAAAATGTTTTAAACTACATTTTTTTAATATCAGTTATTATACAGGGTGTTACCAAATAAGTAGGAAAAAATTCAGGGGGTTCTTCCTGAACTCATTTTAAGAAAAAAAGTTCATATGAACATGTGTCCAAAAATCCTTCGTTTTTGAGATACACCTCCCCCAAAAACCCCTAAAAAATCAGTTTTTTCGCTATAATTTAGAAAAGAATAATTTTTTCAAAAAATTTTATAGGACCTATTTGATTTATCTAATTACTAGGAATATTTTCCTCTTTGTAAAATTTAAAAAAACGGGTTAATAGTGGGGGCCCTTAGGGGGCTGTAAGAAAAAAAAAATTCAAAATCGGGCATATGTTTATAGGAACTTTTTTTCTTAAAATGGGTTCAGGAATTACCCCCCGAATTTTTTCCTACTTATTTGGTAACACCCTGTATTTGCAATCTAACTATAATAAGCACATTATGAAATTCGAAATTTGGTTTTTTAAGGTTGCTAAATGGAGTTTCTTCGTACAAAAATTGGTTGGGGTATCCTAGGAGATATATGTCATACCACCCGTCGTTTCACATGCTAACTGACATTACTTCTGAATTTTATATTTTCATCAAATACAACGCTAATATACCAAAAAACAACAAACTGCCGATTTAAAACATTCTACGTACCATTTAAAAGGTTTGTATAACATTTAGAGAGTGTTTTACATCTTTATTTCTTTATAATTAGGTAAAAAAGGGCATAATGACTCATTTACAAAAGGATTTCCGTAAATGTTTAAAATAATTTGCATTTTTTTGGATGCACGGATTTTGCATTAAAAGTACAGGGTGACCCACGAAAGATGACCCAGCCCCTTATCTCAAGAACTAAAAATGCTAGCAAATTTTTCTTTTCGCAGGATTGTTTGTAATGAACCAAATTTTAATTTTTAGTAATATTTCACTTTTCAGAATATTCCATTTACTCGAAACAGACATCAACTTCCTTATTTTAAATGGAACATCTTTTTTTTTATATTTTTAAATTCTCCTAAAAATGGGGATTATTTTGTTTAAAGTCTTAGAGCCCCAACTTTTTAAGTTTTTGCAAAAAAAAAATTCTGAAATTTTTGCCAGTTGCAGCAGTTTTTAATAAAAATTGTTGCGCTTTTCATGGTTGATATTTTTGCATGAAATTTAAACAACGTATAATTAAGATGCTTAAAAAACATTTGCATCTAAAATTTGACCAAAAATCGAAAATCCGCCATTGAATATCGATACATTAAAACCGTTTTATTTCTGAAAAATTAAATGCAAAGATATGTTTTTTTTGCAGGCCCATTAAATTTACTTTTTAATTTCCTCTCATTTAATCTATTAGTCTAATTAGTCTAATCTAGATACTATTATGTAATAACTGTATCTTTTTAAATTTTAATTTCATTTTTGTATTTTTAAAAGAAAATATCAAATAAAATGATCTTAACATTTAAAAACTTACTTTGTAAGAGCTTCACAATTATTAACCAGAGTTTTAATGGCAACAGCGAGTTGATTTAAAATTTCCCGTTCTGTTTTTCCTTCTTTATTGTACGAAGGAAGTTGTATATGCTGAACATAGCACGGCAAAATTGCTTCCAAAATAATCTAAGAGAAAAAAATCTTCTTTACAAACTAAACATTTTTTTTTAAATAATGTCTAAACTTTGCAAATTTTTTTGCAATCAAACTGTAAAATTTTAATATTCATTTTCAAGAAAAACCCTTATATTAATTATACTAACCAACATTTGGTAACCCCGTTTACTTTCTGCAGAATAAGAAACAACCATTACACACAGAGAAATACAATCCAAAATTGTAACCATTTCATTTTCATCATGATAACAAAAATCGATTGCTTTTAGAGGCTTATCCTCCTTTACCAATTCTCCAATATTTAAAGGATCTGGAGATGGAGTTTCCAAACTAAAAAATAGACACAAAAAATCTATAAAAAAATCGAGTAAAAAATGAAAAAAAAAAGTGTTTAAATTTTTTTTTGTTTTTACCAAATTTTTTTTGTTTACATTTATTTTTTTTTATTAAAAATGACTTAAATATAATAAATCTTTGATATTAAAACCTAAAAACTTTTTACAAAATGAAATACAAACAAAAAATAAATTTTTATATTTGCGTTCTATAATATGCACATTATAAAATTTAGTTTTTTTAAGTTTCTGAATTGCTTCATTATTAAACCCAAAATTTTATTTTATTGGTTGGTTCTCCTGATGCAAAAAGATGAATTCGTTTCTTGCAAGGTACTTTTTATTTAAAAATTTTACTATTATAATCAATCGGGGGACATAGTTTTTTTGTAGAGGGAATAACTAGAAGAATTGGAGAAACGATATCAATGGTTACATTTTCTCAAAAACGCCTATTCATTCAGTATTTAATGAGTAAAGTTTACAAATGTCATTATTCAATATGTCTAACTTTAATTTATATTTTACTTCAAAATGTCAATGTTATGCTATAAGGTTGGTCATAAAAAACAAAATTTCATCTTAAGTTTTTAATTTAAATTAAAAATGCTTCTTAATGAATTAAAAGACGCAAATATAAACTAGAAATGGGTAGAAGCAGTGAATATAGACTCTATATTACTCAATGGTAGAAGTCGAAACGCGTAGAAATTACTCTTCACAGATAAGTAGCTCGAGTAGAATTCGGAATCGGTAGAAGTGTAATTTTGTAAATCAAAGCTTAATCTATTTTTTATATAATAGCTACACATTCTATGGTATACTCTTCGCAAGAAAACTATTGTAGGATAATTAATAGTCTAATATAAAACAAGAAATAAGTAGAAGTCGAAACGCGTAGTAGTTACTCTTCGCAGATAAGTAGCTCGAGTAGAACTCCGGAATCGGTAGAAGTGTAATTTTAAATTTTATTAATCAAAGCTAAATCAATTTTTTATATAATTGCTACACATTCTATGGTATACTCTTCACAAAAAAACTATTACAGGATAATTAATAGTCGCTTATAAAAAAAAATTATGTAAATAAAATCTGCGAAGAGTGCAAACTATTAACAGAAAACACGAAGAATTTAGTTAACGAAGAGGATAAACGTCAGTTCTGACGTTTAAGATATTTGAGGTTATTTGTTCTGACAGCTGGCTTTGTTTCTTTGTTTGAAATATTTTTGGCATGGCCTTCTTGACCGACGCGTGAAGCTATTTGGACTTAGAAGTTTTTTGCTACTGAAATCTTTTAATTTTTGTTTTTTTTAACCTTACTGGCTAACTTTACAAAAAACGAACTAACATTTTTAATAAAAAATTAAATTTTCATTAATTTTGTGAAAAAGTTTTTTTTTGTTAATTGAATAATAACGGAGATAGGAGCTTTTTTTGTGGTGGGGGGTAACGGGGGGGGGGGAGTCTGAGAAAAAAACCAACGAATACTTTTTTGTAGAGAAATAAATTTCCTATGTTTTATGTCAACTATTTTTTTTTGTAAATTTAATAATAATCGAGTTACGATTTTTTTTTCACTTGGGGGGCTGAAAAGGGTGCTTTATAGTACTCGGATTCTTGTCAAAAACAATAGGGTTCTTCCTCTTATAGGGATCGATTTTTCCTTAAAATTTGAATAGGATTGGAAGTTTGGTTCTTAAGATAGCGTGTTTACAAGAAACGTGACATCCCACAGACCGACCGACCGACTACCGACGGACGGACAAAAAATGAAAATCTTAAAAAGTCACGAAACGCACGAATCTGCAAAAATTTTTGCTCTACGACGAAAATTGACGATTTTAGGATTTTCTGATCGATTGCAATATACTCTTGTGAAGAGTATAAAAAAATTATGTAAAGAAAATCTGCGAAGAGTGCAAACTTTTAACAGAAAACACGAAGAATTTAGTTAACGAAGAGGATAAACGTCAGTTCTGACATTTAAAATATTTGAGGTTATTTGTTCTGACAAGTGGTTTTGTTTCTTTGTTTAAAATATTTTTGGCATGGCCTTCTTGACCGACACGTAACGTGATTTGGACTTAGAAGTTTTTTG
Source organism: Cartodere bifasciata (assembly GCA_963920755.1). NCBI lineage: Eukaryota > Metazoa > Arthropoda > Insecta > Coleoptera > Latridiidae > Cartodere > Cartodere bifasciata. The sequence continues at coordinate 563,723 of OY987194.1, read as the reverse complement.
CTATTGAAAAAGTTGTTTTTTTGTTTTTTTAACCTTACTGGCTAACTTTACAAAGAATAAACCAACATTTTTAATAGAAAATTAAATTTTCATTAATTTTGTAAGAAAGATTTTTTTTGCTAATTGAATAATAACGGAGATAGGAGGTTTTTTTGTGGTGGGGGGTAACGGGGGGGTCTGACAAAAAAACCAATGGATACTTTTTTATAGAGAATTAAATTTCCTATGTTTTATGTCGAATAATTTTTTTTATAAATTTAATAATAATTGAGTTACGATTTTTTTTTCACTTGGGGGGCCGAAAAGGGGGCTTTATAGTACTCAGATTTTTGTCAAAAACAATAGGGTTCTTCCTCTTATAGGGATCGATTTTTCCTTAAAATTTGAATAAGATTGGAAGTTTGGTTCTTAAGATAGCGTGTTTACAAGAAACGTGACATCCCACAGACCGACCGACCGACCGACCGACCGACCGACCGACCGACCGACGGACAAAAAATGAAAATCTTAAAAAGTCATGAAACGCACGAATCTGCAAAAATTTTTGCTCTACGACGAAAATTGACGATTTTAGGATTTTCTGATCGATTGCAATATACTCTTGTGAAGAGTATAAAAATAGTATAAAAAACTCGTTTTATAAGGCGTTTTTTATCACTTGTCCATTGGAAAACTCGCCGCTGCGCGGCTCTTTTTCCAAACCTGGACGCGTGCTAAAAAACGTTCCTTATAAAACTCTATGTTTTAATATACTATTATGGGTTGGTTTTCCTGATGCAAAAAGATGAATTATTTTCTTGCAAGGTACTTTTTATTTACAAATTTTACTATTATAATCAATCGGGGGACATAGTATTTTTGTAGAGGGAATAACTAGAAGAATTGGAGAAACGATATCAATGGTTACATTTTCTCAAAAACGCCTATTCATTCAGTATTAAATGAGTAAAGTTTACAAATGCCATTATTCAATATGTCAAACATAAATTTATTTTATACTTCAAAATGTCAATGTTATGCTATACGGTTGGTCATAAAAACAAAATTTCATCTTGAGTTTTTAATTCAAATTAAAAATGCTTTTTAATGAATTAAATGAAGCAAATATAAAAAATAGTATAAAAAACTCGTTTTATAAGGCGTTTTTTATCACTTGTCCATTGGAAAACTCGCCGCTGCGGGGCTCTTTTTCCAAACCTGGACGCGTGCTAAAAAACGTCCCTTATAAAACTCTTTGTTTTAATATACTATTATTTGAAGTCACTTTTTTTTACCCAAAAAATTCTTTTTATAAACTTACCTTAATAACAAATTAAACAAGCAACTAGATTGAATTTTATGTGCATCCCCGTAAGTGCCCTCTTCGTCAGTATCCAAGATGGCGGACACAGAACCAAACATTTGAAGTATAAACGGTTTCCGGTTCATCATGTAAAACTGTTTCACAGCATACTCGATCGTTGTTGTTATAAGTTTGTTTGTTTGGTGATTTGAGTAGATTTTTAAAAGTGTTGGCATTATTAACAAATATCTAGAATGTTCAGAAAACAAATTATTATTACCACAATTTCTTGGGTCAAAAAAAGAAAGAAAAATATTCGAAAAAAGTAGTTTTCAGTAGAAATAGTACGTGTCATCTATGAATTTTCGATTATAAAATGAACGAGTGCTTGTTGCATAGTAATGTCCCGCAAAAGTAAGGGTGTCGTCTAATTATTTACCAAGTACGAAGCACGAGGTGAATAATTAAAAGAAAACACTCCTACTTTTAAGGAACATTGCGTATTCAACAAGCCCGAGTTCTTTTAAAATCGAAAAGTTAACAAGAGCACAAGGGCTATTCGACCCGATTATTTCATTTATAAATACTATTTACCCAACAAAATAATATTAATTTCATTTAAACACTGAATACGATTAACAAAAAGAACAATTTTTGACAAAATTAACAACAAATCATAATTTTGACTTCTATTCAGGTATTTTATTTTGCTGTCAGTGCTTGCCAACGGGATATTTCAACTCAGTTTGTTGCCAACGGGTGATTTCCAGGATAATTCGCAGAAAAATGCTTTAAATTTTGGCATAAACCTCTAATTTGACATATAAACGAAATAATCTAAATATTTGGTTAAAAATATGAAAAAAAAATTTCCTTGATAAGTAACTGCGTCCGATTTATCCCATTAAATTTTTTTTTAAATTCTAGAAACAAAAAATGTCTCTTGCATTTAAAAAAAAAAATGTAATTTTGTTTTTAATTGTTCTTCCCGGAAAACATCAAAAAAAATAATTATTTAAAGGTTTTTCCAAGAATTTTAACTCGATAAAGAAGAAGAATTATTTTTTTTTTTATTTAAGGACATAAAAATTAACAACTTACCCATTAGTTGAAAAAATATTTCTAAAATGAAATGCAGCATTTATGTAAGTTGCCATAACGTATCTTAAAATGCAAGCATCTTCCGAATGAAGAACAACAGCCCCATTAAGAACATTTAGGAATAAATGTATATCCCCAGAATATGCAAAATTTCCAGCCATTGCTTCGAACATTCGAGCTATTAATCGGACCCACATAAATTTGTGTAGAACGTCCAACCCTAAAAAAATATTCTTAACTACCTTAATAATGGACTTGTTTCACAAGTTACTAATTTTAATTTTTTGGTTAAAAATAAAAAGTAGACTTGGGCATGAGCTTTCACTAAAAATCTCTTGTTTATCTAGTGGCTAGTTTAGGAGTTCTAGCCCTCCAAATTTTAAATTTTTGGACCACTTCCCCTTAATTTTGTGACATTCCCCTTCCGCCCACTTCCACCATTCTAAGGTGTAGCATATTGCTTAGCAACATACAAATGTATTCTTTTCTATGTTTCTTAAGTCAACCCGCGCGCTTAGTGACAAATTGCTTAAAATATGGAATATTTTTATCGGAATTTAAATTATTTATCATGGCGTCAATAAAAAATGCCTAAAATGTAAGTAAAACAATAAATTAAGTAAAAAAATAGGCGGTAATGTCACTTTGATAATGAAGTAAAGGTGTAGATTCAAGAAGGTGGAAGGGGAAAATGGCTCTTAAAGCTGGTCCAATTTAACGCAATTTTACAATTTTTCTTCTTAAAAAGTAAAGACTTGTTTTAGTTAAAAATTGATGTCCTATGTACTATCGTGGAAATGGAATTTAAAACGATCAATTTTTGCATTGTAAATATCGTCAAAATAGTGGCTTAAACATGACAAGTTTTATGCGAAGTGGACATTAACAAGAAACATTTCTCGGATGTTTTACGAAGATTAGTGCCTTATTGTTATCCTAAAACAAAATTATTTAAAATAGGAAATATCTTCTTACTATTTTTCTCGCCGGCAGCACATTTTACATAATTTATTTTCATAAAATACATTTGACGCATTTGTTGTCAAAATAACATTCGTAAACTGACATAAAAAACCCTATTCACAATAGAGTAAAATTCAAAAAATCAAAGGTGGCTGATAAAAAAATCGTTTTAAATTCCATGTCCACTATAGTACGCTTTTTTTTCTTTTGTCGACTAGTTAATTAATTTAATTTTTACAAACCTAAAAGTTCTTTTCCTAATTCTCCACCCTTGTGAAGATCTAGATTTGATTCCAGAGCTTTTCTTGGAAATGATGGTAATTTCATTAGTTCTTCGTGAAGAAAAACAACTCGTTGGACAACCTTTAAAAAAAATTACAATTTTTGTACAACAAAATTTTTAAAAATTGGGGTGATGAAATAATTTTCTAAAGTAATTTTTTACAATAAAAAAAAAGTTCACAAACAGTTCAATTTTGCCATATCATAGGTTTTAAATCCCCTTAAATGAAGAAACAATGTTTGTTAAATTTAAAAAAATATAAAATTCTGTCACATTGTTTTAGAAAAATAAAATTACAGTTACTTTTCTCTTATTTTAATAACCTGTAAAATCAGCACATTTTTTTTACAATTTTTTTCATAAACCGCCTGTAAAAAAAACTTACCATGTCAACATTTTTTAAGATAGCCCATGTGAGTAAAACTTTACCAATTTCAACAAATTTATGTTTTAGTTCCTGTCTCTGAAGGGCGTTAAAAGCATCTTCCGGTTTCATATGGACCAATTCTAATTGAGGATATTGAGATCTTTTAAAAAAGTAAAAATCTCTTACGTATGATGCTGGATTTTTTATTTGATCTAAAAAAAACAAAAATTATGGAAGGTTTGCAAAAAAGTTTAAGAAAAATTGTAAAACACACAAAAAATTTAAAAAAAAAAGATAATTAATTTCTGAACAAAAAAGAAGATAATTAATTTCTGAACAAAAAAAAAGATAACTAATTATTGAATAAAAAAGAAAAATTACTTACGTGTTTTAAAATCAACCAAAAAAAATTCATTATGGCGACTTTCATCGATTCCAAAAAAATCAAGTGATTCTCTTAAAATTTGGAAAAATTGGGTGTCCTCTTGGACCGGAAATTGCGATGGAATTCCAGCGGCGTCCGGATCTGGAAATACAAAAATAATGTAAATTAAAATATAAAGCAAAATTGAAGCAATGTTTCTTAAAATTAATTTATACAGGGTGTCCAAAAAATGACGCATAAACGCGATGGTACGCTCTTGGAGCATTCTCAGGTTTCCCTAGAAAATTGTAAAAAAAATTCATCTGTTATATATTCATCGAGAAAAATGGGAACAAAGTTGCATAAATTCGGCAACACAGTCTAGGAATGTACTTCTAAAAATCCAATCTATAAGTCTAAAAATCCCATTTATGAGTCTTGATCATACACTTTTGCACTTGATTTTATCGACGTTGTAATAAAAATGTAGTTCGACCATTTAATAAATAAACAAATGGTTAAATGGTTTAAGATATACTTTAGCTTTGTATTAAACCATTTGTTTCGTTAATATGTGCTGTTATATTCAAGATATAAGCATTTAAAGTTTTGCACTTTGGGGCAACATTTCTACGAGGGTATATGAGATAGATTTTTTTTAACAATTTTCTGGGGCTCCCTAGACATGCCCCAACAACGTACCATCGCGTTTAGGCGCCATTTTTTGGACACCCTGTATAAACACTTTTTCAAAATTACAAATAAGAAAATATTTCTAGCAATTAGATAAATAAAAAAGGTCCTATAACATTTTTTGAAAAAATTATCCTTTTCAGAAATATTCCAAAAAAACTGATTTTTTTAGGGCTTCTTAAAGGGCTGTAACTCAGTAAGGGAGCAAAATCGGACACATGTTTATAAGAACTTTTTTTCTTATTTTGGTACAAGGAATATGTATAGTTAACTCAACAGGACACCCTTCATAAAAAAAATTCAACGATCTGTTTCGAAATTTAAGACTTCATTTTCAGCACAAGAATAAAAAAATAAAATTACCTTGCGGTCCATGCACGATGATTTTCTTAGCAGAAGGAACATTCGCAGTTAACAAAATTGATGCGTCACATTGCTCCTTTCTTAAAATCTGCTTCAAATCTTTAAACATAATCCCATGGACACTATGAACCACCATCCACAACAAGGACAAAGCAGCCCCTATTAAATGTTGTCCTTCTTCATGAGGACTACGCACGTAGAACATTACATAACCTATTATGTAGTTGTAGAGGGCAAAAGCAGCTTGTTGGGGTAATTTTGGGATGAAGCGAATAAGATGACGTAGGACTTTAAACATTTTTTCTTGTTTTTCTCGAGTTAGGCGTTCTAAGATGTATCTGAGGCAGAGGGCGCTGTCTTCTACTAGGCAACACCATATCACCTTGAAATATACAAAAAGGAAACACGTTTTGAATTATATTTTTTTTAATTTAAATTTGTCTATTTAAAAAAATAATTTTTTAAAATTATTTACAATTTTTTTGCTTTATTTAAGACGTGCGTTTCAAATTCACAAATCTTCGAATCTGTGCTCCTAAAAGCTCGTATAAGGCATCTCCGTTAAGCTCCCGCAAATTCTACTAAGTAGAACATCTACATAAGGGCCCCATCCTATATTAAAACTAAGCGTAGTTTTGAAAACTATAAAAATGGGGCTACAAACGTATTATGGTTTCATTTAAATCGGTTATTTCTTTGTATCGAAAATCTGACTTCAAAAATCATTGTACTATTTTTGATTTTTTTTTCGACTACGGATACATTTTTTGGTTTATATACATTACGTGGTCTATGCCAAACTATAATACGTTTATTTACCATGGTTTTTTTAAGCTTGTAAATGATTAAAATTGCAACTTACGTTTTTCCCTAATAGAGATGTGCTCGTTTAAAGATTTAAATGTACAAAGAAAACACCAAAAGTACTATTTTACCACATTTTTATTATTTCTGGCATCAGTACCACTTCTATATATCACAAACATTATCCTACATATTTTTAATCATAGTTATTGATGTATTACTCTGTATTTTTACATATTTTGTTAAAATTTCGAAAATAACTGACATTTAGGAAGATGACTTTTCATGAACTTTTGAGAGCACAGAACATCATTTATGAATTTGAAACGCCCCTCTTAAAGAAATTTATTTCCGAATAAGGGCAATTTTTAAACAACTCTTTTATACCCAATCTTTCCAATGTTAAACTAATGGTAACCTCAACTTAGGTAGAATTATTTACTGTCAAATTACAGTAGATAATTGACTGATATGTATAAATTTTGTAGTGATTTAAACGTTAACATTCAATGGAAATATAGACACGGTCAAGTCCTACGTTACAGTTCATAGAAGTGCATCAAAATACTGTCGGTGAATTTTTTTAGGCAACCAACATTACGGACCAAAGATAAAGCTCATTTTTTTCTCATTCTATGTTTAAAACATTGGCCTTTTTAAAATATTATTTAAATAAAAATAGAAGACCTTTTTGGGTACCACTGGTTACAAAATGTTCCTTAATATTTTATTTCCGATATTTTAAGATTCTCAGCATAAGTTTTTTACTGTAAGTATTTAAAAATCTTATATTATTAGAAGATGAGCCACTAAGATGTCAGCTTTAAACGCGAATTGCTTGAGAAAGCAACCATAGCAGTGGTACTTACCAGACTTCTTAATATGGATGCTTTCTCCAGCAATTTGCGTTTAAAGTTCAGATGTGGGTGGGTGCACAACATTACCAAATAAACTGTAATTTTCAAAGTTTTACAATGAACTAAACTTGAAATATCAAATTTAAGACTTTATAGCACATTTTTATACCAAGGGTTCTCCAAGAAAGCCTTTTATTTTCATAAAATATTGTTTTGAAAAAATGGCTAATCTGACAGAATCAAAATTCTAATTTCACAGACAGTTTTTTAATGTGGATCTGTAATCTGTGACGTAGAACTTGACCAAGTCTATTCTTTTACCACACATTTTACCTGATAAGCAATTTCATAGACAGCACATCCATCTGGTGAAACAGCGGCATCATCCAAAAGAGTTATAATTTGTACAACGGCCGAACATAGACAAGATGGAAATAGAGAATGGGCTGAATGTAAGTGGTGTCCTGTATTTCTTGGTTGTCCTTCTTGTTGTTCGTCATCTACCAAAAAATAAAAAATGGTTTAAAATGGACATTATAGCCTAAATACTTAGTATTAAAAATTATTATAGGTAAAATACATAATGATCCAGAACTAGGAAACTAATGGGTGCGCCAATAGTTTAAATGACCATGATTTTAAGAGCCCGATTACTCACTTTCTCTTATACAAACTTGTATACAACATAAGACCGATTTATAGAACGTAACTTTCACTTTACTTCCGCTTTACTTTGGCGTAACTTAACCAAAAATTAAATAAAATACATGGGAATGTATTGGCAAATTTATACTTCACTTTAGCGCTACTTTGCTGATTCATTTAGCTTTAAGTCGTATAAAGTCGTACTAAGACCAGACCCGAGCTTGGCCATCATGCGTAAAATTTGCAAAAATGAGATATTCACCCTTATTGTCAAGGGTAGTGATTACGGAATATCACTTCGTACGATACCTGTTAGATCTTCTTATGTAGGTTTTGTACGAAACGATATTTCGTAATTACCGCCCAGGTGTAAATAGTCAGAATCGCAAGTTCAGACACATGCGCATACCTGTTCCCAATTTCACGTAACTTTGCAATCTTTAAATTAGGCAAATTTGCAAAGTTAAGTGGAAGTGAAGTTACGCCGAAGTAAAGTAAAAGTTACGTTGTATAAATCATCCTTTAGACCTCAGTTTTTAGCGTTATTATTAGAGCAGTTGTTTTAAAATTTTGACAATATAACGTTAGCTCTTTTTAAAATACTTATTGTTTGGCACATTTTCTTTTGTAGTCCTATAGCAAAAATAACAGTTTGAAGAAGGGGAAACTATACTAAAAACAACAATTGTTTTTGTTTTCTCAAATTGAGCTGTATTACAAAATAAATTATCTTTCTAATGACACTAAGTTTTTTAAAATCGGATAAGAATTAACTAAGATATTTTGTGAATATTTGCATAAAAAAGTGCGGCAAGCATTCCAAATACAATTTTTAAAGACCAAGGTCAAGCCTCTCTCTAGTAGAACAGCTGGTTAATGGCTTAACTCCAGACATATACTCATGATGAAAATATATCTGCTCAAATATATCAGTTTGAGCGTTTTACGCAAAATAGCCCGTCTTTCGTCTATTCTGGCCACCGTAGCCCGTAGTCCCTTTACATGGTATTAAGACTAAGCATCGGACTTCTAACCATGCCACAAGAAGCCGGAAAAAATCACATGGTTTTTTTTCCAGCCAACCATGCTGTTAATTAACGCAATTTTCAAATTTTATTAATTTTTTTTCTCGAAAAGTAGAGACTTGTGAGATCTGAAAGTTTGCAAAACATCATGAGGATTTGATTAAGGGCCGATTGTACAAACCAAGTTTAAACTTCGGTTTAGCTAAACTGACATTTTATCACAAACAGTCTTTGTCAACTACAACATGGATAGTCTCTAAAATTGTTCTTTCTATGGTTATAAGTCAGTTTAGCTAAACCGAAGTTTAAACTTGGTTTGTACAACCGGCCCTAAGCAAATAAAACGTTTAATGAAAAAACACCGATTTTTTCTAAATGACTTAAATTTGTGCTAACATAAGTGACAGTTTATGTAACATTTTATGACCTTCAAAATTTAAGGAAAAACGGAATACAAACGGGCTAGTGAGGCCCAAGAAACAAAACAAAAATCAAAGGCATGGATTGTTTTGACACTTCTGAGGCCTTCTTCGATTAAAAAAAGCGCACCCAATAAAACTCCTGTTCTATTTATCTATGTATACTCAATCAATGTTTTTTTGCGGAATTTATTAAAGTTCAATTTTTTTCGTACATTTTTGTTTTTAACTGACTAGAAAGAAAAAAAGCAGCTTACCTTCCTCATGTTCCTCCCCCGTATGATAAAGACTAGGTTCATGGGCAGCTTGGATGGTAATGGGAATGGTGGTAATCAGGAATTGCTCCCGTTGTTCCCGCTTCTTGTCCACCTGTTCTTGGATAGCTATTTTTATAACTTCAGTTTGTTGTTTCTTACGAGTCTTGGTCGCAGTTACCAGAGATCTCTTTATAAACACATGATAAACATTGTGTGTGTGTGCACTTAGATATGTACTTTAACACCAAGACACCAACAAAACCTATGTGTATGTGTTAAACTAAGAAAATGATAAAAAAAAATTGAAAAATGGTTTGTAAATAGATGAAACCGGGTTTTCTTGTATCAAAAAAAAATGTTTGCTTTAAAAAACCAGAGTCTTTAGGATACTTAAAAGGGGCAAGACCGACGGCAAGACATCTTAATTTGGCACTAAAATATTTACAGAGTTTTAATGCTACGATCAGCTTCCAAAGGCAACTTCAAACGCGCAGCTCGATTTTAAAACTGCATTAATTTGTAAAAATAAAACTTTTTAAATAATTAAAATGCAGTTTTAAATTCTGTAATCTGTTGTAATATTTTTTTTTTAATCATAGACAGACTTCATGCTTGAAAAACTTTTTTAAAAAATCTTGCCAACTTTAAAAAGCTTTAAAAAAAAATACAAAAGCTCTCGAAAAAGATCTGATTGCCTATTTAATTTGTACGGCTTTTAATCTGTACATATAAAAACACAGTTTTATGCTAATAAGATTCTTTTAAATTTGCCTTATTTTTTATCGTAGATTATTTCCTTCCAGTCATCTCCTGCTATTTGAGCTCGCATTTCCTGCGATTTAGCCTGATAACACAACGTTGCTATGACTCCGTTGTGTTATCGCAGCGATAACACAACGTTGCTATGACTCCGTTGTGTTATCGCAGCGATAACACAACGTTGCTATGACTACGTGGTGTTATCACTTAGGCATGGCTAAGCGTTCTTTTCTTCAAAACACTTAACTATGTCTTCCACTACAGGACTACCTCTGGTATTCCTTATCCCAAATAACTATGTGTTGAATCTCCTATATCAACCTAAATTTTGGATAATGTTTTGGGGGAGTTGTAAGTTCTATGATCACAGTATGATCTGTGCAATAAGCAGACTTGATGTTACAAGTTGACATTAGTGACATAACTTGCACTTTTTTTTTTGATGTGTTGAAAGGTTCTTAAAAAACAGTTTAAAAATGAATGCAAAGATGCGTTTTGTTCGGTACACGTGTTTTGCAAAAAAATAAAGAAATGATGTAGAAAACTATGTATTTAATACCTGAAGACGAAAAAATTTGCGTTGAAAATGTTGTTGTAATGCTACTGAAATGGTTACTTAAATTTTGCAGAAATTTGGAATGTTTCTTATCCTAATTAAAAAAAACTGTAAGTAAGTTAAATTCTGTCAGGAAATAATCTTTCGAATACCACTCATGAATCGAGTATTGCACGATAATACTAATTTTTAATTTACTCAAACTTCGTTGCGTGAAGCAATTTTGTACTCGTCAAATTGACATTGACAAAAAAACTCGTGCAAGGGCTGCTTCGCAGCCTAGGCACTCGTTTTTTTGTCATGGCAATTTGACTCGTAAAAATTGCTACGCAACGAAGTTTTCGTATAAAATTTAGTATTACCGGCAATCCTCTCATCATTCGTGGTTTTACATTTGATAATATCATTAGAGGAAAGAAGATTGCCGACAATCATAAATTTTTGACGAAAACTTCGTTGCATAGCAATTCTATGAGTCACATTTATCAAATCACGAGTCCGTAGGACGAGTGGTTTTTTCTAACAATGTGACGAATAAAATTGCTTCCTCGTATGATATTCGGAAGATTATTTCGTGACTGAAAAACTAATGTTTTTTTCAAAATTTATTACACTTTAGATGAATTTGAATTTACTTCAACTTCAAATTGACATAATTAAAAATCACACGTCGTCCTTGGTAACGTGTGATTTTCAGTGTAATTAGAAGGAAATGAGAGCTTAGGTCGCAGGAGAAAACAGGAACGGAATAATCATAAATAGATAAAATCGTATTTTTTTTATCAAAAAGAAATGTATGCTTTAAAAAACCAGAGTTATTAGGATACTTAAAAGGGGCAAGACATTAAAACTTTGCACTAAAATATTTACAGCGCTTTTAGCCTTAAAGCTTTCAAAGGCAACTTTAGACGCGCCGCACGGTTTTTATAACTGCTTTAATTTGTAACAAAAAATTTACAAATAATTAAAATGCAGTTTTAAGTTCTGTATCTGTAGTAAAGTATTTTTTTTTAACGAAGACAAAATAAATGCTTAAAAAAATGTTACCTAACTTTTTTAAGAAATTTGGCTAATTTTAAAAAGCCCCAGCAAAAAAATAATAGCTCTTTAAAAAAAATCTTGTTGCTGATTTGTTTTCTACGACTTTTAACTCGACTTTTTTTAATTTTAATAAGTAAAAAAAACAAAGTTTCACGCAAATCTGATTTTTCAAAATTTCCTTCTTTTTTAGCAAGAGAAAAGTCAAAATATTTTCAGTTTTTTAATTGACATGGTCCCAAATAATTTTTCTCACCAATAAGTGGCATCAATGTTGATGTAAAACGAGCTGCTAAATCCGAATCTAGCAATTAAATAATTTCAACGCTTTTTGTTTTGCTGCTATGAACTTTTAAAGGCAACTTTTTAAACATCTAATTTTTTTTAAAGTTCTTTTATCTGCCAAAATTTTCTTTTTACAAAAAATTTAAATGCAGATTTGTATTTTACAGCAAAAAAGCTATCTACATACTTAGGTTTTATTAAAATCAGAACCAAAGAATTATTGAAAACATTTTTATTTTTGCAAATTTTTAAAATAATTGGCAAACTTTAAAAAGCTTCAACAAAAAAAAAGAATGCACTTGAAAAATATCTAATTGCTGATTTGATTTTTGTACTGCTTCTAATTACTATAAAAACACAATTTCAATAAATACCCTCGAAAATACCCCTCATGTTTGGTTTAACAAAGTGTCAAAAAGATAGCAAGAATAAATGATTTTGCCATTTATTTAATGTCTTGTTTTTTTATGTACGAATAGAATTTAAGAACTCAAAAAAATACACGTTAAGAAAAATATGATTCAAAATATTTGAAAAAATAAACCAAATCTTACGTGATGCTCTTGATTCAAAGCAACTTCAGCAACTTTAGTTTTTATCGTAGGTTTCCAAGGAGAATCGACAACATCCAAAGATTCTATACCAATTTTAGGGGATGGTAGAGTAAATTCAATTCCTGGAGGGGGCACCTTGAATAAAACATGGGCCCCTTCTTCCATTCTGGGCCAGACCTGGTATCTCATTTTCCACAAAACTTGAAATCTAACAAAAACATCCAAAATTTATACAAATTTAAATGATACACGGGACATGTCCTAGGCTAGGGGGCACCGCCGCCGTTTAAAAACTACACCCCTTTAAGTCTACTTCACTACAAATACCCAATCCTAAATATCATACAAATGCTGTCTGTCAAAACATACTAAAATTGATGGAATCATTAACGGCAATTAAAACATTCCTTTCAAACTTGTTTTGACATTTGTAGCCCCCCTAGAAATGGAGTTACCACCACCAAGGAGTAGAGTGCATAAAGATTATCGTAACTTTTATGTTCCTAACAATTTTGTAATTTTATTTATTGTTGCTAGTAGATGGGTTTAATAAGAAACTTTCTTATCACTTGAAACTTCTTGCTTAACTGTACCAATTTGGAATAATTAATTAAAAATGTTCTTCTTGTACTTTTATCTTGCCTAAAACTAGACAAAAAACTCACTTTAGTTGAGTGACAGTAGTCAAGCAAAAAAAGCTAGTTTTTTGCAATATAATAAGTACAATAAACTTCTTTTTAATTAATTATTCCAAATTGGTACAGGTAAGCAAGAAGTTTCAAGTAACAAGAAAGTTTCTTATTAAATCCATCTACCAGCAACAATAAACAAAATTACAAAGTTATTAGGAACAAAAAAGTTACGACAATCTTTATGCACTCTACTCCTTGGTGGTGGTAACTCCAATTCTAGGGGGGCTACAAATGTCAAAACAAGTTTGAAAGGAATGTTTTTATTGCCGTTAATGATTCCATCAATTTTATTATGTTTAACAAACCATTTGTAAGATATTTAGGATCAAGTGTTGTAGTGAAGTAGACTTAAAGGGGTGTAGTTTTTATACGGCGCGGGCGGTGCCCCTAGCCTAGGACATGTCCCGTGTATCTGTCCATTTGACCCCTATTTGACCTCTATTTGACATCTATCTATCCTTTTAAAAGATGCACTCGTTTCGGGGACATCCTGTACTATAAACTTACCGTAAAATGGCGTTTATTCTTGTGGCAGCATCTGGACTAGATAATCCATGTTGCATGACTTCGGAAACTTGTTGGGGGGCCTTTACAGCCCCCAAAATAAAAAGAGATGCTGCACAAGCTGCCACCTCCTGATTACTTTCTAGTAAAAGTTCCCAAGCTATTGGGATAATTTCTAGAAAATGTTCTTCCCCCATTATTACTGCTCCTTTTAACAGGACAGCTAAGGGGGCATGAAATGCATCTTTGACCTTGAAAAAGGACAAAAAAAGGAGCTTAAAAAATGAAAATTAAATATTCCTAAAAAAATTTTTTTTTTGCAAAGATTGTTAAATGCTAAATGATGGAAAAATAGATAGAAAAAAAACTAAACGCGAATCCATGAGAAACTAAGAATGAGTTTGGGAAATTTTTATGACCTTGAACTGACCCTAAGCAATTTGTAAGCTCTTGAAATGACCTTAAACGTCTTTTTATTAAGTTGTTTTTGTTTTAACGAAACAAATTTTAATATAACCTAACCTTCCAAAATTAAGGGGGCATAAAAAGCATCTTTGACCTTCAGAAAAAAAAATATAGCTTAAAAAAAGAAGAGTAGTTATTTCTAAAAATGATTTTATTTGCATAGATTGTTAAATGTTAAAAAATAGCAATAAAAATAGAAAAAAACTAAACGCAAATCGACGTGTAAATAAAAATGTCCTTGAAAAATGTGTATGAACTTGAACTGATCCTAAGACATTTTTATAACCTTGAACTGATTCGACTTTCTCCTTTTTATCAAGCTATATATTTTATCCCAAAAAACAACTTTTAATTTAATTTAACCTTCCTAAACTTAAGGGGGCATGAAAAGCATGTTTGTGCTTTGGAAAGAAGAAAAATAGCTTAAAAAAAGTAGGGAAGTTATTTCTAAAAATGTTTTTTTTTGCAAGGATTGTTAAATGTTAAAAAATGGCAACAAAGATAGAAAAAAACTAAACGCGAATCCATAAGAATATAAAAATGACCTTGAAAAAGTTGTATAACCTTAAACTGACCTGAGTTATTTTTATGACCTTAAACTAACGCCTTTTTATTAAGTTATTTTTTTTACGAAACAACTTTTAATTTATTTTAACTTAAACTTAAGGGGGCGTAAAATATATCTTTGACCTTTAAAAAAAAGTACACCAAAATAGAAGAATAGTTATTTCTAAAAATGTTCTTTTTTGCTGTTGTTAAATGTTAAAAAATGGCATTAAAAATAGAAAAAACTAAACGCAAATTCCTAAGAAAATAAAAATGACCTTGGGAAATTTGTATGACCCTGAAAAATTGTTATGCCCTTCAATTGACGCCTTTTTGTCAAGTTATTTTTTTCACAAAATTTTTATTTTAACCTTCTAAGCTTAATAAAAAGCATCTTTGACCATTGAAAAAAAAAAAATTCTCGAAAAAAAGGATAAACAAAAAAAGTTTTTTTTTTGCATAAGATGTTAAACGTTGAAAAAAAAGGTAATAAAAATAAAAAAAAACTAAACGCGAATCAATAAGAAAATAATAATGATCTTAGTTAATGTGTATGACATTGAACTAACATTGAAAATTTGTATATGACCTTGAACGCCTTTTTACGCCATTTTTCCAAAAAAAAATAATTCTAGTCGAATATTAATATCTAAAACTTACTTGTGTCTTGATAAATTTTAAAATAGGTGGCGGATCGATAGGTTTTGTTGTCTGACTTGATTTTGAAGTGTCACACCCTGTATCTGATTCGGCAATATCTCTTGAAGAATCTTTAGAAGCGGCCAGTTTACTTAATTGCGATCCATCCAAAGGTTTGTCAATTCTAAGAAAGATACAACTATTTTTTTCAAGAGCAATATTATTATTACGAGGGTTGTCTTTTATATTTTGCATATAGACAAATAGGGAGCGCCACCAACGGAACCACAAGTGCCAAACAAACCCTTCAAGTTTATTAGGACTATACCGAAAGTTTTGTTAAGATACGGCAAGTGGTTTCGCCACAGTACATTGTTTAGTTAACCTCGCGAGCTGCTAGGAAACGCGGTATACCTCTTTTTGGCTTATTCTTTACATGAAACCCCCTAGAAGCTTATTGTCGGTTATTTTCAAAAAATTTTATGTAAATTCATGATTAGTCATCATTCGCGGTTTTGTATGCGATTTATGAAATTCCACTGCCGAACAGACTCAAAATTCTGGATCACTAATTAAAGCCAGTCTACTTTTGTGCCTCCCTAAAAAACTGGGCTGTCCAACAGAAAATAATTTTTTTTCACATTTAACTGTTAATGTAAGATTCTTTAAATTGGAGTCATTTAATTGCCTTTCATGTCTTAATCTTGCGGTGTGTTACTTGTGCATTTACCGCGGGTTTTAACTGGCGCAAAGCATCCATGTATTTCCGGGACACTACGCCTGTTTTTGGTAGAGCTGTCTTAGGATGGGCGCTAAGACTGGTGGGCGGTCCATGTTTGATACTCAAGAATCAGCAGGAAATAGTCAGATGTGGTGCATTGTTGCCAAAAGTAAAAATCAACTCGGCAAGACATTGTTGTTGAGATAATTTTATATGAAAGTAGTCAATATTTTTGTGTGAAAGAGGCACAATTTAATTTTTTTTTAAACTCTCCAACTTAAAAAAATTATTGTGGCTAAAATACTTGTCGTATCTTAACAAAACTTTCGGTATAGTCCTAATAAACTTGAAGGGTTTGTTTGTTGTTGGTGGCGCCCCCTATACAGAGTGTTACCAAATAACTAAGAAAAAATTTAGGGGATAATTCCATTTTAGGAAAAAAAGTTCATACAAACATGTGTCCGAAAATCCTTCGTTTCTGAGATAAAGGGTGCCAAAGTTTCTAAAAAAAAACTTTTTTTTAAGATTACCAAGAAACTAAACCAGATATTTATTTGAAACTTAGCACGGGTAATTTTCTTGTCTTAAGGCATAAAGTGCGGTAGAAAAAAAATAAAAGTTATAATTGGAAGGGGCACATTTGGAGGTACCATGGGGGTTGTTTACCTCCAACTTTTTTGTGTGTTACTTTTTTGGTATTTTGATAAAATAATTAGAAGCCCTAGAAAATGATCTTTAAAATTAATGTCTTGCTCTTTTTTCATAAAACTAACCGTTTTTGAGAAAAAAATTCATTGCCCAAAGGCAACAAAATTTCTTTTTTAAGTTTGGCTTTTTTATTTTAATGAAAATAAAACATAGTTAACAATGAAGGGTTAATTTATTTCATTTTTTTTCTTATTATTTCAAATAAATATCTGGTTTAGCTTATTAGTAATCTTAAGATTAAAAATTTTTTTGAAAAACTTTGACACTCTGTATCTTAGAAACGAAGGATTTTCGGACACATGTTTATATGAACTTTTTTTTTTTAAATGGGTTCCGGAATTACTCCCTGAATTTTCCTAGTTATTTGGTAACACCCTGTATATCTAAAATCTTACCTATCTTTTTCTTTTCGACCGACGCTATCCTTTCGTCTTATTGGCGAAACTTGTGAGCTAGTTTGATCCGAAACTTTTCTGTTTTGGTTTTTTTCTTTTTTGACCTTTTTTTTGCCTTCAAAATCCATGCTTAATTTATCGTCTAGAACTCCAAATTCTTCGCCGTAAACTTTTCTAACGGCTTTTACAAGTCTAGAGCATCCTCGCATTATTCTTCGGTAACAAAATGGATGACAAAAATTTTGATGAGTGCAATAATAATAATAGGAATTTGATACTTGAACCATAACCTAACAAAAAAATTATGCATCCAAAATTATGTTTAAAGAGGAATGTCTCGAAGCATAGAAACTGTGGTTATGTAATGTTGGTTGCCTTAAACAAAAAACAGCACTTTCTGGTCATTGCTCAGTGGGTTTATAAGCGTTAATTTTAATTAAAAGTTGTGCTTTACCAGCAACTTAAATACACAAAGCACAAGTTGACATTCTAAAGGTCCATTAATAAGCGTTTAAATACACAATTTTGGCAATTTAAAATGCAAAAAATAGTGCTTCATAATTGCCAAAATTCTGTATTTAAACGCTTATTGATGGACCCTTATAATATGTCAACTTGTGTTTTGTTTATTTATGTTTCTGGTAAGCACAATTGTTAATTTAAATTAACTTCTATAAACCCACTGAGCAATGACCAGAAAGTGCTGTTATTTGTTGATTTTAGGCAACCAACATTACATAACCACAGTTTCTATGCTTCGCGACATTCCCAGTTAAGGCTGCTAGAGAGTCAAATTCACAGTTTCGAAGATCTGTGCTATTAGAAGCTCGTATAAATCATCTCCGTTGAGCTCCCGACAATTCTACTAAATAGCACATCTACATGAGGGCCCCATCCTATATTAAAACTAAATGTAGTTTTGAAAACTACAAAAATAGGGCTACAAACGTATTATGGTTTCATTTAAATCGCATATTTCTTTGTGTCGAAAATCTGACTTCAAGAATCATTTTATTATTTTTTTTTCGACTACCGATACATTTTTTGATGAATATACATTACGTGGTCTTTGCCAAACCATAATACGTTAATTAACCATGGCTTTTTTAAGCTTGTAAATGATTAAAATTGCAACTTACGTTTTTCCTTAATATAGATGTGCTCGTTCAAAGATTTCAATGTAGAAAGAAAAACACCAAAAGTACTATTTTACCATATTTTTATTATTTCTTGCACTCAGTACCACTTCTATGTATCACAAACATCCTAAATATATGTAATCATAGTTATTGATGTATTACTCCGTATTTTTACATATTTTGTTGTAATTTTGGAAATAACTGACATTCAGGGAGATGACTTTTACGAACTTTTGAGTGCACAGAACATACCATTTATAATTTTAAATCTATAGCCTTAAAGGCGATTTATAAGACGTTACTTTCACTTTACTTCGGCGTAACTTCACTTCCGCGTAACCTAACAAATTTGCTTAATTTATAGATTGTAAAGTTACGTGAAATTGGGAACAGGTATGCGCATGTGTCTGAACTCGACTTCTGACTATTTACACATGGGTAGTGATTACGGAATATCGCTTCGTACGAAACCTACATAAGAAGGCCATTAGGTTTCGTACGAAGCGATATTCCGTAATCACCACCCTTGACAATAAGGGTGAATATCTCATTTTTGCAAATTTTGCGCATGATCGGCCAAGCTCGGCTTTTGACAGTACTACTTACAGCTAAATGAATCAGCAAAGTAGCGCTAAAGTGAAGTATAAATTTGCTAATACATTCCCATGTATTTTATTTAATTTTCTGTAAAGTTACACCGAAGTAAAGCGGAGGTAAAGTGAAAGTAACGTTCTATAAATCGGCCTTAAGTAAAAACTTACTTTTAGCCATGGCATAGATTTGGTGGTATCATCAGCGTCATTGCTGTCACTGGGGCTTTCAGGGGGTTGTTCATCAGAAAGCACTCCAGGGGATTCCTCCCCGCTGGCTTCTCCTGGAATTCCCGGTTCTGAAGTGTCACTTCTGTCAGAAAGTGAGCTCACTTTCCTTTTGGATTGTATGGAGTCTGTTCTTTTTACTGATTCCGGTATTCGATCTTGAAAATTGCCAAGGTTAGGCGTGGTTTTAAGTTAAACAAAAGCATAAGCAGTCATTTTTTAGCTTGTAAAAAATATTTAACAGCTATATTTTTTATATGTGCGGTTAGAACATCTATTTAGAAAGCTAAATTCACAAAATGCACACAAATAAGAGTTTAGGGTTGGCGTGGTAGCCCCTCAAAGAACGCCCTTTAATTTGCAATATTAGATCACACGCACACACACACAGTAGTGCTCCCGTTTCTGACATTTTCTGCCTAATTGGGAATATAAGTACATATAAGCACGGACACATACAACCAACAACCTCCTCTAAAGCCTAGCCACACTATATTGGAGGTAGTGGGAATCGAACCCACTCAGGCTACCTTGCGATTTTCACCGTCAACGGCTTAGATCGCACGGCCATGCCTGTGTGCAATATTAGATCACGATAGATATGCACCAAATTTTACAGAAAAATAAGCAAATATTTTAAAAAGATTTTTGGAAAAATTATTTGTCTAAAAAAATCTCTTCCCCCCCTAAATGGCCGCAAAGAGTAATATTCAATCATGTTGGATTTACATCAAACTTGGTCAACAGAAAAAAAGTTTTTTTCTAAAAAGAAAATGTTTTTTTTAAATACCTTTAATTTTAGAAAAATAGCTTTAATTTTTTAAAAATACTTTTAAGTCCACGAAAATCTCTTCAACTTCTTGAAAATATCTTCAATTTCTAAAAAAATACCACTACGTACTTTTTCAAAAATACCTTAGATTTCATAAAAAAATTTCTTAATGTCAAAGCCAGCAAAAAATGATGCCCATAAGCCGTAAATATCTTAAAATAATTAAAGTATATTTTTGCGGGTGAGGGGTAGTAGCAAAACCTATATCATTGAACTCCAAATTTATTATACAGGGTGTCCAAAAAATGGCGCATAAACGCGATGGTACGTTGTTGGGGCATGTCTAGGGAACCCCAGAAAATTGTTAAAAAAAATCTCATATACCCTCGGAGATATGTTGCCCCAAAGTGCAAAACTTTAAATGCATATACCTTAAAAACAACAGCCCGTATTAACGAAAAATATGGTTTAATACAAAGCTGCAGACTATCTTAAACCATTTCACCAATTTTTCTTCTTTTAAATGGTCAAATAACATTTTTATAATCAATTTAATTTTACAAAATTTTCTTGAAATAAGCTGACAACAATGTCAATAAAATTTTATGCAAAAGTGTATGATCAAGACTCATAGATGGGATTTTCAGATTTATTTTCCTAGACTGTGTAGTATTTTCCTAGTCTGTGTTGCCGAATTTAAGCAACTTTGTTCGCATTTTCCTCAATGAATATAATAGATGGATTTTTTTTAACAATTTTTTTGTAATCCCCAGGCATGCCCTAACAGCGTACGATACAGGTGGTGCGCCAATTCTGGGACACCCTGTATGTGCATTACATCAAGAGAGTTTTTGGCAGTTTATTCACAAACGATACAGTTTCTCAGAAATTTTAGGTAGTAAAAAATTGTTTACTTGAATTGAAGTGTTTAAAAAAAAAATTACAAAATTCTTAATAGCATAGAAATTACATGCAATTTTTTATCCACACTACCAGTGTTTAACCCATTTTAAAAGAGACCCCAAATTTCAAAACTGGTATCAAATGACCGTTTTTATTACCTTTATTATACTCTTCGCAAGACCAGGTCCGAAGAGTATATTGCAATCGATCAGAAAATCCTAAAATCGTCAATTTTTGCAGATTCGTGCGTTTCATGACTTTTTAAGATTTTCATTTTTTGTCCGTCCGTCTGTCTGTCGGTCACGTTTCTTGTGGTCACGCTATCTCAAAAACCAAAAGCGATATCAAACTCAAATTTTAAGGAAAAATCGATCCCTGTAAGAGGAAGAACCCTATTGTTTTTGGCAAGAATCTGATTACTACAAAGCCCCCTTTTAAGCCCCCCAAATAAAAAAAAAATTGTTGCTCGACTATTATTAAATTTACAAAAAAAATTATTCGACATAAAACATAGATAATTTAATTCTTTACAAAAAAGTATTGGTTTGTTTTTTTGTCTGACCCCCCAGCACAAAAAAACCTCCTATCTCCGTTATTATTCAATCTACAAAAAAAATATTTTTTACAAAATTAATAAAAATTTAATTTTCTATTAAAAATGCTTGTTTGTTTTTTGTAAAGTTAGCTAGTAAGGTTAAAAAATCAAAAAATAAACTATTTCAGTAGCAAAAAAACTTCCGAATCACGTCACGCGTCAGTCAAGAAGGCCATGCCAAAAATATTTAAAACAAAGAAACAAACGCAGCTGTCAGAACAAATAACCTCAAATATCTTAAACGTCAGAACTGACGTTTATCCTCTTCGTTAATTAAATTCTTCGTGTTTTCTGTTAATAGTTTGCACTCTTCGCAGATTTTATTTACATAATTTTTTTTTATAAGTAACTATTAATTATCCTGTAATAGTTTTCTTGCGAAGAGTATACCATAGAATGTGTAGCAATTATATAAAAAATTGATTTAGCTTTGATTTACAAAATATAATACTACACTTCTACCGAATCTGAATTCTACTTGAGCTACTTATTTGCGAAGAGTAACTACTACGGGTTTCGACTTCTACCCATTCTAGTTGATTGTACAAATTTCTTGATGGTTAGACAAATGATTTGGTAAATATTAACGATTACGTGTTTTTAGTCACTTGTTTAAAGGCTATTATTTTCGAAGGCTCATTTTGAAAAGAATGTTTTTACTGAATGTCTTTTTTTTTAGCTATTTACCATATCAAAAAAGCAAACTATACGCGGACACCCTGTATAATGTATTGCAAAAATAATTTTCTTTTGATTTATTGCAAATTGCAATTTTGTTATACCTGTAATATTATTCAATTGATTTATTGTAATATGATATGTTATTCTTACAAAAATTGATTGGAATAGGTAAAATTAAATCGAGTTTACATTTAATTTATTTTATCAAAATCTACGGTAGTGTGGGTGCGATTTTAATTTTATTCCTTTCTTTTATCGAACCACATTTTATTGGGAAAGCCATATAAATTCAATTCAAATAAAATTTTAATTTTAAATTTTAAAAAAAGTTTCATAAAAACAGCAAACATGTCGAAAGTGGCAATCTTTTTTCTATTTGCGACATTATTTATCATAAACTTTTCGGTAAGTTAACCCGCAACATTGTTTAATAGTCTTGTTATAGTCTTACAATACAGGGTGTCCAAAAAATGGCGCATAAACGCGATGGTACGCTCTTGGGGCATTCTCATGGATCAATAAAAAATTGTCAAAAAAAAATCCATCTTTTATATTCATCGAGAAAAATGGGAACAAAGTTGCATAAATTCGGCAACACAGTCTAGGAAAATACATCTTAAAATCCCATCTATAAGTCTAAAAATCTCATTTATGAGTCTTGATCATACACTTTTGCACTAGATTTTATTGACGTTGTTGTCAGCTTCATTTCATGAAAATTTTGTAAAATTAAATTGATTATAAAAATGTAATTCGACCATTTAAAAAATGAACTAATGGTGGAATGGTTTAAAATAGACTAAAGCTTTGTATTAAATCATTTGTTTTGTTAATATGTGCTGTTATATTCAAGATATAAGCATTTAAAGTTTCGCACTTTGGGGCAACATATCTCCGAGGGTATATGAGATAGATTTTTTTTAACAATTTTCTGGGGCTCCCTAGACATGCCCCAACAACGTACCGTCGCGTTTATGCGCCATTTTTTGGTCACCCTGTATACATTTTATCAATGTCTTCTCACTAATGGGGAACATGGATGATTTTTTTTTATTTTTTATATCGATTCTCCATGAAAAACCAATATTGTTTGTGTTTAAATATGATCCCAGAAATTAATATTTGTGCAGAAAAAAAATATTTAAAATCGTTTAAAATTGGTAGGTCAAAAACACTTCGTACGTGATGACTTCAGCTCGTACCCTTCAGAAAAAAAAATTTGTTGGTAACTTTGTAGCTGTCATCAGTTGTCATTTTTGACTTAAATTTAAAAAAATAATAAAAAAGACCATTTTACTTGCAAGTTTTGTCCAAAATGTGCTTACTCCAAAAAGAATTGCAAAAAGTTTATTTTGCCTCCTCAAAAATAAATTTAAATTGATGCATCAAGCTGCTTACAATTATTTGTATCATTATTGCAATAATAAACGTCAGAAAGTAATGTGCCGAAATGGTGAAGAATTCAAATTATATTTTTCCAAAACTCATCAATGATGAAAATAAGGTACTAAATAACATAAACAGATTACAATTATTCTTCTGCATGGGTTCAACTAGTCGTCATAATTTTTGATTTCGTTTTTAAGTGCAAAAAAACGCCAAGTAAGTTAAAAAATTCAAAATTAAAACTAACTTTTTTTAAAACGTCAAATTATGTTTGACACCAGATTTCAAAACAACGAAAGTGCCAACATAATCAAGTTTGTGACGTCAGCTCGTACCCTAAAAAGTAGTGGGGGGTGTTTTTATGTACCCCAAAGTTTAAAAATTAATTTAAAAATAGTGGCTGGCTTAAATAAATTAAAATATGCAATAACGTATTCCAACCATGTACCTCTTTAGCTAAAATGCAATATTTCGCCAAAATCTTTTACGTTCATGTTCCCTATTAGAACATATTGACTGAACTACTTTTATTTTTTAGTGGTGGACATTTTTTGATGAAATAGGACATGGAAATAAGTACGAACATGAACAACAACATCATGGATGGCGTAAATAGTAGGCACCGACATAGCTACGAGCCGACAAAAGTTCTCCAACAAAAAAAATGTAAATTTTTTATTTTGAAAAAAAAAAAACGTTAATCTCTTTTTTTTTTGTAAACAGGCGAGGACACAAAAAATTACTTGATGTTTTTTATGGAGAAAATATAATCTTTAATTTTTTTAAGAATTTTTTTTTCGTAAAATTGATATTAACCGAAGTATGAATTTTTTTCAACTGTGGAAGTGATTTTTTTTAAAACTATAGGATTCTCTCCTCAAACCAGATTGACTTTTGCACCAAATTTCAAGTTAATTGAGTTCTTTATCAGTTATCGTTGACAACAAGTTTCGTTACGGACAGACAGACAAAAAATAAAAGTCATGAAACGAACGAATCGGCAAAAATTATTGCTTTAGAGGATGAATATTAATTATTTTAGAGAAGGTCCGACCAATCGCAATATACTCTTCGACTTTGTCTGCGAAGAGTATAATAAGGCTCATTTTGTTAAACGGCCAAAATTTCTAATTTTTTTAGTTTTTGCGGAAAAAAAATCTGAAATATTTGTGAGTACAAATTAGTACATTATTAACCAAGGTAGAGAAGAGGGTCATTATTGACCTAGCGCAAAGATTGTGTTCCGAGCCGCGCAGCGGCCATTCTTGAAAAATGTTAATTGAAAAATATGTTCAATTTTTATCAAAACCCTGCATATGATTTTTACAAAAAATTAATCGAAGTTTCCATGGAAATGACAATGACGTTACATCATAGACATGGAAATTATTATTGACCAAGGGAGAGAAATGTGATTTCTCTGGTAGAAAATCGGTCAAAAATTGTCTTTTCTATAGGTAGTAGTGAAAAAAAAATTTTAGTGCATCTTAGGGTCTACATTTTTGCATAAAACTACTAGTGTATTAGTAAGATGTTTATAAAACATTGTTATGTAAAATCCTACCCGGATGTTACAAGTCGGCCATTGAAAACTGATTTTTGAAACAATAAATGTGAACCTATATTTTTTTTGCCCTATTAAGGGGCCGGTTGCTTAATTTATTTTAGATTTTAAGAATTCTGATTTTTTTTTGTTCTAAATTGATTAAATTGTAAATTGTCATGCACCCCGACCTTAGGCAGCCGGCCCCGTCTTAAATATGTAAAAATATAGATGCCGCAAAATATGTATTCTGCATTGGTTTATTCATTCATTCATTCAAAAAAGCTAAACCTGATCAATTTAGGTGTTGATTTTTGATACATGAGCGGTTATTAAATGTATTTACGAAATGAATACTTTAAATTTAAGAAAAAAATTATTGCGTTAAAAAAAAAATAAAGTAGGTTTTTGGTTTTTTCCTTATATTTTAAATTTTTGATATTATTTTAAAACCAAAGAAGGAAATATGGTCAATCTAATCTTGAATGATTGAAACGAATACTCTTCTGCACAACAACCTGCCGGCCCCCTCTTAATTAATGATGGAAAGTACCTTCAATGTCAATGTCTTTTCCTTCCTTGGTTCCTCTACGTAACTTTAGACTTCTTCTTTTAAAGGACCCTCCACCGGTGGTAGCTGGTCCTCTTCTTAATAAAAATGGTCTAGAAGGTTGTCCACATTTTCTGGTTTCTTCACTTTGCAACATTTGCATTGTTACCGTTGTGTTACTGCTCCCTTCTGATTCATTATCAGGTTCGTGTAGAACAAAACTGATTTTTCTTTCAGTTTGTCCTAAAAAAAAAACAAAATGTTGATTTTTTATACTGGGGTCCAAAAGTTGGCGCATAAACGCGATGGTACGTAGTTGGAGAATTCTTAGGGATCCCTTAAAAAATGTTAAAAAGTCCATCTGTTATATTCTTTAAGAAAAATGCTAACAAAGTTGTAAACTTCGGCAACACTGGTTAAAAAAATTCATCTAGATTCTTCATCATACATTTTTGCATAAGATTTTATTAGCTTTGTTCGTAGATACCAAATTCCCAGTTTTAAACTAGTCCATGACAGTTTTTAAACTGTCAATGTCTGCACAGATCTATAAAAATAAGTTCTGCGCAGGATTTTTGCACCTTTGGACTAGTTTGGAACTGGGATTCTGTGCACTGGGAACAGAGCTATTGACATTGTTGTCAGCTTTATTTTATAAAAATTTTTTGAAATTAAATTGGTTATAAAAATGTTATTTGACCATTTAAAAGATAAACAAATGGTAAAATAATTTGAGATAGATTGTAACTTTGTATTTAGCAATTTTTTTTATTAATATGTGATGTTATTTTAAAGATATTAGCGTTTGATTTGCACTTGACCTTTGAAACTTTAATGCTAAAGAATATATGAGTTAGATTATTCCGATTATATATACAGTGATTTGAGGTATCATTTTTGGCGTTTTACAGTGGAAAAATTGCCGGCGGCAAATTTTTCCGCGGAAAAACCCCAGGATTAAATAAACTTGTTTAATGTAGCTACCTTGTGAAATAATCTTACCAAATATCATTCATGCTTCGAATTTCCTTCGATAAATTTGTTCAAACTTCCTGCTTGGTAATCAAATCGTGCAAATTTAACAAAAAAACCACTTCAGTCCTGCGGGCTGTCGTGATTTTTATATCTGTCAAATTTGACATTCTTTGATTATCAAGCAACAAGTTTTCAAAAATTTATCGAATAAATTCGATGCATTCATGATATTCACTTTTATTGCTGACTAAAGCGATACCGTTAGCGAGTAGCCAAACTAATTTCTGTGACGTAACAAAACTGGATCTTCTAGAAAATAAGGCCTCCAGGATTTAAAAAAATAAACATGAGAGTGCGCCGGTCTAATAAAATGAAGTATGCCTTGCAACGAATCAAGTTTTGTCTGCCAAAAAATGTGACATTTCTCTTGTTGGAATTGTCAACCTTTGAACAATTTTCTGGAGAGCCTTAATTTGTAGACACTTAATAGGTATTTTTTTATGGAGAAAAATATGTGTTGGCAAAAATCTTAGTGGGAAACAATAAAATGGCTATAAATTTATATTTTATTTTTTGATTTTTTAATAACACTAATTATTAATTAAAATATAAAAAATCATAAATTTTTTTTTTTTTAATTTACGAAATTTTCTTTATTGTTTTACCTGAATCTCGGTCTCCAGTTATGCTCTGCAAACTTTGTGCACTAGCTTGTGAATGGCCCATGGAAGATAATGCCATGCTCCATCTTCGATTAGCCTCATGTTTATAGTAGTATCTGTCCCATGCAGGGGGTTTTTCTTTACAGGGAACCCGAGACGATTTGGGTAAAGTTTGATACGTTTCTCTTAAGAATGCTGTAATTTCTTGTAGAAGAACGCAAGCTATGACCCGTAGAGCCATTGGACAACTTGAACCATACGAACGAATACTCGCTAAAAAAAAGAAGAGATTCAAAAAGAGAAATTTATTTGGAGAAAACAAGGAAAAACTAGAAATGGGTAGAAGTTGAATCCGATAGGATTTATACTTTTCGAAGATTTGTCAATTTTTTAAGATTTTTTGTAAAAAAATTTATAAGATACTCTTCGCAGTAGGTAAAATAAGAAAAAAAGATTATATTTTACTGATTAATAATAAAAAATCTGCAGATGGTGTAAACTACTAACTTAGGAACAAAAGAAAATCATTTTGACCGGGAAAGGGTATGTAATTGTCAATTTTTACTTTTAAGAGTAGCAAAGTTTAACGCGACGCAACTTTTTTTTGTTAACTAACTAAACAAAATTGAAATTGAGTTTATAAAAAGAATTTTTTATTACTGAAATCACACTACTGGAAATTCTTTTTTTTACCTAACAGAGTAACTTGACAAAAAAATACAAAAATACTTTTTTATTAAGAAAAAAAGAACGTTTAATTTTATAAATGAAAACTTCGATGAGATTAATAATAACCGAAATATGATTTTTATAAAAGTTGGGGTACTCCTGTACCCCTTTTTTTTTCAAAAACAATAGGGTTCTTCCTTTTATGAAAAACGATTTGTCCAGAAAATTTTAATTTGACTGAACTTTTCGTTCTTGAGATATCGTGCCCACAAAAAAAGTGTGACATACAGACGGACGGATTTTTTGAAAGTTGTCGCACGAATCTGCAAGAATTTTTGCTCTACGACGAAAAATAACGATTTTAGGTTTGGTCTGATCGAATTTATAATACTCTTCGACTTTCTCTGCGAAGAGTATAAACAGCAAATTGTGTTTCCCAAAAACAGGAAAAAACTTACTTCTTGGAAAATACTTCACGAGACATTCTTTTTTATTAAAAATAAATCTTTTGGCACTATAAAATGCATTTTTAGGAGGTTAATAACTATACTAGGAAAAAAATTAATCAACAGTTGTTTCTTTTGAAATTTTTATCCTGCAAAAAAAACTAACCTTCATCCAAAAAATCCTCTTCTTCATCTTGCAACAAAAGTTCTTTTTGTTTAGATTCATCACATAACATTGTTGAAATATTTTGTTCCATTAATTTGTCTTCATTTACCATTTCTTCAAGCCGTTGACCAATCACCTTTTAAAAATAAAAATTCTAACAGTACTTAAAAATTTTTAATCTTACTTACAATATCAAAAAAAAAGTTGTTCTCTACAAAAATTGTAAAATCTAGAATTATTTTTTGAATTTTAAAATTAAAGATGTCACAAAAAAAAGCTCGTTTGTGATTTCTTTCATGGCTAAGATTTTTATTACAAAAAAAACACTTTTAATAAAACTTTTTTTTTGATCAATTTCTTATCCCAAATTTTTTAAATGTTTTTTTCATCTTATCTACATTTTTCTTACCTCAGCCCATTGATGAAACATTTTCCCTGCCGACCTTTGTATCATATGAGAACGGCGAATTCCACCAGTACTCTGAGCTCTAGCTTGAGCCGACACCGAAGGACGAAATATAGGATAATTCAATTTAGTCCATGAAGGCCATTGTCCTTTATTACAACAATGCACAAAATAGGCGCATTCCATTAGAAGAGCTGCTCTACTTACCACTGGAGCACAAGGCTAAACAAAGAAATAAAATGTTAAAAAAGGCACTACAGGGTGTCCCGCCCAAAACGAGAGCATCTTTTAAGAGGGTAGATAGAGGTCAAATAGACAGATACACTACATGTACTAGACTAGGAGGCACCGCCGCCGCCGTTTAAAAACTACACCCCTTTAAGTCTACTTAACTACAAATACCCAATCCTAAATATCTTACAAATGGTTTGTCAAAACATAATAAAATTGATGGTATCATTAACGGCAATAAAAATATTCCATTCAAACTTGTTTAAACATTTGTAGCCCCCCTAGAAATGGAGTTACCACCACCAAGGAGTAGAGTGCATTAAGATTGTCGTAACTTTGTTGTTTCTAATAATTTTGTAATTTTATTTATTGTTGCTGGTAGATGGGTTCAAAAAGAAACTTTCCTATCACCTGAAACTTCTCGCTTAACTGTAGCAATTTGAAATAATTAATTAAAAATGATCTTGTTGTACTTCCTATTGTGCTTAAAACTTAAGACAAAAAACTTTAGTTGAGAGACAGTGGACAGTGACGGAATAGTCACCGAAAAAAAGCTAGTTTTGTGCAAGATAGTGAATACAAAAAATCAATTTTTGATTAATTATTTTTAATCGGTACAGTAAAGCGAGAAGTTTCAGCTGATAAGAAAGTTTCTTATTGAACCCATCTACCAGCAACAATAAATTATATTACAAAACTGTTAGGAACAAAAAAGTTACGACAATCTTTATGCACTCTACCGATGGTAACTCCATTTCTAGGAGAGCTACAAATGTCAAAACAAGAAAAAATTCGCGACACCATATTGTAAAGTAAAATTAAAGAATTGAAAAAAAAAATGGTTCTACAAAAAAAAATTAAACTTACCAAATCTAAAATCGATGCCAACAAATGCGAATCTGGCACAGAACCCGGTGGACAAGTTTCCAGAAGAAAAGAAAATCTTAAACATCCACCAAAAACAGTACCAGTAGAAATTAATTTTCGTTCTTTGAGTTCTACGAATTCTGATTCTCGTGAAGACTCCCCGAATTCATATGAATTTTTTCGACTCAAATCTATAGAAAAAATAGTATATTAAAACATAGAGTTTTATAAGGAACGTTTTTTAGCACGCGTCCAGGTTTGGAAAAAGAGCCGCGCAGCGGCGAGTTTTCCAATGCACAAGTGATAAAAAACGCCTTATAAAACGAGTTTTTTATACTATTTTTTAAAATGTCAATGTTGGCAATACAATAAAAATAAAAGTTTAAGTTGATTTTTTAATTCAAATTAAAAATGCTTTTTAATAGATTAAATGAAGCAAATATAAAAAATGGTATAAAAAATTCGTTTTCTAGGGCGTTTTTTATGACTTTAAAAAGGCTGATTTATAGAACGTTACTTTCACTTTACTTCCGCTTCACTTCGGCGTAACTTTACAGAAAATTAAATAAAATACATGGGAATGTATAAGCAGATTTATACTTCACTTTAGCGCTACTTTGCTGATTCATTTAGCTGTAAGTAGTACTGTCAAAAGCCGAGCTTGGCCGATCATGCGCATAATTTGCATCCTTATTGTCAAGGGTGGTGATTACGGAATATCGCTTCGTACGAAACCTGCAGGTCTTCTTATGTAGGTTTCGTACGAAGCGATATTCCGTAATTACGGCCCAGGTGTAAATAGTCGGAAGTCGCGAGTTCAGACACATGCGCATACCTGTTCCCAATTTCACGTAATTTTACAATTTATAAATTAAGCAAATTTGTTAAGGTACGCGGAAGTGAAGTTACGCCGAAGTAAAGTGAAAATAACGTTCTATAAATCGGCCTAAAATGTGATTTAGAGTTAAATTAAATTAACTCAACGCCACTCAAAGCTACTTTACTCTACTTAACTTGACGCGACTAAATTAAGGGCATTAAGGCATTTATAGTATAAATTTACACGTTAGTTTACTTAAGCAAATTAAGTAAACGCCATCTATCGGTAAATGTTAGAATCGTCTTATTTCTGTAAATATACAGAAATTCATCTGAAATTCTTCGATTATCTTTGTAATTTTAAAAATTTGGTATAGTAGCCGATAGATGGCTGTAGTGAAGGGCTTACTTCACATTGAATTATCTGAAATTAACCAAAATTAAGAAATGGAACCTTAAGTAAACGTCAAGTTAAGTTAATTGGATGTGTAAATGCGATTTCATCTTTCGTATAATTTATTTCAGTCGTGATACGTTAATTATAAGTTAAGTTAAGTTAATTTATTTATAATTCAAGCTTAACTTACATGTTCCAGAAGATTCTTCCATACTGCCATCTCTTTTTTTGCCTTTTTTTAAAACAAACTTATGAAATTTGTCTTCTACTCTTCGTTTTGCTTTTTGAATTGTATGAGTAACATTTCCTCTACCGTGAATTTTATGTGAAAATTTTGATGGATATCTTATAAAACTGGCTGAATCTCCCAACGCTTCTGATTGATCTTCTACTTCTAATGATTCAGCGGAATTGTGTTCACTTTTTTTGAACCAATTTACTGAAGAAAAAAAAAAGAAATTCAAACTTTTTGAGACAAAAAAATATTTTTTATTTAAAATGTATCTGGCAAAAAAATACAAGCAGACATAAGAAATTTTGTTTAGTTTAAAATGCAAAGAAATTTATTAATTCTTTGAACATTTTTTTTGTTGCGAAAAGTTATTTACAATCCATTCACAATTTAAAAAAAACAGAGCAGGCGAGCCACAGGGTGACAGATTTTACCCTGTATATTGTCATTAATGTCACTTGTGTTTGCTGCTTATGTAAGAAAAGCCAAAAAAATTAAAAAATGCATTTAAAAACATGTTCAGGGCATCTGAATCAAAAACAATGGTCTCAAAATATACAGAAGTATTTATTTTTTCATTAAATTACTTTAAAATGCACTTATCATTAAACCATTTAAAAGTAGACACAAAATAAAAATTATTTATGTAAGTACTCACTGTTAAGAAGTCCTTTTAGGTATTATAGCATAAATTAGCACTTTTACAAAAATGTCTACAATTTTATTTATAAATTCTCACATCTCAAGCAAAAATTGCTGCGTTTTTTTAATTTTTACGCCTGTTTTATGTAACTGTCATATTATTTTTGGCGTTTTTCAATTTTTAATGACAGTATGTAATGCCAACTTTGTGAAAAATTCAACTCTTCAAAGAAAAAGGTTCTAGTTTTCATAGATGATTCTGTTTTTTTTAACTGTGAATGGATAGTATTTAAAAATGTGTTTAGTAAAAAAATACAAACAGGCAGAAGGATTTTTTTAAGTACTAGTAAAACGAAAACTCAAAGAAATTAATTAATTTTTTCGGCAATTTTTTTTTGCGAAAAGTGTCCAAAAAATTTCCTATTTTCTTACCGATTGTTCCCAGTTTAGATTTGGATTTATTTTTGACAATAGTCGGTTCCACAATGGCCAAACATTTTTCACTTTGTCTTGGAGTTAAAATGGGTTTTCTTCTTAAATTTCCAATAGGACTATTTGTTTTTGAAATTTCTTCAGCCTCAGTTTCTAATAAACTCTGCAAAAAATACAGGATGCTTTCTAACGTCGTAGAAAAAATTAAGGGGGTCATTTCTGGACACATTTTAAGAAAGAAAGTTTACATAAACTTGTGTCCAATTTTGACTTTTTTTTAACTTACAACCCCAAAACAGTCACCACTATAGACACTTTTTCCAACATTTTACAAACGGAGAAATATTTCTAGTGTTTAGATGTATCAAAAAGGTCCTGTGACATTATTTGAAACAATTATTCGTTTCGGAAATAAAGCGAAAAAAATTATATTTTAAAGGTTTTTCAGGAGGCTGTAACTAATTAAGGGGGCACAATTGAACACATGTTTTTTTTCTTAAAATGGGTCCAGGAATCAAACCCTGTATAAATAAATGTAAAAAAAACATTTTTATGTTTAGAATAAACATTTCTTAAAAAAGTTTGTTTTCAAATTATGGTTTCAAGAAACTTACCGCGCATGTGGAAGAAGTGCTACGTTTTTTGAAAAGCAATTTTCTGACACCTCGGTCATCAATGCTATAATTTGGTTCGTGAATACTTTCGGCTTCTCCTTCCATTTCTGAATGATGCATATGTCTAAAATATTACCTATTTTTTAGACCAACAATTATTTTTTAAGGCTAGAGATTTAATTTCATAGATCCTCTAATCTGTGATCCTAGAAGCTCATACAGGGTGTCTCAAAAAGGTCGCCCACGGACCCCAAGGCGTGGTAGAGGAACACAAACTATATACAAAATCAGTAACGAAAATTTTTTGTGGTGCCCCATTCCAAAGATATGGGGTTTTAAAGGTACAAACTTTGCACCCTTATAGCACCTTACTTAGCTAATAATAAAACATAATTTACTTAATTATTGAAAGCCAGGGACTTAAACTAGTTATTCATTGAAAAATTTCGGCCTACTAAAGTTTGGTTTCCATAAGTATTTAATTTTAATTTTTATAATTTACCCCAAAATCTATGCGGCAACGTTGTCTCACCTTCTAATTTTGATTAAAGTTGCCATGCTCGTAACTAAGGGAAACTGAACATAAATTTTATTCATTATCAGTGATTTGTGTCATTAATTTATTGTTTGCGTCAATTTTTGATCCAAGTTTTTTCAAAGGGTTCCTGTTACTAACAAAAATATGGTAATTCGAATCTACAGTGCCTCCCAAGAACACTTAATAAAAGTGCCCCAAAATTCCTGTGAGAATAGAGCAGTAAAGGTGTTTAGTTTAGTTTGGAGCAGCCAGCATCAAAAATTTGTAATATTTGAACCTAGTGGGGATTTCTTTGATTTGAATGAAGTACGTTCTCATGTGAGCCTCAATGCAAAATTACAATAATTCCCTGAATGAAGAACCTCGTAAAAAACAATAATTGATGTCAGAAAAGTCGTATTATTATTTATTTAGTTATGACCGTAACTTTAAACAGTTTTGTTGTTATTTCAAACATACTTTAGTTTTTAACCATTTCTATTATGATTTTATTGATTTGTTACATTTTATAACCAAAGGAGTTTAAAATTCAGGTATTCAAACTATTTTGTATTTTTTAAATTAAAAATAAACATTAACCTATTTTCTAATGTCAAGTTGAAGTTTCACGTTTGCTTACCTACTAACTAGATTTTTTTTAAACTAAGCAGATTTAATCTAACACTGTTGCCAAACTTTGCTAACTTCGCAGCCCCATATTTTTAAAATGGGGCCCCACAACAAATTTTCGCTACTGATTTTGCATATCGTTTGTGTTCCTCTACCACGTAGAAAGAAAAACACCAAAAGTACTATTTTACCATATTTTTATTATTTATTGCACTTAGTATTACTTTTATGTACCACAAACATTATGCTAAATATTGTTAATCATAATTATTGATGTATTACTCCGTATTTTTACATATTTTGTTGAAATTTCGAAAATAACTGACATTCAGGGAGATTACTTTTACGAACTTTTGTGCACAGAACGTTCCATTTATGAATTTAAAATCCAAATACAAAATTTTTACCATAAAAAAAGTTTTGTTTTTTTTGGTAAAAATGATTTACCTTATAACTCTAGTAGTTTGCATATTAGCTCTTTTTTTCGATGGTCGATCTGCTGTATCCAAAAGAGCACTAAGAGCAACTCTTCTAAAAACGCTACCATGACCTTCTTTGACGTATGTCATTAATTGACGGATTTCACAGTAGAGAGCCTGTACAAAACAGTCATTTTTTAACAAAAAAAAAATAATTAACAAAATAGTAGATTTTAGTACTAAGAATTAAAGTAATGCTTTATGTGACGAGGCAGAAAGATTGCCTGATGAACAAAGCGAGACAGACAATTCTGCCGAGGCACACAAAGCCACTTTAACTCTGTGTAGTAAACGATACTTTTTCTTAAAACTTCCAAATACAATGGTATCACAATAAATTTAATTTAATTATTTTGGTTGACTTTTATTTATTTTAAAATATACGTCATTAAAGTGATATTTATTTGACGTTTTAAGAAAAAAAAATTGGTAACAGCAGTAAAGTTACTTGTACTGCCGCAGGCACTAAAAGTAAAAACTCTATGATACAGTTTAGAAAAGTGCTACTTTATGTTCGCCATATACGCCACTAAAGTGAGGATTTTTGACATTTCAAGAAAATAAAACCTTTTTTTCACTACCACCTATAGAAGAGGCAATTTTTGACCGATTTTATACCAGAGAAATCACATTTCTCTCCCTTGGTCAATAATAATTTCCATGTCTATGTACACTGTACAATAATGAAATGTCAAAACATATGTCAAGGTTATATCATAAATAGAACGGTACTTACAGCAGTTTTTGTGAGTTTTTTACGAAGATTTTTTTTTATTTTGAAAACATAACTATTTTAAAATACTTGAAAATATTTTATTGCACAAATATTTTAACGAAAAAAAAAAATTGTACAGTTGTAAACATGTCGCACTTTCTTCTGTGTGCCAGTGTTCTATTATTGTCATTATATTTACAAATTCCTTATCAGTGACCATCATATTATTTAAATCATTTACGTGCAAATTATGAGTTATTTTGGAAAAAACACCCATTTGAAGAACTTTTTATTGTTTTTATTGATGTAACGTCATTGTCATTTCCATGGAAACTTCGATTAATTTTTTGTAAAAATCATATACAGGGTTTTAATAAAAATTGAACATATTTTTAAATTAACATTTTTTAAGAAAATGCTAGTAGTGAAAAAAATAGTATATAAACCACGGTAGAGAAGCTCATTATTGACTACGCGCAATTGTGTCCCTTGCCGCTGCGCGGCTCGGGACACAATCTTTGCGCTAGGTCAATAATGACCCTCTTCTCTACCTTGGTTAATAATGCGTACTATTAAGTATCAATTAGAAAAAAAAATCTTATGGGACTTTTTTTTTAATTTTGCAACAAGTGGGGTCCCATTTTTTATTTATAATAAAAAATAGGGCAAGATTAGACATCTTAAATTGTATTGTTTTTATCTCAGAAGTCACAAATTCTATTTTAGTTAAATGCCTCTTGAGAATTCACATGTTTCATACAAATCTGTGGTAAATAGGCAAAAGGGGATAAGTATAAAACTGTCATTTGTACATGTCACTATAAGAATGACTTTCTTGCAAATATTAATGCAATAGTAAGAAGCTAGCTGAAAAAATAGGTTTCAAATTACGTATATGGCTGATCCAAATTGTAAATATCTAAATGTTTCTATTAAAATTCGGTGTCCGAAAAACGCATTTTTTTAAATGTCAAAAATACTTATCCCGTTCTGCCTCCCTACCACAGAAATGTAAAATTTGTCCCAAAATAAAATGATATTTATTTATTAATTTATTGACAATTCCAACAAGAGAAATGTCACGTTTTTTGGCAGACAAAAAGTGATTCGTAGCAAGGCATACTTCATTTTATCAGGCCGGCGCACTCTCATGTTTATTTTTTTGAATTTTGGAGGCCTTATTTTCTAGAAGGTCCAGTTTTGTGACGTCACAAAAATTAGTTTGGCTACTCGCTAACGGTATCGCTTTAGTCAGCAATAAAAGTGAATACTTACCATATTTTCGGGAATCTTCATTTCCTTAGAAACATCCACGAATCTAGTGACCAGCGGTTTGAAGACGTGTGACATAATATCCCCCTCCACTCCCCGGATTCCAGTGCCACCTACGCCTACAGTATATTTCATGTCAGGTGACTTATCTGAGTTTTTCGAGCTTTTCTTCTGGTCTTCTAATATTCATATTTAATTCATTTTAGGATGAAATTCTACTTAGACTCTTTAACTATCTATCTACTACTTTGAATTTATGACTCACTTTATTATGTACTATCGTGGACATGGAATTTAAAACGATTTTTTATCAGCCGCCTTCGATTTTTTGAATTTTACTCTATTGTGAATGGGGTTTCTTTATGTCAGTTTTCGAATGTTATTTTGACAACAAACGCGTTAAATGTATTTTATTAGAATAAATTATGTAAAATGTGCTGTCGGCGAGAAAAATAGTAAGAAGATATTTCCTTGTTTAAATAATTTTGTTTTAGGATAACAATTAGGCTCTAATCTTTGTAAAACATCAGAGAAATGTATCTCGTTAATGTCCACTTCGCATAAAACTTGAGATGTTTAGCCACTAATTTGACCATGTTTACAATGCAAAAATTGATCGTTTTAAATTCCATGTCCACGATAGTATCAATACACACGGTCAACTCTTACGTCACAGATCACAGATCCACATTAAAAAACTGTCTGTGAAGATTCTGTCATATTTAGCCACTTTTTTAGAACAATATTTTGTGAAAATAAAAGGCTTTCTTAGGGAACCCTTGGTATTAAAATGTGCTATAATGTCTTAAATTTGATATTTCAAGTTTAGTTCATTGTAATACTCTATAATATACAGTTTATGTGTTAATGTAGTGCACCCTCCAAGATATGAATTTTAAACGCAAATTGCTTGGGTAAGCAACCATATCAAGAGGTCACGTTAGTACCACTGCGAAATTAACATTTTTTTCCATTACCTAGAACAAACCATACCCCTTAATATGGTTGCTTTCTCAAGAAATTTGCGTTTAAAGCTGACATCTGGGTGGCTCATCATTATCTTAAATAAAAAAAATATTTTTAAATACTTACAATGAAAAATGTATGCTGGCAATCTTAAAATATGGTAAATAAGATATTAAGGAACATTTTTAAACCAATGGTACCCAAAAAAGTCTTCTATTTTTATTTAAATAATTATTTTAAAAAGATCAATGTTGTAAACATAGAATAAGAAAAAAAGACGTTTTTCTTTGATCCATAATGTTGATTGCATAAAAAAAAATTCACAGACAGTATTTTGATGAACTGTGACGTAGGACTTAACCGAGTCAGTTTTATAAATACAGGGTGTCCCATTGATATAGTACACTGAGTTAACCACATATTCCTTGGACCAAAATAAGAAAAAATGTTCCTATGAACATATGTCCGAGTTTGACTTTTTTTTATTTTACAGCCCCCCAAGAATTCCCACTATAAACACTTTTTTCAAAATTTTACAAGTGAGAAAATATTTCTAGTAATTAGATAAATCAAAAAGGTCCTATAAAATTTTTTAAAAAATTATTCGTTTCGGAAATATTTCAAAAAAACTTTTTCAGGGTTTTTTTAGAGGGCTAAAACTCACTAAGGGATCAAAATCGGACACATGTTTATATGAACTTTTTTTCTTATTTTTGTCCAAGGAATACGTGGTTAAATCAGTGTACTATATTAATGGGACACCCTGTATAAATATTTTTCTCGATATTTTTGAGCCAATATTTCAAAGCCTACTAAAAATACTCTACAACTACAAAATTGTTGATTTTTAACTATTTATGAAGACTATCTATGTTTAAAGTTTGAGAAAAAAGAACTTTGAAAAGAAAAGACCAGCAGAAATAAGGCACCGTTCACATTATTTTACAAAATGAGATTTTTTTGTCAAAAAATGTAAAATTAATTTTTCTTCTAAAATTTTTGATTTTTTTGTAATTTTATTTAAAAAAAAAAACCTACTTAAAAATTAAAAAGAAATTTTAAATTAGTTTATACAAAAATACAAAGTTTAGAACTATTTTTAATTCAGAAATTATTTAAAAAAATCAATTTTACGTTTATCAACAAAATACCAAAGAATAATTTTTGGAAATGAAAGACATATTTTCTAGCAACATAAAACTTACTTAAGGGGGACAGTAAAGAACTAGGGTCAATGCAGAATCCAACACAAGAATGGAAAAAATGCAAAATATCTGGCAAGGGGTACAATTTTGTATAATCCCTCAGAAAACTTCTAAATTGTTTGGAGCTTGCTTTATTTAATTTTGTTAAAATGTTTTGACATTGAGTCCGTAAAAATTCTGCAGCAGGACCTCTTTGTCCGTCTGAACATCCATGTGGACATCCTAGTCGAGAAATTACCCTAAAATTTGTACAAATGTAAAATTATTTAATTTTTTTTCTATAATTTTTTTTCATGCTATTTTTTTAAAGATGAATTTTTTAAAATAGGTATAAACAAGACATAAAATAGTATATTAAAACATAGAGTTTTATAAGGAACGTTTTTTAGCATTTAGCACGCGTCCAGGTTTGGAAAAAGAGCCGCGCAGCGGCGAGTTTTCCAATGGACAAGTGATAAAAAACGCCTTATAAAACGAGTTTCTTATACTATTTTTTATATTTGCTTCATTTAATTCATTAAAAAGCATTTTTAATTTGAATTAAAAACTTCAGAAGAAATTTTGTTTTTATGACCAACCTTATAGCATAACATTGACATTTTGAAGCAAAAAATAAATTAAAGTTAGGGATATTGAATAATGACATTTGTAAACTTTACTCATTTAATACTGAATGAATAGGCGTTTTTGAGAAAATGTAACCATTGATATCGTTTCTCCAATTCTTCTAGTTATTCCCTCTACAAAAAAACTATGTCCCCCGATTGATTATAATAGTAAAATTTGTAAATAAAAAGTACCTTGCATGAAAAGAATTCATCTTTTTGCATCAGGAAAACCAACCAATAAAATAAAATTATGGGTTTAATAATGAAGCAATTTAGAAACGTTAAAAAAACAAATTTCGGGTTTCATAATGTTCATATTATAGAACGCAAATATAAAAAATAGTATATTAAAACATTGAGTTTTATAAGGAACGTTTTTTAGCATTTAGCACGCGTCCAGGTTTGGAAAAAGAGCCGCGCAGCGGCGAGTTTTCCAATGGACAAGTGATAAAAAACGCCTTATAAAACGAGTTTTTTATACTATTTTTTATATTTGCTTCATTTAATTCATTAAAAAGCATTTTTAATTTGAATTAAAAACTTAAGATGAAATTTTGTTTTTATGACCAACCTTATAGCATAACATTGACATTTTGAAGTAAAAAATAAATTAAAGTTAGAGATATTGAATAATGACATTTGTAAACTTTACTCATTTAATACTGAATGAATAGGCGTTTTTGAGATAATGTAACCATTGATATCGTTTCTCCAATTCTTCTAGTTATTCCCTCTACAAAAAAACTATGTCCCCCGATTGATTATAATAGTAAAATTTGTAAATAAAAAGTACCTTGTAAGAAAAGAATTCATCTTTTTGCATCAGGAAAACCAACCAATAAAATAAAATTATGGGTTTACTAATGATAGAGTGCCTCGATGTCATTTTGACAAAGTTGTAATTGTTGTCATCTTTGCTAATATGTGGATGACGTTATCTGTATGACAGAGAAAGAATCATGCATGTCGTCACTCTATAAGGCGACAATAATTGTCAAAATCATCGAGGCACTCTAACTAATGAAGCAATTCAGAAACTTTAAAAAAACAAATTTCGGGTTTCATAATGTTCATATTATAGAACGCAAATTTAAAAAAAATGTTTTAAATCCCTAAGAAATTTGATAGTTTTTTTTTGTTGTACAATACATGGTGTTCTAAAAAAGAGGCCTGTTCTAAAAAAGTGGATTTTTTAACTTACCTTAAAATGGCATGCATAACCAATCGATGTGCAGTATGCATTTTCATAGTTTTTTCTTGTTCAGCGTTTAAAGAAGTGTGTGTAGCACTACTTGGCATTTTACCTATGCCTTTTTCAGATGCTGTTTCTGCATTTGTTGGCGTAGTTGCACCACCTAAATAACATTTATTTTTTTCATCATTTTTCAGTACCTACCTAATTAAATTATTTTTTTGTCAAACAATTTTAAAATGGACATTTAATGATTTCTGTGGCGAATGTTTAATTTAAAACAAAGATCTTCAAGAAGATGAAATCATAGCTGTCGAAATACGTATTCAGATTTTTCTAAATAAAGTGTGGTTTGGAGAAAATCTTTGTTTTATATTAAAAAATTTGAAAAAAAAATTAATAGAAAAGGGGATACAGTTACCCTAGTTTTCATTGTTCTATTTTCTTTCATATGGTTATACAATTTTAAAATGATTAAAAACGTTTGCTTTTCCATTTTAGATTTTAATTTTTTTTTAACACTATAATATTTTAAATTTCCTAAGAAACCTTTCGTTTTGCATCAATACAAAAAAAAATACTTATATCCAATAATTTTACACAAGGATTCCTGATCTAACATTTTTGTGGATAAACTTAATTTATCAATACACAAAATTGCAAATTTTATAATTTTAATTAAAAAAAAAAACCTTTTATTTTAATGTGCATTTTAG
Source organism: Cartodere bifasciata (assembly GCA_963920755.1). Taxonomy (NCBI): domain Eukaryota; kingdom Metazoa; phylum Arthropoda; class Insecta; order Coleoptera; family Latridiidae; genus Cartodere; species Cartodere bifasciata. The sequence goes on along the minus strand of OY987194.1, from coordinate 522,193 downwards.
AGGTAAATTACTAAATTAATTTTTAAAAATATCCTATAAGGTGTCGAAAATTGGCGCATAAACACGAGGCATGCCTAGGGATCCCCAGAAAATTGTTCAAAAAAAAATGGCTAAATACAAAGGCACAATCCATCTTAAATTATTTCACCATTTGTTTATCTTTTAAATGCTCAAATTACATTTTAATAATTAATTTAATTTTACAAAAATTTTATTAAATAAAGCTGGCAACAATGTCAATAAAATCTAACGCAAAAATGTATGCTCAAGAATCTAGATGAGTTTTTAAGACGTATTTTACAAACTGTGTTGCCGAACTTATGCAACTTTGTTCGCATTTTTCTTCATGAATACAACAAATGGATTTCTTCTCGCATTTCTTTTAAAATTTTTTTAGGAATCCCCGAAAATGCCCCAACAACGTACCATAGCGTTTATGAACACTTTGTAGGTATGTGTATTTTTTTGGAATAAATTTGTACTCACCCAAAAGTTCATCCCTTAAGCATTGTTTAAGTACCCCCATGTCCATTAATAACTCTATTACATTTAACATTACTTCTAAAACTCGAACTGAACATACTTTTACATCTTTTTGAGAAGTTACGTAGACAGCCTAAAAGTTAAAAAAATCAATTTGCAGAAAAATTGCATTTCCGAATAAAACTTTCTTAAAACGTAAGTACCACAAAAAATAAAGTGAACGAGTGTCAACAGAAAAATAGCTTAATTTAGTTGACTGAAATATGTAAGTTCGACGCTAGAATGAAGCATTTTTCATGAGGTAAATATACTATTTTATTTAAAAAATCTGAATCACTGGATTTGACTTTTTATTTAAGGTTTACCTTGAGAACAACTTGAAAGTCAATATTTCCATCTCTAGTAATGTAACAAAAAGAACCAGGAGCTTCCGGTTCGTCCTCGGTATATGTTATATTTGAATCTGTTCTGGATCTTGTTAAACTTGGTTTACGATCTTGCCAGTGACCTAATTTAGTCCCACTTAAAGATGCTGCATCTAACTGACTATCCATAGATCCCTTCATTAAAAAAATGTAACATTTAATAAAAAAAAATATATTTTTTTTTATTTTTCTTCTTACTTTAGAAAAGTTTAGAAAAAGTAAGAATTAATTGTATTATTAATAAAATTTACAGTGTAATTTTAATAGTATATTAAAACATCGAGTTTTATAAGAAACGTTTTTTAGCACGCGTCCAGGTTTGGAAAAAGAGCCGCGCAGCGGCGAGTTTTCCAATGGACAAGTGATAAAAAACGCCTTATAAAACGAGTTTTTTATACTATTTTTTATATTTGCTTCATTTAATTCATTAAAAAGCTTTTTAATTTGAATTAAAAACTTAAGATGAAATTTTGTTTTTTATGACCAACCTTATAGCATAACATTGACATTTTGAAGTAAAAAATAAATTAAAGTTAGACATATTGAATAATGACATTTGTAAATTTTACTCATTTAATACTGAATGAATAGGCGTTTTTGAGAAAATGTAACCATTGATATCGGTTCTCCAATTCTTCTAGTTATTCCCTCTACAAAAAAACTATGTCCCCCGATTGATTATAATAGTAAAATTTGCAAATAAAAAATACCTTGCAAGAAAAGAATTCATCTTTTTGCATCAGGAAAACCAACCAATAAAATAAAATTTTGGGTTTAATAATGAAGCAATTCAGAAACTTTAAAAAACCAAATTTCGGGTTTCATAATGTGCATATTATAGAACGCAAATATAAAAAAATGTTTTTTTTTTAATTTTATATATTTTTTTAATTTTTCTTTTGAGTTTTTCTAAGATTACCTGTCGTCTTAGATAATCAGGGGAAGGAGTAGGGGTGTGTTCGGTAACTGTTATAATCGGATTAGCCATTGGTTGCCCCAAACCCCCAAATTTACTTCTTCTTCTGTCCCATTGCATTTCCCCAATATATCTATTTTAAAAAATTTATATCATATTTATACATGATTTTTTAAATAAACATTATTTTGCTAAATAAAATACAGTGTGTTTTCTAATGTCGCAGAAAAAATTCAGGGGGTGATTTCTTGGACCCATTTCAAGAAAAAAAATTTATATAAATTTAGCGACATTAGAAAATACCCTGTATGTATACATATTTCTTTAACATATTGTATTATGCATTTTGAAAAAGAAAATATAGTGAAAAGAATTTTCATTTATTAGTTTTGCCAGTGATAAAAGATATTAATTAATAATTTTATAACAATTATTATTATACTCTTCGCAAGACTAGGTCCGAAGAGTATATTGCAATCGATCAGAAAATCCTAAAATCGTCAATTTTCGTCGTAGAGCAAAAATTTTTGCAGATTCGTGCGTTTCATGACTTTTTAAGATTTTCATTTTTTGTCCGTCCGTCTGTCTGTCTGTCTGTCTGTCTGTCTGTCGGTCACGTTTCTTGTGGTCACGCTATCTTAAAAACCAAAAGTGATATCAAATTCAATTTTTTAGGAAAAATCTACCTCCATAAGAGGAAGAACCCTATTGTTTTTGGCAAGAATCTGAAAACTACAAAGCCCCCTTTTGTGCCCCCCAAATGAAAAAAAAATCGTAACTCAACTATTATTAAATTTACAAAAAAAATTATTCGACATAAAACATAGGAAATTTAATTCTTTACAAAAAAGTATTCTTAAGTTTTTTTTGTCCGACCCCCCAATTACCCCCCAATTCAAAAAAACCCTCTATCTCCGTTATTATTCAATCTACAGAAAAAATATTTTTTACAAAATTAAAGAAAATTTAATTTTCTATTAAAAATGTTGATTTATTATTTGTTAAGTTAACTAGTAAGGTTAAAAAACAATAAAATAAACTATTTCAGTAGCAAAAAACCTCTAAGTCCGAATAGTGTCACGCGTCATTCAAGTAGGCCATGCCAAAAATATTTTAAACTAAGAAACAAAAGCAGCTGTCAGAACAAATAACCTCAAATATGTTAAACGCCAGAACTGAAGTTTATCTTCTTCGTTAACGAAATTTTTCGTGTTTTCTGTTAATAGTTTGCACTCTTCGCAGAATAAAAAAAAAGTTTCATTAAAAAAAAACAACTATTATCCCATAATAGTTTTCTTGCGAAGAGTATAGTATAGAATGTGTAGCAATTATATAAAATGTTGATTTAGCTTTGATTTAAAAAATATAAAATTACACTTCTACCGAATCCGAATTCTACTCGAGCTACTCATTTGCGAAGAGTAACTTTTACGCGTTTCGACTTCTACCCGTTTCGATTTCTACCCATTCTAGTTTTTTATATAAGAAAAGTTTTGCAAAATGTGAAATATTTAAAAAAAATATGAAATATATTTAAATAATTTTTTTTTTCTAGCAAAAATAATAAATTTTTTCCTTTAAGATTTGATTATCATTAGCTGCACTTACCCTCCAGCTGATAATTCATCTAATAAACAGCTAGAAGAGACAGAATCATACACTTAAGAAAACATTTAACATTTAGAGAAGAAAAAAAAAGAAAAATTGTTGTTTTGTTTCTTAGGTAAAAAAATTTAAGTTTTTGAGTAAACACCTAATTTGTGAATGAATGAATAACATTTTACTAAATCCCAATAAATATACAGGGTGTCCCATTGATATAGTACACTGATTTAACCACGTATTCCTTGGACAAAAATAAGAAAAAAAGTTCATAAAAACATGTGTCCGATTTTGATCCCTTAGTGAGTTTTAGCCCTCTAAAAAAACCCTAAAAAATCAGTTTTTTGAAATGTTTCCGAAACGAATAATTTTTTTAATAGTATATTAAAACATAGAGTTTTATAAGGAACGTTTTTTAGCACGCGTCCAGGTTTGGACGAGAGCCGCGCAGCGGCGAGTTTTCCAATGGACAAGTGATAAAAAACGCCTTATAAAACGAGTTTTTTATACTATTTTTTATATTTGCTTCATTTAATTCATTAAAAAGCATTTTTAATTTGAATTAAAAACTTAAGATGAAATTTTGTTTTTATGACCAACCTTATAGCATAACATTGACATTTTGAAGAAAAAAATAAATTTAAGTTAGACATATTGAATAATGACATTTGTAAACTTTACTCATTTAATACTAAATGAATAGGCGTTTTTGAGTAAATGTAACCATTGATATCGTTTCTCCAATTCTTCTAGTTATTCCCTCTACAAAAAAACTATGTCCCTCGATTGATTATAATAGTAGAACTTGTAAATAAAAAGTACCCTGCAAAAAAAGAATTTATCTTTTTGCATCAGGAAAACCAACCAATAAAATAAAATTTTGGGTTTAATAATGAAGCAATTCAGAAACTTTAAAAAACCAAATTTCGGGTTTCATAATGTGCATATTATAGAACGCAAATATAAAAAAAATTTTATAGGACCTTTTTGATTTATCTAATTACTAGAAATATTTTCTCACTTGTAAAATTTTGAAAAAAGTGTTTATAGTAGGGATTCTTGGGGGGCTGTAAGTTAAAAAAAAAGTCAAAATCGGACATATGTTCATAGGAACTTTTTTTCTTATTTTGGTCCAAGGAATATGTGGTTTACTCAGTGTACTATATCAATGGGACACCCTGTATTAGAAATTAATTTTGTTTTAGGAAAACAAGTTAACAGATAAGTTTAAAAAAAAAATATTTTCGCCAACAAAAAAAAAATAAAAACTTACCTTAAACTGGGCATGCTTTTTCCTTTGACTAATTTACTGGGCTCAAACATTTTTGCACTTGAGCAAGGTCGAACTAAATGCTCTTCTCCTGTGTCCAAACTTCTGTGATAATCCTAGAAAAATTTTTAAAAAAAATAAACAAAAAATTAAATTTTAATTAAATTTTTTTAGTTTAATTAAAATATTTTTTTTTTCATTATACATTTTTTAAACATACAAAAGAAATAAATTATTTTTTAAATTAAAGAATTTTTGCTTTTTATTAGACAAAAAAAAATCAATCTTTTTTATATTCAAATTTTTTTTTTATAGATTAAATTTTAATAATAAATATTAAAAATGTAGAAAAATACTAACCGCAGTATCTCCCAAATGTTTATCCTCCTCTTGTCCAAGTTTTTCCAAAGCTTTTTCTGATTTTGATAATAATTTAGTTTCGACAAAAGTTTTTAAATCAGCCATTTTCATTTTACGTTTTATTTTTTCACTTGATCTTCGATGTATTGACTCTTCAGATTTTGGTTTTTGAGAATTATACGGACTTTCTAAAATAAAATCTTCTTATTCAAAAAAAAAAATTTCTTAAAAAGATAATAAATATTTTTATTAAATTTTTATTTCAAAAAGTTTTTTGTTAGAATAACAAAAATTATTACTTCAAAAATTTACAAAATAGTCTTTATATACTTGCTTTCTAAAGCACATTATGAAACTCAAAATTTGAATTTTTCAGGTTGCTGAATTGCTTCATTATTAAACTCAAAATTTATTTTATTAGGTTGGTTTTCCAGATGCAAAAAGATGAATTCTTCCCTTGCTAGGTACTTTTTATTTACAAATTTTACTATTATAAACTATCGGGGGACATAGTTTTTTTGTAGAGACTAAAGAGAATAACTAGAAGAATTGGAGAAACGATATCAATGGTTACATTTTCTTAAAAACGCCTATTCATTCAGTATTAAGTGAGTCAAGTCATGACAAATGTCATTATTCAATATGTCTGACTTAAATTTAGTTTTTACTTCAAAATGTCAATGTTGCCAATCCAATAAAAATAAAATTTTAAGTTAAGTTTTTAATTCAAATTAAAAATGCTTTTTAATAAATTACAGTTTTTTATCTACAAAAATGTACTTACCAGCTAAAATGGAATCTTTAAATTCGGGAACTTCTATAAAATCTTTGTTGCTGTCTGATTTTCTAGATTCAGAACTTTGATAAAGAGACACTTCAATTTTTGGAATTGGTAAAGAATTACTTCTTCTCCTAGGTTGTTGTTGATTGGGTGAATCTTCACTTATATCTCTTAACCTTTAGTAAAAAAATTAAGTAAAATATACTTTTTAAATTTTTCATAAAAAAATATTTTTTTTCTTAAATTTTGTATTTTAATACTTTTACCTGTTAAAGTTATACAAAAATAATTATTAAATAAATAAAATTAGAATTTTGTAAGTTAATTAAGCATAAATATAAAAAAATATTCAAAATTTTGACCAAAAAAATAGTACATTATTAACCAAGGTAGAGAAGAGGGCCATTATTTACCTAGCACAAAGATTGTGTTCCGAGCCGCGCAGCGGCAAGGGACACAATTGCGCGTAGTCAATAATGACCTTCTCTACCGTGGTTTATATACTATTTTTTCACTACTAGCATTTTCTTGAAAAATCTTAATCTAAAAATATGTTCAATTTTTATCAAAACCCTGTATATGATTTTTACAAAAAATTAATCGAAGTTTCCATGGAAATGACAATGACGTTACATCAATCAAAACAATAAAAAGTTCTTCAAATGGGTGTTTTTTCCAAAATAACTCATAATTTGCACGTAAATGGCGTAAATGATTTAAATAATATGATGGTCACTGATAAGGAATTTGTAAATATAATGATAATGATAGAACACTGACACAGCTACAGAAAAAAGTGCGACATGGTTACAACTGCACAATTTTTTTTTCCGTTAAAATATTAGTGCAATAAAAAGTATTTTAAAGTAGTTATATTTTCAAAATAAAAAAATCTTCGTAAAAAACTCACAAAAACTGCTGTAAGTACCGTTCTGTTTATGATAAAACCTTGACATATGTTTTGACACTTCATTATTGTACAGTGTACATAGACATGGAAATTATTATTGACCAAGGTAGAGAAATGTGATTTCTCTGGTATAAAATCGGTCAAAAATTGCCTCTTCTATAGGTAGTAGTGAAAAAAAAATATTTTTTTTCTTAAATTTTGTATTTTATTATTTTTACCTGTTAAAGTTATACAAAAACTAGATATGGGTTAGGTCAGTGGATAGGTTAGATCAGTGAGCCTGTTAGAGTTTTCTTTATAAAATGTCGACATTTAATAGGATACTCCTCGCAGTAGGTAATTAGAGAATAATAAAATTAAAAAAAACAATAATTTTTTAATATTATCAAAAAAAAAATCTGCGAAGAGGTTAAACTATTAACTCTTCTATAGAAAAAATATTTATTTGGGAAAAGCATAAATAGGTATCAATTCTGACACTGACGTTTAGGATTTAATTTGGCTTTGGAAAGATGTTTTTGTTTCAATTTTTTTTTGCAAAGCCACCTTGACCGAGCCTAGACTTACGTGACTTAGAACTTTTTCATCACTGAAAACCTTTCTTTTGGCCTTTGTTGTTTAGAAATTTTACAAAAAAAAAAACAAAAATACTCTTTAACACAGAATTTATTTATTTATTCCTTTCATTTTTATGACTTAACTTTTTTTTGTGAATTGATAAATAACGAAGATACGGCGTTTTTTTTAAATGGGGGGCTTAGGTGGGGCCGGACGAAAAAAACTTAAATATACTTTTAGTAGAGAATTAATAGGGCTTTTAAGTTACCAGAAAAAAAATTCTGTAAATTTTATGATAACTGAAATATGAATTTTTTCTCACTTGGGGGGTGCCGCAGCCCCCCTTATTATTTTCCGATTTCTTTCAAAAACAATAGGGATCTAGATTTTAATGAGAACGATTTTTCCTAAAAATTTGAACTTCATAAAATCTTTGGTTCTCAAGTTAGAGTGTCTACAAAAAACGTGACAGACGGACAGACGGACAGACAGACGGACGGACGGACGGACGGATTTTTTGAAAGTTGTTCAAAATTCGATGAAACGCACGAATCTGCAAGAATTTTTGCTCTACGACGATTTTTGACGATTTTAGAATTTTCAAAACAATCACAATATACTCCTCGTTTTCGACTTTGTCTGCGAGGAGTATAATAATGATTAAATAAATAAAATTTAAATTTTGTAAGTTAATTAAGAGTAAATATAAAAAAAATATTTAAAATTAAAAAAAAAAAAAAATAATTAATTTTTTTTTTTGACATTAAAAATGTACATACCTATTGTACATGTAATGCAAGGCCCAATAAATGCCCTCTTCAGGCCAATGCGTAATAAACAAGCATCGTAAAACGGCCACATCCAAAAAAGTGGCCGCAGACAAATTACCGGAACCCCCTGCTAAATTTTTATGAGAACCATGTGTATCCCCAGCGCCATCTGTTGACGCATGTTTGGAACTACCGGCTGAATCTTTATCTGTTGATGAGCTATCGACAAAAAAATTAAAAAAGTGTAAAAAAACAAAAAATTTACATTTTTTTTTTCATTACAAGATTTTTCAAATGTCGAAAAAAGGGGATGATCCCTAAACCGATTTTAAGAAAAAAAGGTTACATTGACATATGATCGATTTTGCCCCCTTAGTTAGTTACAGCCTTCTGAAATAGACCCTAAAAATTTTATTTTTTTTAATTTATTTCCGAAACGAATAATTTTTACAAAAAATGGAACTTTTTGATGCATCTAAATACTAGAAATATCTAGCGATATGCTTATGACCAAATCATTTTGGTATGGTCATAATCTCTGGTCAAATATGGTCAAATTCTTAAAAACTTTTGAAGAGAACCCTTGGTGATGTCATATAAAAAATCAAATTATGATCATCTAAATACAAGCATAAATTTCAAGCATAAATCCCACTAAGCCAATTTTATGTAAAAGAAAACGGCAAAATTAAGACAACAATATTAAAAATTTAGCAAAAAGTGGCAGATTAAAAAAATATCTAGAATCTGACCAATTTCCCCAAATTTAGATGATCAAATGACGGTAAAAATACCTAGTAAAAATCTTGGTCAAATACCACTGGCACATCTTTACAAATATCTCTTCATTTGTGAAATTTTGAATAAAGTGTTTATAGTGATGATCCTTGGGGGGCTGTAAGTAAGTTAAAAAAAAGTGAAAATTGAAAATGTTTATATGAACTCTTTATCTTCTTAAAATGGGTCCAGAAATCACCCCCTGAATTTTTTCTAGGACATTAAGAAAGACCCTGTATAATATTTTGCAATAAAAATTCGGAGCAACATTTATTTTAAAAAATTGTAAATCTTGTATTTTTAAGTCTATTTCTTAATGAATTTCCCAGCTACAAAAAATTAAATAAATAATCGATGTTTTTTTGACAATTATTGATGAATTTTTAAGAGTAAAATAATTTTTCTGTGTAAGAAATACAAGCTTTAATTCTTACGATTTTGATAATAAAACTTACATTTTTGGTACAGGTGGTTTTTGCGGTCTCTCATCCCTAATTTCTGGAATGGGATCAATTTTGGTAAAATTTTTGTTTCCACCTTTTTTCATAGCCAGTTGAAAAAGACTTGTTTCGGCCTAAAAAAAGAAAATTCCGTACATATTTAAGTTATGTACTTTATTAAAATTAAACAAAAAATTTAAAAAATGCTTTTCTTAATTTTTTTAAAAGAATTAAAAAAATTAGTAAATGTTTTTATTACCGTATAAATAGAAGGATCTCTTAAAAAACCATCTGTTTCATGAAGTGGAGGAAGTCTAAAAATAACAACATGTTCTTCATCTGCACTTGAACTTTCTTCTGGTATAGTTTCTGGGAATATCGTATCTTTTGGTGACGATACCCATTGACCCTTTGAAAAAAACATAAAATTAATATTCTGCACACAAAAATCAACACTTTAAGAAAAAAATAACAAATTTTCAAAGAGAAGTCTTAAAATTGTTGAGAAGTTTCAATTTATTAAAATTAAAATTGAGAAGTTTATTTATATTAGAAAAAAAGTAAAAAGACAAAGAATTTTTAATTAAAAAAATTTTATACAGAAGAATAAATGAAATTAAATTCTTTGTGTAATTTTTTTTTTTTAATAATTTTAAGGGAACCGAAAAGCTTACTTCGTCTTCGGCAATTTTGGTAATAGTGGCCGTGACAGTAACGCAAGAAGGAATTGAACCCGGAGGAATAGTAGATTGTTGATCTGAACTAGATGCACTGACACCCTGACTTGTGGGGCTCTCATGTCCAAAAATCTCATCTGCTGATTGTTTTCCTAAGAATTAATAGTGGCATTCACAATGACAATTAGCTTGCATCCGGTAAAAATTAATGTAGCTTGCAAGAGCTTGAAATATGTATTTGGGATTTACCATTCACAATGAATTAGCTTGCATGAGCTCTTACAAGCTAATTCATTGTGAATGGTATATCCCAAATACATATTTCAAGCTCTTACAAGCTACCTTAATTCTTACCGGATGCAAGCTAATTTTTATTGTGAATGAACTTAACAAATTTCAAAAAAAATCAAAAAAGTTAAGGATAAGCTGTTTGAGAAAATGTAGAATAAATTTAAATTAAAAAAAATTAAGAGCGGATTTATGAACTTTATTTAACAATTAAATTAAGAATTAATTTAAGAAATACGGCTGCTCATTGGTCTATTTTTTGAAATTGAAGTTTATCGTTTGTCAATGTCAAGTATTAAACCAATGAGCAGCCGTATTTCTTAAATTAATTCTTTATTTAAGGGAGTGACTAGAGAGCCTACCGGTAGGTTCTCTAGCCCGAAGACTAAAGAGCCGACCGGTCGGCTCTCTAGTCTTTTAGTGCTAAAGAACCTACCGGTAGGTGTTGTAGCCGATATTACAGAGCCTACCGGTCGGCTCTTTAGCCTTCGGGCTACAGAACCTACCATTTTAGTTTGCTTACTCTTTAAGTAATTAACTTTCAAAGTTTAAGAGGTTGTTTAAATTCAAATTTAAAAAATATATGAAAAGTCAAAATAAAAAAAAATATATACAGGCATTTCTAGAGTTTTCTTCAGTTACGAGCAGACCAAATTAAAAAAAAAATTAGAACAACTATAATATCATTGATATCTGTGCTTGCGACTATTAAAAATAAAATTTTAATCGGTGTACTGGTTTCGCAGAAAATCACAGTAACCATATTTTTTGTGCATTATTAATTTAAAATGGTAGAATCTAAGATTTACAACAAACAGCCAATTGTTATTAAAGAAGTTTTTCTTAATTCTTAAGTTATCTTAAAAGTATTTATTTTTTTGTCATTACGTCTAGATTATTAATTTACATTTACAGTTTTGATATTTTAACTACCGTTGTTTTACAATATAAAAAAAATTCGAAAAATTCCCTTACTCTTAGATAATGATTCTTCTTTTTACAATTTTTTGACGTTGTTAATTAAAGTAAACTTTATTTGGCAAATTGATTATAATAAATAATAATAATATACAAGTACCAACATACATAATTTCATTGAAGAGTCACAAAAATAATTGTAACAAAAAAACCAGGACTTTCATTGTTCATCAGGAGGACAATAAGATCATATAATATATCCACCAAAAGCACATTTACCAAAGTAAATTAATAAACAAAAAGACTAAATTTGCCCGACTATGCTGAAAAACTTATTAACTTATAATTAAATTGATTGTGAAACAAACCGCGGTAAAATTTAGGTAATAAAAATGTAAAATCTGATTCATATGCAAAATAATTATTTGTAGGTACATAATATTAACTTCAAAATGCACAAAAAAGATGGTAACTAGTATAATAAAATGGTAGGTCCTGTAGCCTCAAGAGCCGACCGGTAGGCTCTTTTGCGCTAAAACACTAGAGAGCCGACCGGTCGGCTCTTTAGCCTTAATACTAGAGGACCTACCGGTAGGCTCTCTAGTCACTCCCTTTATTTAATTGTTAAATAAAGTTCATGAATCCACTATAAATGGCATTAAAAACCTTTTTAATTTAAATAATTCTGCAAAAAAAACACTACTTATTAAATAAGTGTGCCCTTTTTTTTAATAATTTAAAAGTATCTTTTTTTGCAGAATATTTAAAAAAAGAAACAGTTTTGGTTATAAAATATGTGTTTAACTTGTAGAAAAAATATCTTTTTATTTAACAAAGATGTTTCGAAAACTATCTAATAAACAAAAAAAAAAATACATACATTCTCCTAATTAAAAAAAAATTATATTTTTTTGTGTATCAAAAAAATAAAAATTATATTTTATATTATTTACCTTGAAATACATCCGCATAAAACGATTTCTGCTTCCAATATTTATTCCCCAAATGCTTAGGCTTAGGTTTGCAATGACTGGCAAAGCAATGAGCATCTGGATGACGAAATTCCCACATCGATTGCCAGATTTTAATCCCATTTTCCAGGCGAAAATTTTGAAAATCTGATTCTTTTAAATTGTGACAAATTGGGGCGAACAAATAAATAAAAAGCTGAAAAAAAATGGATAACATTTAAGAAAAAAGAAGAAAATGTTTGAAATGTATTCTTGGAGTATTTTTGCAATACATTTTACCCCATTTTTTTTCGAATAACCTTTAAAATAACTCAAAAAAAATATTTTTTAAAAATGCATTATTTAAAAAAAAATAAGTTTTAATAATAATAAATTTATATAAGTTATAAAATAATGGGCACAATAAATTTAAAAAACACACTAAAATCTTTATTTTTATATTTGCGTTCTATAATATGCACATTATGAAACCCGAAATTTGGTTTTTTAAAGTTTCTGAATTGCTTCATTATTAAACCCAAAATTTTATTTTATTGGTTGGTTTTTCTGATGCAAAAAGATGAATTCTTTTCTTGCAAGGTAATTTTTATTTAAAAATTTTATTATTATAATCAATCGGGGGACATATTTTTTTTGAAGAGGGAATAACTAGAAGAATTGGAGAAACGATATCAATGGTTACATTTTCTCAAAAACGCCTATTCATTCAGTATTAAATGAGTAAAGTTTACAAATGCCATTATTCCATATGTCTAACTTGAATTTATTTTTTACTTCAAAATGTCAATGTTATGCTATAAGGTTGGTCATAAAAACAAAATTTCATCTTAAATTTTTAATTCAAATTAAAAATGCTTTTTAATTAATTAAATGAAGCAAATATAAAAAATAGTATAAAAAACTCGTTTTATAAGGCGTTTTTTATCACTTGTCCATTGGAAAACTCGCCGCTGCGCGGCTGTTTTTCCAAACCTGGACGCGTGCTAAAAAACGTTCCTTATAAAACTCTATGTTTTAATATACTATTTATAGGTTTAAAAACTCAGAAAATAATTTCGACTTTTTTTTTTTTTTAATAATAAAATATTTACCGTTATTGTAGGAATAGAAAAAAGATAATAAAAAGGAGAAGTATGGTAAATTCCTTGTTCAAAATCGGCATCCGAACATTCTTCTGCAGCATCCAAAAGTAACCAATGTAAAGTGTATAATAATTTTGTTTCAACAGCTCCTAAAGTTTGAATATTTCCATCTTTCATTCTAAAATTTAAAAATGACTTATTTAGGGTATAGTCCGTAAGTCATTTTGGTAAACCTAAGTGACAGTTTTAACAAACATTTTCTATGACAACGAATTGTGTAACAAGTCGTTTTCTGTCACTTTGGTTTACCAAAATGACTTACGGACTATACCCTTAATGGTTTTTTAAAAGTTACAGAATTCGATGTAGGCCAAGATAGATCAATTTTGACCTTGCTAACAAATATACAACAGCCAAATTTTGTATATGTGCGGTTAGAACATCTATTCAGGAAGCTAAATCCATAAAATGCACACTAATAAGAGTTTAGGGTTGGCGTGGTAGCCCCACAAAAAGCCCACCTTAATTTGCATCATTGGATTACGATGGATCTGCACCACATTACAAATGGGTGCAAAATAAGATTTTAAAAAGGTTTATGCAAAAATTATTCCTCTAAAAAAATTTCTTCGCCCTTAAATGGCCCTCGAAGAGTAATATTTAATTATGTTGGATTTACACCAAACCTTGTAAACAGATGCGAAATAAGGTTCTTAAAAACTTATACTTGATACATTTTTTTCTCAAAAAATTTATTTACCCCATTTGAGAAGGGGACCTTAAAGGGGTATTTAAAAATGAAAGTAGGGGATATAAGTTTTTAAGAACCTTATTTTACAACTGTTTACAAAGTTTGGTGTAAATTCAGCATGATTGAATATTACTAAAGATGGGCAATTGGAAATTTTTCAGTTTGGAAATATTCCCAAAATGGAAAATGGAATATTCCTAAAGGCCGATTTATAGAACGTTACTTTCCCTTTACTTCCGCTTTACTTCGGCGTAACTTTACAGAAAATTAAATAAAATACATGGGAATGTATTAGCAAATTTATACTTCACTTTAGCGCTACTTTGCTGATTCATTTAGCTGTAAGTAGTACTGTCAAAAGCCGAGCTTGGCCGATCATGCGCAAAATTTGCAAAAATGAGATACTCACCCTTATTGTCAAGGGTGGTGATTACGGAATATCGCTTCGTACGAAACCTGCTGGTCTTTTTATGTAGGTGTTGTACGAAGCGATATTCCGTAATTACGGCCCAGGTGTAAATAGTTAGAAGTCGCGAGTTCAGACACATGCGCATACCTGTTCCCAATTTCACGTAACTTTACAATCTATAAATTAAGCAAATTTGTTAAGTTACGCCGAAGTAAAGTAAAAGTAACGTTCTATAAATCGCCCTTAAAAGTTTCCGTTTTTTGTAAACTTACGGGAATATTTTCAAATGGTAATATTGCCGGCAATATTCTCATGTTTCTTCCCAAAGATTAACATTTTGGGGATTTGCCCATCTCTAAATATTACTCTTCGGGGGACATTTAGGTGGCGAAAGGACGTTTTTAGAGGAATAATTTTTTTAAAAAAATTTTAAAATCTTATTTAGCACCTATTTGTAAAATTTGGTGCAGATCCATCGTGATCTAACGTTGCATTAAAGGGGTTTTTTTAGGGGGCTACCACGTCAACCCTAAACTCTTATTAGTGTGCATTTTGTGGATTTAACTTCCTGAATAAATGTTCTAAAACATTAAAAATCTAACTGTTGTATATTTTTTGCAACAAGAATTACTAAGTTTTTTTTTACTAACTATCTTTGGCCTAAAATAAACCTAGGTAAAAATATCTGTATTTAAACTCTTTCTTTTTTAAATAAATAATTTTTTTACCAACCTATTGTGTAATATAGCAGCAGTACAATGTAAAACATGGGGTAACGAAGCTTGGATCATTCTCCATCGAGGAATACTTCGA
The DNA here is from genome assembly GCA_963920755.1 of Cartodere bifasciata. Classification (NCBI taxonomy): domain Eukaryota; kingdom Metazoa; phylum Arthropoda; class Insecta; order Coleoptera; family Latridiidae; genus Cartodere; species Cartodere bifasciata. Next base: position 506,992 of record OY987194.1, on the reverse strand, counting down.
ATAGCACTTGTTAAATCAGGTTTTAACCCACTTTGCAAATTTTGCACTAAAACCTTTTCAAAAGCTTTGCAAGCCTCTTTCAATTCCTAATGCAAAAAAAACGTTATCTTAAGTCCAAATACATTTTAGAATCAATCAATTTAAAAACTTACATGGTGACCGGTTGTAGCATGCTGACAAAACTATTAAAAGAAAACACAAAAATTAAACAAGAGCGGGTTAGATCAGTGAGTGGGATAGATCATTTTAAAAGATAAACTTCGCAGATAGCTCATTTTTTATGACTATTTTTTTTTATTTTTATATAATTGTTACACATTCTATATGATACTCTTCGCAGTAGATAATTAAAAAGGTGCATTTTTTATTTTATTGCTTGCAAACAACGTTAAACTTATTTTTTCTGTAAACGGGTGGGGATACAAAAAAATTACCAGATGTTTTTCTATAGGGAAAAATACAATCTTTAATTTTATTAGGAAAATTTTTTTTCGTAAGGTTGATATTAACGAAAAAATGAATTTTTTTCTACTTTGGGGGTGTTTTTAACCCTCTATTTATTACTTGATTTTTTCCAAAAACAATAGGACTCTTCCTCTAAATGGGATTGATTTTTGTGTTAAATCTCAAGTCGATCCGATAAACCGTTCTTGAGTTATGGTGGTCACAAATTTCGTTACAGACAGACGGACAAAAAATAAAAGTCTTAAAAAGTCATGAAACGAACGAATCTGCAATGCAATGCAAATTTTTGCTCCAGGATGAATATTAACGATTTTAGAGAAGGTCCGAGTAATCGCAATATACTCTTTTGCGAAGAGTATAACAATTTTCCAAAAGATTTAACTTAAAACTCTTACCATACATGATGCTTCGTGTAATTTTCCTAGTTTAGGCCTTACAAACGGGCTAAAAATTCAAAATTTTAGCTACTTTAAAACGGACGCGAAATTTTGTAAACTTACCTAACTTGCTTCCATAAAAACACTTGTATTGGAATAGGCAAAGCTAAATCCGATAAATTATTCTCAGCAGAAGATCTTCTCTCCGGATCATGCATTTTCACAGCTTATTTTTGCAAATTATTCACTTAAAAACACATTTTCAAAAGTTCTAAAGAATTCCCCAAATATACACTGTTAACACCTTTATTTAACATAAGGTGCGACATTTCGTAACTACGCACTATTTTCACGAGTTCAGAGATGTTTTTCACATCTGGAAAATCGATTTTCATCTCAAGTTTGGAGCTGGCGCATAAGAAAATTTGAATTTAATTCTCGCGAGAGCAAGTTTTGTGCGTCCATTTTTGAAACAAATGCAATTCTACCAAACAAGCATTCGTACAAATGGAATTTTTGATAATGCCATGTTCACGTTGCTCGTAACGTAAGAAATACTTTTAAATTTTCAATTAATTGAGAATGTAGCGCAAAATGTTAAACATTTACGTTGTTTTATTGTTAATGCATTAGAATTTCAGTTAAATTATGCGTTTTTAACGTCAAAAAACAACATTTAAAACATGTTCTAACGTGAAGAGGCCTTTATCACTCCCGCTACATTTCTATCAAATGGTTGTCGCCCTCTGATTGGTGCATACAAATTTGCAAAAAAATCACTTTTGTAACGGAATCGCAAATAACTTCCATTCACAAAAGAAAAACGTAAAAAGACCGTACAAAGTGTAATTGTTTAGTTTATTTATCGTTATTTGTCGTACTGTTGTAAAAATAAGTGTAAAACGTTCCAAAAATAAGGTAAACGCTTAGGAAAAAAACCTAACCTAAAAAATTATGGTTTTTTTGCAATTTTTTTGGTTTTTGGCGATAAAGATTGCACGAGGTTGGTTTGGTAGTTGATTTAATTGTTTTTTGCAGTTATAAAATGGCAGATGAAAACAGAATAAGGTCTTTTAAGAACAAAGGAAAAGATTCTGAGGTAAGTGAACTTTTTTTGATTAGGGGGGTTTTAATTGTGTTTAAATACAAATTAAGGGGGCCCCAATAGTGTTTGGGGCATTTAAACTGTGCCAAAGGACATGCTTTATTCATTTGTAACACTGTTAAGGCTAATTTTCGTGAAAAAAGCTTCTAAATTAGTCAAATTAGTAGAATTAGTACAATCTCTCTTATTATACTCTTCACAAGAGTATATTGCAATCGATCAGAAAATCCTAAAATCGTCAATTTTCGTCGTAGAGCAAACATTTTGCAGATTCGTGCGTTTCATGACTTTTTAAGATTTTCATTTTTTGTCCGTCTGTCTGTCACGTTTCTTGTGGTCACGCTATCTCAATAACCAAAAGCGATATCAAACTTAATTTTTCAGGAAAAATCTTCCTTTATAAGAGGAAGGACCCTATTGTTTTTGGCAAGAATTTAATTACTACCAAGCCCCCTTTTAAGCCCCCCAAATTAAAAAAAAATTGTAGCTCGTCTATTATTAAATTTACAAAAAAAAATATTTGACATAGAATATAGACAATTTAATTTGTTACCAAAAAGTATTCCTTAGTTTTTTTGCCTGACCCCCCAATTACCCCCCAGCACAAAAAAACCTCCTATCTCCGTTATTATTCAATCCACAAAAAAATTATTCTTTACAAAATTAATTAAAATTAATTTTCCATTAAAAATGTTTTTTTGTTTTTTGTAAATGTAGACAGTGAAGTTAAAAAAACAAAAAATTAATGATTTTAGTAGCAAAAAACTTCTAAGTCCGAATCGTGACGTGATGCCAAAAATATTTCAACCAAAGAAACAAAAGCAGCTGTCAAAACAAATAACCTCAAATATGTTAAAAGTCAAAATTGACGTTTATCCTCTTCGTTAATGAAATTCTTTGTGTTTTCTGTAAATAGTTTGCACTCTTCGCAGATAAATAAAAAAAATTGTTTTATTTTAAAAACTATTATATTATAATTGTTTCTTGCGAAGAGTATTCTATAGAATGTGTAGCAATTATATAACAAATTGATTTAGCTTTCATTTAAAAAATATAAAATCGCACTTTCACCGAATACGAGTTCTACTCGAGCTACTCATTTGCGAAGAGTAACTTCTACGCGTTTCGACTTCTACCCATTCTAGTTATACTCTTCGCAAAAGAGTATATTGCGATTACTCGGACCTTCTCTAAAATCGTTAATATTCATCCTAGAGCAAACAATTTTGCAGATTCGTTCGTTTCATGACTTTTTAAGACTTTTATTTTTTGTCCGTCTGTCTGTAACGAAATTTGTGACCACCATAACTCAAGAACGATTTATCGGATCGACTTGAGATTTAACACAAAAATCAATCCCATTTAGAGGAAGAGCCCTATTGTTTTTGGAAAAAATCAAGTAATAAATAGAGGGTTAAAAACACCCCCAAAGTAGAAAAAAATTCATATTTTCGTTAATATAAACCTTACGAAAAAAAATATTCTTAATAAAATTAAAGATTGTATTTTTCCTTATAAAAACCATCTGGTAATTTTTTTGTATCCCCACCCGTTTATAGAAAAAATAAGTTTTACGTTGTTTTCAATAAAATAAAAAATGCACCTTTTAATCATCTACTGCGAAGAGTATCATATAGAATGTGTAACAATTATATAAAAATTAAAAAAATAGTCATAAAAAATGAGCTATCTGCGAAGTTTAGCTTTTTAAATGATCTATCCCACTCACTGATCTAACCCGCTCTTGTTTTCTTTAATAGGAGATGCGTCGACGGCGCATAGGCCTTAGCGTCGAACTTCGCAAGGCTAAAAAAGAAGACCAGCTTCTCAAAAGACGTAACATCGCAATAGTTGAAGAAGATACAGGTTCAAGTCCCCTTCAAGAAAGTAACAATGCAAATTCGCCGGGGCCAATGTCGGCAGAAGAAATCATAACTGGAATGATGAGCCCGGATGAAGGGATGCAATTTACTGCAACACAAGCTTGTAGGAAGATTCTTAGCAGAGAAAGAAACCCTCCAATTGATCATATGATTAGATTTGGGGTAGTGCCTAGATGTGTTGAATTTTTGGGAAAATCGCACAAGTAAGTATTTTTTTAGATTAAAAAAAACGTTTTTTAACCCTTTTATTTTAATTTCTTGTGCACTTATACCAATTTTATACAGGGTGTTACCAAATAACTAGGAAAAAAATCAGGGGGTAATACCTGAACCCATTTTAAGAAATAAAGTTCATATAAACATGTGTCCGAAAATCCTTCGTTTCTGAGATACAGGGTGTCAAAGTCAAAGTCAAAAATTTTAATCTTAAGATTACCAAGAAACTAAACCAGATATTTATTTGAAATAATAATAAAAAAAAGAAATAAATTAACCTTTTATGGTTAAGGACAGCCTTATTCTACAAAGGAAAGCGATATGTTTGCATCTCATTCCCGCAGTGCAGCTTGTAGTTCATTTAAGTCTGCAAAAATATGTGGGGCATGTACAATGTTTTTTGATATTGAATTGAATTCTCCAATTAATAAACATTTTGGGGGTACTTAACAAATACCCGAAATATTATTCGTTAAAGAATAATTGTGTAATAAAAATGACCTTCTTGAAAGCCCTGTTTTACATCATTCAATTGACTTAATCTGAAAAAGTTGGGCATGGATATGAAAAAATATGGTACCATTGTGAGTGTATTTAAAATTCCCAGACCCGAGTACATTTTGTTTTTCGATAAATTTATTAGTTGGTTCGTAATAAGCAAAAATCTGATCGTTTTTTTGGGAGACGATTTTCATTAACATAAAAAAGCCAAACTTAAAAAAGGAATTTTGTTGCCTTTGGGCAATGAATTTTTTTCTCGAAAACGGTTAGTTTTATGAAAAAAGAACAGGACATTAATTTTAAAGATCATATTCTAGGGCTTCTAATTATTTTATAAAAATACCAAAAAAGTTACACACAAAAAAGTTGGGGATGAACAACCCCCATGGTACCCCCAAATGTGCCCCTTTCAATTATAATTTTTATTTTTTTTCTACCGCACTTTATGCCTTAAGGCAACAAAATTACCCGTGCTAAGTTTCAAACAAGAACGGGTTAGGTTGGTGTTTGCTTTAAAATTATACTCTTCGCAAATATTCGTGTGAGTATTACTTTTCTTTTATAACATGTAAACATTTTATTAAATACTCTTCGCAGTGGTGAGCGAATAAGAAATTTTTTGTTTATAATTGTCACCAATTAATTTTTTCCACATAAAAATAAAAAAAAATAAATAAAAACTGGGATTAGAACCGACGTCCTTACGGTATCGATTCGAACGATCTGCTGCCTAACGTACTAAGCCATTGAGTTATGTGTCAAACGCTTTAGCCATATAGTACTAAAGCTTCGTGTTGTGATAATTTTTACAAAATTTTTTTTTTTGTCTAAATAAGTAGATTTAAAAATATAATTACAGTGCATTAAGGTAGATAACAAATAATATTTACTTTTATTAAATAAATAAATTTTTATACTCCTCGCAGACAAAGTCAAAAACGAGGAGTATATTGTGATTGTTTTGAAAATTCTAAAATCGTCAAAAATCGTCGTAGAGCAAAAATTCTTGCCGATTCGTGCGTTTCATCGAATTTTGAACAACTTTCAAAAAATCCGTCTGTCCGTCTGTCCGTCTGTCTGTACTCTGTCACGTTTTTTTGTAAACACGATAACTTAAGAACGAAAAGCCTAATCATGTTCAAATTTTCAGGAAAAATCGTTCCTATTAAAATCTAGGTTGGGATTGTTTTTGAGAAAAATCAGATAATGTACAAAGGAGCTCCAGTGCCCCCCAACTGGAAAAAAATTCGTATTTCGGTTATTATAAAATTTATAAAAAAAATTTTTTGGTAATATACAAGCCCTTCCAATTCTTTACAAAAAGTAATTGAAAGTTTTTTTTGTTCGACCCCACATAAGCCCCCCAATTAAAAAAAAAGCCGTATCTTCGTTATTTTTCAATTTACAAGAAATAATAAAGTTATAAAAATGGAAAAAAATTAAATTTTATATTAAAAAGTATTTTTTGTTTTTTTTTTGTCAAGTTTTTAAGACAAAAAAGGCCAAAAGAAAGGTTTTTAGTACTAAAAGAATTCTAAGTCCCGTAAGTCTAGGATCGGTCAAGGTGGCTTTGCAAAAAAAAATGAAAACAAAAGCATCTTTCTTAAGCCAAATTAAATCCTAAACGTCAGTGTCAGAATCGATATCTATTTATGCTGTTCGCTAATAAAAAAAAATGTATAGAAGAGGAGAGTTAATAGTTTTACCTCTTCGCAGATTTTTTTTGATAATTTTAAAGAAGTACTTTTTATTTTTAATAATGCTATTTTCTGATTATTGCGAGGAGTATCCTATTAAATGTCGGCATTTTATAAAAAAACTCTAACATGCTGACTGATCTAACCTATCCACTGACCTAACCCGCTAACTAGTTTTTATTTAAAAATAATCCAGGTACGATTTTTTTTGTAGTTAGGGGTGCTCTCAACCCCACAGTTATTACCCAATTTTTTTCAAAAACAATAGGGCTCTTCCTCTTGACACATTCGATTTTTCCTGAAAATTTGAACTGGATTTGCCCTTTGGTTCTTAAGATATCGTGTACACAAGAAATCGTGACATACACCAGACAGACAGACGGACGGACGGACAAAAAATGAAAATCTTAAAAAATCATGAAACGCACGAATCTGCAAAAAATTTTGCTCTACGACGAAAACTGACGATTTTAGGATTTTCTGATCGAATTTATAATACTCTTCGACTTTGTCTGCGAAGAGTATAATAAATATCTGGTTTAGTTTCTTGGTAATCTTAAAAAAAAGTTTTTTTTTAGAAACTTTGGCGCCCTGTATCTCAGAAACGAAGGATGTTCGGACACATGTTTATATGAACTTTTTTACCTAAAATGTGTCTAGGAATTACCCCCTGATGTTTTTCCTAGTTATTTGGTAACACCCTGTATTTTACTGTGACTAAAAGTATTTTTAATTTTTTTTTAGTCCTTCCTTGCAATTTGAAGCGTGTTGGGCTCTGACCAATATAGCATCAGGTACTTCCGAACAAACAGCCGCTGTTGTTTATGAAGGGGCTCTTCCAAAATTGCAAGCTTTACTTTCCTCTCCAAGAAGTGATGTTGCTGAACAGGCAGTTTGGGCACTTGGTAAGTTTATTTTTTATTCTGTTTTTTTACTCTTCTACAATATTCTAGTTTCTTCTTAATAACACATTTTCGAAATGACTTTTGTTTTTTAAAATGTTTGTAATTTAAAAACTCACTAGTGAGTTTTTAAATTGGTGTTCAAAAATTTGTGTAGCCAGACCTCAGGTCAAAATAAAAAAATATACAGTATTTTTCTGCAATTTTTTTTTAAATTCATTGTTTTTTCCGATTTGGCTGCACGGTCCAGAAGTTTTTTTTTGTCTAGAAGAATGTAATATAACATTTTTTTTTAAATAGCATAGTCTTACGAAAGTTATTTTTAATTTTTAAATTTAACTAGAATGGGTAGAAGTCGAAACGCGTAGAAGTTACTCTTCGCAAATGAGTCGCTCGAATAGAATTCGGATTTGGTAGAAGAAGAATTTTAGATTTTTTAAATCAAAGCTAAATCAATATTTTATATAAGGGCTACACATTCTATAGAATACTCTTCGCAAGAAAACTATTATAAGGTAATAGTTTTTTTTAAGTTAAACTTTTTTTTTTTTAATTTATCTGCGAAAGTGCAAACTATTGACATAAAACACGAAGAATTTAGTTAACGAAGAGGATAAACGTCAGTTCTGACGTTTAACATATTTTAGGTTGTTTGTTCTGACAGCTGCTTTTGTTTCTTTGTTTGAAATATTTTTGGCATGGCCTTCTTGACTGACGCGTGACGCAATTCGGACTTGGAAGTTTTTTGCTACTAAAATAGTTTATTTTTTGTTTTTTTTAACCTTACTGGTTAACTTTATAAAAAACAAACCAACATTTTTAATGGAAAATTAAATTTCCATTAATTTTGTGAAAAATATTTTTTTTGCTAATTAAATAATAACCGAGATAGGAGGTTTTTTTGTGGTGGGGGTAACTGGGGGGTCTGACAAAAAAAACCAACGAATACTTTTTTGTAGAGAATTAAATTTCCTATGTTTTATGTCGAATAATTTTTTTTGTAAATTTAATAATAATCGAGTTACGATTTTTTTTTCACTTGGGGGGCCCAAAGGGGGGCTTTATAGTACTCGGATTCTTGTCAAAAACAATAGGGTTCTTCCTTTTATAGGGATCGATTTTTCCTTAAAATTTGAATTGGATTGGAGTTTTGGTTCTTAAGATAGCGTGTTTACAAGAAACGTGACATCCCACAGACCGACCTACCGACCGACCGACCGACCGACCGACCGACCGACCGACCGACGGACGGAGAAAAAATGAAAATCTTAAAAAGTCATGAAACGCACGAATCTGCAAGAATTTTTGCTCTAGGATGAAAATTGACGATTTTAGGATTTTCTGATCGATTGCAATATACTCTTCGGACCTAGTCTTGCGAAGAGTATAATAATTTAAACAGAGAAAAGGCTACCTATTTAAAAAAAATTATATTACACACCCCTATGCAAAATAAAACCTAGACGGTTTTATTATACTCCTCGCAGACAAAGTCGAAAACGAGGAGTATATTGTGATTGTTTTGAAAATTCTAAAATCGTCAAAAATCGTCGTAGAGCAAAAATTCTTGCATATTCGTGCGTTTCATCGAATTTTGAACAACTTTCAAAAAATCCGTCCGTCCGTCACGTTTTTTGTAAACACGATAACTTAAGAACGAAAAACCCAATCGTGTTCAAATTTGCAGGAAAAATTGTTCTCATTAAAATCTTGGTTGGGATTGTTATTGGAAAAAATCGGATAATAACAAGGGGGGTAGCGGGGCCCCCAAACTGCCAAAAAATTCATATTTCAGTTATTATAAATTTAAGAAAAAAAAAATTTCCGTAATATTAAAGCCCTTTAAACTCTTTACAAAAATTATTCTAAAATTTTTTTGATCCGACCCCCCATTAGCCCCCCAATAAGAAAAAACGCCGTATTTTCGTTATTTTGGAATTTACAAAAAAAATGTTTATTAAAAAATTAAAGAAAATGTCATTCTGTATTAAAAATAATTTTTTGTATTTTTTTTTGTTAAGTTATTAGGGAATAGAAAGCCAAAAGAAAGGTTTTTAGTAATAAAAAAGTTCTAAGTCCCATAAGTCTTGGCCTCGGTCTAGGTGGCTTTGCAAAAACATTTGAAACAAAGCAGCATCTTTTTAAAGTCAAATTAAATCCTAAACGTCAGTGTCAGAATTCATATTGATGCTCTTCGCTAATAAATATTTTTTTTTGCGAAAGTGAGTTAATAGTTCGACCTCTTCGCAGATTTTTGTTTTAAATTTAAAAAAAATGTTGCTTTTATAAAATATTGTGATTGCTTAATTACTGCGAGGAGTATCCTATTAAATGTGGGCATTTTATAATAAAACCTAACCCACTCACTGATCTAACCCGCTAACTAGTTTATAAATCTGGAGAAAATCTCTTTTTGAAATGTAAAAGTTTAATAGCGCATATCTAAGTTCCCATTGTTATAACCTGAAGAAATAAATTATCAAAAAAATAGTACATACTACATGTCAACCATAAATAGTCCCCAAAAAGTAATATCCAATTACGTTGGATTACCACGAAGAGTATGGTCCCAATCGCAACGTCATGTTATCTTTTCAATCGGACCAGTTGAGAGCCTAATATGTAAAATTTAATCTTCACAGAAACATAAAAGATTTACAGTGGCATTTCTCATTTTATAAATTAGAAATACCTTTACACGCAGCTTTTTAGCCGAATTATTTGCTGCTATTAGTTAAAATTACGTTTTAAGTCATTAAAATCATTTCTAACCAATAGCGTCAAAGAATTCGTCAGAAAAATGTTGCTCGTAGGACTACCTTTATAAAGGATACATAAAATTCCAATATCATAACAACTTTTATATGACAGTTCTCCTTCCGAGACTCTACTACGCATGACCTAACCAAAGTCACCAAGCTATTTTTGCGATCACTTTGGCTCGCTGAAACTTACCAGGTTCTTCAGGAGTGGTGTCCCGTAAATACACTTTGGTTAGAAACCAATGTCATTCGGACCACAAAACCGAAACCTAGTTTAAAAACCAAGTTATTGGGACCATACCCTAAGAAATCTGTCCATCTCTATGGTCTTTTTAATTTGTATTTAGGTAACATCGCTGGCGATGGTCCAACAACCCGAGACCTGGTCCTAACAAGCAACGTTCTTCCCGACTTGATTCGCCTCGTACACGCTGACACTTCCCTCTCCCTCATGCGTAATACAGTATGGGCCATCTCTAATCTATGCAGAAACAAGAACCCACCACCTAACTTTGAGTTAGTCAAACATGCCCTCCCTACTTTGGCTAAGCTTTTGTCTTATCATGACAAGGATGTGTTGGCTGATACGTGTTGGGCCCTTAGTTACCTTACTGATGGGTCTAATGAGAAGATACAGGCTGTGTTGGATACTGGGTTAATTCATAGATTGGTTGATTTGTTGGGAAGTGATGAAAATACTGTGTTGACACCTGCGTTAAGGGCTGTTGGGAATATTGTTACTGGAAATGATGTACAAGTAAGTTTACCATAAATAAAGTACCCACTGGTTTTTTTTATACTATTCAAAAGTTTGTAAAAGAAAACATTTTTTTGTTCAATTTTATTCTCGAAAGCTAATTAATATTATTTACATGCAATTTTTTACCACTATGAGCTTTCGGAAGCAACTTTAGACACGCAACTCAATTTTTTCAAAAGTGCTATAATTTGCGAAAAATAATATTTTAACCTCGATTTTAACCAAAAATCGATTTGCAGATTTTTTTATTTTAAACTTTTAATGTAATCTACAAAACAAGTTTCTTTGTAGACTATTATTATTATGTGGAGCAATTTCAGAGTATCCAGCACGTTGGTTCGTTAAATTTTCCTGATTTTTTTTTTAGGACAAAATTAGATTTTTAACTATTTGGTATTTATATTAATTTTGTATACAATTTTTTCAGATTTTTTGTAAAAAGGTGAATATTCCCTGATTTATGCTAACTTATCCAATTTTCTCTGACTTTTTCCTGATTTTTGCCAATATTTTAAATTCTCTGACTTTTCCAGGTCGCTGGGTAGTGAGTACCCTGATTTTAAAAAATATGGTTATATGTAAAAAAAAATCTGGTTGCACATTTGTCTTCTACTATTTGACTAAAAACTATTGTTTTTAAACAATTATGTTTTTTTTTGAAATTTCTCTGATTTTTTTGTGGTGGGTCCAAATAATATTCTTAGTTTTTTAATTAGCATGGCCACAAATACTTTTTGCCACCAAAAAATGGACATTAATGCTTATGTTAAACGAGCCGCTTATTCCAAATTTCGCTATTATGCTTTTTGTTCTTTTGCTTTTTGGTTTTTGACTTTTGTTATAAGCTTTTAAAGGCAACTTAAAAACGCACCAAAGAGCATTAAATTGCTTTTAAATTTTTATTTTTAAATTCTGTTTCAAAACAAGTTGATACAGATCTGTATTTTACATCGTAAAAGAACTTTTTAAAAGCTCTGGCAAAAAGAAACAAAAGCACTTAAAAAAAATCAGTTGCAGATTTTTTTTTACCAGTTAAAATTAGTATAAAGTTAAAGCGTCAATCATAAAGCATTGTTTAACTTGGCCATTTATAAATACATTTAATTTTTTGCTACAGGTGTCCCAAAATTACCTGTATGATACGCATGTCTAGAAATCCTTAAAAAATTGTAAAAAAAAATTCATTTTTTCTTATCGTTAAGACTTGACATTTAATTTCACAGATCTTCTAATCTGTGCTTCTAGAAGCTCGTATAAGTCATCTCCGTTGAGCTCCCGTCAATTCTACTAAGTAGCACATCTACATGAGGGCCCCATCCTATATTAAAACTAAATGTAGCTTTAAAAGCTACAAAAATAGGACTACAAACGTATTATGGTTTCATTTAAATCGGTTATTTCTTTGTGTCGAAAATCTCTTATTTTAAATAAAACCATAATACGTTTGTAGCTCTATTTTAGAAGATTTGAAAACTACATTTAGTTTGAATATAGGATGGGGCCCTCATGTAAATGTGCTATTTCGTAGAATTGACGGAAGCTCAACGGAGATGACTTATTCGAGCTTCTAGAAGCACATATTAGAAGAACTATGAAATTAAATCTCAAGCCTTAATTTACATGTTTCTTTCCAAATTTTTACTATGTTTTCCCCCTTTTAAGACAGACGCAGTGATAGCAGCAGGCGCCCTAACCCACATGTGCCGCTTATTACAACACTCCCGCCTGAACATCGTGAAAGAGGCCGCATGGACCATAAGTAACATCACCGCCGGTAACAAGGAGCAGATCCAGGCCGTCCTCTCCGCCGGCATCATGCCCTATCTGCTCACCGTGCTGCAGACCGGGGACTTCAAGTCGCAGAAGGAGGCCTCCTGGGCCGTCACTAACTACACCTCCGGCGGCACCACCACGCAGCTGGCCAAGCTCGTGGAGATGGGGGCCATCAAGCCCATGTGCAACCTGCTCAATGCCAAGGACTTCAAGACGGTGGCTGTCGTCTTGGATGGCCTGACTAATATACTTAGGGTGAGTGGGTGTTTAGGGGGAATATGGGGGGTTATTTAAGGGTTTTTTGTCGTGAAGATGGTGGAATTTGTTGTCGAAACGATGACTTTTTTTTGTATAATTCTGTTTTATTTTCGATTTTTGTTGTTTGGAAGCTTTAATTACAAGAATTAGTTGAAAAAAGTCAAATAAAGTAACAATTTTGTAGTCCTGAAGAAGCTAAAATGTGTTTCGAAACGTTACCTTTGTTAAAGACTGTCTTTCTTTTTTACTAATTTTGCTAAATTTTGTGTCTTTTCTCTGGAATTTATGAAGTAAAAGGGTCTTTTATTTGTAAAAAAGCTAGAATTTTAGTATTCTGAAAAAGATAAAAGAAATTTCGAAACGTTAACTTTGTTAAAAACTGTCTTTTTTTAATAATTTTGCTTAATTTTCGTGTTTATTGTTTAGAAGTTTTAATTAATGCATGAAGATGGTGAAATTGTTTATCGAAACGATGACTTTTTTCTTAATAACTCTGTTTTATTTTCGTTTTTTGTTGTTTGGAAGCTTTAATTACAAGTATTAGTTGAAAAAAGTGAAAAAAAGCAACAATTTTAGTGTCCTGAAGAAGCTAAATGTGCTAACTTTGTTAAAAACTGTCTTTTTTTACTAATTTTGTTAAATTTTGTGTCTTTTCTTTGGAATTTATGAAGTAAAAGTGTCTTTTATTTGTAAAAAAGCAAGAATTTTAGTGTTCTCAAAAAGTTAAAAGAAATTTCGAAACGTTAACTTGTTAAAAACTGTCTTTTTTTGATAACTTTGCTTAATTTTTGTGTTTATTGTTTAGAAGCTTTATTTACAAGAATTAGTTAAAAAAAGTGGGATAAGGTAACAATTTTAGTGTCCTGAAGAAGCTAAAATTATTTTTGAAACGTTAATTTTGTTAAAAATCGTCTTTTTTCCTAATTTTGCGAATTTTTTTGTCTATTCTCTACAATTTATAAAGAAAAATGACTTTTTTTTTTTTGTAAAAAAACTAGAATTTTAAAGTCCTGAAAAAGGTAATTTTGTTTTCATAACATTAATTTTGTTAAAAGCTGTCTTTTTTTTCCTAATTTTTCTAGTTTTTTTTGTCTATTCTGTAGGATTTATAATGTAAAATGGCTTTTTTTTGTTTCATGAAAAGTTCTGAAAAGCGTAATTTTGTTTTCGAAACGTTAACTTTCTTAAAAACTGTCTTTTTTGAATAATTTTGCTAAATTATCATTACTTTTTATTAGAATCTAAATTTTCTAATCTATTCTCTAGAATCTATGAAGTAAAAATGGCTTTTATTTGTAAAAAAACAAGAATTTTAGTGTGCTGAAAAAGTTAAAAGAAATTTTAAAACGTTAACTTTATTAAAAACTGTCTTTTTTTAATAATTTTGCTTAATTTTCGTGTTTAGTAGAAGCTTTAATTACAAGAATTAGTTGAAAAAAGTAAAAAAAAGCAACAATTTTACAGTCCAGAAGAAGTTAAATTATTTTTCGAAACGTTAAATTTGTTAAAAACTGTCTTTTTTTACTAATTTTACTAAATTTCGTGTATGGTGTCCTAAAAAGGTTAAACATTATTTCGAAACCATAATTTTGTTAAAGCTGTTTTTTTTTTTGACTTATTCTGTAAAATGTATGATGTTATGTTTATTGTACAGGCTGCTCATTCTCTGGGTGAAGTAGACAAGATAGCTGTGATGATCGAAGAGTGCGGTGGCCTAGACGTTATAGAATCTCTGCAGAACCATGATAATGACAAGGTCTATGAGAAGGCTCTCACCATCATCGAGAACTACTTCTCAGATGTAAGTATTTACAAAATAAAAAAAAAAAAAAATTTGTATTTTTTTTATATTTTGATTAATTTTCAGGCAAATGATGAGAATGTTCCAAAACCAGATACAGCAGATGGGCAAATTAATTTTGCAGCCCCCAGTTCCAACGTGCCTAATGGTGGGTTCACTTTTTAAAAATTTTTATAATGATTTTTTTTACAATATTTCCATTTCTGTTAAATTAACTTATTCTTAAGGTTTTTAAAAGTAGAAAAAACAAAATTGTGATTTTTGAAAGCATTCCCTGCATTTTTAATAATTGTGTATTTTAATTTCAATGTTTTTAATAAAATGATTAACTTGCGTTGTTGATAAATCATTTTTTGGGCATTTTTTTGTATAATGTTGGATTTTTGTAAGTGTGTTTTATTTTTTTTAGTTTTTTGTATTTCAAGTAAATTTTTTGTCGGTCTTTTCACAAATAATAAAATTGTGTAGTGTACTTTTTATCTATTTAGTAATAAGCATTTTTTACCATTTTTTAATCTGCATTGTTGAATATATTTTTTACCAAGATTTAGTTTGTTTCATTTTTGTTTGCAAATAAATCGTTTTTCAGTTTTATTACAAATACGTCTTCTTAAAGTAAGAAACAAGAACTGAATTAGGTTGTTTTTCTTTATAAAATGTTGACATTTAATAGGATATTCCTGGTCGCACTGATAATACTGTATAATCTTAATATTTTAAAAAGAAAAAAAAACAGTAAATTTTCATTATTTCAATAAAAAAAAGTCTGCAAAGTGTCCAAACTATGTACCTAACCCACATGTGCCGCTTGCTACAACACTCCCGCCTGAACATCGTGAAAGAGGCCGCATGGACCATAAGTAACATCACCGCCGGTAACAAGGAGCAGATCCAGGCCGTCCTCTCCGCCGGCATCATGCCCTATCTGCTCACCGTGCTGCAGACCGGGGACTTCAAGTCGCAGAAGGAGGCCTCCTGGGCCGTCACTAACTACACCTCCGGCGGCACCACCACGCAGCTGGCCAAGCTCGTGGAGATGGGGGCCATCAAGCCCATGTGCAACCTGCTCAATGCCAAGGACTTCAAGACGGTGGCTGTCGTCTTGGATGGGCTCACTAATATACTTAGGGTGAGTGGATGTTTAGGGGGAATATGGGGGGAATTAAGGGTTTTTGTAAAGTGAAGATGGTGGAATTTGGTGTCGAAACGTTGACTTTTTTTGGAATAATTCTGTTTTTTTTTTTCGTTTTTTGTTGTTTGGAAGCTTTAATTGCAAGAATTAGTTGAAAAAAGTGTATAAAAGCAACCATTTTACAGTCCTGAAGAAGCTTAAATGTGTTTCGAAACGTTAATTTTGTTAAAAACTGTCTTTCTTTTTTTCTAATTTTGCTAAATTTTGTCTTTTTTCTGGAATTTATGAAGTAAAAGTGTCTTTTATTTGTAAAAAAGCAAGAATTTTAGTGTTCTGAAAAAGTGAAAAGAAATTTAGAAACGTTAACTTATTTAAAAATTGTCTTTCTTTTAATAATTTTGCTTAATTTTCGGGTTTATTGTTTAGAAGTTTTAATTATTGAATGAAGATGGTGGAATTTTTTATCGAAACGATGACTTTTTTTTTTAAATAATTCTGTTTCATTCCCGTTTTTTTTGTTTGAAAGCTTTAGTTGCAAGAATTAGTTGAAAAAAGTAAAAAAAAGTAACTATTTTTTAGTCTTGAAGAAGCTAAAATTTGTTTTGAAACGTTAACTTTGTTAAAAACTGTCTTTCTTTTTTACTAATTTTGTTAAATTTTTTGTCTTTTTTCTGGAATTTATGAAGTAAAAGTGTCTTTTATTTGTAAAAAAGCAAGAATTTTAGTGTTCTGAAAAAGTTAAAAGAAATTTCGAAAAATTAACTTTGTTAAAAACTGTCTTTTCTTAATATTTTTGCTAAATTATCTTTACTTTTTCCTAGAATCTTTTTTGTAAGGGACAGGGAGTTTAATTTGTAGAAAAAAAAGAATTTTTGTGACGTGAAGAAATTGAAATTTTTTATCGAAACGATGACTTTTTTTTATTCGTTTTTTTTTTTGTTTGGAAGCTTTAATTACAAGAATTAGTTGAAAAAAGTGAAAAATAGTAACAATTTTGTAGTCCTGAAGAAGCTAAAATGTGTTTCGAAACGTTAACTTTGTTAAAAACTGTCTTTTTTAAATTATTTTGCTTATTTTCCGTTTTTATTGTTTAGAAGCTTTAATTACAAAAATTAGTTAAAAAAAGTTGGGTAAAGCAACAATTTTATGGTACTGAAGAAGCTAAAATTAGTTTTGAAACGGTTATTTGGTTAAAAATCGTCTTTTTTCCTAATTTTGCGATTTTTTTTTGTCTATTCTCTGGAATTTATAAAGAAAAATGGCTTTTTTTTTGTAAAAAAACTAGAACTTTAAAGTCCTGAAAAAGGTAATTTTGTTTTCATAACATTAATTTTGTTAAAAGCTGTCTTTTTTTTTCCTAATTTTTCTAGATTTTTTTGTCTATTCTGAAGGATTTATAATGTAAAATGGCTTTTTTTTGTTTCATGGAAAGTTCTGAAGAAGCTAAAATTTGTTTCGAAACGTTAACTTTGTTAAGAACTGTCTTTTTTTGAATAATTTTGCTAAATTATCATTACTTTTTATTAGAATCCAAATTTCCTACTGTATTCTTTAGAATCTATGGGGTAAAAATGGCTTTTATTTGTAAAAATGCAAAAATTTTAGTGTTCTGAAAATGTTAAAAGAAATTTTGGAACGTTAACTTTGTTAAAAACTGTCTTTTTTTTAATAATTTTGCTTAATTTTCGTGTTTATTGTCTAGAAGCTTTAATTACAAGAATAAGTTGAAAAAAGTGAAAAAAAGCAACAATTTTACAGTCCAGAAGAAGCTAAATTATCTTTCGAAACGTTAACTTTGTTAAAAGCTGTCTGTCTATTTGACTAATTTTACTAAATTTTGTTTGTTCTAAAAAGGTTAAACATTATTTCGAAACCATAACTTTGCTAAAGCTGTTTTTTTTTTACTTATTCTGTAAAATATATGATGTTATGTTTATTGTACAGGCTGCTCATTCATTGGGTGAAGTAGATAAGATAGCTGTCATGATCGAAGAGTGCGGTGGCCTAGACGTTATAGAATCTCTGCAGAACCATGATAATGACAAGGTCTATGAGAAGGCTCTCACCATCATCGAGAACTACTTCTCTGATGTAAGTATTTCAAAAAAAAAAAAAAATTGCATTTTTTTTTAATATTTTGATTATTTTGCAGGCAAATGATGAGAATGTTCCAAAACCGGATACAGCAGATGGGCAAATTAATTTTGCAGCTCCCAGTTCCAACGTGCCTAATGGTGGATTCACTTTTTAAATTTTTTTATAATGATTTTTTTACAATATTTGCATTTCTGTTAAATTAACTTATTCTAAGATTTTTAAAAGTAAAAAAACAAAATTGTGATTTTTAATAGCATTCCCTGCATTTTTAATAATTGTGTCTTTTAATTTCAATGTTAATTTAATAAAATGATTAACTTGCGTTGTTAATAAATCATTTTTGGGGCATTTTTTTGGATGATGTAGGATTTTTGTAAGTGTGTTTTATTTTTTTTAGTTTTTTGTATTTCAAGTAAATTTTTTGTCGGTCTTTTTACAAATAATAAAATTGTGTAGTGTATTTTTTATCTATTTAGTAGTATTTAGTAATAAGCATTTTTTACCATTTTTTAATCTGCATTGTTGAATATATTTTTTATCAAGATTGATTTTGTTTTATTTTTGTTTGCAAATAAATCGATTTTTAGTTTTATTACTAATACTTCATGCAGTAAAAAACGGGTTATTTCAGTGAGTGGGTTAGCTCATTTAAAAAATTACACTTCGCAGATGGGTCTTTTTTATGACTATTTTTTTATTTTAATATAATTGTTACACATTCTATATGATACTATTCGCAGTAGATGATTAAAAAGGTGCATTTTTTGTTTTATTAATAAAACGTAGAACTTATTTTTTTTGTAAACGGGTGAGGATACAAAAAATCTACCTGATGCTTTTTTATAGGGAAAGATACAATCTTTAATTTTATTAAGAATATTTTTTTTCGTTAAGTTGATATTAACGAAAATATGAATTTTTTTTCAACTTTGGGGGTGGTTTCTACCCTCTATTTATGATTTAATTTTTTCCAAAAACAATGGGGCTCTTCCTTTAAATGGGATTAATTTTTGTGTTAAATCTCAAGTCGATCCGATAAATCGTTCTTGAGTTATAGTGGTAACAAATTTCGTTACAGACAGACGGACAAAAAATAAAGTCTTAAAAAGTCATGAAACGAACAAATCTGCAAATATGTTTGCTCTAGGATGAATATTAACGATTTTAGAGAAGGTCCGACCATATGCATTATCTTCTTCGACTTTGCCTGCAAGGAGGATAAAAAAGAAGACAGTTCATCTATAAGTTTTTATTTTTAAAAAAGTATTACAGCCAATTTAAAATCTAGCGAAAAAAAAACACACACAGAAATTTGAGTATAAAAAATGGGTTTTACAAATTCTAACCTAAAAAATAGCTAATCCTACTTGCTAATAGAGAGAACGATAATTGTTTCGAGACTATTTTAAAAATTAAAAAATGTTTACACCTTACAAAAAAAACTTCAACAAAAAATTAAACTAAAAAAAAATTGACACGAGTATTTTTTTTGTTCAACGAAGTAAAGTGCCCAAATAAAATGACAGAAAATGTACCTTACATTAACTGTCATTTTGTCATCTTGGCACTTTATCATGGGGCACTCTTCTTAATTATATTTGATCATTGTTGTTTAAATTTTAAAATAATGTATTAATTTCAAAGTTTTAAACTAAAGGATAAGATGCCTGAGTAGCGATACCACAGTTATTGCTCTTGTTTCTGGCCATTTTAATGTACCCCCCTTGGCCCCATGATGGCCCCCATGAGTTCTTGACCAGCCAGTAGTCGTTACCATCTTCATCTGAACCATATCCTACCACCAGGACACCGTGGTCTAGTTGGTCACTGCTACATTCTTCGTCGTAGTAAACACCTGAAGTGAAAAAAAAATTGCGTAAGTATTCATAAAAAAAAATATTTTTTTAATTTTAGAAAAAGGTAAAAATTTGCTTTTTTAATACAAAATTTTTACTTAAAATGCTTTTTCTTGCTTAAATAATTAATTTTTTTCTTATTTTCGTAAAAATTGATTCTAATATTTTTCAGAAAATATCGAAAAAATTGCAAAAGAAATGAATAATTTAATGATTTTTGGAGTCAAATTTTTGACACATAGAAATATGCGATTTATATGAAACCATAATACGTTTGTAGCCCTATCTTTGTAGTTTCCAAAACTACATTTAGTTTGAATATAGGATGAGGCCCTCATGTAGATGTGCTATTTAGTAGAATTGACGGGAGCTTAACAGAGATGACTTATACGAGCTTCTAGAAGCACAGATCTACTACAAATATGTCGCCGAATCTCTAGCCTTAAGAATAATTTGATTTATTTTTCAGAAAATTCTTATTTAAAATGCTGGCATTTTTAAGTAAGTATTAAGGTAATTATAGTTTTTTTAATTTTTTCGTAAAAGTTGAGGTAAAAATTGAAGAAAATATCGAGAAAAGGCATTTTAAAAGTCCACAAAATTAATAAAATTTGGAACAAATTTTAAACTTTTTAAGGCCAAAATTAAAAATTGTCAAAATTTGGTGCATCTTTTAAATTGTTCATTTTTTGCTGCGAAATTTAAAATTTCTGACTACTGTTTTTTGACACAAAAATAAAAAAAACCATCTGCATTACCATATTTTTTACTTTATAAATATTTAGTCAAAATATTAAAAATTACTAATGCAACCAGAAAATGCGTCAAACTTTTAGCACGACAAGCTTTTTACTTGACCACTGTACGCTTAAAGTTATGAAAAATTACTTTACTTTTCGCCACAAATTTTCTTAATTCTTTAAATAAATTCCCCCAAATTTTCTTTAAATTGCTAAAAATCCCCCTTAATTTCTTTAAATTGCCTTTTAATTCCTTTAAATTTCATGGTTTTGTACATTGGATTTCCCCAAATTTTCTTTAAATTGCTAAAAATCCCCCTTAATTTATTTAAATTCTCTTATAATTCCTTCAAATTTCATGATTTTGTACATTGGATTCCCCCAAGTTTTTATTAAATTGCTAAAAATCCCCCTTAATTTTTTTAAATTCCCTTTTAATTCCTTCAAATTTCATGATTTTGTACACTGGATTCCCCCTTGAAAAAAACAGTTAATAGTAATCTTTTTAAGACCTTATTTTGCATATTTTTTCAAGGACACGATAGCAATAATAAATTTTTTAAAAAGTCTGTATAAAAACAAGAATTACATTAAGAATTAAAATTTTTAATGACAAAATTCCAAATTGTGAAAGTTTGGTGTAATTATTAGCGCGAAATTTAAAGCTAAAAATCTATTATTTTTGGTGCGTTTTCTAAATTGTTTATTTTTTGTCTGGAAATTTAAAATTTCTTACATTTTTTGGCTCATAATTAAAAAAAAAAGTCAATTTAAAAAAAGATTTACATATTTTTTCAATAAACGTTATTTCCTAAAAAAAACTTGTTTTTCAGAAAAATCCAATTATGATAAATGATCCTTACCATCAGAGTAAAGTTGGAATGTCTGATGACTAGCATCAATAGCGACAGACACAGGTCCAATAGTGGCCACAGCCGCCTTCAGAGCGTCCTCATCTCCAGAGGGGATATCCACGAAGCCCTTATCAGTAGCCCCCTTGTTCTTAGGACTGTAGTGACACTTCTCATTGTCCGCTTTGTAAGGATAAGACTTCTCTGTGTCGATACCGCCGTTATCCTTGATGTACTTGAAGGCATTGTCCATGAGGCCACCGTTACATCCGTTGTTGCCGTACTTGGTTTTAGAATTATTAAAACAATCACAATATACTTCTTTTTTTGATTTTGTCAGCAAGGAATTTAAGTAAAATAAAATAAAAGACAGTTTATTTGTAATGAGTTTTTATTTTTAAAAAAGTATTACAGCCAATTTAAAATCTAGCGAAAAAAAAAACACAGACACAGAAATTTGAGTATAAAAAATGGGTGTTTCAATTTCTAACCTAAAAAAATAGCTAACCTACTTGCTAATAGAGAGAACGATATTTATTTCGAGACTATTTTAAAAATTAAAAATGTTTACACCTTACAAAAAAAATCTTTAACAAAAAATTAAACTAAAAAAAAAATTAACACGAGTATTTTTTTTTGTTCAACGATGCAAAGTGCCTAAATAAAATGACAGAAAATGTACCTTACATTAACTGTCATTTTGTCATCTTGGCACTTTATCATGGGGCACTCTTCTTAATTATATTTGATCATTGTTGTTTAAATTTTAAAATAATGAATTAATTTCAAAGTTTAAACTAAAGGATAAGAGGCCTGAGTAGCGATACCACAGTTATTGCTCTTGTTTCTGGCCATTTTGATGTATCCCCCTTGGCCCCAAGATGGCCCCCATGAGTTCTTGACCAGCCAGTAGTCGTTACCATCTTCATCTGAACCATATCCTACCACCAGGACACCGTGGTCCAGTTGGTCACTGCTGCATTCTTCGTCGTAGTAAACACCTGAAGAGAAAAAAAAATTGCGTAAGTATTCATAAAAAAAAATATTTTTTTAATTCAAGAAAAAGGTAAAAATTTGTTTTTTTAATCCAAAATTTTTACTTAAAATGCTTTTTCTTGCTTAAATAATTAATTTTTTTCTTATTATACTCTTCGCAAGACTAGGTCCGAAGAGTATATTGCAATCGATCAGAAAATCCTAAAATCGTCAATTTTCGTCGTAGAGCAAAAATTTTTGCAGATTCGTGCGTTTCATGACTTTTTAAGATTTTCATTTTTTGTCCGTCCGTCTGTCTGTCTGTCTGTCTGTCTGTCTGTCTGTCGGTCACGTTTCTTGTGGTCACGCTATCTCAAAAACCAAAAATGATATCAAATTCAATTTTTTAGGAAAAATCTACCTCTATAAGAGGAACAACCCTATTGTTTTTGGCAAGAATCTGGAAACTACAAAGCCCCCTTTTGGGCCCCCCAAATGAAAAAAAAATCGTAGCTCAACTATTATTAAATTTACAAAAAAAATTATTCGACATAAAACATAGGAAATTTAATTCTTTATAAAAAAGTATTCCTGAGTTTTTTTTGTCCGACCCCCCAATTACCCCTCAGTTCAAAAAAAACATCTATCTCCGTTATTATTCAATCTACAGAAAAAATATTTTTTACAAAATTAAAGAAAATTTAATTTTCTATTAAAAATGTTGATTCATTATTTGTTAAGTTAACTAGTAAGGTTAAAAAAACAATAAAATAAACTATTTCAGTAGCAAAAAACTTCTAAGTCCGAATAGTGTCACGCGTCATTCAAGTAGGCCATGCCAAAAATATTTTAAACTAAGAAACAAAAGCAGCTGTCAGAACAAATAACCTCAAATATGTTAAACGTCAGAACTGACGTTTATCTTCTTCGTTAACGAAATTTTTCGTGTTTTCTGTTAATAGTTTGCACTCTTCGCAGAATAAAAAAAAAGTTTTATTAAAAAAAAAAAAAACTATTATCCCATAATAGTTTTCTTGCGAAGAGTATAGTATAGAATGTGTAGCAATTATATAAAATGTTGATTTAGCTTTGATTTAAAAAATATAAAATTACACTTCTACCGAATCCGAATTCTACTCGAGCTATTCATTTGCGAAGAGTAACTTTTACGCGTTTCGACTTCTACTGGGCTCGATTTCTACCCATTCTAGTTTTCGTAAAAATTGATTCTAATATTTTTCAGAAAATATCGAAAATATTACTAAAAAAAATAAATAATTTAATGATTTTCGAAGTCAGATTTTCGACACATAGAAATATGCGATTTGTATGAAACCATAATACGTTTGTAGCCCTATTTTTGTAATTTTTAAAAACTACATTTAGTTTTAATATAGGATGGGGCCCTCATGTAGATGTGCTATTTAGTAGAATTGACGGGAGCTCAACGGAGATGACTTATACGAGCTTCTAAGAGCACAGATCTTCAAATATGTCGCCAAATCTCTATCCTTAAGAAAAAATTTGATTTATTTTCCAGAAAATTCTTATTATACTCTTCGCAAGACTAGGTCCGAAGAGTATATTGCAATCGATCAGAAAATCCTAAAATCGTCAATTTTCGTCGTAGAGCAAAAATTTTTGCAGATTCGTGCGTTTCATGACTTTTTAAGATTTTCATTTTTTGTCCGTCCGTCTGTCTGTCTGTCTGTCTGTCTGTCTGTCTGTCTGTCGGTCACGTTTCTTGTGGTCACGCTATCTCAAAAACCAAAAGTGATATCAAATTCAATTTTTTAGGAAAAATCTACCTCTATAAGAGGAAGAACCCTATTGTTTTTGGCAAGAATCTGAAAACTACAAAGCCCCCTTTTGGGCCCCCCAAGTGAAAAAAAAATCGTAGCTCAACTATTATTAAATTTACAAAAAAAATTATTCGACATAAAACATAGGAAATTTAATTCTTTACAAAAAAATATTCTTAAGTTTTTTTTGTCCGACCCCCCAATTACCCCTCAATTCAAAAAATCCCTTTATCTCCGTTATTATTCAATTTACAGAAAAAATATTCTTTACAAAATTAAAGAAAATTTAATTTTCTATTAAAAATGTTGATTCATTATTTGTTAAGTTAACTAGTAAGGTTAAAAAAACAAAAAAATAAACTATTTCAGTAGCAAAAAACTTCTAAGTCCGAATAGTGTCACGCGTCATTCAAGTAGGCCATGCCAAAAATATTTTAAACTAAGAAACAAAAGCGGCTGTCAGAACAAATAACCTCAAACATGTTAAACGTCAGAACTGACGTTTATCTTCTTCGTTAACGAAATTTTTCGTGTTTTCTGTTAATAGTTTGCACTCTTCGCAGAATAAAAAAAAAAGTTTTATCAAAAAAAAAAAAAAACTATTATCTCATAATAGTTTTCTTGCGAAGAGAATAGTATAGAATGTGTAGCAATTATATAAAATGTTGATTTAGCTTTGATTTAAAAAATATAAAATTACACTTCTACCGATTCCGAATTCTACTCGAGCTACTCATTTGCGAAGAGTAACTTTTACGCAATCCGACTTCTACCCGTTTCGACTTCTACCCGTTTCGATTTCTACCCATTCTAGTTTAAAATGCTGGCATTCTTAATTGAGTATTGAGGTAATTATAGTTTTTTTGGTAGTGAGAAAAAAATTGTAGAAAATATCGAAAAAAGGCATTTTAAAAATTTTAAACTTTTTAAGTCCAAAATTAAAAATTGTAAAAATTTGGTGCGTTTTTTAAATTGTTCATTTTTTGCTGCGAAATTTAAAATTTCTGACTAATCTTTTTTGGCACAAAAATAGAAAAAACCACATGCATTACCATATTTTTTACGTTATAAATATTTAGACAAAATATTAAAAATTACTAATCTAACCAGAAAATGCGTCAAACTTTTAGCACGTTTCAGACAAATTTTTACTTGACTACTGTACGCTTAAAGTTATGAAAAATTACTTTACATTTCGCGACAAATTTTCTTAATTCTTTAAATAAATTCCCCCAAATTTTCTTTAAATTGCTAAAAATCTCCCTTAATTTCTTCAAATTTACTTTTAATTCCTTTAAATTTCATGGTTTTGTACATTTGATTTCCCCAAATTTTCTTTAAATTTCTAAAAATCCCCCTTAATTTCTTTAAATTTCCTTTTAATTCCTTCAAATTTCATGATTTTGTACACTGGATTCCCCCTCGAATAAAACAGTAATTAATAGTAATCTTTTTAAGACCTTCTTTTGCATATTTTTTCAAAGACACAATAGCAATAATAAAAATTTCAAAAAAAGTCTGTTTAAAAACAAGAATTACATACAGAATTAACATTTTTAAAGACAAAATTTCAAATTGTAAAAGTTTGGTATAATTATTAGCGCGAAATTTAAAACTAAAAATCTATTATTTTTGGTGCGTTTTTTAAATTGTTTATTTTTTGGCTGGAAATTTAAAATTTCTTACATTTTTTTGGCGCAAAATTAAATAAAATAGTCTATTTAAAAAAAAGAATTACATATTTTTTCAATAAACGTTCTTTTCTAAAAAAGCTGTTTTTTAGAAAAATCCAATTATGATAAATGATCCTTACCATCAGAGTAGAGTTGGAAGGTCTGATGACTAGCATCAATAGCGACAGACACAGGTCCAATAGTGGCCACAGCGGCCTTGAGAGCGTCCTCATCTCCAGAGGGGATATCCACGAAGCCCTTATCAGTAGCCCCCTTGTTCTTAGCTGTGTAGTGACACTTCTCATTGTCCGCTTTGTACGGATAAGACTTCTCTGTGTCGATACCGCCGTTATCCTTGATGTACTTGAAGGCGTTGTCCATGAGGCCACCGTTGCATCCGTTGTTGCCATACTTGGTGGAACAGTCGATCAAATTTTGTTCGCTGAGGGAGACTAGTTTGTTTGTGCGGCGGTAGTGTTGTCCTTCTAGGGCTCCAGTCTGTTTATTAAAGGACAATTAAAATAGAGTTGATTCCAAAAAATAAACAATTAAAATGAGTAGAGAATTAAGGTCAGGTTGAGATTACATCGTATCTCCTATTTAAAAGACAATGAGATACGATGTAATCAATTGCGCAAGTCGATATGTCATACCATCCGTCGTTCAAGATGCTAACTGTACTTCTCTTTTTTATACTTTTATTAAATATAGCGCTAATTTACCAAAAACAACAAACTGCAGGTTTAAGACATTCTACGTACCATCTAAAAGGTTTGTATAACATTTACGGAGTGTTTTACATCTTTAATTCTTTATAATTAGGTAAACAAGGAAATTATGACTTATGTACAAAAGGAATGTTAAAAATAATCCGCATTTTTTTTTGAATGAAAGGATTTTGCATTCAAAGTACCTATGTAAATGAGTCGTTATGCCCTTTTTTACCTACTACCTGGTACTATCGTGGACATGGAATTTAAAACGATTTTATATCAGCCACCTTTGATTTATCGAATTTTACTCTATTGTGAATGGGTTTTTTTTATGTCAGTTTTCGAATGTTATTTTGACAACAAATGCGTCAAATGTATTTTATTAAAATAAATTATGTAAAACGTGCTGCCGGCGGCGAGAAAAATAGTAAGAAGATATTTCCTTTTTTAAATAATTTTGTTTTAGGATAACAATAAGGCTCTAATCCTCGTAAAATATTAGATAAATATTTCTTGTTAATGTCCACTTCGCATAATACTTGAGATGTTTAAACTACTATTTT
Organism: Cartodere bifasciata; assembly: GCA_963920755.1. Classification (NCBI taxonomy): domain Eukaryota; kingdom Metazoa; phylum Arthropoda; class Insecta; order Coleoptera; family Latridiidae; genus Cartodere; species Cartodere bifasciata. The sequence goes on along the minus strand of OY987194.1, from coordinate 480,090 downwards.
GATCATATTTACAATGCAAAAATTGATCGTTTTAAATTCCATGTCCACGATAGTATGTAGAATGTTTTAAACCAGCAGTTTGTTGTTTTTGGTATATTAGCGTTATATTTGATAAAAATATAAAATTCAGTTATGTCAGTTAGCATCTGGAATGACAAGTGATATGACAAATCTCCTAGGTTACCCCAACCAATTTTTGTAAAAATACGCTTTGTCGATAAAGCGTCGATATACAAAAAAAAAACCATTTTTTAACATCAATCAAAGAAAAATGTTATTTTTTTTTTTAGAAACGATATATTTTTTTTAAAGAAAGCTACATTTTTACATTTTAACAGAGAAGTTCTTAAAATAATGCAATAAATCAAACTTCCCTATCCAATTCTTTATAGTTTGAAAATTATTGCCCTCTAAGACAGGTAAAAAATCCTAAATCCGAAAAATTTAGGAAATGAATTATTGTTTTGTCAAGAACTTTTTAACTTGTATTTAAAAATACAGGATGTCCACGTTTGTTTGTTTTTTTTTTGATATGGAAATTAACTGGAAAAAATGCAAGAAATTCTGTAAAAACATGTTTTTGAAAAAGTGTGTAAATACAGAATTTTAGCAATTTAAAATGCAAAAAATAGTGCTTCGTAATTGCCAAAATTCTGTATTTAAACGCTCATTGATGGACTTTTGGAATATGTCAACTTGTGCTTTGTTTATTTATGTTGCTGGTAAGCACAATCTTTTATTAAAATGAACTTTTATAAACCCACTGAGTAATGAACAGAATGTGATGTTTTTTGTTGATTTTAGACAACCAACATTACATAACCACAGTTTATACGCTGCGCAACATTCCCCTTTGATTTTTTCCCTCAAATCCCCTTTAAATTACTTAAAATTTCTTCATATAATATTTTTTCCTTTTAAAATGTTAAATATTTCTTCCACCAAATGTCTTAGATATTTACCATATATTTACCATAATAAAAACGCAAACTAAAAAGTACATATATTTTTAAAAGCAAGAAACTCACCGTACTAAAAGACCAGCAAGATCCACACTGCCCCTGATCCTTAACCTGAGTAACCGCTCCTTTCTCCCTCCAGTCCACCTCCTGGGGCAAGACCACGTTAGCCGGGGCCATAAACTCTATCCTCTCTTCATCATTAGCCCCCAACAGATGCTTAACACTCCTGTTGTATCCGTTCAGAGTGTGCACGAACTCATGATGTAACATGTCGGAGTACTTGTTAATACCTAGTTTATAAGAGATGAGGCCTAGACTGTGCAGTTTGTTATGTTTGGCTATGACATGGGAGTTTTCCATGAAGATCTTCATACGGAAGTGTTCCTCGGTCTCTGTCTCGTATTGTTTTTGATGGGCGGCCTGGAAATTGATACATATTGTGGGGAATGTCGCGAAGCATAGAAACTGTGGTTATGTAATGTTGGTTGCCTTTAATCAACAAAAATCAGCACTTTCTGGTCATTGCCCAGTGGGTTTATAAGAGTTAATTTTAATTAAACATTGTGCTTACCAGCAACTTTAATAAACAAAGCACAAGTTGACATCTTCTAAGATCCACCAATAAACGTATAATTACATAATTTTGGCAATTTAAAATGCAAAAAAATAGTGCTTCTAAATTGCCAAAATTCTGTATTTAAGCGCTTATTGATGGACCTTTAGAATATGTCAACTTGTGCTTCGTTTATTTATGTTGCTGGTAAGCAAAATTTTTAATTAAAATAAACTCTTATAAATCCACTGAGCAATGACCAGAAAGTGCTGCTTTTTGTTGATTTTAGACAACCAATATAACCTAACCTAACCACAGTTTTTAAGTTTCGCGACATATTGTCATATATGTAGATAGATAATTTTTTGGGTGGCTACCACGCCAACCCTAAACTCTTATCAGTGTGCATTTTGCGGATTTAGCTTTCTGAATAGATGTTCTAACACATATCAAAAATTGGGCTCTTGTCTATTTTTTGTAAGAATTGCTATGATTTTTTAACTAGCTATCTATTTTGGCAAAAAATTTCTTATAAAAAAAAGTATCATTAAAATTGTAACATGCTGTATAAATCAGTGGTGTGTGTTGTCATAAAATTTTTATGGCTACACGTGCGGACAAAAATAAATTAAAAAAATATGTCAACAAAAAGAATAACAATCTAAATTGTCCTGATTTGAAATTTTTGAACAATAATACCAAATTATAATTTGCACATCATTAGTAAACAAAATGTTGCTTATTATACTCTTCGCAAGAGTATATTGCAATCGATCAGAAAATCCTAAAATCGTCAATTTTCGTCGTAGAGCAAAAATTTTTGCAGATTCGTGCGTTTCATGACTTTTTAAGATTTTCATTTTTTGTCCGTCCGTCGGTCGGTCTGGTGTATGTCACGTTTCTTGTAAACACGCTATCTTAAGAACCAAACTTCCAATCCTATTCAAATTTTAAGGAAAAATCGATCCCTATAAGAGGAAGAACTCTATTGTTTTTGACAAAAATCTGAGTACTATATAGCCCCCTTTTTGGCCCCCCAAGTGAAAAAAAAATCGTAACTCAATTATTATTAAATTTACAAAAAAAATTATTTGACATAAAACATAGGAAATTTAATTCTCTATAAAAAAGTATTCGTTGGTTTTTTTGTCAGACCCCCCCGTTACCCCCCACCACAAAAAAACCTCCTATCTCCGTTATTATTCAATTAACAAACAAAATCTTTTTTACAAAATTAATGAAAATTTAATTTTCTATTAAAAATGTTGGTTCATTCTTTGTAAAGTTAGCCAGTAAGGTTAAAAAAACCAAAAAACAATTTTTTCAATAGCAAAAAAACTTTTAAGTCCAAATCACGTTACGTGTCGATCAAGAAGGCCATGCCAAAAATATTTTAAACAAAGAAACAAAACCACTTGTCAGAACAAATAACCTCAAATATTTTAAATGTCAGAACTGACGTTTATCCTCTTCGTTAACTAAATTCTTCGTGTTTTCTGTTAATAGTTTGCACTCTTCGCAGATTTTCTTTACATAATTTTTTTTTATATTAGACTATTAATTATCCTATAATAGTTTTCTTGCGAAGAGTATACCATAGAATGTGTAGCAATTATATAAAAAATAGACTAAGCTTTGATTTACAAAATTACACTTCTACCGATTCCGAATTCTACCTGAGCTACTTACAGTTGAATTCACATAAATGTGGTACACTGTCAAAAGTGTGTCAAATTTGTTTAATTAAATTTAGCATTAATTTCTTAATTTCTGGATACTTATTTACAGTATTCATAAAATATGGCAAATCAACAAAACAACCATCGGGAATATAATTCAATTATGGCAAAATTAAGACCAAATTTAATTAAACAAATTTGACACAACTTTGAAAGTGTACCACTTTTATGTGAATTTAACTGTATCTGTGAAGAGTAATTTCTACGCGTTTCGACTTCTACGCGTTTCGACTTCTACCCATTTCTAGTTTATTAACCTTTTGGTTTTTGATAAATAGAACAAAAAGTAGTTATCAACTGTACTATACAGAGTGAGTAGCTTATATTTTGTTACTATTCTTATTATTGTTAATTTTTATGAAGTTCTGTATATTTAAGTTGACTAACCCTGTATATTAAGTCAAAGTTCAAAGAAGAATAAATTAAATGAGTATGCTAAATTAATGCGTATTTAGGTCGTTATAAATATTGTTATCTATTTCTCAATAATTAAAAATTTATTTATAGGTATTTTGCTTTGTTTCATATTTTGTTTGGTAGACAATATTTTCCTACGCAATAAGCTCAACAAACACAAATTATTTTATGGAAATGAGAAGGTTATTTTACTGGAAAAAATATTGTTTTATAATCTGATCGATTTAAACATTTTCCAAGAACTTTTAGCTTAAATCATGACTCAACCTCGGATTTAATAATTACAAAAATAATTGCTTTTTTTGACTCATTTAAATCGTTACTCATGAAAAGGGTTAAAAACAAACAGTGTTTCGATACAGGGATTTTAACAAACCAAAATAAATTATAAAAAAATATAGAATGTCCCAAAATTACCACCTGTATGGTACGTTGTTGGGGCATGCCTAGGGACGTCCAGAAAATTGTTAAAAAAAAATCTATCTCAATTTATTTTCTAGGGGATATAGGGCCCCAAAGTGCGAAACTTTAAATGCATGTACCTTGAAAATAACAGCACATAATTGCAAAAAAAGGCTAAATACAAAGGCACAGTCTATCTAAAACTATTTTACTTTTTGTTTATTTTTTAAATGGTCAAATTACATTTTTATTATTAATTTAATTTTACCAAATTTTCATAAAATGTAGCTGGCAACAATGTCACTAAAATCTGATGCAAAAAAGGTAGGTTTCAAAAGACGCTTTTCTTAACGGAATTACCAAATTTATTAAACTATAACAGTATTTTTATCAGAGATAAGCAAAGATGTATCTTCTTTAACAATTTTTTGGGGATCCCTAGACATGCCCCAACAACGTACCATAAAGAAGGGGTTGCGTCAATTTTAGGAGACCCTGTATTAGTTAGTTGTGTAATAGATGTCTATGTACCAAGGGCGTAAAATGTCATATTTTGGCCGACGAATAAAAGCTCTTTTTGGCCATAGGGCTAAAAAGTGACACTTTAGGCTCTGTTAATCGGGCATAAAATCGTTATTTTACGACCGGTCGTACAAAAAATAGTATTCTGCGATTTAGTTACGCAGTACAGAATATTATAAAAACTTTTTTGTTATGCAGAGTATACAGATATGAAATAAACAAGTAAATTAATAATTTTTACCTTGAATGAGCCCCATTGTTCCTGTACTAATTCAAAAAATGAAACTGCAGATGCAGAATAAATTACTGCGGCAAATATCACTAGGAATTTCATTGTGGAAAAACCTAAAAAAAAGAAACATTGGAAAAAAACAGAAAAATTTAAATACTATTTTTTCAAAAAATAAAATTAACAGTTTTTTATAGTAGACATTTATCTCTTTAAAAATATGACTAAATAAAGTTTTTTTAAATGAAAAATAACTCACCTTATTATACTAGAAACTTAATTAAATAAATTAACAATGTCTTTTCTGTCGGACTAGATTAACAACTAAACTAAAGAATTTAGATTCGGTCTTATAAATTACTAAATAGCTTCTTATCTATATTTTAATGTTCTTTTATTGGTAAACTTGTCTGCCTAGCAAAAATGACCACAAAGGAATAATTTATAATTATGTCCAGTCCAGTTTTGTAAAAGAGTGGGAACGATTAAGCAAATCAAATCCAAATACAGGATGTGCCAAATAAAAAAAATTAAAATTAATAAACTACGCAGAAACAGACCTACTATCGTGAACATGGAATTTAAAACGATTTTTTTATCAGCCACCTTTGATTTTTTGAATTTTACTCTATTGTGAATGGGTAATTTTTATGTCAGTTTTCGAATGTTATTTAGACAACAAATGCGTCAAATGTATTTTATTAAAATAAATTATGTAAAATGTGCTGCCGGCGAGAAAAATAGTAAGAAGATATTTCCTTTTTTAAATAATTTTGCTTTAGGATAACAATAAGGCTCTAATCTTCGTCAAACATCAGAGAAATGTATATCTTGTTAATGTCCACTTCGCATTAAACTTGAGATGTTTAAGCCACTATTTTGACCATATTTACAATGCAAAAATTGATCGTTTTAAATTCCATGTCCACGATAGTATGTAAATTAAGTTAATAAAAAAAAAAACTACGCAATTATTGCACAAAAATAAATAGTTAGTTACATTTTTCTAACTTTAAGACTGGGGACTCAAATTCACAGATTTAAAGATCTGTGCTCCTAGAAGCTCGTATAAGTCATCTCCGTTGAGCTCCCGTCAATTCTACTAAATAGCACATCTACATGAGGGCCCCATCCTATACTAAAACTAAATTTAGTTTTGAAAACTACAAAAATAGGACTACAAATGTATTATGGTTTCATTTAAATCGCATATTTCTTTGTGTCGAAAATTTTGCTTAATAAATCATTAAAATATTTTTGGAGTCAAATTATTGACACAAAGAAATAACCGATTTAAATGAAACCATAATACGTTTGTAGCACTATTTTTCTAGTTTTCAAAACTACATTCAGTTTTAATATAGGATGGGGCCCTCATGTAGATGTGCTATTTAGTATAATTGACGGGAGCTCAACGGAGATGACTTATACGAGCTTCTAGGAGCACAGATCTTCAAATCTGGGAATTTGAGTCTCTACCCTTAAGATATCGTAAAAAAAAATTCAATTTTTACCGCCTTTCACTTGATAACTGGATAAAAACAAAAACACGTTTTTTTTTTTATTTGGGTCCAAGAAATTCGCTATTTTAGGATTGTTGGTCTACTTATAGGACACGCTGTATTTTTCCGAGAATTTAATTTATAAATTTTAAATCATATGACTTTGAATCATCGTCCCCTACTTTTTTCTTTGTTTTGTTTGGTTTGCGTTCTTGGTTTTTTAATTTTTTGTGTTTACTAAAGATTTGAGTTATCAACAATTTTTTAAATACGTTTAACTTTTAACGGTTAGTTATAACAAAAAATGGGAGATTTCTGTTTGTAATGTGAACACACATATTATGAATATTTATAAATAAAATGGGATTACATCATTTTTCTAAATAAGCATGCAAATTAAAATCTAACACAAAGCAAAATGCAACCAAATGAAAAATTGATTTCGTACATCCAAAATTTAATTAAACATTACTTTAATATCACTAAAATGTAGAATAAACCAAAAATTAATTCCTTACCTTTTTTTGTTCAATTCGCTACGAAATTTGCAAAAACACACAAGAATTTGGATAAAAATCAACTAAAAATTTTCTTTGTTGTGTACAACCACTGAAAACAAAGCGACCCACGCGCAGAATCAGCTGATCACCATAGACAAAAAACAGCTGAACTTGACAATACACCAATACTACCAACAAAACCCACCAAAAAATAAAAATCCCCAAAACCGAAAAAATGTCTACTCAGTTCGATATTTCGGAATCTGAACGAAAAATACTGCAAGAAAAGGCCCAAAGGCGAACATTCTTGCGTAATGAGTTCTTAAAAAAGGCTTCTGACCCTTTCCGACATGCTGAAGGGGGCACAGTGGTAAGTTTCATGTCTTAATATCCATTTTTCAGAGGTGTTATGTCACATAACCTAACTTTTTTTTACGCAAATTGAGATAAAAGTTTAATTTTACGCGTTTAAAACGCGGGGCACAGGGGGGTTTTAAGTTTTTAACTTGCTGATGCGTGTTTTGAATACAATTGATGAAAATATTTACGAATTAGGCCAAAAATCATTGTGTTTAAAGCGAATTAAAATTTTTGTTATAAGTGGTATTTGTATTCTAAATTTGGATCCAATTTTGCTATCTGGAGTGCTAAAAAATATAAGTAAGTATAAAAGATGCTTTACTATACCAAGATAATCATAGTTAAGGTTTAATTTTTGCAAAAAAACGTTTCAAAACATGAAAGTTATTTTTTTGGTTTTGGTGTTAATTTTTGGGGCCCAGTGTCTTTCAGTGGAAGATATTAAAGTGCAGTGGCGTGAATTTCAGGTAAAACATACTTTTTCTACATGATTCAATGCTTAAATTGAGTTATTTTAGCAAAAATTCCGTAAAAATTACGAAAATAGTAATGAAAATAAACTTAGATTTGAAATTTTCCAAAAAAACGTTAAAGAAATCGAAACGCACAACAAACTTTACGAAAAGGGGGCTACATCGTTTCTCAAGGGGGTTAATAAGTTTGCTGATTTAACTAAAGACGAGTTTTTGAAATATGTAAATAGGTACAATTTTTCAAAAATTGAGCGCTCGCAAAATTTATTTGTGCCTAATTTTGAAAATGGGGCTCCTGAAACATTTGATTGGCGTAATAATGGGGCTGTTACGGGGGTTAAGGACCAAGGAATGTGTGGTTCATGTTGGTCATTTAGTGCCGTAAGTATTTTTTTTTAAGATAGCATTAAGACGTGCGTTTCAAATTCACAAATCTTCGAATCTGTGCTCCTAGAAGCTCGTATAAGGCATCTCCGTTGAGCTCCCGCAAATTCTACTAAGTAGCACATCTACATAAGGGCCTCATCGTATGTTAAAACTAAGCGTAGTTTTGAAAACTACAAAAATGGGGCTACAAACGTATTATGGTTTCATTTAAATCGGTTATTTCTTTGTACCGAAAATCTGACTTCAAAAATCATTGTACTATTTTTGATTTTTTTTTCGACTACGGATACATTTTTTGGTTTATATGCATTACGTGGTCTATGCCAAACTATAATACGTTTATTTACCATGGTTTTTTTAAGCTTGTAAATGATTAAAATTGCAACTTACGTTTTTCCCTAATATAGATGTGCTCGTTTAAAGATTTAAATGTACAAAGAAAACACCAAAAGTACTATTTTACCATATTTTTATTATTTCTGGCATCAGTACCACTTCTATATATCACAAACATTATCCTACATATTTTTAATCATAGTTATTGATGTATTACTCCGTATTTTTACATATTTTGTTAAAATTTCGAAAATAACTGACATTCAGGAAGATGACTTTTCACGAACTTTTGAGAGCACAGAACACATTTATGAATTTGAAACGCCCCTCTTAATTGGGGTATATATACAGGGTGTCCGCGTATAGTTTGCTTTTTTTAATATGGCAAATGGCTGTGAAAAATGCAAGATATTCGATTAAAACAGTTTTTTGAAAAAGTGCCCTCCTTCGGAAATAATGGCCTTTAAGCAGACTAAAAACACGTAATCGTAAATATTTACCAAATGTTTTGTCCAACCATCCTGAAATTTGTACAATCAATAAAGGTAATAAAAACGGTCATTTGAAATCCATTTTTAAATTTGAGACCTCTTTTAAAATGGGATTAACACTGGTAGTGTTAATAAAAACTGCATGTAAATTCTTTACCTCCAAGAATTTTGTAATGTTGTTTATTTTTTTAAATATCCCAATTTAAGTTAAAACTTTTTTACCACTTTACAGAACTTTCTGAGAAACTGTACCGTTTACGAATAAACTCCCAAAAACACTCTTAATGTACCCCATATTTTTGCATAAGACTACACTTTCTTTTGAAATTTCTATGTCACTAAATTGTAAGTTTTTTGTCAAGATAAATGCAAAATATGAAGTACATTAAGAGAGTTTTTGGAACTTTATTAAAAAACGGCACAGTTCCTTAAAAATTTTAAGTATAAAAAAATGTTTTCACTTAAATTGGATTATTTAAAAAAATAAACAAAATTACAAAATGCTTAAAGGTAAAGAAATTACTTGCAATTTTTATAAACACTACCAGTGTTTAACCCATTTTAAAAGGCCCCAAATTTCAAAATGGGTTTCAAATGACCGTTTTTATTACCTTTATTGATTGTACAAATTTCATGATGGTTGAACAAATCATTTGGTTAATATTTACGAATAAGTAATGAGCTAAAGGCCTAAAGGCCATTATTTCTGAAGGGGGACACTTTTTCAAAAAAATGTTTTTACCGAATGTCTTGGATTTTTTTCAGTTATTTGCCATATGAAAAAAAGGAAACTATACGCGGACACCCTGATGTATATCTAGAGCCCTAGATCTTTTTTTTTTTTAATTTTAACCAAAAAATAAAAACTTGCCACTTTTAAAACACGCCCATGATTATTTTTACAGACAGGGTCATTGGAAGGTCAACTCAAGGTCAAGAAAGGTCAACTAGTCTCTCTCAGTGAACAAGAATTGGTAGATTGTTCTAAACAAAACGCTGGGTGTGAAGGTGGAATTATGGATTTAGCTTTTGACTATATTAAGAAATTTGGAATTGTTTCCGAAGAACAGTATCCTTATAAAGCACAAGATGGTTTTTGTAACATTTTTAAAATTGAAAAAAAAATCACCAAAGTTGATTCTTATACTGATATAGAGTTTGGAGATGAACAAGCCCTTGAAAATGCAGTGGCCACTATTGGACCAGTAAGTAGAGAAAAATACAGGGTGTTTTTTAATGTCGTGAACAAAATTCAGGGGGTTATTCCTGGACCCATTTTAAGAAAAAAATTCATATAAACATGTGTCCAATTTTGACTTTTTTTTAACTTACAGTCCCCCAAGAATCACCACTATAAACACTTTTTCCAAAATTTTACAAATGAAAAAATGTTTCTAGTAGTTAGATGCATCAAAATGACCATTTTTTAAAAAAATATTCGTTTCGGAAATAAAGCGAAAAAAATAAATGGGGTTTTTAAGGAGGCTGTAACTAACTAAGGTGATAAAATCAGACACATGTTTATACAGAACGTTTCCAAAACATGTGCACAAAATGAAATGGGTAGTTCCAAAATCCAAACCTTATTTAAAAAAAAAAGAATATAAAGCTAGGTCCAAAATTGCCTCCTTACAGAAATACATAATACATGGGGTCAAATTTTTATTGTTTTTGTTAAAAAATTACCCTGTATCGTCTATTTTTAAATCACCAAAGCACAAAATATTCTATTCTAAAAATATTTTGTGCTTTGGTGACATTTTTTAACAAAGAAAATTATTTGTTATTATGACACTAATCCAAGACAAATTTGGTAGCCAGAATGGAGAAGTATCTAATTATGTTAAAAAAAGTTGCAAAAAAATTGACCCCCTAAAAAATTGAGACCTAAAAACACCCATGATGTCACTAAAGATAGAGTGCCTTGATGATTTTGACAGTTATTGTCGCCTTATAGAGTGGCGACATGCATCATTCTTTCTCTGTCATACAGATAACGTCATTAATTGTGATTGTAAGTTGTAATTGTTGTCACTTTGGCTATAACGTTGATGGCGTTATCTGCCCAATTAGAGTGCCTCAAAGAATTGACAGTTATTGTCGCCTTATAGAGTGGCGCCATGCATCATTCCTTCTCTGTCATACAGATTCTGTCATCAATTGTGATTGTAAGTTGTAATTGTTGTCACTTTGGTTATAACGTTGATGACGTTATCTGTATGACAGAGAAGGAATGATGCATGTCGCCACTCTATAAGGCGACAATATCTGTCAAAATAATCAAGGCACTCTATCTATGGCATAATTACTATAATTTAACAACTGCCAAGGAAAAATATTCGTTTAATTCAAATATTTTTGCATTCAATATTTTATTAATTAAATCAACTTGAACAAAATAAAAATTTTATATTAAACCCCTACGCTATTGAAAATTTAAATAATAAATAAAAAATCGTACAAAAAATTGTTTGCAAAATTAAAGTCATTTTTTAAGTCTTTTTAAAATTCTCTAATTTTAATTTTTTTTCTTAGATTTCAGTAGCAATAGATGCTTCAAGTCAACTACAACATTATGAAAGTGGTATTTTGGAAGATACCGAATGTTCAGACGACCCAATGTATCTAAATCATGGAGTATTATTAGTGGGGTACACTCCCGAATATTGGTTAGTTAAGAACTCATGGGGGGCTGATTGGGGGGAAGAGGGGTACTTTAGATACCCTAGAAGTGTCAAGAATGTTTGTGGAATAGCTTCGATGGCCAGTTTTCCTATCTTGGCTTAATTAGGAATTTTTTATTTTTAGTAATTTTTATCTTTTAGGGATTAAAATTTTATTATTTTTAGTGATTATGATTTATTTTAATTAGTATTAAGGTTGTTTTTATTTTTAATAAATATATTTTAAAACAAAGCTGTTTTTTACTTACCCACTTTATTTTAGTATTGAAAATTAATTCAATGACAAAAAAAATTTAAATTTTTTTTGGTTGCAATAAATTTAGATAAAAAATACCCATAAAACTTTTTAGATTGTTTTTCACCAACAGCATTGTAATTTATGTTTAAAAATTTATTTTATACGTTATTTTCGTACGCTTAGTGTCAAAGAGTTTGGTCGAAAATTATCTAAAATTGTAATTATATTTATCCCTGAACCCTTTTATAAATTAAACTAGAAATGGGTAGATGTCGAAACGCGTAGATGTTACTCTTCGCAGATAAGTAGCTCGAGTAGAATTCGGAATCGGTAAAACTATAATTTTGTAAATCAAAGCTAAATCTATTTTTTATATAATTGCTACACATTCTATGGTATACTCTTCGCAAGAAAACTATTACAGGATAATTAATAGTCTCTTATAAAAAAAATTATGTAAAAAAAATCTGCGAAGAGTGCAAACTATTAACAATAAACACGAAGAATTTAGTTAACGAAGAGGATAAACGTCAGTTCTGACGTTTAAGATATTTGAGGTTATTTGTTCTGACAGCTGGCTTTGTTTCTTTGTTTGAAATATTTTTGGCATGGCCTTCTTGACCGACGCGGGACGCTATTTGGACTTAGAAGTTTTTTGCTGCTGAAATCATTTAGTTTTTGTTTTTTTAACCTTACTGGCTAACTGTACAAAAAACAAACCAACCTTTTTAATAAAAAATAAATTTTCATTAATTTTGTGAAAAAGATTTTTTTTGTTAATTCAATAATAACGGAGATAGGAGGTTTTTTTCTGGTGGGGGGTAAGGGGGGAGGCTGACAAAAAAACCAACGAATACTTTTTTGTAGAGAATTAAATTTCCTATGTTTTATGTCCAATAATTTTTTTTGTAAATTTAATAATAATCGAGTTACGATTTTTTTTTCACTTGGGGGGCCGAAAAGGGGGCTTTATAGTATTTGGATTCTTGTCAAAAACAATAGGGTTCTTCCTCTCATACGAATCGATTTTTCCTTAAAATTTGAATAGGATTGGAAGTTTGGTTCTTAAGATAGCGTGTTTACAAGAAACGTGACATCCCACAGACCGACCGACCGACCGACCGACGGACGGACAAAAAATGAAAATCTTAAAAATTCATGAAACGCACGAATCTGCAAAAAAATTTGCTCTACGACGAAAATTGACGATTTTAGGATTTTCTGATCGATTGCAATATACTCTTGTGAAGAGTATAATAAAAGAAATATTAAAAAGAAAAGTATTAAAAACTCGTTTCGTAAGGCGTTTGACAGCACTTATCAATTGGAAAATTCGCAGCTTGGCGTTGGCGACTTATTTTCCAAATCTGGACGCGTGGTAAAAAAACTTTTCTTAGGTATAAAACTCTATGTTTTAAAACATACAGATACAGATGCCCAAAAAATGGTGCATAACCGTGATGGTATGCTCTTGGGGAATTTTCAGGGCTCCCTTGAAAATTGTCAAAAAAAATCCATCTGTTATATTTATCAAGAAAAATGCGAACAAAGTTGCATAAGTTCGGCAAGTTTGCAAAATACATCTTAAAAACTCATTTAGATTCTTAAGCATACATTTTGCATTGGATCATATTCACATTGTTGTCAGCTTGATTTTATTAAATTTTGGTGACATTAAATTGATTATAAAAATGTAATTTGACCATTTAAAAGATAAACAAATGGTAAAATAATTTTAGATAGATTGTGCCTTTGTATTAGCCATTTCTTTCGTTAATATGTTCTGTTATCTTCAGATATAAGCTCTTAGAGTTTTACACTTTATTGCCTCATATCTCCGAGGGTATATGAGATTTATGAGACATGCCTCAACAACGTACTCGTAGACATGGAATTTAAAACGATCAATTTTTGCATTGTAAATATGGCTAAAATAGTGGCTTAAACATCTCAAGTTTTATGCAAAGTGGACATTAACAAGATACATTTCTCTGATGTTTTACGAAGATTAGAGCCTTATTGTTATCCTAAAACAAAATTATTTAAAAAAGGAATATCTCCTTACTATTTTTCTCGCCGGCAGCACATTTTACAAAATTTATTTTAATAAAATACATTTGACGCATTTTTTGTTAAAATAACACTCGAAAACTGACATAAAAAAAATACCCATTCACAATAGAATAAAATTGAAAAAATCAAAGGTGGCTGATAAAAAATTGTTTTAAATTCCATGTCCACGATAGTACCATCGCGTTTATCCGCGTTTTTTGGACACTGTGTTACACTTTCTATTAATTTTACATTTTTTGTATTTAGTTTGACCCAGCATTACAAAGATACCAGGCCCTTCAAGTGACAGCTTTTGAAAGATTCAAACCCAATGCAAAAACTGGAAAATATGGTTTATTGTTAGTAGCTCTCCCCATGTTTGGATATGGATATATGCTCCATACAGAGCGGGCTAATCGAGAGGCAAAAATACGCAGTGGGGAAGTAGCTTACAAAGATCGCAGATTTAAATTTATCTAAATATATCGTAAATTTATATATTTTCTTTGTTAATAATTATTGTATTTAGTAAAAATTTTAATCAAGATTCTTCTCAATTTTTAAACCATTCAATTTTCGTACAAATACAAATATAGGGTGTTACTATACATTCACAGTTAAAAAAAAAACAGTCACCTATGAAAACTAGAATCATTTTTTTTAAAAAGTTGAATTTTCCTCAAAGTTGGCATTACATTTCAAATTTACTGTCTTTAAAAATTGAAAAATGCAAAAATAATATGACACTTACATAAAAACAGGCGTAAAAATTGAAAAACGAAACAATTTTTGCTTGAGATGTGAGAATTTATAAAGAAAATTGTAGAAATTTTTATAAAAGTGCTAATTTATCCTATGATACCTAAAAGGACTTCTTAACAGTGAGTACTTACATAAATAATTCCCGTTTTGTGTAAACTTTTAAATGGTTTAATGATTAGTGCATTATAAAGTAATTTAATAAAAAAACTAGAATGGGTAGAAGTCGAAACGCGTAGAAGTTACTCTTCGTAAATGAGTCGCTTGAATAGAATTCGGATTTGGTAAAATTTAAGATTTTTTAAATCAAAACTAAATCAATATTTTTTTATATAAGGGCTACACATTCTATAGAATACTCTTCGCAAGAAAACTATAGGATAATAGTTTTTTTTAGTAAAACATTTTTTTTTATTTATCTGCGAAGAGTGCAAACTATTGACATAAAACACGAAGAATTTCGTTAACGAAGAGGATAAACGTCAGTTCTGACGTTTAACATATTTTAGGTTATTTGTTCTGACAGCTGCTTTTGTTTCTTTGTTTGAAATATTTTTTGGCATGGCCTTCTTGACTGACGCGTGACGCGATTCGGACTTCGAAGTTTTTTGCTACTGAAATAGTTTATTTTTGGTATTTTAACGTTACTGGTTAACTTTATAAAAAATGAAACAACATTTTTAATGGAAAATTAAATTTCCATTAATTTTGTGAAAAATATTTTTTTTGTTAATTGAATAATAACCGAGATAGGAGGTTTTTTTGTGCTGGGGGGTAATTGGGGGATCGGACAAAAAAACTAACGAATACTTTTTGGTAAAGAATTAAATTGTCTATATTCTATGTTGAATAATTTTTTTTGTAAATTCAATAATAGTTGAGCTACGATTTTTTTTTCATTTGGGGGGCTGAAAATGGGGCTTTGTAGTATTCGGATTCTTATCAAAAACAATAGGGAACTTCCTCTTATAGGGATCGATTTTTCCTTAAAATTTGAATTGGATTGGAATTTTGGTTTATAAGATAGCGTGTTTACAAGAAACGTGACATACATACACACCGACCGACCGACCGACCGACCGACGGACGGACAAAAAATGAAAATCTTAAAAAGTCATGAAACGCACGAATCTGCAAGAATTTTTGCTCTACGATGAAAATTGACGATTTTAGGATTTTCGTATCGATTGCAATATACTCTTCGGACCTAGTCTTGCGAAGAGTATAATAAATACTTCTGTATATGTTGAGACCATTGTTTTTGATTCAGATGCCCATGTTTAGGGCAGTTTTTAAATGCATTTTTAATTTGTTTGACTTTTCTTTAATAACCAGCAAACACAAGTGACATTAATGACAATATACAGGGTAAAATCTGTCACCCTATGGCTCGTCTGCTCAGGCTCTGTTTTTTTTAATTATGAATGGATAGTAATTTTCTTACAAATACAGGGTCTTCCCATTTTAGGAAAATAGTTCGTATAAACCGTGTCCGATTTTGCCTAAAAACACCTAAAAAATTATTTTTTTTACTTTATTTCCGAAACGAATAATTTTCTTAAATAATGTTATAGAACCTTTTTGATGCATCTAAATACTAGAAATATTTCCTCATTTGTAAAATTTTTGAAAAAGTTTTTATAGTGATCCTTGGAGGACTGTTAAAAGTTAAAAAAAAGTCAAAATTGGACACAAGTTTATATGAAGTTTGATAATAAAAAAACAATGAAATAAGTGTTTTTAATTATCCCACAGTGAAATTATAAGTTTTAGGAAGAAAGTAAGTATTTTAAATAATTAAAAAGCGTTTATTTGGTAAAATTTACGGAGTTGTATAAAAATTTCTAACAAAGGTATTTTAAAAGCATAATTGAAAAAAATGTCAGAAAATGTTATTAATAATAAGTTTGGCTTTACAAATTTAAATTTTCTTTTTATTTAGATTGTCTTCTTGGATTAAAACCCAATCTAGATTGGTATTCTTCAGGTTTAAGATCGGTAAATTGGTTGACAGCCATCGTGTAAGTGGTTTTACCATCAATAAAATCTTGATTGTGAGCATTTATTTTTTCAACATTCACCCTGTAGATAAATTTTCTTGTACCGTCATCTACATTATTGTAACTTTTGTTAAAGGTTTTCTGCAACAAAAATAAAAAAAGACCTTTAAACTTTATTATATTGTTCGCAGACAAAATTAAAAATTATTATACAGTTGTCCAAAAATTGCGATGGTACGTTGTTTGGGCATGCCTAAGAATTCTTAAAAAATTGTCAAAAAAAATCCATCTGTTATATTCATTGAAAAAATGTATCTAAAAATCAAATTTAAAGTTCTCGATCATATACTTTTGCCTTAGATTTTGTTGACATTGTTTTCAGCTTCATTTTATGAAAATTTTGTAAAATTAAATTGATTATTAAAATGTAATTTAACCACTTAAAAGATAAACATTGGTATTACTTCAAAAAATCATTACAATATTGTTGTTTATTGAAGCGAGATTGTCGATACAAAGAAATATGCGATTTATACAGGGTGTCCAAAAAATAGTGCTTAAACGCAATGGTACGCTCTTGGGGCATTCTCATGGATCTCTAGAAAATTGTTAAAAAAAAACCATGTGTTATATTTAATGAGAAAAATGCGAACAAAGTTGCCTAAGTTCGGCAACACAGTTTGTAAAATACATCTTAAAAGCTCATCTAGATTCTTGAGCATACATTTTTGCAATAGATCATATTGACATTGTTGTCAGCTTCATTTCATAAAATTTTTGTAAAATTAAATGGGTTATAAAAATTTAATTTGACCATTTAAAAGATAAACAAATGGTAAAATAATTTAAGATAGATTGTGCCTTTGTATTTAGCCATTTCATTCGTTAATATGTGCTGTTTTCTTTAAGATGCGTTTAAAGTTTCGCAGTTTGGGGCCTCATATCTCCAAGAGAATATGAGATGGATTGTTCTTAACAATTTTCTGTGGGTCCCTAGACATGCCTCAACAACGTACCATCGCGTTTATGCACCATTTTTCGGACACCCTGTATATAGGGTCTTACTTAATTTAGGGGGTAATTCCTGA
Source organism: Cartodere bifasciata (assembly GCA_963920755.1). Taxonomy (NCBI): domain Eukaryota; kingdom Metazoa; phylum Arthropoda; class Insecta; order Coleoptera; family Latridiidae; genus Cartodere; species Cartodere bifasciata. The sequence goes on along the minus strand of OY987194.1, from coordinate 462,396 downwards.
GCCCATTTTTAAACATGTGTCCAAAAATCCTTCGTTTCTGAGATACAGGGTGTCAAAGTTTCTCAAAAAAAATTTTAATCTTAAGATTACTAAAAAGTTAAATATTTATTTGAAATAATAATAAAAAAAAGAAATTAATTAACCCTTCATTGTTAGTTATGTTTTATTTTCATTAACATAAAAAAGCCAAACTTAAAAAAGAAATTTTGTTGCCTTTGGGCAATAAATTTTTTTCTCGAAAACGGTTAGTTTTATGAAAAAAGAACAAGACATTAATTTTAAAGATCATATTCTAGGGCTTCTAATTATTTTATGAAAATACCAAAAAAATATCACACAAAAAAGTTGGGGGTGAACAACCCCCATGGTACCCCCAAATGTGCCCCTTCCAATTATAATTTTTATTTTTTTTCTACCGGTTCACTTTATGCCTAATGGTAAGAAAATTACCCGTGCTAAGTTTTAAATGAATATCTGGTTTAGTTTCTTGGTAATCTTAAAAAAAATGTTTTTTTTTAGAAACTTTGGCAACCTGTATCTCAGAAAAAAAGGATTTTCGGACACGTGTTTATACGAACTTTTTTACTTAAAATGTGTCCAGGAATAACCCCATGATTTCCTAGTTATTTGGTAACACCCTGTATATTAATTGAAAAATGAATTCTACCTTAAAAGAGCTCCATTGTTCTTCTAGTCCGGGTCCTTTTACAGCGTACATTTCTGGTCTTTTCACAGGTGCCCCATTATTTTCAATAACACAAAGAGCCAAAATAATAAACAAACAAACTTGTAAAACTGACATGTTTTTTGTTTAAAAAGCAAAAACGTCTTGTTGTAGAGAAAAGAAACAAAAAAATGACACCTAAAAATTTGTTGTTGTTAACATTTATATGGTAAAGTGCAAAAGTAAATATTATTCGTCTGAATAAATTTAAAGTTAAATCCAAGGATAAATAATTTATAATTATTGCATATTTATAAAACGTAGCGTTAAAATAAAAATGATTCTACAAACCGATAAAATAAGATGTTTTGTCATCATTTATTTTTAACAACTATTTCAAATAAAAAAAACTCAAATGTTATTGGTAGATACTTGGATTAGAATTTTAAGAAAAAAAATTCATACAAATATGTGTCCAATTTTGCCCCTTAGTTAGTTACAGCCCTCTGAAATTCCCCTGAAAAATTATTTTTTTCGCTGTATTTCCAAAACGAATAATTTTTTTAAAAATGTTATAGGACCTTATTAAGGCATCTAAATACCAGAAATATTTTTTCATTTGTAAAATTTCGAAAAAGTCCTTGGGGGCTGTAAATTAGTTAAAATTGCCCACATGTTTATATGAACTTTTTTTCTTAAAAAGGGTCACTTTGCATACAGAATGAAATACAGACAGAGAAAATATTGAAATATGGAATTTTTTGACTTTCCTTTGTTTATTAATTCTTATTAAATTAATTTTTAATTTACCTACCCAATGAAAACTAAAAAGATTTTAAGTATTTTAATTAACGAGTGAACGAGAACATCATGGTTTTCTCGTGCATTTTGTAAACTTCACTTATAAACTAAAATATTTCTTTATTAACAAAAATGTCTACCTGAGGTTAACTTTCTACTATCAAAACATTGCAATAATTATTACGTTTATATGATATCTACCTACGTCATATTGTTTAAAACTAAAATACAGGGTGTCCAAAAAATGGCGCATAAACGCGATGGTACGTTGTTGGGGCATGTCTAAGGAGCCCCAGAAAATTGTTAAAAAAAATCTATCTCATATACTCTCGGAGATATGTTGCCACAAAGTGCGAAACTTTAAACGCTTATATCTTGAATATAACAGCACATATTAACGAAACAAATGATTTAATACAAAGCTATCTTAAACCGTTCAACCATTTGTTTATTTATTAAATGGTCGAATTACATTTTAATAATCAATTTAATTTTACAAAATTTTCATGAAATGAAGCTGACAACAACGTCAATAAAATCTAGTGCAAAAGTGTATGATGAAGACTCATACATGGGATTTTTAGACTCATAGATGGAATTTTAAGATGTATTTTCCTAGACTGTTTTGCCGAATTTATGCAACTTTGTTCGCATTTTTCTCGATGAATATAACAGATGGATTTTTTTTGACAATTTTCTAGGGATCCCTGAGAATGCCCCAAGAGCGCACCATCGCGTTTATGCGCCATTTTTTGGACACCCTGTATAAAGAGTGGGTTAGATGAGAAGTGGTTTAAAGTTCAATGCTACCTACTCATCCTATTTAAAAAATAGTAGATTTTAGTACTAAGAGTTAAAGTGATGGTTTGTGTGACGAGGCAGAAAGATTGTCTGGTGAGCGAAGCGAGACAGACAATTCTGCCGAGGCACACAAAGCCACTTTAACTCTGTGTATTAAACAATGCTTTTTCTTAAAAGTTCTAAATACTAATAATATATATTTTATATTAAATTTAATTTACCTATTTTGGTTAACTTTTATTTATTTTAAAATAAACGTCATTAATGTGATATTTATTTGACGTTTTAGGAAAAAAAAATTGTAAAAGTTACTTTTACTGTCGCCGGTAGCAAAAATATAAACTCTATGATACAGTTCAGAAAAGTGCTACTTTATGTTCGCCATATACGTCACTAAAGTAATGTTTTTTTGAAGTTTTAAGATAAGAAAATTTATTTTTATTTTTTAATTTTTTGTCTTCGAAAAGGGGCAATTATTATTAACAACCTACAGGGTCATCTAAGACTATAACTTATTCGTAATTTTAATCATATAAGGGCGGTTTTTAAAAACACTAACAATGAAAATGAGAATAAAAAATAGATTAATTACTTCAATTTTTATAGCATAAATACATTCTACAATATTTTTAATAAAATAATTGTTTAACAAAATTATGCATACATAATTACAATACAACAAACATTTCAGTAAGATTTTTTTTATCGTACCTATATGCTAGTAGGTAGGAAAATTTAAATATTGTTAAAGCTTAATGGAAAATATTTTTGTATAAAAATAAAAGAAAAAATATTAATTTTTACCGCTAAGGCTAAAAAAAAAATTTAAAGAGGAATTGATTTTACAAAAATTTCAGAACATATTTCTTTTAAATAACATTTTTTCTAATGTATGTTGCCGAAAAACACAAAAATATTATAGGTAGGTAGTTTAAATTTCAAATACACATTATAATTATTTTTTTAAATCTAAAATTTTTTTTTTAATTATTTTTTTTTTGACATATTTTAATATTTAAATTATTTTAAAAATAAATATTTATTTTCATTGTTGTCGAATTCCATGTCCCATTGGAATTTCCTCAGGGGTCAAATCGGCCATTTTATTTATAGCCATTTTAAAGGAAACTTCTCCTTTTTCAAATTTCTTGTTATGATCATTGATTTTAATGTAATTTTTCTTAAAAATTTCCTTTCTTTTGGTTTCTTCTTCGTCAGAAAGGTATTCCTTCTTGTGATTAGCCTAAAAAGACAAATAGTTATTTATGTTATCAGACAAAACAGTAAAAAAATTGCTAAGACAAGTATCATTTTTTGAAAAAATTACAATTTGTTTAAATTAAATCTGTTTTAAAAAGTTAAAAATAAACAAACCTTAAATGCTGTCCATTCTTTATGAATTTGTTCGTCGTTTAACAATTCTTGGGCTGACATTTTTATATTTTCGAGTTTTCTAAAAAGATTGATATTATTTTAATCAACAGCAAACAGTGTTTAAGTGATACATTTGAATTACTATAGTTATAGTTAAATGCTTTATTTGTTATTTTATCTGTTCTTTTTTTTATAAATAAGTTAATAATGAGTCATTCGGGCAAATTAAATTTGTCATAAAGGAAAGGAATTTTACTGTTTTTGTGCACAGAATATTTATTATGCTTCGAATCTTTCCTATTTTGCGGATTTTTTTATTGAATTAAGATTTAAATTTATTGATTTGAAGATAGGACTACAAACAATTTAAATCAAATATTTCGAAAATCTGACTTCAAAAATCATCATAATATTTTTGCTTTTTGAAGTTAGATTTTCAACACAAAGAAATAACCGATTTAAATGAAACCATAATACGTTAATAGCCCTATTTTTCTAGTTTTCAAAACTACATTTAGTTTGAATATAGGATGGGGCCCTCATGTAGATGTGCTATTTAGTAGAATTGACGGGAGCTCAACGGAGATGACTTATACGAGCTTCTAGGAGCACAGATGAAAAGATTTGTGAACTTGAATCTCCAGCCTTAATTTTATAAATTTGTATTCAAATTTTTTTTCAAAAATATACCGTGCATTGCAAGAAACATACTCTTTTTTAAAAGAATTTATGTTTTGAAATAAAATAAAATTAAAGCATTTTTTTTTAAATTTTGATCTGAATAAAATTAACCTTGTACCTTTTAAATTTACACTAATATAATTTAGCACCTAACTCCAATAATCACGAGCTGCAAAACTATAATTGTTAATTGCAAAACGGTAAATACAAAAAAACTTAAATCACCAAGTAATTTTCTCGTTTTTTCTTTCATTAGGTACTTTAATCGAATACTGTTCACATTAAATTAATTTAGCACTTAAGCTTTACAAATATTAGTGTTTGAAAGGATCTGTTTTAAATTAACAATAAAATTTTATAATTATTACTCTCGTTTTAACTATCATAATAAAGTTTTGTAAACAAATAAAGTTTTATTAAAGAAACGTGTTATAAAACAATTATTTCATAAACTCTGCATTTTTGGGTCCTTAGGTATATTTTTATTAAAAATTATTTAATTTTCTTATAAAAACTGGAAAGTTAAATTTTCGAATTATTGCGAAAAGTGTAAACTAAACATAGCTAACCTATCCAAAAACTATGTAAAAACTAACAATTAAAGAAAAACACTCTTAGTGCAAGCATTTTTTACCAAAAAAAGGATGACTTACCACTTATTCACGTAAATAACAACATTAAAACCAAACAAAGTGGAAAATTACACAAGAAAATGCAACAAAACTGAAAAATAACCTTCAAAATTCGTAAACAACTTTAAAGATGGCAACAGCGCATGTCTAATACAAAGCATAAAGCCCAGTTTATAATTTCCGTAACGTAAGCACTTAATTAAACTCAAAAAAATACCAGCTTAGCAAGTTTTACCAAAATTAGATCACTTTAAATCCTAAAAAAACTGTTTTTTTCATCAAATAATTTAGTTTTTTCATTCGCTATGCTTTTATTCAAATATTTTTGCTCCAATTTAACGCATTAACGACAACACAATTATAAATGCTACTTAAAATTACGCGTCTAATTAAAGAAAACTGTATTTTATAGTCTAAATTCACGTTTTTCTCACGAGATGGCGCTTAAGTCAAAAATAAAAAAAAAAAGGCAAACGGTGCGTGTTTAAGAATATTTATTTAATTATTTACAAAAATAGGTGTTTTTGTTGGTTAACTAGGTGATATCCAGCCCCCAAAACATTTTTCTAGTTCTTCTGCTACTGCCAGGCACAATTTGTCTTGGAATGGTGCTGCTACGACCTGGAAAAATCCAAAAAATGAGGTTATGCAAAATGTAAACAGAAGTTAAAATGTTTAAAAATTTAAATATTGAAGAGGATTTTTGATATTTGAGTTATGGAAATGTTGCATAAACTTGTAAGGTAGGTTGGATACATTTTTTTACAATAGTTAGGCTTTTAAAAACATGTTTTTGGACAAAATTAAGTTGTTTTTAAATTTTAAGGTTATAAAAATAGAAAGAGGTACATTTTTATCCCTAAATAATTCAAAATTTCAAAATAAATGTAACGTCCGGTTATACAGGAAGCACTAATTTTTATGTTTTAAGTCGGATAAAACTCATTTTTATACATCAGGTTTAAATATAACGGTAAATTTTAAGTAATACTTCGCAGATTTTTGTTAAATTTTACCTGTACACCAATGGGAAGGCCTTTCTCATTTTTCCCACATGGTACATGGGTCGATGGTAAACCAAGTGTGTTAATTATACTTAAATAGGATCCAACTCCAATCATTTGTAGCATAATTTCTCGATGTTTACAAGCTGAATTTGCGAAAGTGGGGTAAATAAAAACACCATTCGTTCCTAGTTTTTCCTAAAAAAAAGCATACAAAAATTAAAAAAATAGAAATAAAAACCTGCTGCGTCTATTAAAAACATTTAATTCCTTGTTAAATAGGAAGTTTTTTTTTTACTTTTTAAAATTAAAAAAGATTGTGTTAAAAAAATTTTACTTACAATAAATTCTTGTTTTAAATTTTCATTCATTGTATTATCTTTTTCTCTATAAAAATATCTGTAAATATTTTGAATTAAAGTGGAATAGAGCATATTTATTGATAACTTCGAACTGCCATTTAAAGACCGGCAAATTTCTCCAAGAAGGGTTGCATTTTCCTAAAAAAAAAGGATAAATTTATATTACAGCTTACATAAACAACTATTTAGAAATACAGGGTACTGTCTCTACTTTACTATCCATTCACAGTTAAAAAAAAAACAGAATCACCTATGAAAACTAAAACCTTTTACTTTGAAAAGTAGAATTTTCCACAAAGTTGGCATCACATTTTAAATTTACTGTCATTAAAAATTGAAAAATGCCAAAAAATAATATGACAGTTACATAAAACAGGCGGAAAAATTGAAAAAACGAAACAATTTTTGCTTGAGATGTGAGAATTTATAAAGGAAATTGTTAAAATTTTTGTAAAAGTGCTAATTTATCCTATGATACCTAAAAAGGACTTCTTAACAGTGAGTACTTACATAAATAATTCCTATTTTGTGTAAACTTATAAATGGTTTAATGATTAGTGCATTATAAAGTAATTTAATAAAAAAAAGAAATACTTCTGTATATGTTGAGCCCATTGTTTTTGATTCAGATGCACTGAACATGTTTTTAAATGCATTTTTAAATTATTTTGACTTTTCTTACATAACCAGCAAACACAAGTGACATAATGATAATATACAGGGTAAAATCTGTCACCCTATGGCTCGCCTGCTCTTTTTTTTTTTAATTGTGAATGGATAGTTAACAACTATTTAGAAGTACAGGGTGTTCCTTACAAATTTGTAATTTTATTTATTGTTGTTGGTAGATGGGTTCAATAAGTAACTTTCTTATCACTTGAAACTTTTTGCTTATGTGTACCAATTTGGAACTAGAGCGGGTTAGGTCAGTGGATAGGTTAGATTAGTGAGCCTGTTAGAGTTTTTTTTATAAAATGCCGACATTTAATAGGATACTCCTCGCAGTAGGTAATCAGAGAATAATAAAATTATAAAAAAACAATAATTTTTTAATATTATCAAAAAAACTCTGCGAAGAGGTTAAACTATTAACTCTTCTATAGAAAAAACATTTATTTGCGAAAAGCATAAATAGGTATCAATTCTGACAATGGCGTTTAGGATTTACTTTGGCTTTGGAAGGATGATTTTGTTTCAATTTTTTTTGCAAAGCCACCTTGACCGAACCTAGACTTAAGTGACTTAGAGCTTTTTAATCACCAAAAACCTTTATTTTGACCTTTTTTGTCTTAAAAACTTCAACAACTTCACAAAAAAAAATATTTTTTAATACAAAATTTAATTTCCTTTCATTTTTATGACCTAAGTTTTTTTTGTAAATTGAAAAATAACGAAGATACGGCTTTTTTTTAAATTGGGGGGCTTATGTGGGGCCGGACAAAAAAAACTTAAATATACTTTCAGTAGAGAATTAAGAGGGCTTTAAAGTTACCAGAAAAAAAATTCTGTAATTTTTATGATAACTGAAATATGAATTTTTTCTCACTTGGGGGGTGCCGCAGCCCCCCTTATTATTTTCCGATTTCTTTCAAAAACAATAGGGATCTAGATTTTAATGAGAACGATTTTTCCTGAAAATTTTAACTTGATGAGATCTTTGGTACTCAAGTTAGAGTGTCTACAAAAAACGTGACAGACAGACAGACGGACAGACGGACAGACGGACGGACGGACAGACGGACGGACGGACGGACGGACGGATTTTTTGAAAGTTGTTCAAAATTCGATGAAACGCACGAATCTGCAAGAATTTTTGCTCTACGACGATTTTTGACGATTTTAGAATTTTCAAAACAATCACAATATACTCCTCGTTTTTGACTTTGTCTGCGAGGAGTATAATAATTCAAAAGTATTGAAACAAATTAATTTTTTTTATTTGTAAAAATTGAAATTTTGTTTTCCAAATAAAAATGATAACTTACCCCTTTAAGATAATTAGGAATATCTTTCATTTGGTAAAGAACACTTCCACTAAAAATATGAGCTTGGTCTAAATTTTTAAATTTGTGCTCCATAATTTTACAATTATGATTTTTTTGTAAATAATCAACGCATTTTATCACAGCCTGTTTGATTTCTACTTCTACGTTTGGTAAAAAACATGAATCACCAGCTTCTTCCATAAAAAATATATTTAATTCGTTTACATTCACCTAAAAAAAAAATTAAATTAATGAAAAAATTTAGCTTTTTTTCTAATTCTTCAAGAAAATAAAAAAAACGATTTGTATATTTTTTACACAATAAAAGCAGTTTATAAATGAAGTTTTCTTTTTAATCCAATAATAATATTTTTATATTTGCGTTCTATAATATGCACATTATGAAACCCGAAATTTGGTTTTTTAAAGTTTCTGAATTGCTTCATTATTAAACCCAAAATTTTATTTTATTGGTTGGTTTTCCTGATACAAAAAGATGAATTCTTTTCTTGCAAGGTACTTTTTATTTACAAATTTTACTATTATAATCAATTGGGGGACATAGTTTTTTTGTAGAGGGAATAACTAGAAGAATTGGAGAAACGATATCAATGGTTACATTTTCAAAAAAACGCCGATTCATTCAGTATTAAATGAGTAAAGTTTACAAATGCCATTATTCAATATGTCTAACTTAAATTTAATTTTTACTTCAAAATGTCAATGTTATGCTATAAGGTTGGTCATAAAAACAAAATTTCGTGTTGAGTTTTTAATTCAAATTAAAAATGCTTTTTAATGAATTAAATGAAGCAAATATAAAAAATAGTATAAAAAACTCGTTTTTTATCACTAATCAATTGGAAAACTCGCCGCTGCGCGGCTCTTTTTCCAAACCTGGACGCGTGCTAAAAAACGTTCCTTATAAAACTCGGTTTTAATATACTATTTTTTTGCCAAGCATTTTTTAAAAAATTTTTAAAATTTGATGTGCTTTAGGAAAAAAACCAAAGCACTTGTAAAAAATCTAATTGCAGATTTTTTTTCTACGCATTCTAATTAGCATAAAAACACAGTTTCAAGGAAATCAATTTTTTGAAAATGTCCAAACTTTTTGTGTCTAAATATTTTTGATTTTTTTGTTACCTTATCATAAAGACCAACTTCAAAAGCTCTTTTCCCCGCCATTAAAGTAGTCATTAATTTTAAATCTTTAGCATATCTTGCCATTGGTCCTATCACCAAATATTCAGGACATTTTTCATCATTTGGGAGGGGGTAATGTCCTTTTATGGATATGAGCCCTTAAAAAAAAATTAAAATAAAATAATTAGGTTTCTAGGTATAACATTAATGACTAACCGGCTAATTTCAAGTCAATAAATTTCGAAGCAGTGCAAAATTGCGACGTCGCAAACGACACATTTTAGTCTAAAAATGATAGTTTTCGTAAAAAAAATCTGTTTTGATTAGTCAATTGTATTTATTAACGCGTAAATTACAATTCTATGCCAAAAAACTTTTACTTTTAAACAAAATAGTGCTGCAACCGGGTCGCAACTTTGTACTGCTTCGATATTTTTCTGACTTGAAATTATCCTGTAAGACATTTTATTCAATTTTTTTAATTTAAAAAAGAATATATTTTTTTCAAATATTTTAAACTAATAAATTCAAACTTTTTTTTTCTACAACTTATACTTACTAGGAGTGGGTTTGTGTCCAAAAATTCCACAAAATAATGATGGCAATCGAACCGAACCAGCAATATCAGATCCTATGCCAAGTAAGGATGCTGCTGATCCTATAAGTGCCCCCTTGAAACAAAAAATAAAGTTAATTTTTTTGAAGACTAGTAGGGTTTTAAATTCACAGATTTTCTAATTTGTGCTTCTAGAAGCTCGTATAAGTCATCTTCGTTGAGCTCCCGCCAATTCTACTAAATAGCACATCTACATGAGGACCCCATCCTATATTACAACTAAATGTAGTTTTGAAAACTACAAAAATAGGGCTACAAACGTATTATGGTTTCATTTAAATCGGTTATTTCTTTCTGTCGAAAATCTGACTTCAAAAATCATTACAACATTTTTGTTTTTTTGAAGTCTGATTTTTGACACAAAGAAATAAGTGATTTTTATGAAATCATAATACGTTTGTAGCCCTATTTTTGTAGTTTTCAAAACTAAATTTAGTTTTAATAAACGATGGGGCCCTCATGTAGATGTGCTATTTAGTAGAATTGACGGGAGCTCAACGGAGATGACTTATACGAGCTTCTAGGAGTACAGATCTTCCAATCTGTAAATTTGAAACTCCAGTCTTAAATCAAAAATAATTAAAAAATGGTTCGTCGAACCAAAATGAAAATTGCACAAAAATTATCTCAGAAAAAGGCGGAGAAAAAACCACTTTGCATTTTTAAATTTTAAATAATGTAAAATGTTTAAATATCTTCCTTAAACTGTCTCTTCTAAAAACGTACCTCACCACCTGATGATGCCCCAGGTGTCCTTGAAAAATCATAAGGATTATTAGTAAATCCTGTCAAAAGATTAAATGTCTCCCAACTTAAGCACAGTTCTGGAGTATTTGAGACTAAAAGTGGAATAACACCATATTGTTTTAAACGGGAGACTACTTCTCCATCTGTACTAGCTTTTACCCCTTGTCTCATAAGAGACCCCACTGCAAAACTCATACCTAAAAAAAAATTCGGGTTAAAAAATATCTAAAGAAAAAAATACCTAAAATTTTGGGCCAAATTAGGCCAAAATAGATTGATTTTTACCTTGAAAAAAATACACAACAGCCATATTTTTTATGTGTTAGAATAGAACATCTATTCAAAAAGCTAAATCCACAAATAAGAGTTTAGGGTTGGCGTGGTAGCCCCCCAAAAAGCCCCCTTTAATTTGCAACATTAGATCACGATGGATCTACACCAAATTTTACAAATAGGTGGTAAATAAGATTGTAAAAAGATTTTTGGAAAAATTATTCCTTTAAAAAATATCCTTCTTGCCCTCCTAAATGGCCCCCAAAGAATAATATTCAATGATTTTGTATTTACACCAAGCTTTTTAATCTGATGCAAAATAAGTTTCTAAACAACTTGTATTTTTTTTTTTTAAAAAATCCTTCTTCCAAATTGGAAAAATATAGATATTTTTTCAGAATTTTTCTTTAATTTAAGTTTTTTAAAGCCTTGCATGTATTTACAAAGTTTGGGGTAAATCCACCATGATTGAATATTACTCTTCAGGGGTCATTTAGGACAAGAAGGATTTTTTTTAAAGGAATAATTTTTTCAAAAATCATTTTAAAATCTTATTTACCACCTATTTGTAAAATTTGATGCAGATCCATCATGATCTAATGTTGCAAATTAAAGGGTGCTTTTTGGCGGGCCAACCCTAAACTCTTATTATTGTGCATTTTGTGAATTTAGCTTCCTGAATATATGTTCTAACACATAAAAAATCTGGCTGTTATATATTTTTTTTTGTAAGAAGTGCTATATAATAACTTTCTTGGCCTAACAGAGTTTTTTAAAAAATGGTCATTTTAGAAAGGAAAAATAATTTACCTTTTTACTTTGATTTCTATGTTTTATTAATTAATTAATTACGTAAAATCTAAGAGAAAATGCATCTGTTAGAGACAAATAGGTATTATCTAATTTTGCAAAAAAAATGTTACGTCACTTTCTCTAAAAATAGTCATCAATACATACATGGTAGTTTTTTAGATGCATTTAAAACAAGTTTTACCTCTTTAATGTATAAGTAATGGGTAAAAGTGCATTTACGTAAAATAATGATAGGTACTGATAATTTAGAAAATCTATTTAGGTATGTCTGATGCTAAGTATATGGGTCCAGCTAACATTATCAAAGTCCAAAGCAAAGGGTAAACCGTTGGTCAAAATCTGTTTACCAATTTTCCCAAAATTAAATACATTCCCTTAATATCTATTTATAAAACAAGTAAGGAAACGATGGTCATTATTTCACGAATGCGAAGTTTGCAAAACGAGGCTTTAGCCGAGTTTTGTAAGAGCATAAGTGAAATAATGACCATCGTTTCCTAACGTGTTGCATACAATATTTTATCTACGACCACTTAATAACTTAAAAAAATTAAAAAAAATAATAAAAATTTTAAAAAAATTCTTGTGGTACATCCTGTAGACCTAATTGTCATCATGACAACATGTCAAATTTGAGTGAAAAAATGATCTCATTTCCTAACTTATTTAATTTCCGTTAGGTTATGATTTCATTACCTAACTCATTTTATTTCCGTGAAATAAAGTATGTCATTAGGTAACTTAAATGAGTAAGATAAAGTAGCTGTTACCTAACGAGAGTAGATAAAATTCCTTAAATTCTTTTAAATTTCTCAAAATGCCGCTTTTGTTTTTCAGACGTAAACAATGGTTTAAAAAGGTGTTTTATGGCAAAATATTAATTTAAACTTTTGAATGAACTATTTAGAGACAAAGTTCAAAATTTAGTCATTATTTGCGCGAAATTTAAAATCGAGGGGCAATTCAATGAAAGAATTATTGTACATTTTTTTAAGAATTTGTTGAGAATTTGTTTATAATTTGTTGAGAATTTGTGAAGAATTTGCAGAATTCGTTAAGAATTTGTAGAATTTATTAAAAATTTGTAGAATTTGTTGAGAATTCGTAAATTTGTTGAGAATTTTTTAGGAATTAGTGTACACAATTTGCTCATCTGATTTGCCCCTCGTTTAAAATTTCTTACATTGACAAAAAATTACTTTATTTATCGCAACACATTTTGTCAATTCTTTAAATAAATTACTCCGAATTTTAAATATCCTAAAATTCCTTCAAATGTCCTGATTTTGTACACCATATTCTCCACAGGATTACCCCTTGCATATGAGTGATTTAATCCTAATAAAAATTAAGGCTAGAGATTCAAATTCACAGATTCGAGGATCTGTGCTCCTAGAAGCTCGTATAAGTCACATCTGTTGAGCTCCCGTCAATTCTACTAAATAGCACATCTACATGAGGGCCCCATCCTATATTCAAACTAAATGTAGTTTTGAAAACTACAAAAATAGGGCTACATACGTATTATGGTTTCATTTAAATCGGTTATTTCTTTGTGTCGAAAATGTGACTTCAAAAAAAAAATATTATAAGTCCGATTTTCGACACAAAGAAATAACCAATTTAAATGAAACCATAATACTTTTGTAGCCCTATTTTTGTAGTTTTCAAAACCACATTTAGTTTGAATATACGATAGTGCCCTCATGTAGATGTGCTATTTAGTAGAATTGACGGGAGCTCAACGGAGATGACTTATACGAGCTTCCAGGAGCACAGATCTTCGAAACTGTGAATTAAAATCTCTAGTCTTATAAGGTACAATACCTGAGAGTTGGCAACTTTCTTTTACAGTAAGTGGTACTCCTAATAATGGTTTAATTTTCTTAAGTTCATCTTCGGTCAGAGAAGTAGTATTTAGATAATTATCTATGGCCTTTGCTTCTTTTAAAGCATTGTTAAATCTTTCTTCTACCACTGCATTCAGAAAAACGTTCACTTCCTTTATTCTTGTTATGTATGCCTGGGTTACTTCTACGCAGGACACCTGAAAAAAGAACCTTTTTATATTTGCGTTCTATAATATGCACATTATGAAACCCGAAATTTGGTTTTTTAAAGTTTCTGAATTGCTTCAAATTAAACCCAAAATTTTATTTTATTAGGTTGGTTTTCCAGATGCAAAAAGATGAATTCTTCCCTTGCAAGATACTTTTTATTTACAAATTTTACTGTCATAAACTATCAGGGGACGTAGTTTTTTTGTAGAGGGAATAACTAGAAGAATTGGAGAAACGATATCAACGGTTACATTTTCTTAAAAACGCCTTTTCATTCAGTATTAGGTAAGTAAAGTTTACAAATGGCATTATTCAATATGTCTGACCTAAATTGACTTTTTACTTCAAAATGTCAATGTTGTCAATCCAATAAAAATAAAATTTTGAGTTATGTTTTTAATTTAAAATGATTTTTAATAAATAAAATGAAGCAAATATAAAAAATGGTATAAAAAACTCGATTTATAAGACGTTTTTTAGTACTTGTTTAAACCTGGACGCGTGCTAAAATTGTACATTAAAACATAGAGTTTTTTAAGGAACGTTTTTTAGCACGCGTCCAGGTTTGCAAAAAGAGCCGCGCAGCGGCGAGTTATTCAATGGACAAGTGATAAAAAACGCCTTATAAAACGAGTTTTTTATACTATTTTTTATATTTGCTTCATTTAATTCATTAAAAAGCATTTTTAATTTGAATAAAAAACTTAAGATGAAATTTTTTATTTATGACCAACCTTATAGCATAACATTGACATTTTGACGTAAAAAGTAAATTTAAGTAAGACATATTGAATAATGGCATTTGTAATCTTTACACATTTAATACCGAATGAATAGGCGTTTTTGAGAAAATGTATCCATTGATATCGTTTCTCCAATTCTTCTTGTTATTCCTCTTACAAAAAAACTATGTCCCCCGATAGATTATAATAGTAAAATTTGTAAATAAAAAGTACCTTGCAAGAAAAGAATTAATCTTTTTGGATCAGGAACACCAACCAATGAAACCAATAAAATAAAATCTTGGATTTAATAATGAAGCAAATCAGCAACCTTAAAAAATCAAATTTCGGGTTTCATAATGTGCATATTATAGAACGCAAATGTAAAAACGTTATTTATAAAACTTCATGTTTTAATATACTATTTTTGCCAGAAATTAAATTTTGGTTAAAAAAAAAAAATTCTACTACGTTTCGTTACCTTAAAATTATCATTTTGCTCTTTTTTCGTATGAAAGATTATTGCAAAATTTTTATTTAAACCAAAACCAAACATCATAAAAAAACATTTTCAGTTAAATTCTGGTTTAATTGTTTTTATTATAAACCTAAAAAAACTGTTTTTGACGTGTCGTTTGTAATAAAGCGTTTACATAGAAATCTAATTGATCTCCCATAAGAAAAAAAGAGCATGATGATAATTTTTATGGGAACGAAACGTTGTAGGATTTTTTTTAACCAGAATTTGTATGACAAAAAAGTATCTGAATAATGTCAAAGTTTTAAAAACATCCTCTAAAAAACAAAAACGTTACAACCAAATAACCAAAATGCACTTTTTTAGTTTTTTAAAGGTATGCGAAAAACGGTTAGAGATAATCAAGTTCTGTTTGCGGAAGGTTAATTGGCATTAAAATAGAGCCTTATTTAACCGATTTTGTATTTCTTAAAATAAGCAAGATCCCAATGGTGGCCCATTGAATTCGCGACACCCAGTATACTCTTTGACTAACAAAACTAAAGAAATGTTTATAATACAGTCAATCTGTCCTAAAAAAGGGGGGTACATCGACAAAATTTCTGGTAGGGCCGCCTTTTTTATATGATGTAACTGGATTTCCAAAGAGTAAAACCCCAAATTGGCGTATATCTACCTATTGCAGAAACGGAGTTATGGCCCCCCAAAGGGCCCCCCCTTTCATTCATCACGGTGGAACTGCACCAAATTTTGCAAATAGATGTCAAATAAGGTTTTAAAAAGATTTTTATAAAATAAAAATCTCTAAAAAAATTACTTCACCCCCTTAATAGCCCCCAAAGGGTAATAACCAATTATGTTGGATTTACATCAAATTTTGCAGATAGATGTAAAATGAGATGCTAAAAAATATTTGTTAATAACTTTTTTTGAAAAAAAAATTAAATGCCCCCCTTAAAAGCCCCCTTCGTTTATGGGGCAAAGGAATTATTTTTTGAAAAAAAGTTATAAGGAAATATTTTTTAGCATCTCATTTTACATCTATCTGCAAAATTTGGTGTAAATCCAACGTGATTGGTTATTACTCTTGGGGGGCTATTTAGGGGGTGAAGAAATTTTATTAGCGATTTTTATTTTATAAAAATCTCTTTAAAACCTTATTTGGCACCTATTTGCAAAATTTGGTGCAGTTCCACCGTGATGAATTAAAGGGGGCCCTTTGGGGGGGCATAACTCCGTTTCTGCAATAGGTAGATATACGCCAATTTGGGGTTTTACTCTTAGGACATCCAGTTACATCATATAAAAAAGGCGGCCCTACCAGGAATTTTGTCGATGTCCACATACGTATTGACTGTACTATTACTTTACTAAAACTTTTTTAAAAGTACAATTTTTTTTTAAATGTTTTTTTTATTAACTTTGAAACTTTAAAACTTACCTCTTTTTTGCGAATTTTTTCCGCTAGATCAGTCGCACTTATTTTTAAAAGTTCGTTTTTGATTGGCGGCACACAATTATTTTTCTGGTCCTCAATTTTTTCACTCCAAACAGTCAGATGTAAAATCCATGACACGAATTTAAGAAATAAGTTTGAAACTCCTATTATGTAATACAACATTTTTACAAATTTATTTATGATATATTCAGATTCACTACCGGTCTAACTAAATTTTAAATTACAGATTTCTCTCTTCGAATGTTTTAATTAATTTCCCTTTTTAATTTAATACATTCCACTGTTGTTGTGTACATACATGTTGACTTGTTGAGATGCGATGGTAAACTACTAGTTTGTTTATTGCACCGCTCTTTTGTGTTTTATTATTCCTGTAACAAAATTATTCAGTTAGGATAGGTCTGCAGACAAAAAATCTTGTTTGCCACTTTAATTAATAATGTGTTTATTACCTGTTGCACGGGTATAGTGCGTCATTATTAAATTAAGTGACGCCTCCCAAATTTTTATTAACGAGGATTAACAAATTTATTGTTTAAGAAAAAATAAAAAAAAAGTTTTTATAATGCCATTATGCATTTTATTGAAAAGTTTGGTGCAAATCTTACGTGATTAAATTATACCATTAAAAGAGGCATATTGAGAATTAAATTTTCCATTTAAAAAAAAAACTGGAATTATCTGGCATTTAAAGAATAATTTGAAACCAACATCTCCATAATTATTTTTTGGAAAATTTATTATTTTTTAAGTTTGGTGCGAATCCATTGTTATTGAATGTCACCATCGAAAAAAGACACTTTGGGAGGATTTTTTTTAGAAAAAAACAAAGTATCACAATAAATTTACAAAAAAAATTATTATGGATTTTTGCAGGATGTCCCAATTTGGCGCACCACCTGTATGGTGTCCAAAAAAGGCGCATAAACGCGATGGTACGCTCTTGGGGCATTCTTAGGGATCTCTAGAAAATTGTCAAAAAAATCCATCTGTTATATTCATCGAGAAAAATGCGAACAAAGTTGCATAAGTTCGGCAACACAATTTGTAAAATACATCTTAAAAACTCATTTAGACTCTTGAGCAAACCTTTTTTGCATTAGCTCATATTCTCATAGTTTACAGCTTTATTTGCTTTTTATTTGTGAAATTAAATTGAATAAAAAAATGTAATTTGACAATTTAAAAGATAAACAAATGGTAAAATAATTTTAGATAAATTGTGCCTTTGTATTTAGCAGTTTCTTTCGTTAATATGTGCTGTTATCTTCAAGATATAAGCGTTTAAAGTTTCGCACTTTGGGGCCTCATATCTCCGAGACCGAGGGTATATGAGATGATTTTTTAACAATTTTCTGGGGCTCCCTAGACGTACCCCAAAAACGAACCATCGCGTTTATGCGCCATTTTTTGAACATGTATAAGACAAAAAATACTAAAATTCAAAATTGTGTTTTCAGGGTGGCCACTTTACCTGGAAAACCTGGAAAGACAGGTAATCGTAAAAGTGCTTAAAAAAGTCAGGGAAGTAATCAAACTTGAAGAAAATGTCAGGAAAAACATTAGTTTAATTTTCAACTAATTTGTTAGTTTGTAAATCTTAAGAAAAAGTCTGGGAAAGTCTAGGAATACAATAACGAGTGGCCACGCTAGTTTTTAGGGTAAATTTTTGAATTTATTCTACAGGATGTCCAAAAAATGGCGCATAAACGCGATGGTACGTTGTTGGGGCATGTCTAGGGAGCCCCAGAAAATTGTTAAAAAAAATCTATTTTATATACCCTCGGAGATATGTTGCCCCAAAGTGCGAAACTTTAATACCTATAACTTGAATATAATAGCAGATATTAACTTAACAAATGGTTTAATACAAAGCTACAGTATACTATCGTGGACATGGAATTTAAAACGATTTTTTATCAGCCACCTTTGATATTTGGAATTTTACTCTATTGTGAATGAGTTTATTTTATGTCAATTTTCGAATGTTATTTTGACAACAAATGCGTCAAATGTATTTTATTAAAATAAATTAGGTAAAATGTGCTGCCGGCGAGAAAAATAGTAAGCAAATATTTCCTTTTTTAAATAATCTTGTTTCAGGATAACAATAAGGCTCTAATCTTCGTAAAACATCAGAGAAATGTTCCTTGTTAATGTCCTCTTCGCATAAAACTTGACATTTAAGCCACTATTTTGACCAAATTTACAATGCAAAAATTGATCGTTTTAAATTCTATGTCCACGATAGTATTTTAAACTATTCAACCATTTGTTTATTTATTTAATGGTCAAATTACATTTTTATAATAAATTTAATTTTACAAAATTTTCATGAAACGTTAATAAAATCTAATGCAAATGTGTATGATCAAGACTTATAAATGGGATTTTTAGACTTATAGATGGGATTTTTAGATGTATTTTTCTAGATTGTGTTGCCGAATTTATGCAACTTTGTTCGCATTTTTTTCTCGATGAATATAACAGATGGATTTATTTTGACAATTTTCTGGGTCTACCTAGACATGCCCCAATAACGTACCATCGCGTTTATGCGCCATTTTTTGGACACCCTGAATAAAAGATGTATTATATCTGAAAAACATTCAAACATATTTGAATACGGAAGAAGTATAAAAGTTCCTATCAAAGTTTTTGCATCCTAACTAAATAGAAGGTCATGCCTTGTGGACATTAATTAATTTTCCTTTTAATTTTTTTGCTCTCTTATACTTAATGATACAATCAATGCTCATATTAGTATGTTTCCATTCCATTACAAATACAGGGTGTCCCAGAATTGGCGCACCACCTGTATGGTACGTTGTTGGGGCATGCCCAGGGATCCCCAGAAAATTGTCAAAAAAAATCCATCTCATCCACCCTCGAAGATATGAGGCCCCAAAGTGCAAAACTTTAAACGCATATACCTTAAAAACAACTACTCGTATTAACGAAAAATATGGTTTAATACAAGGCTGCAGTCTATCTTAAACCATTTCACCAATTTATCTTCTTTTAAATGGTTAAATAACATTTTTATAATCAATTTAATTTTACAAAATTTTTTTGAAATAAGCTGACAACAATGTCAATAAAATTTTAGGCAAAAGTGTATAATTAAGACTCATAGATGGAATTTTTGGATTTATTTACCTAGACTGTGTAGTATTTTCCTAGACTGTGTTGCCAAATTTATGCAACTTTGTTCGCATTTTCCTCAATGAATATAACAGATGGATTTTTTTTAACAATTTTCCTGGAATCCCCAGGTATGCCCTAACAGCGTACCATACAGGTGGTGCGCCAATTCTGGGACACCCTGTATTTTTAAATGAGTGTTTTTTTCCATGTACGCTTTTAAAATAAACTAGTTTTTAAAGATCTTGTTTCATCGAATTTCAAGCCAGTTTTGAAGATTATGTTTGTTTTTAAAATGTAGACAATGACAATCAAAACTAATAAATGTTTACCACAATATTAAGTTAAAAAAAAGTGTGACATAGACCTTGAAAAAAAATTATGAATAATTATTAAAAAAAAAATACGAGCACATAGCAATTAATTTAATTAAAGGACTCTTTTTAATAACTAGGAACTTTTATTCCCTTCAACTTTTCTTATAAAATTTAGTGACAACCATAATAAATTGTACATAATGAAAGCAATTTAAGTTTTTTCTTTAAATGGTGCATAGAATACGTTTTTAGAAAATAAAAGATAGAAAAAATCATAGCAATTCTGACAAAAAATACAGCCAGATTTTGTATATGCATTAGAACATCTAACGGGAAGCTAAATCCATAAAATGCACACCAATAAGAGTTTAGGATTGGCGTGGTAGCCCCCCAAAAAGCCCCCTTTAATTTGCAACATTAGATCACGATGGATCTGCACCAAATTTTACAAATACAGCATGTCCAAAAAAGGTGCGCATAAACGCTATGCTATGCTTTTGGGGCATTCTCAAAAATCCCTAGAAAATTGTCACAAAAATCCATCTGTTATATTCATGGAGAAAAATGCAAACAAAGTTGCATAAATTCGGCAACACAGTTTGTAAAATACATCTTAAAAACTCATTTAGATTCTTGAGCATACATTTTTCCATTAGATCATATTGACATTGTTGTCAGCTTTATTTCATAAAATTTTGGTAAAATAAAATTGATTATAAAAATTTAATTTTACCATTTAAAAGATAAACAAATGGTAAAATAATTTTATATAGATTGTGCTTTTGTATTTAGCCGTTTATTTTGTTAATATGTGCTGTTATATTCAAGATATAAGAGTTTAAAGTTTTGCACTTTGGTGCCTCATATCTCCAAGGGTATATGAGATTTTTTTTAACAATTTTCTGGCGTTCCCTAGACATGCTCCAACAACGTAACATCGCGTTTATGCGCCATTTTTTGGACACCGTGTAGATGCTAAATAAGATTTAAAAAAGATTTTTAGAAACATAATTTTTTTAAAAAAATTTCCTTATCCCCCACAAATAGTAATATTCAATCATGTTGGATTTACACCAAACTTTGCAAATAGATGCAAAATCGGAATTTGGTTATTAATGAAGAATATTATTTGCAAAAGTACTTTTAGATTAAAAAAATGAAAGGTAATTTTAAAACATTGATTTTCGTCCAATGTATGTTTAATTTAATTTATTAAAGTTTTAAAAAAAAGGATTTTTTGAAATTAAAAAAATATCCTTTGTTATCACCAAAAAAAAAAAAATTAAAAAGTTTGGGTATTATTTAAAAATCCTTGATCTTATTTCCGCATGTTAGGTCAGGTTCAACGCATTCTTAATTCATTTAAATAATAAATAAATTATAAGCGCATTATTTATAAAATTAAAAATTTATCATTCATAATTTTACGTCGGTTCACTTATTTTTGAATACTAAATGTCAAAAAGTACAAATTTTATGGTTCCGCTAAAAAAAAACATGGTGTTATTTCTGGTTTTTAATTAAATTCCATATTCAGATTACTTCCTTATCGGATTTTTAATAAAATTAAATATTTTACATAAATGGTTTTTTTTTAAATACATTTTTTTAAAATGGGCTATTCTTTTTTTTTGCAATTTTGATAGATGATAAAAAACTGGAATTATTACTAAAAAGTGATTATTTAAAAAAGGAATTTTTTTGGACCTTTTTCTGGTTTAGTTTGTTAAAAAAACAACAAATTTTTAGACATACCTGATGTAAAAAACTTAATTTTTATATAACTTTTTTCTTAACTTTTTGTTACACTCGATTTAAAGTACATTTTATAATTGTTGTTTATTGATAAGAAAATTTAAAATTGTCCTTTTAAGAGCATATACCAGTTTACAAACTGATAATTAATATCTACTATTTAAACATTTTTAATATGAAAATAGACTACACAGTATACAGAGTGTTCCATCTAAATAATAAAGTACACACACAGGGTGTCCAAAAACTGACTGTTGCTTTGTAATTAACCATTTTTGAATCGTTAAAGGGGTCGCGAAGCATAGAAATTGTGTTTATGTAATTTTGGTTGCCTAAAATCAACAAAAAACACCACTTTCTGGTCATTGCTCAGTGGGTTTATATAAGTTAATTTTAATTAAAAATTGTGCTTGCCAGCAACATAAATAAACAAATCACAAGTTGACATATTCTAAAGGTCCATTAATAAGCGTTTTAATACAGAATTTTGGCAATTTAGAAGCACTATTTTTTGCATTTTAAATTGACAAAATGGGCGTTTAAAATATCTTAACTTGTGTTTTGTTTATTTATCTTTCTGAATTTATGGACATACTGTATAATCTCTATCCATTGTTTCCCACAAATAAATGATATATTTTATGAAAATCTGATCCTTTAAGCAACAATTAGATTTACCAAAATATGTCAAATTTGAAACTAAAAATTATTTCTTGTGTCCTAAATATTGGACAGTACCCCAAAGGTTTATGTCAACATTTAATAAAAAAGCCTAAAAAATCCTTTTCCAAGATTTTAGTTTTGTAAAAACTTTTGTTTCATTGGGGGGCTATTTTTTATGGAGTGTGAAAAAAAAACGTTTAGTATTTTTTTTCTTTTTAAATGTCCTTCAGAACATTAATATGAATCTATTTACAAAATTTGGTTAAAATCCAACGTGATGAATATTACTCATTTTGGGGCCATTTAGGGGGTGAAGAGATTTTTTAGGAGAAAACTTTTTAGAACCTTGTTCTAGATCCATCATGATCTAGTATTACTAATCAAAGGGGACTCTTTGGGGGGCCCTAGCAGAAAATGCTAATATGCGCATGAGTGCGCCCATGCTAATTATGTTTCTAGATATCAAATACTACATTTTCCCACAAAAGTTAAGCTGCCCGGAAAATTAAAAAAAAACAAGAATTTTTTGTGAGATTTTATCGGACTGCAAAACAAAAATTGGGTGTTCTACCTTAACAATTTTATGACATATTTTAATTAAAAGATTAAAACGAATAACTGAATTCAATTTTTAATTTAAGTGGGATGATTTTTTTTTCCATAAAAATAATTTCATTTAATTATTTATTTCTTTTTATTGCAAATAGTAAGAATAAAAAAAATATCACAATAAGTCTGACTAAAATTCAGTTCAAGGTGTTTATTGTTAAAGTTTACAATATGTTTAATATCAGGGTAAGATTTTAAAATGCCTATTTTTTTAGGTTTTATTAAAATTTGTTTGTGGTAAGATTTTTGAAAAATTTGATTTTTTTGTCCAAATATTTTCAGTTTTTCTAATTAGCATGACCCCAAACATGTTTTTATAAAACGAACTTATAAATCTAAATTTGACACTTCTACAGCGTGTTTAGTTCTAAGGCTAGGGATTCAAATTCACAAATTCGAAGATCTGTGCTCCTAGAAGCTCGTATAAGTCATCTCCGTTGAGCTCCCGTCAATTTTACTAAATAGCACATCTACATGAGGGCCCCATCCTATATTAAAACTAAATGTAGTTTTGAAAACTAGAAAAATGGTTTCATTTAAATCGGTTATTTCGTTGTGTTAAAAATCTGACTTAAAAAAATCATTATACTAATTTTGTTTTTTTTTTTTCGACTATGGATACATTTTTTGGTTTATATACATTATGTGGATTATGCCACACCATAATACGTTAATTTATCATGGTTTTTTTAAGCTTGTAATGATTATAATTGCAACTTACGTTTTTACCTATATAGATGTGCTTGTTTAAAGATTTCAATGTAGAAAGAAAAACACGAAAAGTACAATTTTACCATATTTATACTCCTCGCAGACAAAGTCGAAAACGAGGAGTATATTGTGATTGTTTTGAAAATTCTAAAATCGTCAAAAATCGTCGTAGAGCAATAATTCTTGCAGATTCGTGCGTTTCATCGAATTTTGAACAACTTTCAAAAAATCCGTCTGTCCGTCTGTCCGTCTGTACTCTGTCACGTTTTTTGTAAACACGATAACTTAAGAACGAAGATCCTAATCATGTTCAAATTTTCAGAAAAAATCGTTCCGATTAAAATCTTGGTTGGGATTGTTTTTGAGAAAAATCGGATAATAACCAAGGGGGCTCCGGAGCCCCCCAACCGGAAAAAAATTCATATTTCAGTTATTATAAAATTAACAGATTTTTTTATTTTAATAATATTAAAGCCCTTCCAATTCCTTACAAAAAGTGTATTTAAGTTTTTTTTTGTCCGACCCCACATAAGCCCCCCAATTAAAAAAAAGCCGTATCTTCGTTATTTTTTAATTTACAAAAAAAATGTAAGTCTTATAAATGAAAGGAAATTAAATTCTGTATTAAAAAGTATTTTTAGTTTTTTTTTATAAAGTTTTTAAAACAAAAATAGCCAAAAGAAAGGTTTTTAGTGATGAAAAAGTTCTAAGTCACGTAAGTTTAGACTCGGTCAAGGTGGCTTTGCAAAAAAAAAATAAAAAACAAAAGCATCTTTCTCAAGCCAAATTAAATCCTAAACGTCAGTGTCAGAATCGATACCTATTTATGCTTTTCGCTAATAATTTTTTTTATAGAACAGAAGAGTTAATAGTTTTACCTATTCGCAGATTCTTTTTGACATTTAAAAAAAAAATACTGTTTATTTTTTTAATTTTTTTATTTTCTGACTACTGCGAGGAGTATCCTATTAAATGTCGGCATTTTATAAAAAAAAAACTCTTACATGCTCACTGATCTAATCTATCCACTGACCTAACCCGCTCTAGTTTTATTATATCTTGCACTCAGTACCACTTCTATGTATCACAAACATTATCCTAAATATTTTTAATCATAGTTATTGATGTATTACTTCTTGCATATTTTGTTGAAATTTCAAAAATAACTAACATTTAGGATGATGACTTTTACGAACTTTTGAGTGCACAGAACATCCCATTTATGAGTAGAAACCCTAGTCTTAAACGTTTATGTTTTAGGTATTTTTGTTGGTAGTGGTTTTGTTTGCAATTTTTAAAAATGTGCCCGGACAAAGCAAAGGAATCATGGAGTATTTGGAAGAATATAAATCGTCCTATGGAAATAAAGCTATATTCCTTAAACGTTACCTTGTTAAAAAGTTCAGGCAAATAATGATAGAAAAAAATCAATGGATGGGCCTCTTTGACATAGGTACGAGAGTTGTCTTATATATTTTCCATAAAGATAAATTAATGTAAAAAAATTTTAAGAAAAAGCTTTTATTTAAATGCCCTAAAAAGAAAAAAATAATTTTTTTCAATTAAATTAAACCCATTAATTTGTCACAATATACACTTTTTATGATATAAAAGCTTGTCGCGAGATTCTGCATTTATGTAGATTTATTTTGTAAAATACATACATTTTTTTCTTTTTTCAGAACCACTTAAATTAAAAATTGGTAAATGGTATAAATATTGTATTCTTTTTATTAATTGCAATAGTAAATTTAGCGACAAGCTTTTATATCATAAAAAGTGTATATTGTGACAAATTAATGGGTTTAATTTAATTGAAAAAATTTATTTTTTTCTTTTTAGGGCATTTAAATAAAAGCTTTTTCTTAAAATCATTTTACATTAATTTATTTTACATTTTTTAGTTTTTACTGTAGATGGTTTTTAATCATTTCATTTAGTATGTCATTGCTATAACCTTTTATTTGATACCCATATTGGCAAAATAGTTAAAAAAAGAGAATCCGCCATTTTTTTTAGGGCGCCATATTGGATTTTGAATTGTCACATATCTTACTATATCCTACTTGTCATTACCTTTCATTTGATACCCATATTGGCAAAATAGTAAAGAAAAAGCTAATTAGCCATTTTTTTGGGCGCCATATTGGATTTTGAATTATGTCATATATTTTACTGTATTCTACAAGTCATAACCTTTCATTTGATACCCATATCGGCAAAATAGTTAAGAAAAAGCTAATTTGCCATTTTGTTGGGCGCCATATTGGATTTTGAATTATGTCATATATTTTACTGTATTCTACAAGTCATAACCTTTCATTTGATACCCATATCGGCAAAATAGTTAAGAAAAAGCTAATTAGCCATTTTTTTGGGCGCCATATTGGATTTTGAATTATGTCATATATTTTACTGTATTCTACAAGTCATAACCTTTCATTTGATACCCATATCGGCAAAATAGTTAAGAAAAAGCTAATTTGCCATTTTGTTGGGCGCCATATTGGATTTTGAATTATGTCATATATTTTACTGTATACTACCGGTCATAACCTTTCATTTGATACCCATATCGTGAGAATTGTTTAGAAAAAAGTCATCCGCCATTTTGTTGTGGACGCCATATTAAGTTTTTAGGACTAAAAAATTTACCATTTTGCATTGTCACCGGACTTCCACATGTATACAAAATTTCAGAAAAATTGGTCAAGCGTAAGTGTTTCAAAATCGAGTTGCAAGATTTGTACTATACACAAACACACATACATACATACATTGCGAGTTAAATAAAAGCTTTTAAAAAAGGCGGCCCTACCCGAAATTTTGTTGATGTCCACATACGGGTTGACTGTACTATTTATCCCATGTACTGTTTGAACATGGTTCTGTTTTTTTTAGATATAACTCCCATTATGGCAGATACAATGTTTGAAAACATTCTAAAAATGGACCCTCAGCAACAATGCAGTGTTCTACGTAAATTGCAGCCTCAATTTGATCGAATGGTGAATGAAGATTTCCAAAAGTACCAAAATTACCAAGCATTTTAAAATATTGTCATATCAAATACAGGGTGTCCACGTTTAACTTTGCATTTTTTTTACGGATAAACTGCCAAAAACACCCTTTCTATCGTATAGTTATAAGTCTAAACAAAAAAATTATTTCAGTTTAGTGCAGAAAATTAATTAAAACTATATTTCTTTGTATATTACAATTAAAAAAAAGGATCAACAATTATTTACATTCATCATACTTGTGTTTACTAAATTTGCTTTAGAAACAAGACCATCGAGTTTATGCGCCAATTTTTGAACACTCTGTATAATCCCTTTTCATTGTTTCCCACAAATAAAAAAATGTTTTATGAAAATCTAATCCTTTAACTTTAAGTATCAACAATAAGATTTACCAAAATATGTCAGATCTTGAAAATAAAAATTATTTCTTGTCTCCTAAATATTGGACAGTACCTCAAAGGTTTATGTCAACATTATATAAAAAAGCCTAAAAAACCCTTTTCCAAGATTTTAGTTTTGTAAAAACTTATGTCCCATTGGGGGGCTATTTTTTATGGAGTGTGAAAAAAAATGTTTAGTATTTTTTTTCTTTTCAAATGTCCTTCAGAACATTAATATGAATCTATTTACAAAATTTGGTTAAAATCCAACGTGATGAATATTACTCATTTTGGGGTCATTTAGGGGGTGAAGAGATTTTTTCAGGAGAAAACTTTTTAGAACCTTGTTCTAGATCCATCATGATCTAGTATTACGAATGAAAGGGGGCTCTTTGGGGGGTTCTTGCACAAGATGCTAATATGCGCATGAGTGCGCACATAGTAATCATGTTTCTAGATATCAAATACTACATTTTCCCACAAAAGTTAAGCTGCCCGGAAAATTTAAAAAAAACAAGGATTTTTTGTGAGATTTTATCGGACTGCAAAACAAAAATTGGGTGTTCCACCTTAACAATTTTATGACATATTTTAATTAAAAGATTAAAACAAACAACTAAATTCAATTTTTATTTTAAGTGGGATGATTTTTTTTACCATAAAAATAATTTCATTTAATTATTTATTTCTTTTTATTGCAAATAGTAATAATAAAAAAATATCACAATAAGTCTGACTAAAATTCAGTTCAAGGTGTTTTTTGTTAAAGTTTACAATATGTTTAATATCAGGGTAAGATTTTAAAATACTTATTTTTTAAATTTTCATAAAATTTATTTGTGGTAAGATTTTTGAAAAACTTGATTTTTTTGTCCAAATATTTTCAATTTTTTTTATTTGCATGGCTGCAAACATGTTTTCATAAAACGAACTCCTAAATCTAAATTTGACACTTTTACAGCGTGTTTAGTTCTAAGGCTAGAGAATCAAATTCACAGATTTGAAGATCTGTGCTCCTAGAAGCTCGTATAAGTCATGAGCTCCCGTCAATTTTACTAAATAGCACATCTACATGAGGGCCCCATCCTATATTAAAACTAAATGTAGTTTTGAAAACTACAAAAATGGTTTCATTTAAATCGGTTATTTCGTTGTGTTAAAAATCTGACTTAAAAAATCATTATACTATTTTTGTTTTTTTTTTCGACTACGGATACATTTTCTGGTTTATATACATTATGTGGTCTATGCCAAACCATAATACGTTAATTTACCATGGTTTTTTTAAGCTTGTAAATGATTAAAATTGCAACTTACGTTTTTCCCTAATATAGATGTGCTTGTTCAAAGATTTTAATGTGGAAAGAAAAACACGAAAAGTACTATTTTACCATATTTTTATTATATCTTGCACTCAGTACCACTTCTATGTATCACAAACATTATCCTAAATATTTTTAATCATAGTTATGATGTATTACTTCTTGCATATTTTGTTGAAATTTCGAAAATAACCAACATTTAGGAAGATGACTTTTACGAACTTTTGAGTGCACAGAACATCCCATTTATGAGTTAGAAACCCTAGTCTTAAAAGTTTATGTTCTAGGTATTTTTGTTGGTAGTGGTTTTGTTTGCAATTTTTAAAAATGTGCCCGGACAAAGCAAAGGAATCATAGAGTATTTGGAAGAATATAAATCGTCCTATGGAAATAAAGCTATATTCCTTAAACGTTACCTTGTTAATAAGTTCAGACGAATAATGGTAGAAAAAAATCAATGGATGGGCCTCTTTGACATAGGTACGAGAGTTGTCTTTTATATTTTCCATAAAGATAAATTAATGTAAAAAAATTTTAAGAAAAAGCTTTTATTTAAATGCCCTAAAAAGAAAAAAATAAATTTTTTCAATTAAATTAAACCCATTAATTTGTCACAATATACACCTTTTATGATATAAAAGTTTGTCGCGAGATTCTGCATTTATGTAGATTTATTTTGTAAAATACATACATTTTTTTCTTTTTTCAGAACCACTTAAATTAAAAATGGTATAAGTATTGTATTCTTTTTATTAATTGCAATAGTAAATTTCGCGACAAGCTTTTATATCATAAAAGGTGTATATTGTGACAAATTAATGGGTTTAATTTAATTGAAAAAATTTATTTTTTTCTTTTTAGGGCATTTAAATAAAAGCTTTTTCTTAAAATTTTTTTACATTAATTTATTTTACATTTTTTAGTTTTTACTGTAGATGTTTTTTAATCATTTCATTTAGTATGTCATTGCTATAACCTTTTATTTGATACCCATATTGGCAAAATAGTTAAAAAAAGAGAATCCGCCATTTTTTTTAGGGCGCCATATTGGATTTTGAATTGTCACATATCTTACTATATCCTACTTGTACTACCCATATCGGCAAAATAGTAAAGAAAAAGCTAATTAGCCATTTTTTTGGGCGCCATATTGGATTTTGAATTATGTCATATATTTTACTGTATTCTACAAGTCATAACCTTTCATTTGATACCCATATCGGCAAAATAGTTAAGAAAAAGCTAATTTGCCATTTTGTTGGGCGCCATATTGGATTTTGAATTATGTCATATATTTTACTGTATACTACAAGTCATAACCTTTCATTTGATACCCATATCGGCAAAATAGTTAAGAAAAAGCTAATTTGCCATTTTGTTGGGCGCCATATTGGATTTTGAATTATGTCATATATTTTACTGTATTCTACAAGTCATAACCTTTTATTTGATACCCATATCGTGAGAATTGTTTAGAAAAAAGTCATCCGCCATTTTGTTGTGGACGCCATATTAAGTTTTTAGGACTAAAAAAGTTACCATTTTGCATTGTCACCGGACTTCCACATGTATACAAAATTTCAGAAAAATTGGTCAAGCGTAAGTGTTTCAAAATCGAGTTGCAAGATTTGTACTACACAAACACATACATACATACATACATACATACATACATACAAACATACATTGCGAGTTAAATAAAAGCTTTTAAAAAAGGTGGCCCTACCCGAAATTTTGTTGATGTCCACATACGGGTTGACTGTACTATTTATCCCATGTACTGTTTGAACATGGTTCTGTTTTTTTTTTAGATATAACTCCCATTATGGCCGATACAATGTTTGAAAACATTCTAAAAATGGACCCTCAGCAACAATACAGTGTTCTACGTAAGTTGCAGCCTCAATTTGATCGAATGGTGAATGAAGATTACCAAAAGTACCAAAATCACAAGTATTAAATTTTTAAAATATTGTCATATCAAATACACGTTGTCCACGTTTAACTTTGCATTTTTTTTTACGGATAAACTGCCAAAAGCACCCTTTCTATCGTATAGTTATAAGTCTAAACAAAAAAATTATTTCAGTTTAGTGCAGAAAATTAATAAAAACTATATTTCTTTGTATATTACAATTAAAAAAAAGGATAAACAATTATTTACATTCATCATACTTACTTAGTATTACTAATAAAAGGGGGCTCTTTGGGGGGGCCCTAGCAGAAAATGCTAATATGCGCATAAGTGCGCACATAGTAATTATGTTTCTAGGTATCAAATACTACATTTTCCCACAAAAGTTAAGCTGCCCGGAAAATTAAAAAAAAACAAGGATTTTTTGTAAGATTTTATCGGACTGCAAAACAAAAATTGGGTGTTCTATCTTAACAATTTTATGACATATTTTAATTAAAAGATTAAAACGAATAACTGGATTCAATTTTTAATTTAAGTTGGATGATTTTTTTTTCCATAAAAATAATTTCATTTAATTATTTATTTCTTTTTATTGCAAATAGTAATAATAAAAAAATATCACAATAAGTCTGACTAAAATTCAGTTCAAGTTGTTTTTTGTTAAAGTTTACAATATGTTTAATATCAGGGTAAGATTTTAAAATCATTATTTTTTAAATTTTCATAAAATTTATTTGCGGTAAGATTTTTGAAAAACTTGATTTTTTTGTCCAAATATTTTCAATTTTTTTTATTTGCATGGCTGCAAATATGTTTTCATAAAACGAACTCCTAAATCTAAATTTGACACTTTTACAGCGTGTTTAGTTCTAAGGCTAGAGATTCAAATTCACAAATTCGAAGATCTGTGCTCCTAGAAGCTCGTATAAGTCATGAGCTCCCGTCAATTTTACTAAATAGCACATCTACATGAGGGACCCATCGTATATTAAAACTAAATGTAGTTTTGAAAACTACAAAAATGGTTTCATTTAAATCGGTTATTTCGTTGTGTTAAAAATCTGACTTAAAAAATCATTATACTATTTTTGTTTTTTTTTTTCGACTACGGATACATTTTTTGGTTTATATACATTATGTGGATTATGCCAAACCATAATACGTTAATTTACCATAGTTTTTTTAAGCTTGTAAATGATTAAAATTGCAAATTACGTTTTTCCCTAATATAGATGGGCTTGTTCAAAGATTTCAATGTGGAAAAAAAAACACCCAAAGTACTATTTTACCATATTTTAATTATTTCTTGCACTCAGTACCACTTCTATGTATCACAAACATTATTCTAAATATTTTTAATCATAGTTATAATGTATTACTTCTTGCATATTTTGTTGAAATTTCAAAAATAACTAACATTCAGGAAGATGACTTTTACGAACATTTGAGTGCACAGAACATCCCATTTATGAGTTAGAAACCCTAGTCTTAAAAGTTTATGTTTTAGGTATTTTTGTTGGTAGTGGTTTTGTTTGCAATTTTTAAAAATGTGCCCGGACAAAGCAAAGGAATCATGGAGTATTTTGAAGAATATAAATCTGCTTATGGAAGTAGAGCTATTAAACTTAAACATTACCTTGTTGAGAAGATCCGACGAATAATGGTAGATGAAAAGAATAAATGGATGGGTCTCTTTGACATAGGTACGAGAGTTGTCTTTTATACAGGGTGTCCGCGATCAATGTGCTTTTTTTTTTAATGGGAGATAGCTGGGAAAAATCCAAGACATTTGGTAAAAACCGTTTTTTGAAAAAGTGCCCCCCTTCGGAAATAACGGCCTTCAAACATGTAGACTAAAAACCCTTTATCGTAAATATTTACCAAACGATTTCACCAACCATCATGAAAGTTGTACTATCAATAAAGGTAATAAAAAGGGTCATTTTAAACCCATTTTGAAATTTGGCGCCTCCTTTAAAATGGGTTAAACAATAGTAGTGTTGATAAAAACTGCATGTAATTTCTTTACCTTTGAGAATTTTGTAATTTTATGTATTTTTTTAAATACCCCAATTCAAGTAACAACTTTTTTACCACTTGAAATTTCCGAGAAAGTGTACCTTTTACGAATAAACTACGAAATCGTTTGGTAAATATTTACGATTAAGGGTTTTTAGTCTAGATGTTTGAAGGCCGTTATTTCCGTTATTTCCTTTTTAAAAAACTGTTTTTACCAAATGTCTTGGATTTTCCCAGCTGTCTCCCATTAAAAAAAGCACATTGATCGCGGACACCCTGTATTTATCATACAGGGTGTTACCAAATAACTAGGAAATAATTCAGGGGGTAATTCCTGGACACATTTTAAGTAAAAAAGTTCATATAAACATGTGTCCGAAAATCCTTCTTTTCTGAGATACAGGGTGACAAAGTTTCTCAAAAAAAATTTTAATCTTAAGATTATTAAAAAACTAAACCAGATATTTATTTGAAATAATAATAAAAAAAAAGAAATTAATTAACCCTTCATTGTTAACTATGTTTTATTTTCATTAACATAAAAAAGCCAAACTTAAAAAAGAAATTTTGTTGCCTTTGGGCAATGAATTTTTTTCTCAAAAACGGTTAGTTTTATGAAAAAAGAACAAGACATTAATTTTAAAGATCATATTCTAGGGCTTTTAATTATTTTATGAAAATACCAAAAAAGTAACACACAAAAAAGTTGGGGATGAACAACTCCCATGGTACCCCCAAATGTGCCCCTTCCAATTATAATTTTTATTTTTTTTCTACCGCACTTTATGCCTTAAGGCAAGAAAATTATCCGTGCTAAGTTTCAAATAAATATCTGGTTTAGTTTCTTGGTAATCTTAAAAAAAAAGTTTTTTTTTAGAAACTTTGGCACCCTGTATCTCAGAAACGAAGGATTTTTGGACACATGTTTATATGAACTTTTTTACTTAAAATGTGTCCAGGAATTACCCCCTGAATTTTTTTCTAGTTATTTGGTAACACCCTGTATAGACAAATAGGGGGCGCCACCAACGTCATTCTGTTATTATTTAGACTACAAAAAAAATATTCCGTACAAAATTGAAGAAAATCTTATTTTCTATTTATAATGTTGGTTCATTTTTTTTAATTTAGCCAGTAAGGTTAAAAATATAAAAAATAAACTATTTTAGTAGCAAAAACCTCATAAGTCAGAATCGCGTCACGCCTGACTGATATGCAGTCAAGAAGGCCATGCCAAAAATATTTTAAACTAAGAAACAAAAGCAGTTGTCACAACAAATAACCTCAAATATTATATTAAAAGTCAGAACTGACGTTTATCCTCTTCGTTAACTAAATTCTTCGTCTTATCTGTTAATAGTGTGCACTCTAGCTTCGCAGATTTTATTTACAAAAATTTTTCTTTATAAGAATTATTATTAATTATCCTATAATAGTTTTCTTGCGAAGAGTATACCATAGAATGTGTAGCAATTATATAAAATATTGATTTAACTTTGATTTAAAAAACATAAAATTACACTTCTACCGAATCCGAATTCTACTCAAGCTACTCATTTGCGAAGAGTAATTTCTACGCGTTTCGACTTTTACCGATTCCGACTTCTACCTATTCTAGTTTTTCTTTAAATAATGTTTTAAAAAGACCAATGTTGGAAACATACAGGGTGTCCAAAAAATGGCGCATAAACGCGATGGTACGTTGTTGGGGCATGTCTAAGGAGCCCCAGAAAATTGTTAAAAAAAATCTATCTCATATACCCTCGGAGATATGTTGCCCCAAAGTGCCAAACTTTAAACGCTTATATCTCAAATATAACAGCACATATTAACGAAATAAATGGTTTAATACAAAGCTACAGTCTATCTTAAACCATTTAACCATTTGTTTATTTATTAAATGGTCGAATTACATTTTTATAATCAATTTAATTTTACAAAATTTTCATGAAATGAAGCTGACAACAACGTCAATAAAATCTAGTGCAAAAGTGTATGATCAAGACTTATAAATGGGATTTTTAGACATATAGATGGGATTTTTAGATGTATTTTCCTAGACTGTGTTGCCGAACTTATGCAACTTTGTTCGCATTTTTCTTGATGAATATAACAGATGGATTTTTTTTGTTAATTATCTGGGGATCCCTGAGAATGCCCCAAGAGCGTACCATCGCGTTTATGCGCCATTTTTTGGACATCCTGTAGAATAAGAAAAAAATGATCATTTTCTTAGGTCCGTAATGTTGGTTGCCTTTCACAGATAGTATACTTCTGTAAACTGTGACGTAGGGCTTGACCGTGCCTATTTCAGCTGCTTCTGTTTTTTTTTAGATATAACTCCCATCATGGCCGATACAATGTTTGAAAACCTTGTAAAAATGGAGCCTCAGCAACAATACAGTGTTCTACTTAAATTGCAGCCTCAATTTGATCGAATGGTGAATGAAGATGACCAAAATGGAGTATAACATTTTTAAATATTGTCATATCAAAAACAGGGTGTCCATGTTTAACTTTGCATTTTTTTACGAATAAACTGCCAAAAACACCCTTTTTTCACTACTACCTATAGAAAAGGCAATTTTTGACCGATTTTCTACCAGAGAAATCACATTTCTCTCCCTTGGTCAATAATAATTTTCATGTCTATGTACACTGTACAATAATGAAATGTCAAAACATATGTCAAGGTTTTATCATAAATAGAACGGTACTTACAGCAGTTTTTGTGAGTTTTTTACGAAGATTTTTTTATTTTGAAAACATAACTACTTTAAAATACTTCAAAACATTTTATTGCACAAATATTTTAACGAAAAAAAAAAAATTCTACAGTTACAAACATGACGCACTTTTTTCTGTAGCTGTGTCAGTGTTCTATCATTATTATTGTATTTACAAATTCCTTATCAATGACCATCATATTACTTAAATTATTTACGCCATTTACGTGCAAATTATGAGTTATTTTGGAAAAAACATTTGAAGAACTTTTTATTGTTTTGATTGATGTAACGTCATTGTCATTTCCATGGAAACTTCGATTAATTTTTTGTAAAAATCATATACAGGGTTTTGATAAAAATTGAACATATTTTTAAATTAACATTTTACAAGAAAATGCTAGTAGTGAAAAAAATAGTATATAAACCACGGTAGAGAAGATCATTATTGACTACGCGCAATTGTGTGCCTTGCCGCTGCGCGGCTCGGGACACAATCTTTGCGCTAGGTCAATAATGACCCTCTTCTCTACCTTGGTTAATAATGTACTGTTCTATCGTATAGTTATAAGTCTAAACAAAAAAATTATTTCAGTTTAGTGCCCATCTTTTACTGATATAAAAGTTTTACACGAGGACTCCCTGTATGTAAATCCGAAAATCTTCAATAAATTTTTCAAGATCTAATGCCTTTTTTATTTTTTTTAAACTTATCTTTACTAAAAAAATGTAAATGGTGATTTCCTGGGTAATGTGCGCTAAATAATAGTAGATTTTAGTATACTAAGAGTTAAAGTGATGCTTTTTGTGACGAGGCAGAAAGATTGTCTGGTGAGCGAAGCGAGACAGACAATACTGTCGAGGCACACAAAGCCACTTTAACTCTGTGTACTAAACGATACTTTTTCTTAAAACTTCTAAATACAATGCTTTTATAATAAATTTAATTTACTTATTTTAGTTGAATTTTGTTTATTTTAAAATAACAGTCATTAAAGTGATGTTTATTTGACGCTTTAAGAAAAAAAAAATTTGGTAGCGTCAGTAAAACTTACTTTTACTGTCGCCGGCAGTAAAAATAAGAACTCTATGATACAGTTCAGATAAATCCTACTCGAGAGGCAATTCAATGAAAGAATTAGTGAAATTTTTTTTAAGAATTTGTTAAGAATTTGTTAAGAATTTGTAGAGAATTTGTGGAATTTGTTTAGAATTTGTTAAGAATTTGTTGAGAATTAGTGTACACAATTTGCCCATCTGATTTGCTCCTCGGTGCTACTTTATGTTCGCCATATTCGTCACTAAAGAGATGTTTTTGTGACGTTTTAAGAAAAAAGTTTTTTATGTTTGCGTTCTATAATATGCACATTATGAAACCCGAAATTTGGTTTTTTAAAGTTTCTGAATTGCTTCATTATTAAACCCAAAATTTTATTTTATAGGTTGGTTTTCCTGATGCAAAAAGATGAATTCTTTTCTTGCTAGATACTTTTTATTTACAAATTTTACTATTATAATCAATCGGGGGACATATTTTTTTTGTAGAGGGAATAACTAGAAGAATTGGAGAAACGATATTAATGGTTACATTTTCTCAAAAACGCCTATTCATTCAGTATTAAATAATTAAAGTTTACAAATGCCATTATTCAATATGTCTAACTTGAATTTATTTTTTACTTCAAAATGTCAATGTCATGCTATAAGGTTGGTCATAAAAACAAAATTTCATCTTAAGTTTTTAATTCAAATTGTAACAATACGCAGATTTTATCGTATAATAAAAATCCGCAATTGCTGTTAGATAATAAGAATATAATAAGTTAAAAATGCTTTTTAATTAATTAAATAAAGCAAATATAAAAAATAGTATAAAAAACTCGTTTTATAAGGCGTTTTTTATCACTTGTCCATTGGAAAACTCGCCGCTGCGCGGCTCTTTTTCCAAACCTGGACGCGTGCTAAAAAACGTTCCTTATAAAACTCTATGTTTTAATATACTATTTTTTTACAAATTATAATTTATTTAGAACCATGTATGGTCTCTATTTCCAAAATTTGGTCTAGATCCACCATGATCTAGTATTACGAATGAAAGGGGGCTCTTTGGGGGGCTCTAGCACAAAATTCTAATATGCGCATGATTGCGCACATGCTAATTATGTTTAGGTATTAAATACTACTACAACTATTTTTCCAGAAAAATTGTTGTTCGAGTATATCCCTCCTGTCATATACAGTGATCTGAGGTGTCTTTTTTGGCGTTTTACAGTGGAAAAATTGCCGGCGGCAAATTTTTTCGCGGATAAATCCCGGCTGTCAAATTTGACAATGTTATTGATACAAATTTTATCTTTCACAATCTTGACTTGTCTATTTATTTTATCATAATACGTATTATCTCGGGATATACTCTTGCCAAATATCCATCGGGCAACAAATTTTTCCGGAAAAGTCTCGACCAACTGTATATTTTTTAGTAAAATATACAGTTGGCCTCGACTTTTTTCCGGAAAAATTTGATGCCCTAGGGATATTACCTATGAAAAATTTCTGAAAAATAAAGATTTTTTGCAAGATTTTATCGGACTAAACAGTACAATTTTCTCTTTTCAAAACAAATAAAAATTACAAAAAACATTATTTTTTGAGAATTTTTTTATTTAAATTTTTAAATTTAAAAGTTAGATACCGGCCAGTCCTAAAAAGAGAAAAAAAGCAAGTATAGGTATATTTTTTATTTAACATTAACAAATTATAGATTTTAGATAGAAGCAAATTATGGCATGGTTGACCAATGGTATCCATCAACCTTACTGGTAATTGGTAAGATCATATAAAAAGTTACAGAAAGCCTAAAAAAAAGATTAAATTGGTTTTTATACGAGGCACTTTTAATTAATTTTGACGCCAATTCTATGACAGACCCTTTAATTTTTGTTAAAAAAAATAAATATTTTTTAAACGGAACTTAAAATATATCATAAATTCATAAAAAGCCCTAGAAATTCTGCATAAAGAGCACTTTTTAATTTTTGTAACGACAAAAAAAATAAACAAAAATTATTTTGAATGTTTAATCAAAATCATGATCATTTTGTAGTTCATCTGTATTTACGAAATTAGTAATCTTAACAGGAAATATCGCGAAGCATAGAAACTGTGATTATGTAATGTTGGTTGCCTAAAATCAACAAAAAACACCACTTTCTGCTGGGTGGGCTTATAAGAGTTTATTTTAATTAAAAATTGTGCTTACCAGCAACATAAATAAACAAAGCACAAGTTGTATTCTAAATGTCTATGAATAAGCGTTTCAATACAGAATTTTGGCAATTTAAAATGCAAAAAAATAGTGCTTCTAAATTGTCAAAATTCTGTATTTAAAAGCTTACTGATGGACCTTTAGAACATGTCAACTTGTGCTTTGTTTATTTATGTTGCTGGTGAGCACAATTTTTAATTAAAATTAACTCTTATAAACCCACTGAGCAATGACCAGAAAGTGCTGTTTTTTATTGGGAACCAACATTACATAATGACAATTTATATGCT
The DNA here is from genome assembly GCA_963920755.1 of Cartodere bifasciata. Lineage (NCBI taxonomy): Eukaryota > Metazoa > Arthropoda > Insecta > Coleoptera > Latridiidae > Cartodere > Cartodere bifasciata. The sequence continues at coordinate 423,636 of OY987194.1, read as the reverse complement.
TCGCGACATTCCCCTTTAATAGTCCGAGAAAATCTTACATTAGGTCAAGAAATTTTTCGGGCAGCGCAATTTTTATGGGAAATTAAAGTATTTGATATCTAGAAACATAATTACCATGTGCGCATTCATGCGCATATTAGCATTTTGTGCTAGAGCCCCCCAAAGAGCCCCCTTTAATTGGTAATACTAGATCATGGAGGATTTGGACCAAATTTTTAAAATAGACACTAAACAAGGTTCTATAATGATTTTTGTAGATATTTTTTTCGCAAAAAAATTTCTTCACCCCCCAAATGGCCCCAAAATGAGTAATATTTATCACGTTGGATTTACACCAAATTTTGAAAGTAGGTTCATAATAAGGTTCTAAAGAACATTCTAAAAAAAAAATTCTGTAGAAAATTTTCTTCACCCCCTATGAAAAATAGCCACCAAAAGGGGCAACATTTTTTTTTTCAAAAATATTTTTCAAAAAGGGTTTTTAGAACCTAATTTTGCATCTGTTTGTGAAATTTGGTGTAAATTAAACGTGGTAAATATTACTCATTTTGGGGCCATTTAGGGGGTGAAGGAATTTTTTGGAATAATTTTTTTTATGAATATCACTTTACAACCTTATTTGGTGTCTATTTGCAAAATTTGCTGCAGATCCACCATGATATGTTGTATTACGAATTAAAGGGGGGCTCTTTGGGGGGCTCTAGCACAAAATGCTAATATGCGCATGAGTGCGCACATGGTAATTATGATTCTAGGTACCAAATACTACACTTTTTCACAAAAATTGTGCTGCCCGAAAATTTTTTGAAAAATAAGGATTTTTTGTAAGGTTTTCTCGTACTATAACCCCGTTTTTTTGAAACATGATGTTCAAAAGCCTAAAATAAACTAGAAATGGGTTAGATCAGTGAATAGGTTAGATCATTGAGTGGGTTAGGTTTTATTATAAAATGCCGACATTTAATAGGATACTCCTCGCAGTAATTAATCACAATATTTTTTTATTTAAAAAAAAATCGGCGAAGAGATCAAACTATTAACTTTCTTTCGCAAAAAAAAAATATTTATTAGCGAAAAGCATCAATATGAATTCTGACACTGACGTTTAGGATTTAATTTGACTTGACTAGAAAGATGCTGCTTTGTTTCAAATGTTTTTGCAAAGCCACCTAGACCGAGGCCAAGACTTATGGGACTTGGAACTTTTTTATTACCAAAAACCTTTGTTTTGGCTTTTTATGCCCTAATAACTTAACAAAAAAAAATACAAAAAAGTATTTTTAATACAGAATGACATTTTCTTTAATTTTTTAATAAACATTTTTTCAGTAAATTCGAAAATACGGCTTTTTTTCCTATTGGGGGGCTAAAGGGGGGTCGGATCAAAAAAATTTTAGAATAATTTTTGTAAAGAGTTAAAAGGGTTGTAATATTACGGAATTTTTTTTTTCTTAAATTTATAATAACTGAAATATGAATTTTTTGCCAGTTTGGGGGTCCCTTTACCCCCCTTGTTATTATCCGATTTTTTCCAATAACAATCTCAACCAAGATTTTAATGAGAACAATTTTTCCTGCAAATTTGAACACGATTGGGCATTTCGTTCTTAAGTTATCGTGTTTACAAAAAACGTGACAGACAGACGGACGGACGGACGGACGGACGGACGGACGGACGGACGGACGGACGGACGGACGGATTTTTTGAAAGTTGTTTAAAATTCGATAAAACGCACGAATATGCAAGAAGTTTTGCTCTACGACGATTTTTGAAGATTTTAGAATTTTCAAAACAATCACAATATACTCCTCGTTTTCGACTTTGTCTGCGAGTAGTATAATAATATTGTCAATTACCACTTTCAGGCATTCCAATGTGTCAATGGTAACCAAGTATTCCTTACGTTCCAGCATTTGTTTGATTTTTGATGTCAATATTGCCAAGTGGGCTAATGGGATGAAAAGGACCCCCAGGAGGACGAGTCATAGAAAAACCATTGATAGAAGAACCATTGATAGGAGTATCATCGTTAGAATTAAAAATGTTTGGAGGAGGAGGACCAATTGAACCACAAATGAGGTTAGAAGGTCCAATGGGCTTACAAGGGCCAATGGGGTTAGAAGGGCCAATTTTAGAAGGACCAATGTTAGAAGGGCCAATTTTAGAAGGACCAATGGGATTAGAAGGACCGACAGGATTACAAGGGCCAATTTTAGAAGGGCCAATGGGTTTAAAAGGACATTGGGGGTTAGAAGGAATCTTGGGAGCACATTTGGGCAAACATGTTTCACAACAATTATCAACTGGGGGGGGTAGAACAGGCTGATCAGGAGCGGCACTAGCTGCTGCCCACACCAAGCCCAATACCAAAACGGTTATCTTAAAATTATACAGAATAGTTTGCATACACAGAATATATGAGTCAGAATTATAAAACATTCTTCAAAATTTAATTTTGGTTAAAGACGAAAAATTTTATGAATGTTAGAATCTATTTCTTACCAGAGTAAACATTTTTTTAAACAAATTATTTCTTTTTTGTGTAGTTGAAGGATCTTGGTCGATAGCCGTTTGATGTTGTTAATTTTTATTTTCCTTTTTAATAAATTTCGTTTATTATTTTTGATTATATGTTAATTAAAAAAAATGTATCGATTCAACCTTCTTAATTTTATGACATATTTTAATTAAAATATTAAAAGGAATTATTAAATTTACCTGCAGAGGGTTTTTTTAATGTCGCCCCCGGTTTTTTATAACTTAACTAGTTTATTAAAAAATATTACTTTTTTTTATAAAGCCAAACCAAAAAAAATTGAATACAGGGTGTCCAAAAAATTGCGCATAAACGCGATGGCACGCTTTTGGGGCATTCTCTCAGGGATCCCTAGAAAATTATCAAAAATCCATCTGTTATATTCATCGAGAAAAATGCGAACAAAGTTGCATAAGTTCGGCAACACATTCTGGGAAAATACATCTTAAAAACTCATCTATATTCTTGAGCATACATTTGTGCATTAGATCATACTGACATTGTTGTCAGCTTCATTTCATTACATTTTTGTAAAATTAAATTGAGTACAAAAATGTAATATGACCATTTAAAAAATAAGCAAATGGTAAAATAATTTAAGATAGATTGTGCCTTTGTATTTATCCATTTCTTTCGTTAATATAGTGCTGTTATCTTCAAAATATAAGCGTTTAAAGTTTTGCACTTTGGTTCCTCATATCTCCGAGGCTGTTGATAACGCCAAAAAAAGATATTTTAAATTAAAAGTTAGTTATAAATGTAAATAAAACATATTTTAAATTAAATAAAAATACAGATATATTTAAAAAAATATATATACATATATTTTATTTGGAGGGGAACTTTTTTTATTTTACATATATTGCATATCGCAAAAAAATTATTTTATTTATGTTGTAGTCCATGGGGGTTGTTTCCATCCCCCAAAGGTTCTTTCTATTTCTTCAGCAATAGATAAAGATAAATGATCGCACTCTGGAGCAGCCACTACCTAAAAAAACATTTTGACACTAGATTCATATACAGGGTGTTACCAAATAACTAGGAAAAAATTCAGGGGGTAATTCCTGGACACATTTTAAGTAAAAAAGTTCATATAAACTAAACCAGATATTTATTTAAAACTTAGCACGGGTAATTTTCTTACCATTAGGCATTAAATGCAGTAGAAAAAAAAAATTATAATTGGAAGGGGCACATTTGGGGGTACCATGGGGGTTGTTCACCCCCAACTTTTTTGTGTATTACTTTTTTGGTATTTTCATAAAATAATTAGAAGCCCTAGAATATGATCTTTAAAATTAATGTCTTGTTCTTTTTTCATAAAACTAACCGTTTTCGAGAAAAAAATTCGTTGCCCAAGGGCAACAAAATTTCTTTTTTAAGTTTGGCTTTTTTATGTTAATGAAAATAGAACATAGTTAACAATTAAGGGTTAATTTATTTTTTTTTATTGTTATTTTAAATAAATATCTGGTTTAGGTTTTTAGTAATCTTAAGATTAAAACTTTTTTTGAGAAACTTTGACACCCTGTATCTTAGAGTCAAAGGATTTTTGGACACATATTTATATGAACTTTTTTTCTTAAAATGGGTTCAGGAATTACCCCCTGAATTTTTTCCTACTTATTTGGTAACACCCTGTATTTGCGATTAAATTTGCTTTAGTAACATTTTATGAGTCACAATTTTAAAACATTCTTCAAAATTTAATTTTGGTTAAAGACACAAAATTTTAGGAATGTTGGAATCTATTTCTTACCAGAGTAAACATTTTTTTAAACAAATTAATTTTTTTTTTTTGACGTTAAAGGACTTCAGTCTATGACCGTTTGGTATTGATAATTTTTATTATCCTTTTTAATAAGTTTCGTTTATTATTTTTGATTATATGTATCGATTCAACCTTTTTAATTTTATGACCTATTTTAATTAAAATATTAAAAGATATTATTAAATCTACCTACAGAGGCTTTTTAATGTCACCCCCGGTCTTAAAAAAAAAATTGAATACAGGGTGTCTAAAAAATGAAGCATAAACGCGATGGTACGCTTTTGGGGCATTCTCAGGGATCCCTAGAAAATTATCAAAAAAAATCCATCTGTTTATATTCATCGAGAAAAATGCGAACAAAGTTGCATAAGTTCGGCAACACATTCTGGGAAAATACATCTTAAAAACTCATCTAGATTCTTGAGCATACATTTGTGCATTAGATCATATGAACATTGTTGTTAGCTTCATTTCATTACATTTTTGTAAAATTAAATTAAGCACAAAAATGTAATTTGACCATTTAAAAGCGATAAACAAATGGTAAAATAATTTAAGATTGATTGTGCCTTTGTATTTATCCATTTCTTTCGTTAATATGTGCTGTTATATTCAAGACATAAGCGTTTAAAGTTTAGCACTTTGGTTCCTCATATCTCCGAGGCTGTTGATAACGCCAAAAAAAGATATTTTAAATTAAAAGTTAGTTATAAATGTAAATAAATAGTATATTAAAACATTGAGTTTTATAAGGAACGTTTTTTAGCACGCGTCCAGGTTTGGAAAAAGAGCCGCGCAGCGCCGAGTTTTCCAATGGACAAGTGATAAAATACGCCTTATAAAACGAGTTTTTTATACTATTTTTTATATTTGCTTCATGTAATTCTTAAAAAAGCATTTTTAATTTGAATTAAAAACTCAAGATAAAATTTTGTTTTTATGACCAACCTTATATAGCATAACATTGACATTTAGAAGTAAAAAACAAGAAATAAGTAGAAGTCGAAACGCGTAGTAGTTACTCTTCACAGATAAGTAGCTCGAGTAGAATTCGAAATCGGTAGAAGTGTAATTTTAAACTTTATTAATCAAAGCTAAATCAATTTTTTATATAATTGCTACACATTCTATGGTATACTCTTCGCAAGAAAACTATTACAGGATAATTAATAGTCTCTTATAAAAAAAAATTATGTAAAAAAAATCTGCGAAGAGTGCAAACTATTAACAGAAAACACGAAGAATTTAGTTAACGAAGAGGATAAACGTCAGTTCTGAACTTTAAGATATTTGAGGTTATTTGTTCTGACAGCTGGCTTTGTTTCTTTGTTTGAAATATTTTTGGCATGGCCTCCTTGACCGACGCGGGACGCTATTTGGACTTAGAAGTTTTTTGTTACTGAAATCTTTTAGTTTTTGTTTTTTTAACCTTACTGGGTAACTTTACAAAAAACAAACCAAGATTTTTAATAAAAAATTAAATTTCCATTAATTTTGTGAAAAAGATTTTTTTTGTAAACTGAATAATAACGGAGATAGGAGGTTTTTTTGTGATGGGGGGTAAAAGGGGGGTCTGACAAAAAAACCAACGAATACTTTTCTGTAGAGAATTCAATTTCCTATGTTTTATGTCAAATAATTTTTTTTTTAAATTTAATAATAGTTGAGCTACGATTTTTTTTTCATTTGGGGGGCTCAGAAGGGGGCTTTGTAGTGATGGGATTCTTGTCAAAAACAATAGGGTTCTTCCTCTTATAAAGGTTGATTTTTCCTTAAAATTTGAGTTTGATATCCCTTTTGGTTTTTGAGATAGCGTGTTTACAAGAAACGTGACATACACCCTACCGACCGACCGACCGACCGACCCACCGACAGACGGACGGACAAAAAATGAAAATCTTAAAAAGTCATGAAACGCACGAATCTGCAAAAATTTTTGCTCTACGACGAAAATTGACGATTTTAGGATTTTCTGATCGATTGCAATATACTCTTGTGAAGAGTATAATAAATTTAAGTTAGACATATTGAATAATGTCATTTGTAAACTTTACTCATTTAATACTGAATGAATAGGCGTTTTTGAGAAAATGTAACCATTGATATCGTTTCTCCAATTCTTCTAGTTATTCCCTCTACAAAAAAACTATGTCCCCCGATTGATTATAATAGTAAAATTTGTAAATAAAAAGTACCTTGCAAGAAAAGAATTCATCTTTTTGCATCAGGAAAACCAACCAATAAAATAAAATTTTGGGTTTAATAATATAAAGCAATTCAGAAACTTTAAAAAACCAAATTTCGGGTTTCATAATGTGCATATTATAGAACGCAAATATAATAGTACATTATTAACCAAGGTAGAGAAGAGGGTCATTATTGACCTAGCGCAAAGATTGTGTCCCGAGCCGCGCAGCGGCAAGGGACACAATTGCGCGTAGTCAATAATGACCTTCTCCACCGTGGTTTATATACTATTTTTTTCACTACTAGCATTTTCTTGAAAAATGTTAATTTAAAAACATGTTCAATTTTTATCAAAACCCTGTATATGATTTTTACAAAAAATTAATCGAAGTTTCCATGGAAATGACTATGACGTTACATTAATCAAAACAATAAAAAGTTCTTCAAATGGGTGTTTTTTCCAAAATAACTCATAATTTGTACGTAAATGGCGTAAATGATTTAAATAATATGATGGTCACTGATAAGGAATTTGTAAATATAATGATAATAAGGTACTAGATAGATAGGAATGATCACGGTCCGGCATTTTTGGTCCATAGCAAAGTAAGTTTTAGTAAAGTAGTAAACTTGTCCTTAAAAAGGACATGGACGTAAACTAACGTCAATGTTATTTTGGGTCCATAGCAAAGTAAGTTTTTAGTAAAGTAGTAAACTTGTCCTTAAAAATGACATGGACGTAACGTCAATGTTAAAATATTCAAATAAAAATAATTTAAAAAATTAAAACAACATGAAACTAGACTTATTTTCGCTTTATATTGTTGCGCAAAGATTTTACGATGAAAATATTATACTCAAAAAGTGTGAATGGCTTTTATTCAAAAAATATTTTGAAAGGGTATACCGTTTCAAAAATACAGCTTTTTAAGTGAGGTTGATTAAAAATGCTTATATTATTTCAAATTTTAACACAATATCCACAGTCCCCATTATAATGCTTTTTCGACGATATGAGCTAATAATTTAGTAACAAACGGGCTCCTGAGTACTGGACCAGTGCACAATCAATGAAGGTAATCAAAACAGTTATTTTAAAGCAATTTGTAAATTTAGGGCTCCTCCCGAATATGGATAACTGCTAGAAAGGTGCATGAAAATAGATCTCAAAAAAGTGCATACAAAAGTTAAATGTTTTTTTTTTAATATACAGGGTGTCCAAAAAATGGCGCATAAACGCGATGGTACGTTGTTGGGGCATCCCTAGTGAACCCCAGAAAATTGTTAAAAAAAATCTATCTCATATACCCTCGTAGAAATGTTGCCCCAAAGTGCGAAACTTTAAATGCTTATATCTTGAATATAACAGCACATATTAACGAAACAAATCGTTTAATACAAAGCTACAGTATATCTTAAACCATTCAACCATTTGTTTATTTATTAAATGGTCGAATTACATTTTTATAATCAATTTAATTTTACAAAATATTCATGAAATGAAGCTGACAACAACGTCAATAAAATCTAGTGCAAAAGTGTATGATCAAGACTCATAAATGGGATTTTTAGACTAATACATGGAATTTTTAGATGTATCTTCCTAGACTGTGTTGCCGAATTTATGCAACTTTGTTCGCATTTTTCTCGATGAATATAACAGATGGATTTTTTTTGACAATTTTCTAGGGATTCCTGAGAATGCCCCAAGAGCGTACCATCGCGTTTATGCGCCATTTTTTGGACACCCTGTATTGCAGAATTGTTACAGTTGTAAATTAAATAATATAAATTATTTAAAATATAATTAGTTGAAATGCTTTGCAAAAAAGATATTTTATGTATGAAAATTTTGGATTCTTTCTTTTGCACCTACGTATTTTTTTAACAGGTGATTATGGACTAAAACGTATCCCTCTAGCACACAGATATTTTATAAAATAAAAAAATTAAAAGTTTCTCGTAAATTATAATGCATGCATGCATATTATTGTAAGAGTATCTCATAAAATGTTGATTTTATAAAAAAAGCAGAAAAATTAACTTATTTGCTAAGAGTATCTTCTAGCCCACTCTTGTTTAGATGCTTGTCCAGGTCATCAAATTTTTCGAATATTTGTACCTTTTTAAGCAAGGAGACGAGTTCCAACTGGTTCTTAGTGCGGGTTTCCAAATATTTATTTAAGGACACTTTTCAGCTCGCTTTTTAACAAAACCATCAGGGCATCTTTTAACGAAAATTTTTGTAAATTACTGTACGTATCCACAAAGCTACTTTCGTAATTTCCGAACAAGTAATTAATTTTTTTTTTACTGCAACCTTGTCCCCTTCTTTAGGAACATTTTCGTTTGAAAGAATGTCAATTAATCAGTTTTTACTAAGTTCCTGAGAACATCCAATCTGCACCATTTTAACTCAACTCAAAAAGCGAAAATAAGTCTAGTTTCATGTTGTTTTAATTTTTTAAATTATTTTTATTTGAATATATTAACATTGACGTTACGTCCATGTCATTTTTAAGGACAAGTTTACTACTTTACTAAAAACTTACTTTGCTATGGACCCAAAATAACATTGACGTTAGTTTACGTCCATGTCATTTTTAAGGACAAGTTCGACTTTACTAAAACTTACTTTGCTATGGACCAAAAATGCCGGACCGTGATCATTCCTATCTATCTAGTACCTTAATGATAATGATAGAACACTGACACAGCTACAGAAAAAAGTGCGACATGTTTACAACTGTACAATTTTTTTTTTTGTTAAAATATTTGTGCAATAAAATGTTTTGAAGTATTTTAAAGTAGTTATGTTTTCAAAATAAAAAAATCTTCGTCAAAAAATCACAAAAACTGCTGTAAGTACCGTTCTATTTATGATAAAACCTTGACATATGTTTTGACATTTCATTATTGTACAGTGTACATAGACATGAAAATTATTATTGACCAAGGGAGAGAATCGGTCAAAAATTGCGTCTTCTATAGGTAGTAGTGAAAAAAAGATATTTTAAATTAAAAGTTAGTTATAAATGTAAATAAAACATATTTTAAATTAAATAAAAATACATCAGATATATTTAAAAAAATATATACATATTGTTAATTACCACTTTCAGGCATTCCAATGTGTCAATGGTAACCAAGTTATCCTTACGTTCCAGCATTTGTTTGATTTCTGAGGGGGAAAAGGGCAAATGGGCTAATGGGATGAGAAGGACCATTGATAGAAGGACGATTGTTGGAAAAACCATTGTTAGAATTACCAATGTTTGGAGGACGAATTTTGGAAAAACCATTTTGTTAGAAGGACCATTGATAGAAGGACGAATTTTGGAAAAACCATTGTTAGAAGGACCATTGTTAGAAGGACCATTGTTAGAAGGACCATTTAGTCCGAGAAAATCTTACAAAAAATCCTTATTTTTCAGAAATTTTTCGGGCAGCACAATTTTTGTGGAAAAGTGTAGTATTTTATATCTAGAAGCATAATTACCATGTGCGCACTCATGCGCATATTAGCATTTTGTGCTAGAGCCCCCCATAGAGCCCCCTTTAATACGTAATACTACATCATGGTGGATCTGCACCAAATTTTGCAAATAGACACCAAATAAGGTTCTAAAATGATATTTATAAAAAAAAATCATCAAAAAAATTCCTTTGCCCCCTAAATGGCCCCAAAATGAGTAATATTTACCACGTTCAATTTACACCAAATTTTACAAACAGATGCAAAATTAGATCCTAAAAACACTTTTTAAAATATATTTTTGAAAAAAAAATTATTGCCCCTTCTGGGGGCTATTTTTCATGGGGGGGTGAAGAACATTTTTTTCAGTTTCTATTTTTTTTAAATGTTTTTTAGAACCTTATTATGAACCTATTTTCAAAATTTGGTGTAAATCCAACGTGATAAATATTGATCATTTTGGGGCCATTTGGGGGGTGAAGAAATTTTTTTGCGAAATTTTTTTTTACAAAAATTATTTTAGAATTCTGTTAAGTGTGTTTTTCCAAAATTTGTTGTAAATCCTCCATGATCTAGTATTACCAATTAAAGGGGGCTCTTTGGGGGGCTCTAGCACAAAATGCTAATATGCGCATGAGTGCGCACATGGTAATTATGTTTCTAGATATCAAATACTCCAATTTCCCATAAAAATTGTGCTGCCCGGAAAATTTCTTGACCAAGTAAGTAAGATTTTCTCGGACTAATTGTTAGAAGGACTATTGATAGGAGGACGAGTCATAGAAAAACCATTGTTAGAAGGACGAGTGTTAGAAATAACATCGTTAGAATTACCAATGTTTGGAGGACCAATGTTAGAAGGGCCAATGTTAAAAGAACAAATGGGGTAAAAAGGACCAATGGGGTAAGAAGGACCAATTTTACAAGGACCAATAAGGTAAGAAGGGCCAATGTTAGAAGGGCCAATGTTAAAAAGACAAATGGGGTAAAAAGGACCAATGGGGTAAGAAGGGCCAATTTTACAAGGACCAATGGGGTAAGAAGGGCCAATGGGGTAAGAAGGGCCAATGGGGTAAGAAGGGCCAATGGGGTAAGAAGGGCCAATTATAGAAGGGCCAATGTTAGAAGGACCAATAGGGTTACAAGGGCCAAATTTAGAAGGGCCAATGGGTTTAAAAGGACATTGGGGGTTAGAAGGAATCTTGGGAGCACATTTGGGCAAACATGTTTCACAACAATTATCAACTGGAGCTGGTAGAACAGGCTGATCAGGAGCGGCACTAACCAAACCCAATACCAAAACGGTTATCTTAAAATTATACAGAATAGTTTGCATACAGAAAAAAAATTACATACTATCGTGGACATGGAATTTAAAACGATTTTTTATCAGCCACCTTTTAGTGCAGCGATATGAATCAAAAATTCTCAATTTTAAATTTTTGTTGGACAACACTTTCACACCACCCTATTTTTAAAATATATTTAATTTGCATTCAGAATCTCATGGAACTTTTTTTAGTGGGGGGAAGACCCCTTTTCAGCCCCCACAAAATTAAGATTTGGTGATTTTGAAAACTAATTTTCGGACTCATTAAAAAAGATATTTTATTTTTTTCTTTTGGTATCAAGTTTCCTAAAGTACCCTCTTTTTAATGATGTATTACTTAATAGTTTTGAACAATACTCTGGTTTAATATGACAAGAAGTAGTAAAAAACAGAGAAAAAAAATTGTATAAAATCAAATATCTCAAAATTTTTTCAGAGAAATAATAAATATTTATATATTAAAGTATTCGTACGAACCTCCTGCTTAAAATGAGTATTCTAAACCCATGGGTCATAGATCTACCCGTGGAGTTAATGGACTTTGAGTTAGGCGCTGCTTAAAAAGAGGGTACTTTAGGAAACTTGATACCAAAAGAAAAAAATAAAATATTTTTTATTAATGAGTCTGAAAATTAGTTTTCAAAATCACCAAATCTTAATTTTGTGGGGGCTGAAAAGGGGTCTTCCCCCCACTGAAAAAAGTTCCAAAATGAGATTCTGAATGCAAATTAAATATATTTTAAAAATAGGGTGGTGTGAAAGTGTTGTCCAACAAAAATTTAAAATTGAGAATTTTTGATTCATATCGCTACACTATTTGATTTTTTGAATTTTACTTTATTGTAAAATGGGGTATTTTATGTCAGTTTTCGAATGTTATTTTAACAAAAAATGCGTCAAATGTATTTTATTAAAACAAATTATGTAAAATGTGCTGCCGACGAGAAAAATAGTAAGTAAATAGAAGATATTTCCTTTTTTAAATAATTTTGTTTTAGGATAATAATAAGGCTCTAATCTACGTAAAACATCAGAGAAATTTTTCTTGTTAATGCCCACTTCGCATAAAACTTGAGATGTTTAAGCCACTATTTTAACCATATTTACAATGCAAAAATTGATCGTTTTAAATTCCATGTCCACGATAGTACATAATCTAGAATCATTTTGTTGCCACAATTTTTTATTTAAATTTTAAAATTAAAAAAAAAACATGTATTTAATTATTATACTCTTCGGAAGACTAGGTACGAAGAGTATACCGTGTGTCCCACAAAAAACGCACGAGCTCATAACTTTCTACGTATAGTTTCTACAGAACTGAAATTTTAGTAATTGTCTAAGAATTCTTTTAGCCTCCTTTTACATGCATTTACAAAAATGTGTGACTTCCTGTTTAAGCAAAATTGACATTAATTTTGTATTTTTAAATGAAACATCTTATATATTTTGACATTTTTAGTAACATTCATTTAATAGGAATACAATCGTTTTTTAAAAAATAATGTATCACCAATATTAACGATTTTATAGCACCTTGAAAATGAGCTAATTTGGTCCTATAGAGAATGCTGCAATCTATGCTTCAGGACTCTATGACTAAGATAGATGATTATGATGAAATTAGGTGATTTTCATAGAGCTATAAAATCGTAAATATTGGTGATGCATAATTTTTTTAACAGCAATTGTGTTTTTATTAAAAGAATGTTGTTTAAAATGTCAAAATATATGGGGTGTTCCATTTAAAAATACAAAATTAATGTAATTTCTGCTTAAATCGGAAGTCATATGTATGACATGTAAAAGAAGGCTAAAAGTCTTCTTAGACAACTCCTAAATTTTCAAATCTGTAGAAAGTATAAGTAGAACGTTATGAGCTCGTGCGCTTTTTGCGGGACACCCGGTATACTCTTCGGACATAGTCTTGCGAAAAGTATAAAAAAGAAATGTGCCAAATTAATATTTGCTATTAAATTTGCTAGTAACATTTTATGAGTCAGAATTTTAAAACATTCTTCAAAATTTAATTTTGAGGCCTATTCCATATATAATCGACCAAAATTCGGTTTTCAAGTTGCTGCATGATTTTAAATTCTTTTGAGGTTTAGTCCAGTGCTTACTCCTGGTAACTTCTTTCTATTAAAAAATTAGCAGCTGCATATTTGCACTCCTTCCCCATCGGTTAGCACTTAAACTATGAAAAATGACCAAATTTAGGTCTAAAAAATGCTATGTGGGAGTGAGTAATTTTTTTTTATTTTTATGTTAAAATGTTACCAAGGACATAGTTTACAATAAAAAAAATAAACGATATTGTGATTCGATTTTTTGTAAAGGTAGGATATTAAAACCTTTGCTGTTTCTAAGCGAAGTTAAATCACAAACCAATTTTTTTATTTTATGCGTTTCTATTATCACATCAACATTTTAAAATTATTAAAAAAAAAATTTACTCAGTCCCACATAACTTTTTTTAGTGCCATATTTGGTCCTTTTCCATGGCTGCCTGGTAGAGAAGGAGAGCAATTATGCGGTTCATATTTTATTTGTAGAAACATGTCTATTGTCAACTAAAAACTATTACTAATTTTAATCATCCAAGAATTTAAAATACGATTCGACCTTGTTTAAATTTAACGTAATCGGTTACATTTTAAAATCAATGCTGTTTTCAAACGAAGTTAAATCACAAACAAAATTATTTTGATTATGAATCTCTACTAGCTCAATAACATTTTAAAGTAATAAAAAAAAAAATTTGCCCAGTCCCACATAGCTTTTTTTGGACCTAAACTTGGTCATTTTCCATAGTTTGGGGTAATTAATAGTAGAGAAGGAGTGCAAATATACAGCTGGTGATTTTTTAATAAAAAGAAGTTTCAATTGTCAACTTAAAATTACTACCAATTTTAATCTTCCAAAATCGTAAAATCGGAACATTCAATTTTCCGATTTTTTCAAGAAAAATTATGAAAATTTAGAAAATGGTTTTTTTTTACCACCTTTACCAAGGCTAAGGATTGTACCTACCAAATATAAAATAAATCAAATAATAGCAACTATGATTGGTCGATTTTACATGGAATGTCCCTTTGGTTAAAGACGAAAAATTTTATGAATGTTAGAATTTATTTCTTACCAGAGTAAACATTTTTTTAAACAAATTATTTCTTTTTTGTGTGGTTGAAGGACCTTGGTCGATAGCCGTTTGATGTTGTTAATTTTTATTTTCCTTTTTAATAAATTTCGTTTATTATTTTTGATTATATGTTAATTAAAAAAAATTTATCGATTCAATCTTTTTAATTTTATGACATATTTTAATTAAAATATTAAAAAATATTATTAAGTTTACCTACAGAGGCTTTTTATTGTCACCCCCGGTCTTTAAAAAAATTGAATACAGGGTGTCCAAAAAATGGTGCATAAACGCGATGGTACGCTCTTGGGGCATTCTCAGGGATCCCTAGAAAATTATCAAAAAGAATCCATCTGTTATATTCATCGAGAAAAATACGAACAAAGTTGGATAAATCGGCAACACAGTCTAGGAAAATACGTCTGAAAAACTCATCTAGATTCTTGAGCATACATTTTTGCATTAGATCATATTGACATTGTTGTCAGCTTCATTTCATTAAATTTTTTTATAATTAAATTAAGTACAAAAATGTAATTTGACTATTTAAAAGATAAACAAATGGTAAAATAATTTAAGATAGTTTCTGCCTTTGAATTTAGCCATTTCTTTCGTTAATATGTGTTGTTATCTTCAAAATATAAGCGTTTAAAGTTTCGCACTTTGGGGCCTCATATCTCGGAGTATGTGAGATAGATTTAAAAAAAAAAATTCTGGGGCTCCCTAGACATGCCCCAACAACGTACCATCGTGTTTATGCGTTATTTTTTGAACAACCTGTATTTACCGTTGTAAAGAATGAAAAGTAGTGTCAAATTTTAGGAAATAAAATTCACTTTATTTTTACAAATACTAAAAATTTATTTTTGGTTTTTTTTTTCTCGTTTAGCATTGTAACCAGTTCGTAAATGGTCATTAATAAAGGCAAAAAAAAAATATTTTAAAAATAATAGTTAGTTTTAATTGTAAATAAAACATATTTTAAATAAAAAAAAAATATAGATATATTTTTATTGTTGGAAAAATTTTCCATTTTTACATGTATTGGTTTATCGCTAAAAATTTATTTTATTTATGTTGCAGTCCAAGGGGGTTGTTTCCACCCTCCAAAGGTTCTTTCTATTTCTTCAGCAATAGATAAAGATAAATGATCGCAACCTGGGGCAGCCACTACCTAAAACAAAACATTTTTCTTAAAACGTCAAAAAAACATCACTTTAGTGACGTATATGGCGAACATTAAGTAGCACTTTTCTGAACTGTATCATGGAGTTTTTATTTTTACTGCCGGCGACAGTAAATGTAACTTTTAGTGACGCTACCAAATTTTTTTTTCTTAAAACGTTAAATAAACATTATTTTAATGAAGTTTATTTTAAAATAAAAAAAAGTTAACTAAAATAAGTAAATTAAATTTATTATAAAACCATTGTGTTTAGAAGTTTTAAGAAAAAGTATCGTTTGCTACACAGAGTTAAAGTGGCTTTGTGTGCCTCGGCAGAATTGTCTGTCTCGCTTCGCTCACCAAACAATCTTTCTGCCTCGTCACACAAAGCATCACTTTAAAATCTTAGTACTAAAATCTATTATTTTGGCATGCAGCTTGCTGATGACATTTTAAATATATTTGCCAAAATTATCGGAGTTTGCACTATTTCTGCAATAATAGGGCTTCAAAAATCAAAAATTAGTTTTTAACACCCTTAACTATAGGTTTTTTGCAATATTTTAAACGGCAGCCAGGCTACTATTCATTAATTTTTCATCAAGGAACAAATCAGATGAGCAAATTGTGTACACTAATTCCTAACAAATTCTCAACAAATTCTTAGCAAATTCTCAACAAATTCTTAACAAATTCTACAAATTCTCAACAAATTCTTAACAAATTCTTAAAAAAATGTCAACTAATTCTTTCATTGAATTGCCCCTCGTTTTTTATTTATTAAGAAATTTTTTCATTTAGTAGTACGTTTATTTAAAAAAAAAACTTCACAAATATTGAGCAAAAGTAGTGCGTTCTAAGGGAGAATACATTTTTTCTCGCATCTTTTTACACAGAACAAAAATTAATTTCGTTTTGCTTAATTAACTCACTACTTTTGCTTAATATTTGTAAGGTCTTTTTTCTAAGTTATCATAAGATAGAAAATAAAAAAATTTCTTTAAAAATTAAAGGAACTTATAAAATAGTATTCTCCCGTTTAAAATTTTGCAAAAAACCTAGTGAAGGGTGAAAAACCTAATTTCTAATTTTTGAAACCATGTTATTTCAGAAAAGGGGCACACTACGATAACATATTTTTTCAAATATATTTTAAATGTGATCAGCAAATCGCATATCAAATTTCAAAACTCTTAGTTAAAGGGAAATGTCACGAAGCACAGAAACTGTGATTATGTAATGTTGGTATCCTAAAATCAACAAAAAACTCCACTTTCTGGTCATTGCTCAGTGGGTTTATCAGAGTTAATTCTAATTAAAAATTGTGCTTACTAGCAACATAAATAAACAAAGCACAAGTTGACATATTTTAAAGGTCTATTAATAAGCGTTTAAATACATAATTTTGGCAATTTAGAAGCATTTTTTTTTGCATTTTAAATTGCCAAAATTCTGTATAAACGTTTATTGATGGACTTTTAGAATACGTCAACTTGTGCTTTGTTTATTTATGTTGCTGGTAAGCACAATTTTTAACTAAAATGAACTCTTATAACCTCACTGAGTAATGACTAGAAAGTGGTGTTTTTTGTTGATTTTGGGCAAGCAACATTACATAATCACAGTTTCTATGCTTCGCGACATTCGCGTTTAACGTGAACGATTTTTTCGCTATGCGCGGGACGGACTATTGATTTTTTTTTGTCTTGTTTGTGAAGAATGAAGAAACTTACTTGTAATCCAACAGGTAGGCCCTCTTTAGTCATTAAAACAGGACAGTTTGTTACAGGGAACCCTAAGGAATTAAATAGGGCACAATAACCATAATTAAATAAGTTTCTAAACACGCTATAATGATAGCCTGCTTCATGAGCAAACGTCGGCAAAATAAAAACACTTCGTTCGTCCAAAATCCCCAAAAAGTCACTCCTAAGTTTTTCCTTGGCAGCTGAATTTGTTCTAAGGACCTTTTTGGGTACAATGCTCATTACTTTTTTTAAAACCCCATACAGTATGGTTGAAAAACTAGATTTTGATAAACAAAAGAAAAAACGAAGTAATTCTGCATAGCAGCCATCTCCGTTATTTGGAAATAGGTTATCAACGTCTTGTGTTTGGGCGAGATCAAAATATGCAATTGTAGATGCATTGTTGAGATGTTTAAAATTTACCTAAAATAAAAATTCTTGCTAAAAATACATCAAAATTTACTTAAGAGGATGATTATGTCCCTGATACAGATTTTTTTTGCAACAAACTCTTCAAGTTTATTCCTAGGACTATATCGAAAGTTTTGTTAGAATACGACAAGTATTTTAGCCACAATAATTTTTTTAAGTTGGACAGTTTTCGAAAAAATAAAATTCTACCGAGAAAATTTTTATGCAACAACCATGTCTTGCCGAGTTGATTTTTACTTTTGACGACGATGCACCACATCAATAGACTATTTCATGCTGATTCTTGTGCTTTAAACATGGACCCACCGCAGTCTTAGCGCCCATCCTAAGACAGCTCTACCAAAAACAGGCGGAGTGTCCCGGAAATACATGGATGCTTTGCGCCAGTTAAAACCCGCGGAAAATGCACAAGTGACACACCGCAAGATTAACACATTCTGAGGCAATTAAATGATTCTAATTAAAGAATCTTTCATAAACAGATAAATGTGAAAAAATTACTTTTATTTATTGGACAGCCCATTTTTTAGTGAGGCACAAAACTGGCTTAAATTAGTATCCCAGAATTTTGAATCTGTTCGGCATAAATTTCATAAATTGCATACAAAACGGCATATTTTGACCAATCATGAATTTACAAAAAAAAGCTTGTAGGGGGTTTCATGTAAAGAATAAGCCAAAAAGAGGTATACCGCGTTTCCATGCAGCTCGCGAGGTTAACTAACAAATTTACTGTGGCAAAACCACTTATCGTATCTTATCAAAAGTTTTGGTATATGTAGTCCTTATAAACTTGAAAAAGTAAAATTTTACTCATAAAAACCATAAAAGATATTTCAATAAAATTTTTACATTTTTATATTATTTTTGGGCCTATGAAAGCATACTTACTTTTTTACAGGGATCACTGCAAACTATATCAAAATGTTCGATAACTTGCTTAACTGCCTTTTTGACATTGTTGTTCGTTGTGTCCATTAGAGAATTGTTTATTTCTTCCACATAGTATACTTTTATATCTTTTACATCAACCTACAAAAATATTTTAGAGTTACTTAGGTCTCGAATAATTTTAAAAAGAGCATTCCATCAACAAATTAAAATATACTCTTAAATGGACACGAAATTTAAAGACCAGAGTTTCAGCCTTAAAGATGCCATGCGAATTCTGCAGAGCTGCTCCCGTCACTCATATATGTAAAAGATTACAGAATATAAAGCCCCCTCGTATATTGAAATTCAAGACAGTTTTTAAAACTAGAAAGATGGATTTACAAACTGTCCTAGTTAGTTAGTAGTCCCATAAAATCTTACAAAAAATCTTTGTTTTTCAGAAATTTTTCGGGTCGGACCATTTTTTAGAAAAATGTAGTAGGGATTTGATACCTAAAAACATAATTACCATGTGCGTACTCATGCGTATCATATCATTTTGTGCTGGAGCCCCCCAAAGAGCCCCCTTCCGTTCGTAATACTAGATCATGGTGGATCTAGACCAAATTTAGGAAATAGACACCAAAAAAGGATTTTGTAAACAATTTTTTCCAAAAAGGGAAATATTTATCACGTTGGATTTACACCAAATTTTGCAAATAGATTCATAATAATGTTTTAAAGCATATTTAAAAGTTTTATGTACCCTCCATGAAAAATAACCCCCCAAGGGGGCAAAAATTTAGTGTAAATAAAACGTGACAAATATTTTTCATTTAGGGGGTAAAATATTTCTTTTAGGAGAAACATTTTTATCGAAATCTTTTTAGAACCTTCTTTGGTGTCTATTTGCAAAACTTCTAGGTTCACCATTATTCGTATTACGAATGAAAGGGGGCTTTTTGGGGTGCTCTAGCACAAAATGCTAATATGCCGATGCACACATGCTAATTATGTTTCTAGGTATCAAATACTACATTTAAGCTTCATTCACAATGAAAATTAAGCTTCATTCACAATGAAAATTAGCTTGCATGCGGTAAGAATTAAGGTAGCTTGTAAGAGCTTGAAATATGTATTTGGGATATACCATTCACAATAACTTACCTCATGCAAGCTAATTCGTTGTGAATGGTATATCTCAAATACATATTTCAAGCTCTTACAAGCTACCTTACTTCTTACCGCATGCAAGCTAATTTTCATTGTGAATCCCACTTTAGCTTGCATGAGGTAAGAATTAAGGTAGCTTGTAAGAGCTTGAAATATGTATTTGGAATATACCATTCATAATGAATTAGCTTGTAAGAGCTCAAGCAAGCTAATTCATTGTGAATAGTATATACCAAATACATATTTCAAGCTCTTACAAGTTACCTTAATTCTTACCGCATGCAAGCAAAGTTTCATTGTGAATCCCACTTTACATACCACAAAAATTGTGCTGCCCGAAAAATCTCTTGACCAAATGTAAGATTTTATCGGATTATATCTAAATCAGACTTTTAAGATATTTTACCTTTTTACTAAATACAGGATCTTGCGGATCATTGGACATAACTTGAAGGAGAAGTCTCAGATCAGTGGCGTATCTAGCCATGGGTCCAAGGGTGAATACTTCCCTCCACACATCTTCTTGTTTACACGAAGGGTAGTGTCCGACATAAGACACTAATCCAGGGGTGGGTTTATGTCCCCATACCCCACAGAAATGAGCTGGAAGACGTAGAGACCCCGCTATGTCTGAACCTACCCCTATTAGAGAGGCTGCTGTGGCTAATAGGGCTACCTGGAAAAAAACAATGTTTTTACAAGTCCCCAGAACTAGAGTGCCTTGATGTCATATTGACAGATATTGTCGCCTTATAGAGTGGCGACATGCATCATTCTTTCTCTGTCATACAGATAACGTCATCAATTGTGTTTGTAAGTTGTATTTGTTGTCATCTTTGCTAATATGTGGATGACATAATCTGTATGACAGAGAAGGAATGATGCATGTCGCCACTCTATAAGGCGACAATATCTGTCAATATGACATCAAGGCACTCTACCCAGAACGAGTGCATCTTTTAAGAGGGTGTTTTATTGAAAATAATCCAGAAAAAAGGATTTTTTACTTAGGGGCCCAGACACTTTTTTCTGGGGTGGGGTCTCATTTTGACACTACAATTTTTCCCTTTTCAGCTAAATAAAAAAATTTTAAAGTCGACCAATAATTTTTCGAAATTTTTCGATTCAAATGTTAGACTTAAAAATTAATTAACTTTCCTGAAAAAAGAAAATGCCTAGACATGTCGATTTTCTTTTAGAAAGGAACATCTAAAAATTATATTTTTTGTTTTTTATTTAACCTGGCTTACCTCATCAAAAATCTTAAACTGCACTAAGAGCTAGAGGGGCCTTATTTTTGAGCCACTATCTTTTTCTTTTTAGTAAAGTAAAAATTTTAAAAAACGGACTAAAATTTTAAATTAAAAAATAGTATTTTTTTTTAATACAAAAAATGTCAGATTTTAAAAATGTTTACTTTACTGGAATGGGAAAAATTGTGGCTCAAAAATAGACTTCTCTTAGTCCGAGAAAATCTTACATTTGGCCAAGAAATTTTTCGGGCAGCACAATTTTTATGTAAAAATTTAGTATTTGATATCTAGAAACATAATGAGCATGTGCGCACTCATGCGCACATTAGCATTTTGTGCTAGAGCCCCCCAAAGAGCCCCCTTTCATTTGTAATACAGATCATGGTGGATCCTAGCCAAATTTTGGAAATAAACACTAAACAAGGTTCTAAAAAGATTTTTGTAAAAAAATTTCCCCTAAAAAAATCCCTCACCCTCTAAATTGCACCAAAATAATAAATATTTATCATGTTTGATTTGGACCAAATTTTGCAAACAGATGCAAGATTAGATGTTAAAAAACCCCTTTCTAAAATTTGTCTAAAAAAATTATTTTTGCCTCTTTGGGAGGCTATTCTCTATAAAGGGGGAAAAAAAATTTATTTTTAAAATTTCCATTAAAACATTAAAATGAATCTAATTGCAAAATTTGGTGTAAATCCAACATGATAAATATTACTCTTTTTGGGGCCATTTAGGGGGTGAAGAAATGTTTTTTATGAAAATCTCTTTAAAACCTTAAGTTTAGTGTCTATTTGCAAAATTTGGTGTAGATCCACCATGATCTAGTATTACGAATGAAAGGGGGCTCTTTGAGGGGCTCTAGCACAAAATGCTAATATGCGCATGAGTGCGCACATGCTAATTATGTTTCTAGGTATCAAATACTACATTTTTTCACAAAAATTGTACTACCTGAAAAATTTATGAAAAACAAGGATTTTTTGTAAGATTTTCTCGTACTACCACTTAGAAATGGAGTTACTACCGGTAGAGTACATAAAGATTGTAGTAACTTTTTTGTTCCTAACAATTTTGTAATTTTATTTATTTTTGCAGGGTTTAATAACAAACTTAAATAACTTAAAACTTGTCGCTTAACTGTACCAATTTGGAATAATGCTAGTATATTTACCTCTCCGCCAGAAGAACCACCAACGGTCCTTGTAGTATTATAAGGGTTCCTGGTAGTACCAATTAATTTATTGTAAGTCTCCCAATTTATACAAAATTCGGGGGTGTTTGTAACCACCAATGGTATTGCCCCAGCCTCCTTAATTTTTTTGACACACTCGGCATCATTTTCTGCTATTATATCTTTCCTTACCAAAGAACCAGAACTAAATCTAACCCCTTGCAGAGCTATACTACCCTTAACCGTAAGGGGAACCCCTAATAAGGGATATTTGGTAGCTAGTTCAGATTCTGTAAAAAGAAAAATGGAAATTAAGGCTATACAGGGTGTCCCAGAATTGGCGCACCACCTGTATGGTACGTTGTTAGGGCATCCCCAGGGATCCCCAGAAAAATGTCAAAACAAATCCATCTCACACACCCTCGAAGATATGAGGCCCCAAAGTGCAAAACTTTAAACGCATATACCTTAAAAATAACAGCACGTATTAACGAAAAATATGGTTTAATACAAAGCTGCAGTCTATCTTAAACCATTTCAACAATTTTTCTTCTTTAAAATGGTCAAATAACATTTTTATAATCAATTTAATTTTACAAAATTTTCTTGAAATAAGCTGACAACAATGTCAATAAAAATCTAGTGCAAAAGTGTATAATCAAGACTCATGGATGGGATTTTTAGATTTATTTTCCTAGACTATGTAGTATTATCCTAGACTGTGTTGCCGAATTTAAGCAACTTTGTTCGCATTTTCCTCAATGAATATAATGGATGGATTTTTTTTAACAATTTTCCTGGAATCCCCAGGCATGCCCTAACAGCGTACCATACAGGTGGTGCGCCGATTCTGGGACACCCTGTATAAAGATTCAAATTCATAAATGGGATGTTCTGTGCACTCAAAAGTTCGTAAAAGTCATCTCCCTGAATGTCAGTTATTTTCGAAATTTCAACAAAATATGCAAGTAGTAATACAACAATAACTATGATTAAAAATATTTAGGATAATGTTTGTGATTCAGAAGTGGTACTGAGTGCAAGAAATAATAAAAATATGGTAAAATAGTACTTTTGGTGTTTTTCTTTCTACATTGAAATCTTTGAACGAGCACATCTATATTAGGGAAAAACGTAAGTTGCAATTTTAATCATTTACAAGCTTAAAAAAACCATGGTAATTAACGTATTATGGTTTGGCATAGACCACGTAATGTATATACACCAAAAATGTATTTGTCGAAAAAAAAAAAAACAAAAATAGTATAATGATTTTTGAAGTCAGATTTTCGACACAAAGAAATAACCAATTTTAATAAAACCATAATTTGTAGCCCTATTTTTCTAGTTTTCAAAACTACATTCAGTTTTAATATTACGATGGGGCCCTCATGTAGATGTGCTATTTAGTAGAATTGACGGGAGCTCAACGGAGATGACTTATACCGCGAGCTTCTAAAAGCACAGATTAGAAGATCTGTGAATTTAGAACCCTAGTCTTAAAAGATACAATAAAGTATGTTATTTTTACCTGTCATATCGGTAGTTTGTAGAAAATCGTCCACTTTTTGGGCATCTTGCATAGCTAGGTCGAAACGTTCGTCTACTACAGCGTTTAGAACTTGATTGACTTCTGTAATTCTTTTTATGTAAGCATCTATGACTTTAGTGCATTTTATCTGTTGAAATTTTAAGGTTAGGATTTTTGTGGATTAAGAACTTGTAAAAAGTTGGACCAACTCGTTTTTGCCCCAAACTATTTTTCTTGATCTTTTATTAAGTTCTAGGTGAATATTGTCAATTTTACAGGCAAAATATGCATTAACATTTATTGTCACAACATATTTATTAACAAAAATCAACTGTTTTTAAATAAAAAAAATTTTTTTTTTTTATACAGGGTGTCCAAAAAATGGCGCATAAACGCGATGGTACGCTCTTGGAACATTCTCAGGGATCCCTAAAAAATTGTCAAAAAAAATCCATCTGTTATATTCATCGAGAAAAATGCGAACAAAGTTGCATAAATTTGGCAACACAGTCTAGGAAAATACATCTAAAAATCCCATCTATAAGTCTAAAAATCCCATTTATGAGTCTTGATCATACACTTTTGCACTAGATTTTATTGACGTTGTTGTCAGCTTCATTTCATGAAAATTTTGTGAAATTAAATTGATTATAAAAATGTAATTCGACCATTTAATAAATAAACAAATGGTTGAATGGTTTAAGATATACTGTAGCTTTGTATTAAACCATTTGATTCGTTAATATGTGCTGGTATATTCAAGATATAAGCGTTTACAGTTTCGCAATTTGGGGCCTTATATCTACGAGGGTATATGAGATAGATTTTTTTCAACAATTTTCTGGGGCTCCCTAGACATGCCCCAACAACGTACCATCGCGTTTATGCGCCATTTTTTGGACACCCTGTATAAAAATCGAGTTAAAATGGTCGTGCCAAAATGTGATAATTTACGCCCTTGATACATAAACATCTATTAATGGTTGTGGTTGATGTTGAAAAGATTATTCCGTTCCTGTACTCTCCTGCGACCTAAAGCTATCATTTCCTTCTGATTAAGGCCGATTTATAGAACGTTACTTTCACTTTACTTCCGCTTTACTTCGGCGTAACTTTACAGAAAATTAAATAAAATTCATGGGAATGTAGGTATTAGCAAATTTATACTTCACTTTAGCGCTACTTTGCTAATTCATTTAGCTGTAAGTAGTACTGTCAAAAGCCGAGCTTGGCCGATCATGCGCAAAATTTGCAAAAATGAGATATTCACCCTTATTGTCAAGGGTGGTGATTACGGAATATCGCTTCGTACGAAACCTGCTGGTCTTCTTATGTAGGTTTCCGTAATTACTGCCCAGGTGTAAATAGTCAGAAGTCGAGTTCAGACACATGCGCATACCTGTTCCCAATTTCACGTAACTTTACAATCTATAAATTAAGCAACGCGGAAGTGAAGTAACGCCTAAGTAAAGTGAAAGTAACGTTCTATAAATTGTCCTTTACACTAAAAATCACACGTTACCAAGGACAACGTGTGATTTTCAATCTTGTTAATTTAAAGTTTAAATTAAAATTCATTTGAAGAGCAATTAATTTTGAAAAAAAAATAAGTTTTTCAGTCACGAAATAATCTTCCGAATATCATACGAGGGAAGAATTTTGCACGACGATCTTAAATTGTAATTTACTTAAACTTTGTTGGCATAAAGCAATTTTATTCGTCAAATTGATAGAATTGTTATGCAAAGAAGTTTTCGTAGGTAATATCATTAGAGAAAAGAAGATTGCCGACAATCATAAATATTTGACGAAAACTTCGTTGCATAACAATTCTATTAATGTGACGAATAAAATTGCTTTATGCCAACGAAGTTTGAGTAAATTAAAATTTAAGATTGTCGTGCAAAATTCTTTCCTCGTATGATATTCGGAACATTATTTCGTGACTGAAAAGCTCATGTTTTTTTCAAAAATTTATTGAACTTCAAATGAATTTTAATTTAAACTTCAAATTGAAAAGATTAAAAATCACACGTCGTCCTTAGCAACGTGTGATTTTCAGTGTGATCAGAAGGAAATGAGAGCTTAGATCGCAGGAGAAACCAGGAACAGAATAATAAAAACTAGAATGGGTAGAAGTCGGAATGGGTAGAAGTTACTCTTCGCAAATAAGTAGCTTGAGTATAATTCGGAATCAAAGCTAAATCAATTTTTTATATAATTGCTACACATTCTATGGTATACTCTTCGCAAGAAAACTATTATAGGATAATGAAAAGTTTTTTATAAAAAAAAAATTATGTAAATAAAATCTGCGAAAAGTGCAAACTATTAACAGAAAACACGAAGAATTTTGTTAACGAAGAGGATAAACGTCAGTTCTGACGTTTAAGATATTTGAGGTCATTTGTTCTGACAGCTAGCTTTGTTTCTTTGTTTGAAATATTTTTGGCATGGCCTTCTTGACCGAGCGTGACGCAATTAGGACTTAGAAGTTTTTTGCTAATGGAAACTTTTAGTGTTTGTTTTTTTAACCTTACTGGCTAATTTTACAAAAAATGAACTAACATTTTTAATAGAAAATTAAATTTTAATTAATTTTGTATGAAATATTTTTTTTCTAGATTGAATAATAACGAAGATAGGAGGTTTTTTTGTGCTGGGGGGTAATTAGGGGGTCGGACAAAAAAATTAAAGAATACTTTTTGATGAAGAATTAAATTTTCTATATTTTATGTCGAATAATTTTTGTTGTAAATTTAATAATAGTCGAGCTACGATTTTTTTTTCATTTGGGGGGCTGAAAAGGGGGCTTTGTAGTATTCGGATTCTTATCAAAAACAATAGGGATCTTCCTTTTATAGAGATCGATTTTTCCTTAAAATTTGAATTGGATTGGAATTTTGGTTCTTAAGATAGCGTGTTTACAAGAAACGTGACATACATACACACCGACCGACCGACATACCGACGGACGGACAAAAAATGAAAATCTTAAAAAGTCATGAAACGCACGAATCTGCAAGAATTTTTGCTCTACGATGAAAATTGACGATTTTAGGATTCTCGTATCGATTGCAATATACTCTTCGGACCTAGTCTTGCGAAGAGTATAAAAAATCAAAGCAGTTAAAAAAAAAAAATTGAATTTTTTAATAAAAATCGAGGTAAAATGGTCGTGCCAGAATGTCACACTTTTCGCCCCTGATACATAAATATCTATTTATGATTATTGTTGATTAAAAAAATGCTTACCTCTTTTTTCCTAATTTTTGTAGCTAATGTCTCAGTTTTCCACAGAAGGAGATCATTTTTTATTGGAGGGCAATATTCACTTTTTTTAAAATAATTACAAAAATTTATTGGAATATAAATAAATTTTGTAATGCCCACAAAAATCCATAAAATTATTCTTACTGCTAAAGCCATTTTATAAAACTAAAAAAAAAAAAAATTGAAGCAATAAAAATTTTTAGTAGATACACGTGAAATTTTGCTAATAAGGTAGGTAAGGTCATTTTTACTAAAGTGGGTTAGGTCAGTGAGTGGGTTAACATTTTCTTTCTGTAAATTAAGAAATTTATTTTTTTAAATTTTAAAAACAACAAGCAAAATAAAAATATAATTAATTAAAAAAAAAAAACGATGCAACGTTTTTTTTTGCCAACTGATCTTTTTATAAATGTTTTTGTTTTTAATTATGTAGTTAGTTTATTTTTATTTGAAGGTTAATTTAATAATTTTGCTCGTAATTTTGTTAAAAAATAATAATATGTAGTTCGTTAGTTGTTACATATTTTTTAAATTATTTATATATTCATTTTTTGTCATTTCGAACTATTTTAAAATACAGGAAGTTTTTAAAAATCTTTGCTTTAAATGAATTTAAAAAAAGAATTTAAATATGACCTACAAATTTGCATAATTAAATTTAAATATAAAAATAAAGATTCTTATTTTAGTTCTACATGATCTTTTAATAATCTAAAAAAAATCGTTTTTTTGGCCTCATTACATGTCTGTATATTATACAGGTTGTAATTTTTGGCAATTTATTGTACCTTGTAATTTAACTGGAATGTGACCCTGGTATGCTGGAGTTATTTTTCCCATGGTTTTTCCTCTGGCCCCTCCCCCCGAAGCAGATGCTTTATCAGTATATGAACATTGTCCATGGGCATCCCAAAAAGAACATTATTTGTACTTTTTTATATTATTTACAACTTTATTATATTCTTGAATGTTCATATTTGTCACATACCAACCCTTATACCTACTATGACTTGTAATGTTTATTAATAATCATACGAATATATATATATACAGGTTGTCCAAAAAATGGCGCATAAGCGCGATGGTACGCTCTTAGGGCATTCTCGGGGATCCGTAGAAAATTGTCAAAAAAATTCATCTGTTATATTCATCAAGAAAAATGCGAACAAAGTTGCATAAGTTCGGCAACACAGTTTGTAAAAGACATCTTAAAAACTCATCTAAATTCTTGAGCATACATTTTTGCATTAGATCATTCACTGATCATTGACATTGTTGTCAGCTTCATTTCATAAAATTTTGGCAAAATTAAATTAATTATAAAAATGTAATTTGACCATTTAAAAGATAAACAAATGGTAAAATAATTGTAGATAGATTGTGCTTTTGTATTTAGCCAATTTTTTTTGTTGATGTGCTGTTATCTTCAAGATATAGGCGTTTAAAGTTTCGCACTTTGGGGCTTCATGAGTTATCTTGGAGGGTATTAGAGATGGATGTTTTTTTAACAATTTTTTGGGGCTCCTTAGCCTAGCCATGCCCCAACAACGTACCATCCCGTTTAAGCGCCATTTTTTGGACACCCTCTATATAAATTTATTTTTAGAAAAACAAAGTGGCAAAAAAAAATTCATTACGTTTTCTTGTTTATAAATATTAAAGTAAGAATGTAAGTTTTTTAATATGAATTTAAAAAAATAAAAATAAACTAGACTTACCTGTCAATAACTTAATGTTAAAAAGATTCACTATGTATCCATAATATTTTGGTTTGTATTACTTATGATATTGGCAGATGCACTGTATGTTTATATTTATTTTATAAAATAATTTGGTATCATCAATAGAACATAGATAATATTTAAAATAACCAATTGAAACAAAAGGTACTACTCAAACTAAATTATAAAATTGATAATTTATTATTTTTAAAATGCACTATAGGTATTTTAATCGATTAAATTGTTTATAAAGTATAAACTTCTATCTCAAAACATAATATTGTTAAACAAACTATAGGGACAATTTTATACACTCACTGATACTGCCGGTCAGCTGTTGATCTTCAATCTAACAGTACTGACGGTACTAATTCCAAAAGCAAAATATAAACTTGTATTAACTAAAGTATATTTTTCTTTTGATACAGTATAAGGTTAAGGCAACTTTAAAACAAAATGAGGAACTTGATTTAAACTTTAAAGTACCTATACGGAACGGTGAGGTACTAATTTAAATTGTAAATCATGTTGGCCTTGACAACTTGGCAAGTTTTAAAGAAATTCAAAATATTTCTCCAAAAAACTTGTTTTAGGTAAATATCTTATTTTTCAAGATTCGTCCAAAAAAAAATATTTACCTAAATAAAATATGTAGTTCGCACTTAGATCCTAATTATTAGTAATAACTTCTGACGTAGAGATGTTAGCAAATAATTTATAAAACCTCGACATTGATAAAAAAAATATGAAACAAATATTTGATTTTAAACGAAATATATTTTATTTCCTGCATTAGTAATTAATTTATCCAGATTATTGAAACAAAAAGGAATAATTATTAAACTTTATTTAATCTACAGAAAGATATTTTTGTTTCCGTTCGCGTTTAACTCTTCGCTGTTATTTTAATTTTTCTTGATAAAAGACACCAATTTATAGTTTTTAATAACTAAAATAAATACGAAAAATGTTTTCTGTCATTTTTTTGTGAGCAACGCTAACTTCGGCCTGTGGATAAAGAGCTTGTTGCAACTTCATCCCGTGGCTAAAATGCTATTACTTACGGCTTAGTAATAAAAATTCTCAGATTTGTTTTTGTAAGATCCTTATTGCCTCACTTGTTTTTTTACGACTTACCCGTTATAAGGCAAAAATATTTGCCTGTTTTAGATGTCAAAATTAAATACTACTTATTTGCGAAGAATAACTTCTACAGGTTTTGAAATTTAATAGCTTATTGTTTTGACCGTGGGTTTCCATATTATGATAAAATAAAATGATAAAAAGTCTGGATGATGGTGACCTTTTTTAAATAACGTCGTCTTTTTATAAAAATTTTAATTATTTAAGTAGTTAAAAAAAGACGTTTATTGTTCTTAAAAAAAAAACAATCATTAAATTACTAAGCTCTAGGTCCTCCTTTATTTTTATGTAATACAACACTTTTTATACATCTTTTAATTTTCATTATTTTTCTTTTAATAAAATTAAAAAACTTAAGGCTGAAAAAATACTAAAATTACCTACATTTTTTTACAAGGCAAAGTAAATTAAAAATCTCAAGTATAATTTTTCATACAAATGTAAAAAATGCCCCGAAATAAAATGATATTTATTTATAAAAGAAGTACCTTTCAGTGTGATTTAGAGTTAAATTAAATTAACTCAACGCCACTCAAAGCTACTCTACTCCACTTAACTTGACGCGACTAAATTAAGGCATTTATAGTACTTATAAATTTACACGTTAGTTTACAACAAGCTAATTTAGTAAACGCCATCTATCGGTAAATGTTAGAATCGTCTTATTTACAGAAATTCATCTGAAATTCTTCGATTATCTTTGTAATTTTAAAAATTTGGTCTAGTAGCCGATAGATGGCTCTAGTGAGAGGCTTACTTTACATAGAATTAGCTGAAACCAAAATTAAGAAATAGAACCTTAAGTAAACGTCAAGTTAAGTTAATTGGATGTGTAAATGCGATTTAATCTTTCGTATAATTTATTTCAGTCGCGATACGTTAATTATAAGTGAAGTTACGCTAATTTTCATCTCTCTCTAAATCATACTCATGTTGGGCGCTAATAATTTAGAAACATCCTTTCCTTAAATGTCCATTCACGAAGAGTATAATACAAGAAAGAGACATTGGGTGTGGGCGTCTTAGTGGCTGCTTACCTATGTTTGTTTAAAGATCAATAGCAAACCTTGACATTACACCTCTCTCTGCTGCATTGTATTCT
This sequence comes from Cartodere bifasciata, assembly GCA_963920755.1. Taxonomy (NCBI): domain Eukaryota; kingdom Metazoa; phylum Arthropoda; class Insecta; order Coleoptera; family Latridiidae; genus Cartodere; species Cartodere bifasciata. The sequence continues at coordinate 392,603 of OY987194.1, read as the reverse complement.
GTAAACCATCCCTTAAATTATACAGGGTGTTACCAAAAAAATATCAGGGGGTAACTCCTGGACACATTTTAAGTAAAAAAGTTCATATAAACATGTGTCCGAAAATCCATCTTTTCTGAGATACAGGGTGCCAAAGTTTCTAAAAACAAACTTTTTTTTTAAGATTACCAAGAAACTAAACCAGATATTTATTTAAAACTTAGCACGGGTAATTTTCTTGCCTTTGGGCATAAAGTGCGGTAGAAAAAAAATAAAAATTATAATTGGAAGGGGCACATTTGGGGGTACCATGGGGGTTGTTCACCACCAACTTTTTTGTGTGTTCCTTTTTTGGTATTTTCATAAAATAATTAGAAGCCCTATGAATTTCAGACACATGTTTATATAAACTTTATTTCTTAAAATGGGTTCAGGTATTACCCCCTGAATTTTTTCCTAGTTATTTGGTAACACCCTGTATACCCTTAGCATTAACTGACATCTTACACCATACCACGATTAATAAATAAATATAAATTATAAAATAAACTTACCTTAAAATTACTAACTTAAAAAATTCAAATCTAAAATGAAAAATGCGATATGTCGGCCAAAATAAGGGAGTAACGGCCAACTTCCTGTAGAACCAGATGTGCCGCCATTTTAAAAATATTTTTATTTGCGAGAATATCTAAATTGACCCCTGGATACAAAATTTCATAAAGCTAATGCAAAATTGTATATTAAAACATAGAGTTTTATAAGGAACGTTTTTTAGCACGCGTCCAGGTTTGAATGGACAAGTGATAAAAAACGCCTTATAAAACGAGTTTTTTATACTATTTTTTATATTTGCTTTATTTAATTCATTAAAAAGCATTTTTAATTTGAATTAAAAACTTAAGATGAAATTTTGTTTTTTATGACCAACCTTATAGCATAACATTGACATTTTGAAGTAAAAAATAAATTAATTTAGACATATTGAATAATGACATTTGCAAACTTTACTCATTAAATACTGAAAGAATAGGCGTTTTTGAGAAAATGTAACCATTGATATCGTTTCTCCAATTCTTCTAGTTATTCCCTCTACAACAAAACTATGTCCCCCGATTGATTATAATAGCAAAATTTGTAAATAAAAAGTACCTTGCAAGAAAAGAATTCATCTTTTAGCATCAGGTTTCATAATGTGCATATTATAGAACGCAAATATAAAAATGTTTTTTATTTACTACCTACAGCCTGTATTTTTTCCCAGATGGGCTTAACTACCCCATATTAATATGTCGTAGAAAAACATTTCATAAGGAAACATCCTGTATATTTAACCAACTTTAAACGTGAAAGGCCTTAATAATCCCTATTTGGCTACCTCTTCGTATTTCGCCTATACATATAATATTCTATTCAGATAAAATAACTCCTGTTCTGGAGTGGAAAGTGGCAGGCTGCACTGGAAAATCCAGGAACGAATGACTTGCTACAGTGAAGATAGAAAATAGAAGGCAGGACTGAAGGAATGGTCCAGGTTTGAGAGCAGAATCCCGAGGGATAAGAGCTAGGTGGCGCCAACGTAGACAGGAGAACATAATCTTAAGAAGATGCTATTTCAGTATTTCACTATTCGTTGATGGTGGAGTCTGTGCTGTGTCCATAATCCTAACACCCCTGATGCAATCTCATCTGGTTTTATAAGAGGGTCGAGGGTGGCTGACTGCATTTCTCTTTCTAGTTTCTAGACTTACTAACCCTAATTTATACATACTATCGTGGACATGGAATTTAAAACGATCAATTTTTGCATTGTAAATATGGTCAAAATAGTGACTTAAACATCTTAAGTTTTATGCAAAGTGGACATTAACAAGAAACATTTCTCTGATATTTTACGAAGATTAAAGCCTTATTGTTATCGTATAACAAAATTATTTAAAAAAGTAAACATCTTCTTACTATTTTTCTCGCCGGCAGCACATTTTACATAATTTATTTTAATAAATTACATTTGACGCATTTGTTGTCAAAATAACATTCAAAAACTGACATAAAAAACCCCATTCACAATAGAGTAAAATTCAAAAAATCAAAGGTGGCTGATAAAAAATCGTTTTAAATTCCATGTCCACAATAGTACCTACTCTCTTCATTTTTAAAAGCTTTTATTTAACTGTATGTATGTATGTTTGTATGTGTGTTTGTGTAGTACAAATCTTGCAACTCGATTTTGAAACACTTACGCTTGACCAATTTTTCTGAAATTTTGTATACATGTGGAAGTCCGGTGACAATGCAAAATGGTAACTTTGTTAGTTCTAAAAACTTAATATGGCGTCCACAACAAAATGGCGGATGACTTTTTTCTAAACAATTCTCACGATATGGGTATCAAATGAAAGGTTATGACCGGTAGTATGCAGTAAAATATATGACATAATTCAAAATCCAAAATGGCAAATTAGCTTTTTCTTAACTAATTTGCCGATATGGGTATCAAATGAAAGGTTATGACTTGTAGAATACATTAAAATATATGACATAATTCAAAATCCAATATGACGCCCAAAAAAATGGCTAATTAGCTTTTTCTTTACTATTTTGCCGATATGGGTATCAAATGAAAGGTAATGACAAGTAGGATATAGTAAGATATGTGACAATTCAAAATCCAATATGGCGCCCTAAAAAAAATGGCGGATTCTCTTTTTTTAACTATTTTGCCAATATGGGTATCAAATAAAAGGTTATAGCAATGACATACTAAATTAAATGATTAAAAAACATCTACAGTAAAAACTAAAAAATGTAAAATAAACTAATGTAAAAAAATTTTAAGAAAAAGCTTTTATTTAAATGCCCTAAAAAGAAAAAAATAAATTTTTTCAATTAAATTAAACCCATTAATTTGTCACAATATACACTTTTTATGATATAAAAGCTTGTCGCGAGATTCTGCATTTATGTAGATTTATTTTGTAAAATACATGCATTTTTTTCTTTTTTCAGAACCACTTAAATTAAAAATTGGTAAATGGTATAAGTATTGTATTCTTTTTATTAATTGCAATGGTAAATTTCGCGACAAGCTTTTATATCATAAAAAGTGTATATGTATTGTGACAAATTAATGGGTTTAATTTAATTGAAAAAATTTATTTTTTTCTTTTTAGGGCATTTAAATAAAAGCTTTTTCTTAAAATTTTTTTACATTAATTTATTCATAAACTAAACAATTTTTGTATTACAAGTCATTTACAACAAGAAAAAAAAAAAAAAGAATTATTTAATTATTCTCAAGTCATAAAAGATGCCACAAGAGTCACAGAGACTACTGCCACTCTATTAGACCCAATTTTTATTTACAATGGGGACCTGTTTAATGCAGGAACTTTGGACTCTGATGGAATTTCGGATCATGAGATCACTTATTGTACACTGAAAATTCCAATTTACAAATTTAAGCAAAAAATGATAACTTTTAGGGATTTTAAACTTCTTAATAGAGAAAAATTTGTTGCTGATTTAAATAATTTAAATTTTGATCAAATATATTACTTACCGGAAATCGATAATAAAGTACAAGTTTTGACAGAATTAATTCATACACTGTTTAATAACAATGCGCCTATTAGAACTGTAAGGGTCAGTAAACCTAAGGCTCCGTGGCTAACGGAAACCATAAAAACTATGCAAAAAGAAAGAAATCGACTTTTAAGTATTTTTAAAGAAAGTAAAACTACGGAGAGTTGGAATGCCTATAAATCGATGCGTAACATAGTTACGTCAGCAGTTAGACGCGAAAAAATTGCTTATTTAAATTACTTGGAAAATTCAAATAATAGTAAAAAAATGTGGAAAAATTTAGAAGAATTAGGGGTAAAAAATAAGTCTAATCAAGAAATACCTGTTCACTTAAGTGACGCCAATAAAATAAATGATTATTTTTGCAGCGTTTACACAAAAAAAGGCAATTGTGTCCGTAGGACAGAACACTACAAAAATCATAAATTCAACCAAGAACATACTTTTGAATTAAATTTAGTATCTCAGGAAGATATATCCAATGCCATACACAGTATAAAATCGAATGCTATGGGCCTTGATAAAATAACTCTCGGTATGATCAAACATTGCCTACCTCATTTGCTTCCACACTTTACGCACATTATTAATTGCTGTATTGAGACTGGATATTTTCCGTATGCATGGAGACAAGCCTTAATACGTCCGATTCCCAAATTAGCCAAGGTAGCGGAAATTTCCGACCTTCGACCAATAAGTCTTTTATCCACTTTGTCAAAGGTTTTGGAAAAGGTAGTCTATGAACAAGTTTTCAACTATGTTACTACTAGCAAAATTTTGTCAAATCATCAATCAGGTTTTCGTAAAGATCATAGCACTACCTCCACACTATTAAATCTTGTTGATAACATTATTCGAGCAGTAGATAAAGGTATGGCGGCAGTGCTGGTGGCCTTGGATTATTCTAAGGCCTTCGATACTGTCGATCATGACCTTCTCTGCGCAAAATTAAAATATTTTGGGTTTGGTGATGTTACGTTATCATTTTTTCAAAATTATTTAACCTTCAGAAAGCAAGTAGTGGAAACTAATTTTGGATTTTCTACCCCTGCAGATATTCCCTCTGGTGTGCCACAGGGATCTATACTTGGCCCGTTACTCTTTATTATATATACTGCTGATCTTTTTTCAGGTAATCTAAACTCGTCAATTGAATGCTACGCTGATGACACCAATTTGTTGCATATTTTTGATCCTAAAGAACTCGATTTAGCGAATTATCTATTGAACCATGACTTATCTAGAATTTGCGATAATTCTAGGTTACATGGTCTTAATTTGAATAAAAATAAGTCGCAAGTTATACTGTTTTGCTCAGAAAATTATCGTAATTACTTAGAATTAAATGTTAGCGTTAAAATTGAAAAAAATATTATACCCTATTCGAAACAAATTAAGACGTTAGGTGTAACTATTGACACGGATTTAAGGTTTAAAAATCACGTAAAAAATTTGCTCCAAATTGCATACCTGAGGTTAAGATTAATTTTTGCCAATAAAATATATCTGAGTAAAAATCTTCGAAAGACGCTTTGTGAGAGTTTAGTTTTATCAATTTTTAGATATGCAAATATAATGTACTATCCATGTTTAGACTATATTACTAAGTATCGTTTGCAGTTAATTCAAAATACATGCTGCAGGCTTGTTTTTGATCTTAGAAAATATGATCGTATCTCAGTATCAGCAAAAATTAAAGAATTAGGTTGGCTTCAAATTAAAAATATAGTAAAATTATCCTACCTTTGTTTTATACATAAATTGTTTATAAAGGGGTTGCCAATTTATTTAAAAGACAAGCTGTTGTTAAGAGGTAATAGCCATAATAGAGACATTCGATTCCCTATGACACTTGGACTGCCACCTTATTTTAAATCTATCTTTCAAAGAAGTTTTAGTTTCAATGCTGCTGTACTATACAATTCGGTAAACAAAGAGCTGCCAAACATTCAAGAAATGTCCCAAAATTTATTTAAAAGGACGGTATTTAAACAACTGATGCTTTTGTGATCAATTATTTAACTATTACTTTATTTATTTTTATTTTTTTATACACTTTTCTTTTTCATTTAAATTTTCCGTTGCTTCATGTGATTCTATTTGTTTTCCTTTTCAGAATTATACTTAAGTTATTTTTGGTAAAATTAATTTAACAACATTATTGTATTTTTTTTTTTATTTTTAAGAATTTTTTTTTGTGTTAGGACTGTTTGGCTGGTTAGGTGTAAGAGTAGCATGTGCTAAATCTCGCCCGTCAAACAGTCACTTTTTGAACTAATAAAGGCCATATTTATTTTATTTATTTATTTAAAAAAACAATTTTTAAATTAATTTTGACAAAATAAAACTTAGTTTTTGTTCGATCAGTTTTTCAACACTTTAAAGAAATGCATGTAACAGAATAAAGATTCTTAATCGTACTTACATTGTTGGGTCATGCCCAGGAATCCCCAGAAAATTGTTAAAAAAAGTCTATCTTAAATACCCTCGGAGATATGATGTCCCAAAGTGCGAAATTTTAAACGCTTATATCTTGAATATAATAGCACAGATTAACGAAAGAAATGGCTTATTCTAATTCTAGTTTTTTTTGTTTACGCTAGTTTATAAGAGTCTTAAGTTTTTAAGAAAAAAAAATTGCAAAAAGGTTTCAAAAAGCAGAATGCAACATAAAATTATAAAATGTGAATAATTTTGAAAACGGGTTGGTTTTTTCAAAAAAAATGTGGTATAATTTTTTCTTCGTATTAAACGTATCTTACCGATAAAATAATTTATTTTTTGAAAATTTAAATACAAAAAAAGTTATGCCCCAAGAGGTGTTCCATTTTGAGGTTATGGAATAAATCTATGGATTTATCTTTATGACCATTGTGTCGATCATAAAAAGTAGACAATTATACCAAATTTTGTTTTTCTATGTTGTTTCATTTAATTGTAATGAAAAAGAACATAAAAATTTTGGTTTTGGAAAACAGCCTGTATCTCGAAAACGGTGCACTTTTGGATACAAGTAAATGGGGCTTAATCAAACTATTTTTGGGTAAGGAATCTCGGGTTAAATTATTGAAACGACTTTCGAAAACATTCTGTATACATTACGTGGTTTTTGCCAAACAATTATACGTTTATTTACCATGGTTTTTTTAAGCTTGTAAATGATTAAAATTGCAACTTTTTGCCTAATATAGATGTGCTCGTTCAAAGATTTAAATGTACAAAGAAAAACACCATAAGTACTATTTTACCATATTTTTATTATTTCTTGCACTCAGTACCACTTCTATGTATCACAAATATTTTCCTACATATTTTTAATCATAGTTATTGATGTATTACTCCTTGCATATTTTGTTGAAATTTCGAAAATAACTGACATTCAGGGAGATGACTTTTTAGGAACTTTTGAGTGCACAGAACATTCTATTTATGAATTTGAAACGTGCGTCTTAAATATTTAGTTGAGGTATTAAAAAAAAATAACTTCCAATTTGAGTCAGAGTATTGTACAAATTTTATTTAGCCATCATGTATTGCCGGACCTTATTTAAAAAATACATAATAAAATTAAACTAGAATGGGTAGAAATCGAAACGGGTAGAAGTCGAAACGCGTAAAAGTTACTATTCGCAAATGAGTAGCTCGAGTAGAATTCGGATTTGGTAGAAGTGTAATTTTATATAATTGCTACACATTCTATACTATACTCTTCGCAAGAAAACTATTATGGGATAATAGTTGTTTTTTTTAATGAAACTTTTTTTTTTATTCTGCAAAGAGTGCAAACTATTAACAGAAAACACGAAAAATTTCGTTAACGAAGAAGATAAACGTCAGTTCTGACGTTTAACATATTTGAGGTTATTTGTTCTGACAGCTGCTTTTGTTTCTTAGTTTAAAATATTTTTGGCATGGCCTACTTGAATGACGCGTGACACTATTCGGACTTAGAAGTTTTTTGCTACTAAAATAGTTTATTTTATTGTTTTTTTAACCTTACTAGTTAACTTAACAAATAATAAATCAACATTTTTAATAGAAAATTAAATTTTCTTTAATTTTGTAAAAAATATTTTTTCTGTAGATTGAATAATAACGGAGATAGAGGGTTTTTTAAACTGAGGGGTAATTGGGGGGTCGGACAAAAAAAACTTAAGAATACTTTTTTGTAAAGAATTAAATTTCCTATGTTTTATGTCGAATAATTTTTTTTGTAAACTTAATAATAGTTGAGCTACGATTTTTTTTTCATTTGGGGGGCACAAAAGGGGGCTTTGTAGTTTTTAGATTCTTGCCAAAAACAATAGGGTTCTTCCTCTTATAGAGGTGGATTTTTCCTGAAAAATTGAGTTTGATATCGCTTTTGGTTTTTGAGATAGCGTGACCACAAGAAACGTGACCGACAGACAGACAGACAGACAGACGGACGGACAAAAAATGAAAATCTTAAAAAGTCATGAAACGCACGAATCTGCAAAAATTTTTGCTCTACGACGAAAATTGACGATTTTAGGATTTTCTGATCGATTGCAATATACTCTTCGGACCTAGTCTTGCGAAGAGTATAATAAGTTAGGAGATGCTTTGATATTACAAAATTCTCTAAGATTTTTATAATTTTTATTTCTCGGTGTGCATATTGCAGGGTCTGCTTCTATAATCTTTAGATATTCTTTAATCTTCTGCAAAAACAGTACTTAGGGCATCCCAATCATTCTAATAATGCCCCCAGAAAAAAATCCCAACCAAGATCTGCTTATGCAGGTTTGTAGGCACTACCCCCAGGAACATAAAAGTGAAAAATTCCCACAAAATTTCCGTGACGTTTAGCCCCCATCTTGCATAGAAGTGAGGAGTTAGTTTTTTGTTAATACCTAAATTATTGAGCACTTTTGAAAAAAGTTTTTAAAATTTTTAGGAACATTATTTTAATAAGAACATAATCATTTTTAAAAAAATAATAAATCACCAATATGAACGATTTTATAGCACTTTGAAAATGTGCTAATTTGGTCCTACCGAGAACGCTGCAATCTATGCTTCAGGACTCTATGACTAAGATAGACGATTATGATGAAATAAGGTGATTTTCAAAGAGCTATAGAATCGTTAATATTGGTGATTTGTTATTTTTTTAAAAATGATTGTATTCTTATAAAAATAATGTTTCTAAAAATTTTAAAAACTTTTTTCAAAAGTGCCGAATAGTTTAGGTATTAACAAAAAACGAACTTCTCACTTCTATGCAAGATGGGGGCTAAACGTCACGGAAATTTTGTGGGAATTTTTCACTTTTATATTCCTGGGGATAGTGCCTACAATCCTGCGTAAGCAGAACTTGGTTTTGATTTTTTTCTAAGGAACCTACAAATTTTAATTAGAATAATTGGGCTAACTGATTAAAAAAGTAAATCTCAAAAAAAAATCTTCTTACTATACTTGCTGCACCTCCCAAATAAAATGCACAAATAAGAAAAATAATTTTCACAAAAGACATGCTAATTAATAAACTGACTAATAAATCAAGTTTTGGATTATTGTTTATCGTACGGTACTACTTATTATACCCCTATTTTAATTAAAAAAATATTGCCCATAAAAATAGTAATTAAATTTAAAATTTTTATATTTTTTAATTAATAAAGGGCTATAACTAGGATGGGTAGAAGTCGGAATGGGTAGAAGTCGAAACGCGTTGAAGTTACTCTTCGCAAATGAGTACCTCGAGTAGAACTCGGATTCGGTAAAAGTGCGATTTTATATTTTCTAAATCAAAGCTAAATCAATTTGGTATATAATTGCTACACATTCTACAGGGTGTCCGCGATCAATGTGCTTTATTTTTAATGGGAAAAATCCAAGACATTTGGTAAAAACAGTTTTTTGAAAAAGTGCCCCCCTTCGGAAATAACGGTCTTCAAACATGTAGACTAAAAACCCTTAATCGTAAATATTTACCAAACGATTTCACCAACCATCATGAAAGTTGTACTATCACTAAAGGTAATAAAAAGGGTCATTTTAAACCCATTTTGAAATTTGGGGCCCCCTTTAAAATGGGTTAAACACTAGTAGTGTAGATAAAAACTGCATGTAATTTCTTTACCTTTAAGAATTTTGTAATTTTATGTTTTTTATTTTTAAATACCTCAATTTAAGTAAAAACTTTTTTACCACTTGAAATTTCTGAGAAAGTGTACCTTTTACGAATAAACTATCAGAAACACCTTTGATGTACCCCATATTGTTGCATAAGACTAGACTTTCTTTTGAAATTTGTATGTCACTTACCACTGTCACTACATTGAAGTAAGTTTTTTGTCAAATCAACGCAAAATATGGGGTACATCAAAGGTGTTTTTGGTAGTTTATTCATAAACGGTACAGTTTCCCAGAAATTTCAAGTGGAAAAAATGTTTTTCATTAATTGGGGTATTTAAAAAAATACATAAAATTACAAAATTCTTAAAGGTAAAGAAATTACATGCAGTTTTTATCTACACTACTAGTGTTTAACCCATATTAAAGGGGGCCGCAAATTTCAAAATGGGTTTAAAATGACCCTTTTTATTACCTTTATTGATAGTACAACTTTCATGATGGTTGGTGAAATCGTTTGGTAAATATTTACGATTAAGGGTTTTTAGTCTACATGTTTGAAGGCCGTTATTTCCGAAGGGGGGCACTTTTTCAAAAAACTGTTTTTACCAAATGTCTTGGATTTTTCCCAGCTATCTCCCATTAAAAAAAAGCACATTGATCGCGGACACCCTGTATAGAATACTCTTCGCAAGAAACAATTATAAGATAATAGTTTTTAAAATAAAACAACTTTTTTATTTATCTGTGAAGAGTGCAAACTATTAACAGAATACACGAAGAATTTCGTTAACGAAGAGGATAAACGTCAATTTTGACGTAACATATTTGAGGTTATTTGTTTTGACAGCTGCTTTTGTTTCTTTGGTTGAAATATTTTTGGCATGGCCTTCTTGACCGAATCGTGACGCGATTCGGACAAATTTCTTGCTACTAAAATCATTAATTTTTTGTTTTTTTAATGTCACTGTTTACATTTACAAAAAACGAAAAAACATTTTTAATCGAAAATTAAATTTTTATTAATTTCGTAAAAAATAATTTTTTTGTAGATTGAATAATAACGGAGATAGGAGGTTTTTTTGTGCTGGGGGGTAATTGGGGGGTCGGACAAAAAAACAAACCAACACTTTTTTGTAAAGGATTACATTTTTTATGTTTTATGTCGAATATTTTTTTTTGTAAATTTAATTATAGTCGAGCTCTAATTTTTTTTTAATTTGAGGGGCTTAAAAGGGGGCTTTGTAGTAATCAGATTCTTGCCAAAAACAATAGAGTTCCTCCTCTTATAGGGATCGATTTTTCCTTAAAATTTAAGTTTGATATCGCTTTTGGTTTTTGAGATAGCGTGACCACAAGAAATGTGACAGACAGACGGACGGACAAAAAAATGAAAATCTTAAAAAGTCATGAAACGCACGAATCTGCAATAAATTTTGCTATACGACGAAAATTATCGATTTTGGGATTTTCTGATTGATTGCAATATACTCTTCGGACCTAGTTTTGCGAAGAGTATAACAAGAGTAGGTTAAACTGAGTGGGATAGATCATTTAAAAAATTAAACTTTGCAGATAGCTCTTTTTTTATGACTACTTTTTCATTTTTATATAATTGCTACACATTCTATAGGATACTCTTCGCAGTAGCTGATTAAAAAGGTCCATTTATTACTTAAAAAAAAACGTAAAACTTATTTTTTTGTAAACGGGTGGGAATACAAAAAAATTACCAGATGCTTTTTTATGTATAAGTAAAAATGCAATCTTTAATTTAGTTAGTAATATTTTTTTTCGTAAAATTGATATTAACCGAAATATGAATTATTTTCAACTTTGGGGGTAATTTTTACCCTCCATTTATTATTTGATTTATTTGAAAAACAATAGGGTGCTTCCCACAAACGAAATTGATTTTTACAGCAAATCTCAAGTCAATGAAATAAACTGTTCTTCAGTTATCGTAATAACAAGTTTTGTTACAGACAGACGGACAAAAAATAATCGTCCAAAAAAGTCATAAAACGAACGAATCTGCAATTCGTTCGTTCAATAGAGCAATATTTTTGCTCTAGGATGAATATTAACGTTTTACAGAAGGACCGACCAATCGCAATGTCTCCTTTGTTTGCGAAGAGTATAATATAACAAATCAAAACTATTTATTATTAATTTTTCAAGTAAAAAAAAAATAAAACTAGAAATGGGTTAGATCAGTGAATAGGTTAGATCATTGAGTGGGTTAGGTTTTATTATAAAATGCCGACATTTAATAGGATACTCCTCGCAGTAATTAATCACAATATTTTATAAAAGCAATATTTTCTTTATTTAAAAAAGTCTGCGAAGAGGTCAAACTATTAACTCTCTTTCGCAAAAAAAATATTTATTAGCGAAGAGCATAAATATGAATTCTGACACTGACGTTTAGGATTTAATTTGTCTTTGAAAGATGCTGCTGTGTTTCGAATGTTTTTGCAAAACCACCTAGACCAAGGTCAAGACCTATGGGACTTAAAACTTTTTTATTACTAAAAACCTTTCTTTTAGCATTTTATGCCCTAATAACTTAACAAAAAAAAATTAGAAAAATTATTTTAAATACAGAATGACATTTTCTTTAATTTTTTAATAAAATTTTTTCTAAGAAATCAAAAAACAACGAAAATACGGCGTTTTTTTTTATGGGGGGGCTAATGGGTGGTCGGATCAAAAAAATTTTAGAATAATTTTTGTAAAGAGTTAAAAGGGCTTTAATATTACTGAAATTTGTTTTTTCTTAAATTTATAATAAGTGAAATATGAATTTTTTACCACTTTGGGGGCCCCGCTACCCCCCTTGTTATAATCCGATTTTTTCCAATAACAATCCCAACCAAGATTTTATTGAGAACAATTTTTCCTGCAAATTTGAACACGATTGGGCTTTTCGTTCTTAAGTTATTGTGTTTACAAAAAACGTGACGGACGGATGCACGGACGGACGGATTTTTTGAAAGTTGTACAAAATTTGACGAAACGCACGAATCTGCAAGAATGTTTGCTCTACGACGATTTTTGACGATTTTAGAATTTTCAAAACAATCACAATATACTCCTCGTTTTCGACTTTGTCTGCGAGAAGTATAATTAGGACATCCTGTACATACATGAACATATTTTTTGATTGTTTTAGTTTTTTTTCCAAAAATATTGTCATAAATAAGGGTGTAAGGCAATAAAATCACCCACTATAGAAGCAAAAATAGAAATATCTGCCAGAATAAAGATAAGTTTAAAGTTAGGCAACTTATAGTACACAACTGTATAGTGTGTTGCCTAACTTTAAGGCTTAATTAAACGCACTTTGAGCTTATTTTCGTTATTTTACAAATAAATCATTGTATTGTTTAATATTTTGCAACTTAAGTGTACTTTTTTGAACAATTTAACGTAATAAAACAAAAAAAATGCATTTTTAGCCCAAATTACACAAATAAAATCACATAGCTATTGTAGTCAGAAAACCGTCTCGTTTATGTTAGAGCTAGCGGTAGAATTTACTATAGGGGGTGTAACTCAGTGGTAGAGTGTCTGCTTCGCATGCTGAAAGTCCTGGGTTCAAATCCCAGCTCCTCCAGTAACTTTTTTATTTTTGTTTTGTTTCTAAAATTATTATTAACACCACTGAAATATTTTTAATGCTACATAAGAATTTTTTGGTGATATCTCAAAAACACGACATTACGATTTTTAGGACTCTTTGATGGAGTCTTTTTATATACAGGGTGTCCGCGATCAATGTGCTTTTTTTTTAATGGGAGATAGCTGGGAAAAATCCAAAACATTTGGTAAAAACAGTTTTTTGAAAAAGTGCCCCCCTTCGGAAATAACGGCCTTCAAACATTGTAGACTAAAAACCTTTAATCGTAAATATTTACCAAACGATTTCACCAACCATCATGAAAGTTGTATTATCAATAAATGTAATAAAAAGGGTCATTTTAAACCCATTTTGAAATTTGGGGCCCCTTTTAAAATGGGTTAAACACTGGTAGTGTTGATAAAAACTGCATGTAATTTCTTTACCTTAAAGAATTTTGTAATTTTGTTTACCTACGAGCGTGCGGTAAAGTGCACTTTACCGCACGCATTTGCGTGTGGAAAGTGTCACTTTACCGCACGCTGTTACTTTACCGCACGCCGTGCGGTAAAGTACTTTACCGCACGCATAATAAGTGTTTATTTATTTTTTTTTGCTCGTAGGTAAAACGTTGTACCTAACACGTGCGGAAAGTTTCTTTACCGCCCTTGATGGCATGACCGAACTCCGCTTCGCGTCGTTCGTTCAACTGCCATCGCGTGCGGTAAAGTACAACTTTCCGCACTTGTTAGGTAAACTACTATTATTTTTATAAATACCCCATTCAAGTAGAAACTTTTTTACAATTTGAAATTTCAGAGAAAGTGTACCTTTTATGAATAAACTACCAAATACACTTTAAATGCTCCCCATATTTTTGCATAAAACTAAACTTTATTTTTAAATTTGTATGTCACTTACCACTGTCACTACATTGAAGTAGGTTTTTTGTCAAGTAAAATGCAAAATATGGGGTACATTAAAAGTGTTTTAGGCAGTTTATTCGTAAACGGTACAGTTTCTCAGAAATTTCAGGGGGTAAAAAAGTTTTTTATTGAATTGGGGTATTTAAAAAAATAAATAAAATTACAAAATTCTTAAAGGTGAAGAAATTACATGCAGTTTTTATTCACACTACCAGTGTTTAACCCATTTTAAAAGGGGTCCTAAATTTCAAAATGGGTTTCAAATGACCGTTTTTATAATCTTTATTGATTGTACAAATTTCATGATGGTTAGGCAAATTGTTTGGTAAATATTTACGATTAGGTGTTTTAAGTCTACCTGCTTAAAGGTCATTATTTCCAAAGGGGGGCACTTTTTCAAAAAACTGTTTTTACCGAATGTCTTGGATTTTTCCCATTTGCCGTATCAAAAAAAGCAAACTATAGGCGGACACCCTGTACCTATACAGGGTGTTACCAAATAACTAAGAAAAAAGGGGGTAATTCCTGAACCCATTTTAAGAAAAAAAGTTCATATAAACATGTGTCCGAAAATCCTTCTTTTTTGAGATACAGGGTGCCAAAGTTTCTAAAAAAAAACTTTTTTTTTAAGATTACCAAGAAACTAAACCAGATATTTATTTATAACTTAGCACGGGTAATTTTCTTACCATTAGGCGTAAAGTGCGGTAGAAAAGAAATAAAAATTATAATTGGAAGGGGCACATTTGGGGCTACCATGGGGGTTGTTTACCCCCAACTTTTTTGTTTGTTACATTTTTGGTATTTTCATAAAATAATTAAAAGCCCTAGAATATGATCTTTAAAATAATTGTCTTGTTCTTTTTTTATAAAACTAATCGTTTTTTGAGAAAAAAATTCATTGCCCAAAGGCAACAAAATTTCTTTTTTAAGTTTGGCTTTTTTATGTTAATGAAAATAAAACATAGTTAACAAAGAAGGGTTAATTTATTTCTTTTTTTTATTATTATTTCAAATAAAAAATATCTGGTTTAATATTTTAGTAATCTTAAGATTAAAATTTTTTTTGAGAAACTTTGACACCTGTATCTCAGAAACGAAGGATTTTCGGACACATGTTTATGTGAACTTTTTTTCTTAAAATGGGTTTAGGAATTACCCCCCGAATTTTTTCCTAGTTATTTGGTAACACCCTGTAATGATACTTATAAATTAAGTTAAAAATCAAATAAATAAAATCTTTTATCGTGTGGACGCTGATATGTGTATTGCTGAGTTTTTTCTATAAGATACCCAAGAAAGTCTATTAACTCATCAGATTTTTCGATATTACATATTTCTCTTAGACTTTGATAACTTTTTGACCCCGGTGTGCATATTTCATCCGGTGCTTTTATAACCTTTAGATATTCTTTAATCGTCTGCAAAAAAAGTATACTGATTCAAAAAAAATCTAAAAAAAAAAGATCTTCTTACCATGCTTGCAGCTCCTCGAAAATAAAATGTACCAAAAAGAAAAATAATTTTTACAAAACTCATGTTTACTTTATAAAAATTTTTACTAATAATCAATTTTTTTATTATTGTTTACCGAATAACGGTACAACCTATTATACCTCATTTTTAATTAAATTAAAAATATTGCCTATATAAAAATAATTAAAGTATATTTTTTAATTAACAAAAATAAAAATTTTGCTTGGCTTGGCCTTGGCGCATTCTCAGGGATCCCTAAAAAATTGCCAAAAGAAATCTTTTATATTCATCGAGAAAAATGCGAACAATTAGTTGCATATACAGGGTGGTCCAAGCAAAAGTTTCCACCCCTATTATTTCCTGAACGAATTTGTTCTGGAGGAACTGCCGCGACACGTCGTTTTTTTTTTGGAGGGGGACATCTAATTAGGGTATTTTTTAATTTTTTTGTTCAACCCTCCAAGCGGGGTGATTACCCCATCAAAAATTTTAAATGGCACTACGGTTTAAGTGGGGTCTTATTTAAAAGCTACAATTTTTCTCTTTTCAAAAAAAAACATTTTTTCAAAATCGGGCGAAAATTTTTCAAAATTATTATTTTTTTGAATTTAAAATTTAATCGTATTTTACGTTTCTTAAAAAGAATATGCTTAGACAGGTCGATTTTCTTTTGAAGAAAAACATCTAACAACATATTTCTTAATTTTTTTCTTTAACCCCCCAAGCGGGGTAATAACCCCATCAATAATCTTTAATGACCATTCTGGGTAAGTGGGGCCTTATTTGAATGCTACAATTTTTTTCTTTTCAGCAAAGTAAAAAATTTTAAAATCGAACAAATATTTTTCGAAATTTTGTTGTTTTTTTTTATTTTAAATCTAAAAGTAAATTTACACAACTAAAAATTTGATTTTTTAAGAAATTATTCTTAAAACAGATCAAAAATGTTATTTCAAGAATACTTTCTTAAAAAATTTACTTTTAGATTTAAAATAAAAAAAAGCAACAAAATTTTAAAAAATATTTGTCCGATTTTAAAATTTTTTATTTTGCTGAAAAGAGAAAAATTGTAGCTTCCAAATAAGGCCCCACTTACCCAGAATGGCCATTAAAGATTATTGATGGGGTTGTTACCACGCTTGGGGGGTTGAAGAAAACAATAAAGAAATATGTTGTTAGATGTTCTTCTTCAAAAGAAAATCGACCTGTCTAAGCATTTTCTTCTTAAGAAGCGTAAAATTTAATTTAATTTAAAATTGAAAAAAATAAAAATTTTGAAAAATTTTTGCCCGATTTTGAAAATATTTTTTTTTTTTTAAAAGAAAAAAATTGTAGCTTTTAAATAAGGCCCCACTTGACCCGTAGTGCCATTTGAAATTTTTGATAAGGTAATCACCCCGCTTGGAGGGATGAACAAAAAAAATAAAAAATACCCTAATTAGATGTCCCCCTCCAAAAAAAAAAATGACGTGTCGCGGCAGTTCCTCCAGAACAAATTCGTTCAGGAAATAATGGGGGTGGAAACTTTTGCTTGGACCACCCTGTATTCGGCAACACAGTCTGGAAAAATACATCTAAAAATCCCATCTATGAGTCTTGATCATACACTTTTGCATTAGATTTTATTGACGTTGTTGTCAGCTTCATTTCATGAAAATTTTGTAAAATTAAAATGATTAAAAAAAAATGTAATTCGACCATTTACAAAATAAACAAATGGTGAAATGGTTTAAAATAGACTGTAGCTTTGTATTAAACATTAAAAAAAAATTTCGTTAATATGTGCTGTTATATTCAAGATATAAGCGTTTAAAGTTTCGCACTTTGGGGCAACATATCAACATTATTTTTTTAAAAGGCAATAATTTTTTTAATTAAACAATATACAGGATGTCCCAGAATTGGCGCACCACCTGTATGGTACGCTGTTAGGGCATGCCTGGGGATTTCAGGAAAATTGCTAAAAAAAATCCATCTGTTATATTCATTAAGGAAAATGCGAACAAAGTTGCTTAAATTCGGAAACACAGACTAGGAAAATACTACACAGTCTAGGTAAATAAGTCTAAAAATCCCATCTATGAGTCTTGATTATACACTTTTGCATAAAATTTTATTGACATTGTTGTCAGTTTATTTCAAGAAAATTTTGTAAAATTAAATTGATTATAAAAATGTTATTTGGGCATTTAAAAGAAGAAAAATTGGTGAAATGGTTTAAGATAGACTGCAGCTTTGTATTAAACCATATATTTCGTTAAAACTTGCTGTTGTTTTTAAGGTATACGCGTTTAAAGTTTTGCACTTTGGGGTCTCATATCTTCGAGGGTGTATGAGATGGATTCTTTTTTACAATTTTCTGGAGATCCCTGGGCATGCCCCAACAACGTACCATACAGGTGGTGCGCCAATTCTGGGACACCCTGTATTGTTTTTATTTTAATTTACTTAAAATTATATTTTCCTAACTAAAAAATTTTAAGTTCTAGTACCTTTGACGGTAAACAATAATCCAAAACTTGATTATTACTAAATTTTCCAATAAAGCAAACATGAGTTTTGTGAAAATTATTTTTCTTATTAGTACGTTTTATTTGAGGGGTACAGCAAGTATGGTAAGAAGATTTTTTTTTTTGATTTATTATACTCTTCACAAGAGTATATTGCAATCGATCAGAAAATCCTAAAATCGTCAATTTTCGTCGTAGAGCAAAAATTTTTGCAGATTCGTGCGTTTCATGACTTTTTAAGATTTTCATTTTTTGTCCGTCCGTCGGTCGGTCGGTCGGTCGGTCGGTCGGTCTGTGGGATGTCACGTTTCTTGTAAACACGCTATCTTAAGAACCAAACTTCCAATCCTATTCAAATTTTAAGGAAAAATCTATCCCTATAAGAGGAAGAACCCTATTGTTTTTGACAAAAATCTGAGTACTATAAAGCCCCCATTTCGGCCCCCCAAGTGAAAAAAAAATCGTAACTCAATTATTATTAAATTTACAAAAAAAATTATTTGACATAAAACATAGGAAATTTAATTTTCTATAAAAAAGTATTCGTTGGTTTTTTTGTCAGACCCCCCCGTTACCCCCCACCACAAAAAAACCTCCTATCTCCGTTATTATTCAATTAACAAAAAAAATCTTTTTTACAAAATTAATGAAAATTTAATTTTCTATTAAAAATGTTGGTTCATTCTTTGTAAAGTTATCCAGTAAGGTTAAAAAAACAAAAAAACAATTTTTTCAATAGCAAAAAAACTTCTAAGTCCAAATCTCGTTACGTGTCGGTCAAGAAGGCCATGCCAAAAATATTTTAAACAAAGAAACAAAACCACTTGTCAGAACAAATAACCTCAAATATTTTAAATGTCAGAGCTGACGTTTATCCTCTTCGTTAACTAAATTCTTCATGTTTTCTGTTAATAGTTTGCACTCTTCGCAGATTTTCTTTACATAATTTTTTTTTTATATTAGACTATTAATTATCCGTGTAATAGTTTTCTTGCGAAGAGTATACCATAGAATGTGTAGCAATTATATAAAAAATAGACTAAGCTTTGATTTACAAAATTACACTTCTACCGATTCCGAATTCTACCCGAGCTACTTATCTGTGAAGAGTAATTTCTACGCGTTTCGACTTCTACCCATTTCTAGTTTTTTTAATCAGAACCTACAATTTTTTCAGAAGATTAAAGAATATCTAAAAGTTATAAAAGCAGACCCTGAAATATGCACACCGAGGTACAAACATTATAAAAACCTAAGAGAAATTTGTAATGTGGAAGCCTCTTTTGACTTATTAACTTTTATTATGTATTTTTTAAACAAGGTCCGAATACATATGAATGCTAAATAAAATTTGTACAATTCTTAGACTTAAATTTTTAAAGTCAGATTTTCAAATGTAATACCACGAATGATGAGAGGATTGCCAGTAATACTAAATTTTATACGAAAACTTCGTTGCGTAGCAATTTTTACGAGTCAAATTGCCATGACAAAAAAACGAGTGCCTAGGCTGCGAAGCAGCCCTTGCACGAGTTTTTTTGTCAATGTCAATTTGACGAGTACAAAATTGCTTCACGCAACGAAGTTTGAGTAAATTAAAAATTAGTATTATCGTGCAATACTCGATTCATGAGTGGTATTCGAAAGATTATTTCCTGACAGAATTTAACTTACTTACAGTTTTTTTTTAATTAGGATAAGAAACATTCCAAATTTCTGCAAAATTTAAGTAACCATTTCAGTAGCATTACAACAACATTTTCAACGCAAATTTTTTCGTCTTCAGGTATTAAATACATAGTTTTCTACATAATTTCTTTATTTTTTTGCAAAACACGTGTACCGAACAAAACGCATCTTTGCATTCATTTTTAAACTGTTTTTTAAGAACCTTTCAACACATCTAAAAAAGTGCAAGTTATGTCACTAATGTCAACTTGTAACATCAAGTCTGCTTATTGCACAGATCATACTGTGATCATAGAACTTACAACTCCCCAAAAACAGGTTGATATAGGAGATTCAACACATAGTTATTTGGGATAAGGAATACCAGAGGTAGTCCTGAAGTGGAAGACATAGTTAAGTGTTTTGAAGAAAAGAATGCTTAGCCATGCCTAAGTGATAACACCACGTAGTCATAGCAACGTTGTGTTATCGCTGCGATAACACAACGGAGTCATAGCAACGTTGTGTTATCGCTGCGATAACACAACGGAGTCATAGCAACGTGGTGTTATCAGGCTAAATCGCAGGAAATGCGAGCTCAGATAGCAGGAGATGACTGGAAGGAAATAATCAAAACAAATAGTCCGAGAAAATCTTACATTAGGTCAAGAAATTTTCCGGACAG
The DNA here is from genome assembly GCA_963920755.1 of Cartodere bifasciata. Classification (NCBI taxonomy): domain Eukaryota; kingdom Metazoa; phylum Arthropoda; class Insecta; order Coleoptera; family Latridiidae; genus Cartodere; species Cartodere bifasciata. The sequence goes on along the minus strand of OY987194.1, from coordinate 372,053 downwards.
CACAATTTTTATGAGAAATGTTAGTATTTGATATCTAGAAACATAATTACCATGTGCGCACTCATGCGCATATTAGCATTTTGTGCTAGAGCCCCCGAAAGAGCCCCCTTTAATTGGTAATACTATCATGGAGGATTTAGACCAAATTTTTAAAATAGACACTAAACAAGGTTCTAAAATGATTCTTGTAAACATTTTTTTCGCAAAAAAATTTCTTCACCCCCCAAATGGCCCCAAAATGAGTAATATTTATCACGTTGGATTTACACCAAATTTTTGAAAATAGGTTTATAATAAGGTTTTAAATAACATTCTAAAAAAAAATTCTGTAAAAAATTTTCTTCACCCCTCATGAGAAATAGGCCATAGACGGGGCAAATTTTTTTTTTTTTTTAATATTTTTTAAAAAGGGTTTTTAGAACCTAATTTTGCATCTGTTTGTAAAATTTGGTGTAAATTGAACGTGGTAAATATTACTCATTTTGGGGCCATTTAGGGGGGGGAAGGAATTTTTTGGAATGATTTTTTTTATGAATATCACTTTAGAATTTTATTTGGTGTCTATTTGCAAAATTTAGTGCAGATCCACCATAACGAATTAAAGGGGGCTTTTTGGGGGGCCCTAGCACAAAATGCTAATATGCGCATGTGTGCACATGGTAATTATGATTCTAGATATCAAATACTACACTTTTTCACAAAAATTGTGCTGTCCGAAAAATTTCTGAAAAATAAGGATTTTTTGTAAGATTTTCTCGGACTATAACAAAATACGCGATTTGCACAGTGTGAAAAATTAAATAGGAGGCATGATAAGAAAAAAAATCATAGATCAGAATTTTTATTACTCATTAGTGTATAATCATCAAGAATATTTTAAATAAACGAATAAAGAGAACTATCCACTAAAAAAATATAAATAAATGTCTCTTTTAATTTGGCCGTTCCACCTAGGATCCACTATTTTATATCATACAAAAGGAAAAATTCAATTTTCAAGGCAAGAAAAATTATGAAAATTCAAAATAGTACATTATTAACCAAGAGAGGGAAGAGGGTCATTATTGACCTAGCGCAAAGATTGCGTCCCGAGCCGCGCAGCGGCAAGGGACACAATTCCGCGTAGTCAATAATGACCTTCTCTACCGTGGTTTATATACTATTTTTTTCACTACTACCATTTTCTTGAAAAATGTTAATTTAAAAATATGTTCAATTTTTATCAAAAGCCTGTATATGATTTTAACAAAAAATTAATTGCAGTTTCCATGGAAATGACAATGACGTTACATCAATCAAAACAATAAAAAGTTCTTCAAATGGGTGTTTTTTCCAAAATACCTCATAATTTACACGTAAATGGCGTAAATGATTTAAATAATATGATGGTCACTGATAAAGAATTCGTAAATATAATGATAATGATAGAACACTGACACAGCTACAGAAAAAAGTGCGACATGTTTACAACTATACAATTTTTTTTTTCGTTAAAATATTTGTGCAATAAAATGTTTTCAAGTATTTTAAAGTAGTTATGTTTTCAAAATAAAAAATCTTTGTAAAAATCTCACAAAAACTGCTGTAAGTACCGTTCTATTTATGATAAAACCTTGACATATGTTTTGACATTTCATTATTGAACAGTGTACATAGACATGGAAATTATTATTGACCAAGGTAGAGAAATGTGATTTCTCTGGTGGAAGATCGGTCAAAAATTGCCTTTTCTATAGGTAGTAGTGAAAAAAATTGTTTTTTTTACCACCTTTACCATGGGTAAGGATTATATCTACCAAATATAAAACAAATCAAATAATAGCAACTATGATTGGTCGATTTTACATGGAATCTCCCAACCCTATTTTGAAGAGCTTTTCTAGATGAGCTATTATATCAGTAGTTACTTCGAGGTCACATTTATTTTTGAGTTGTTTATAATGTTTAGAATTCGGTGCACAATGGTCCGTGCCAAACATCTGTAGAAAACTTCTAACCGTCTGAAAAAAAATACTGAATAAAAAAAATCAATCTTTAAGACTTGGGTTTCAAATTCACAAATGGGATGTTCTGTGCACTCAAAAGTTCGTAAAAGTCATCTCCCTGAATGTCAGTTATTTTCGAAATTTCAACAAAATATGCAAGGAGTAATACATCAACAACTATGATTAAAAATATTTAGGATAATGTTTATGATACATAGAAGTGGTACTGAGTGCAAGAAATAATAAGAATATGGTAAAATAGTACTTTTGGTGTTTTTCTTTCTACATTTAAATCTCTGAACGACCACGTCATCTATATTAGGAAAATACGTAAGTTGCAATTTTAATCATTTACAAGCTTAAAAAACCAGGGTAAATTCACGTATTATGGTTTGGCATAGACCACGTAATGTATATAAACCAAAAAATATATCAGTAGTCGAAAAAAAAAAAAGTATGATGTTTTTTGAAGTCAGCATTTCGACACAAAGAAATAACCGATTTATATGAAACCATAATACGTTTGTAGCCCTATTTTTGTAGTTTTCAAAACTACATTTAGTTTTAGTATAGGATGGGGATGTAGATGTGCTATTTAGTAGAATTGACGGGAGCTCAACAAAGATGACTTATACGAGCTTCTAGGAACACAGATTCGAAGATCTGTGAATTGAAACCCAAGTCTTAAAAAAAACCTAGCTTACCTCGCTGGCAGCACCTTCCAAATAAAAGATACCAATAAGAAAAATAATTACCAGAAAAGACATGTTAGCTTTATTGGAAAATTTACCAATAACTAAATTTTGGAATTGTTTATACCATTTTTTTAAATTAAAAAATATAATGCCCATAAAAAATAATTAAATTTAGAACATAAAATAAATTATTTTTTTAAAGGCACTATATTTTTTTAATTACTAGACCAATCATTCTATTTAAAATTTGTAGGTTCCTTAGAAAAAAATCCCAACCAAGATCTGCTTATGCAGGTTTGTAGGCACTATCCCCAGGAATATAAAAGTGAAAAATTCCCACAAAATTTCCGTGACGTTTAGCATATAAGTGAGGAGTTAATTTTTTGTTAATACCTAAACTATTCGGCACTTTTAAAAAAAGTTTTAGAAATTTTTAGGAACTTTTTAATAAGAATAATAAATAATTCTTAAAAAAATAATGTATCACTAATATTAACGATTCTATAGCACTTTGAAAATCACCTTATTTCATCATAATCGTCTATCTTAGTCATAGAGTCCTGAAGCATAGATTGCAGCGTCCTTTGTAGGACCAAATTAGCACATTTTCAAAGTGCTATAAAATCGTTAACATTGGTGATTTATTATTTTTTTAAAAATGATTGAATTCTTATTAAAATAATGTTTCTAAAAATTTTTCAAACTTTTTTTAAAAGTGCCGAATAGTTTAGGTATTAACAAAAAATTAACTCCTCACTTCTATGCAAGATGGGGGCTAAACGTCACGGAAATTTTCTGGGAATTTTTCACTTTTATGTTCCTGGGGGTAGTGGCTACAATCCTGCATAAGCAGATCTTGGTTGGGATTTTTTTCTGGGGGCATTATTAGAATGATTGGGCTATACAAAATGTACAACAAATTCTACTTAAATGCGAAATTAAAAGAGTTACTTTAGTCTCTAGTTATATAATATACTATTTTCTACTAGCGTGCGAAAAAGTACAATTCTTTCACTTATAAACCATAAGACACTTTTTATATTTGCGTTTTATAATAAGCACATTATGAAACCCGATATTTGGGTTTTTAAGGTTGCTGAATTGATTCATTATTAAACACAAAATTTTATTTTATTAGGTTGGTTTTCCAGATGCAAAAAGATGAATCCTTCCCTTGCAAGCTACTTTTTATTTACAAATTTTACTATTATAAATTATCGGAGGACATAGTTTTTTTGTAAAGGGAATAATTAGAAGAATTGGAGAAACGATATCAACGGTTACATTTTCTTAAAAACGCCTATTCATTTAGTGTTAAGTGAGTTAAGTTTACAAATGTCATTATTCAATATGTTTGACCTAAATTTACTTTTCACTTCAAAATGGCAATGTTGCCAATCCAATAAAACACAAATTTAAGGTTAAGTTTTTAATTCAAATTAAAAATGCTTATTAATAAATTTAATAAAGCAAATATAAGAAATAGTAAAAAAAACCTCGTTTTATAAGGAGTTTTTAGGCACTTGTCCATTGGAAATTGGCTGTTCCGAAAAGGATCCACTATTTTATATCATACAAAAGACTATTAGTCGCGTCAAATTAGCATTTCACCTCTAACTTTGGGGAAACTCCATGGATTGACTTCATTTTTTTTGTAAAACGTTTACAATTAAATTTAAATCACTAATAAAAACTAAAATGTCGCCGCTAGTCCTTCCTGAATTTTTTATACTCTTCGCAAACTGTATCTCGCTTATTATTAAATCTACAGAAAAAATCATTCTTATGAAAATTAAAGAGAATAAAATTTTGTAATAAAAAAAACTATTACCTCCCCCCCCGAGCTCTGCCCCCTTATAGCCCCCCAAGTTTTAAATAATTTATTTTCATGCTTATTTTTTAGGAAACAAAAAAAAACATTCATTATTAACTAAATTTAAAAAAAAAATGCTCCCTCACTATGCCCCCCCAACTTGGAAAAATTTGTAACGCTTATTATTAAATTCGCAGAAAAAATTATTTCTATAAAAATTAAAGGGAAATAAATTTTGGATAAAAAAATTAAAAATAAGCATAAAAAAAATTACTTAAAATTTGGGGGGCTATATGGGGGCAGAGCTCGGGGGGGGGGCGGCGATATTTTTTTTTATTACAAAATTTTATTTTCTCTAATTTTCATAAGAATGATTTTTTCTGTAGATTTAATAATAAGCGAGATACAGTTTGCGAAGAGTATAAAAAATTCAGGAAGGACTAGCGGCGCCATTTTAGTTTTTATTAGTGATTTAAATTTAATTGTAAACGTTTTACAAAAAAAATGAAGTCAATCCATTGAGTTTCCCCAAAGTTAGAGATTTTAAGGTTTTTCATGCTAGTTTGACGCCACTATATTGGTTCATGCAAAAAAAAAAAATGTTTTCCACGGTTATATTTGTATATTAAGAAGTTTCCGTAGTTTAGCTATTAACTCAGAAGTTACTTCGACATCACATGTTTTTTTAAGTGCTTTATAATACTCAGAATTTGGTTTACAATAATCCATATTAAACATCTTTAGATAACTTTTTACTGTCTGCAAAAAAATATTAAATAATAGTATATTACGTACTGTAAGGAAAAGTGCTTCATTACAGCCAAGGGCTATTTGACCGACTGAGAGCGAAGCTCGAGGACGGCAATGAGTCCAAGGCTGGAATGAAGCTGTTTTCCTTAGGTACGTATACTATTTTATTCACAATCATGTCTAAAATCATTTAATTTATTTGGATAAAATAATAATAAATAGCTTAATATCGAGATTTAAAACAAAGCGTGAACATATTGGCAACTAAGTAGGCGGTGAAAGCAAAAGAATGTTTTCGTTAAATGTTTGACATTTACATTTTTCAAGTTCTATTAAATTCAAAATGCCCGATAGTTCAAACACTGAATTTGAAAACACTCCCCCAGAGTTAAAAGTAACTAATTTAAATAAATTAAAATCCAACAAAAACGCAATATGCTAATCTGAAAAATGCGGTGTCAGACGTGCAAATAAACTGTTTCATTGCAAATTCCTAGACAGTTTAGCGAGCGCGTCATCTAGCGGTGTTTCTCTGTACCCGAAGCACGAGTGTAATGTGGGTCATTTCTAACGTGCAGCTGTTCCATTACACGCTTGTAAGAAATTACTAGAATGGGTAGAATTCGGAATGGGTAGAACTCGAAACGCGTAGAAGTTACTCTTCGCAAATAAGTAGCTCGAGTAGAATTCGGAATCGGTAGAAGTGTCGTTTTATATTTTGTAAATCAAAGTAAAATCAATTTTTTAATATAATTGCTACACATTCTATGGTATACTCTTCGCAAGAAAACCATTATAGGATAATTAATAATTTCTTAAATCATAAATTATGTAAATAAAATCTGCGAAAAGTGCAAACTATTAACAGAAAGCACGAAGAATTTTGTTAACGAAGAGGATAAACGTCAGTTCTGACGTTTAAGATATTTGAGGTTATTTGTTCTGACAGCTGGCTTTGTTTCTTTGTTTGAAATATTTTTGGCATGGCCTTCTTGACCGACGCGTGACGCGTTTTGGACTTAGAAGTTTTTTGCTACTGAAATCTTTTAGTTTTTGTTTTTTAACCTAACTTACTTTACAAAAAATGAACTTACATTTTTTATAGAAAATTAAATTTTTATTAATTTTGTAAAAAATATTTTTTTTTGTAGATTGAATAATAACGAAGATAGGAGGTTTTTTTATGCTGGGGGGTAATTGGGGGGTCGGACAAAAAAAACTAAGGAATACTTTTTGATGAGAAATTAAATTGTCTATATTTTATGTCGAATAATTATTTTTGTAAATTTAATAATGGTCGAGCTACGATTTTTTTTTCATTTGGGTGGTTGAAAAGGGGGCTTTGCAGTACCCGGATTTTCGTCAAAAACAATAGGGTTCTTCCTCTTATAGGGATCGCTTTTCCTTAAAATTTGAATTGGATTGGAGTGTTGGTTCTTAAGATAGCGTGTTTACAAGAAACGTGACATACACCAGACCGACCTACCGACCGACCTACCGACCGACCTACCGACCGACCTACCGACCGACCGACCGACGGACGGATTTTTTCAAAGTTGTTCAAAATTCGATGAAAAACACGAATCTGCAAGAATTTTTGCTCTAGGATGAAAATTGACGATTTTAGAATTTTCGTATCGATTGCAATATACTCTTCGGACCTAGTCTTGCGAAGAGTATAATAATGACGTATTTCCCATTTTTAGTTTGTATATGAAATGATGATTTTACACAATGATTGTGAATAAAAAAATAAATAAAAAAAAAACTCCTTACCTCAGTTGCTATACCCCCTAAATAAAATGTACAAATAAAAAATAAAATTACCACAAAAGACATATTCTTTGCTTTTTTGGAAAATTTAATAATAATAAAATTTTGAATTATTGATTGCCGTAAAACCGTAATACTTATACCATTTTTTTAATTAAAAAACATATTGCCTTTAAAAAATAATTAAATTTAAAACAGGACAAATTCTAAAAACGCCTTCTAGTTTTTTATACTATTTCTTTATTATACTCTTCGCAGACAAAGTCGAAGAGTATTATAAATTCGATCCGAAAATCCTAAAATCGTCAATTTTCGTCGTAGAGCAAAAATTTTTGCAGATTCGTGCGTTTTATCAAATTTTGAACAAATTTCAAAAAATCCGTCCGTCCGTCCGTCCGTCCGTCCGTCCGTCCGTCTGTATGTCACACTTTCTTGTGTGCACGATATCTCAAGAACGCATGCTCCAATTATGTTGAAATTTTCTGGAAAAATCAGTTTTCACAAAAGGAAGAACCCTATTGTTTTTGAAAAATATCGGATAATTATAAAACTGTTAAAATTGATTTACAAAATTAAAAAAATTACATCGAAGTCATTATTAAATTAATTTAAAAAATATTTTTAACTAAATTAAATATTGGCAAAACCTACCAAAATTCATCAAAATTTTTTTTATAACTCTATGCGTTAACGAGAAAAAGCAATTAGAAAAATCAAAAGATGCACTTAGAATGTGACTTTTATGAGTCGTTTAGAGTAAAGCAAAGAAAAACGTAGTAGGCGAAAGATTTTCTTTAAAATCAAAAAACAAATGAAACAAAACAATGCTAAGTACCTATCGCGTATAAGCGACCGAACTAACATAGTCATGATGGGCTAGCGGGTTAGGAGGTCTGTCTCTCACAACGGAGAGCACGGGTTCGAGACCCAGGAGCAGAATAACTTTTTTTCTTTTTAAAACTGTTTTTTTTTCTGAAATTAATACTGCGAAGAGTATTTAATAAAATGTACACACATTATACAGAGTGTCCCAGAATTGGCGCACCACCTGTATGGTACGTTGTTGGGGCGTGCCCAGGGATCCCCAGAAAAATGTCAAAAAAAATCCATCTCATACACCCTCGAAGATATGAGGCCCCAAAGTGCAAAACTTTAAACGCATATACCTTAAAAACAACAGCACGTATTAACGAAAAATATGGTTTAATACAAAGCTGCAGTCTATCTTAAACCATTTAACCAATTTTTCTTCTTTAAAATCGTCAAATAACATTTTTATAATCAATTTAATTTTACAAAATTTTCTTGAAATAAGCTGACAACAATGTCAATAAAAATCTAGTGCAAAAGTGTATACCCATGGATGGGATTTTTAGATTTATTTGTCTAGACTATGTAGTATTATCCTAGACTGTGTTGCCGAATTTAAGCAACTTTGTTCGCATTTTCCTCAATGAATATAACAGATGGATTTTTTTTAACAATTTTCCTGGAATCCCCAGGCATGCCCTAACAGCGTACCATACAGGTGGTGCGCCAATTCTGGGACACCCTGTATAAAAAAAACACACTTGATATTCAAAAAATCTACGAAAAGTAACTTCTAACCCGTTCACTGATCTAACCAATTTCTTGTTTAATTTATTAAATCCTTAGAAAATTTTCAAAAAAATTCCATCTCATCGAAAAAAATGTGAACTAAGTTGCATAAGTTCGGCAACACAGTTTGCAAAATATATCTTAAAAACTCATCTAGATTCTTGAGCATACATTTTTGCAAAAGATTATATTGACGTTGTTGTCAACTTCATTTTATAAAATTTTTGTAAAATTAAATTGTTTATAAAAATGTAATTTGATCATTTAAGACGGGCGTTTCAAATTCATAGATGATGTTCTGTGCACTCAAAAGTTCGTAAAAAGTCATCTTCCTAAATGTCAGTTATTTTCGAAATTTCAACAAAATATGTAAAAATACGGAGTAATACATTAATAACTATGATTAAAAATATGTAGGATAATGTTTGTTAAACATAGAAGTGGTACTGGTGCAAGAAATAATAAAAATATGGTAAAATAGTACTTTTGGTGTTTTTCATTGTACATTTAAATCTTTAAACTAGCATATCTATATTAGGGAAAAACGTAAGTTGCAATTTTAATCATTTACAAGCTTAAAAAAAACATGGTAAATAAACGTATTATGGTTTGGCATAGACCACGTAATGTATATAAACCAAAAAATGTATCCGTAGTCGAAAAAAAAAATCAAAAATAGTATAATGATTTTTAAAGTCAGATTTTCGATACAGAGAAATAACCGATTTAAATAAAACCATAATATGTTTGTTGCCCCATTTTTGTAGTTTTCAAAACTTACCTTAGTTTTAATATAGGATGGGTCCCTCATGTAGATGTGCTACTTAGTAGAATTGGCGGGAGCTCAAAGGAGATGCCTTATACGAGCTTCTAGGAGCACAGATTTGAAGATTTGTGAATTTGAAACGCCCGTCTTAAATAAATAAAATTTTCTACGAGTAAAAAATAGATTTTTATATTTACGTTCTATAATATGCACATTATGAAACCCGAAATTTGGTTTTTTAAAGTTTCTGAATTGCTTCATTATTAAACCCAAAATTTTATTTTATTGGTTGGTTTTCCTGTTGCAAAAAGTTAAATTCTTTTCTTGCAAGGTACTTTTTATTTACAAATTTTACTATTATATTCAATCGGGGGTCATAATTTTTTTGTAGAGGGAATAACTAGAAGAATCGGAGAAACGATATCAATGGTTACATTTTCTCAAAAACGCCTATTCATTCATTATTAAATGAGTAAAGTTTACAAATGCCATTATTCAATATGTCTAACTTAATAGTATATTAAAACATTGAGTTTTATAAGGAACGCTTTTTAGCACGCGTCCAGGTTTGGAAAAAGAGCCGCGCAGCGGCGAGTTTTCCAATGGACAAGTGATAAAAAACGCCTTATAAAACGAGTTTTTTATACTATTTTTTATATTTGCTTCATTTAATTTATTAAAAAGCATTTTTAATTTGAGTTAAAAACTTAAGATGAAATTTTGTTTTTTATGACCAACCTTATAGCATAACATTGACATTTTGAAGTAAAAAATAAATTAAAGTTAGACATATTGAAAAATGACATTTGTAAATTTTATTCATTTAATACTGAATGAATAGGCGTTTTTGAGAAAATTTAACCATTGATATCGATTCTCCAATTCTTCTAGTTATTCCCTCTACAAAAAAACTATGTCCCCCGATTGATTATAATAGTAAAATTTGTAAATAAAAAATACCTTGCAAGAAAAGAATTCATCTTTTTGCATCAGGAAAACCAACCAATAAAATAAAATTTTGAGTTTAATAATGAAGCAATTTAGAAACTTTAAAAAACCAAATTTCGGGTTTCATAATGTGCATATTATAGAACGCAAATATAAAAATTTATTTTTTACTTCAAAATGTCAATGTTATGCTATTAGGTTGGTCATAAAAACAAAGTTTCATGTTGAGTTTTTAATTCAAATTAAAAATGCTTTTTAATGAATTAAATGAAGCAAATATAAAAAATAGTATAAAAAACTCGTTTTATAAGGCGTCTTTTATCACCTGTCCATTGGAAAACTCGCCGCTGCGCGGCTCATTTTCCAAACCTGGACGCGTGCTAAAAAACTTCCTTATAAAACTCAATGTTTTAATATACTATTTTACAATCACATTCTAAAAACAGGTTATAACATTAAAGTAACATTTTCTGTGGGGGGTTGTTGTACTCGATGGGGGCCCGCGGCGCTGCTTCTAAAACAGAAGAATTGTGTTAAAATATTAAATTTCTTGTTTTATTAAAATTTAAAACTGGAGCGATGTGTTTTCTTAATTAAAATATAAGACATTTTTTAAATTACTTTTTTCATACCTATAAAACTGTGTTTTCATGCTTATTTTTTAAGAAATAGAAAAAACGTTCATTATTTACTAAATTAAAAAAAAATGCTCCCCCACTATGCCCCCCCAACTTGGAAAAATTTGTATCTCGCTTATTATTAAACATTTATACCAAATTTTTTTTTAATTTGGTAAATAATGAATGTTGATTTTGTTCCTTAAAAAATAAGCATAAAAAAAATTACTTAAAATTTGGGGGGTTATAAGGGGGCAGAGCTCGGAGGGGGGCGGGCAATATTTTTTTTATTACAAAATTTTATTCTCTTTAATTTTATAAGAATGATTTTTTCTGTAGATTTAATAATAAGCGAGAAATAGTTTGCGAAGAGTATAACAAATTCAGGAAGGACTAGCGGCGCCATTTTAGTTTTTATTAGTGATTTATATTTAATTCTGAACGTTTTACAAAAAAAATGAAGTCAATTCATTGAGTTTCCCCAAAGTTAGAGATTTTAAGGTTTTTCATGCTAGTTCGACGCCACTACCATAAAATTTCCATTACAAAATTTCATTTAACTAACGTGCAGCTGTTCTATTACATGCTTGTAAGAAATAATGACGTATTTCCCATTTTTAGTTTGTATATGAAATGATGATTTTACACAATGATTGTAAATAAAAAATAAATTAAAAAAAACTCCTTACCTCAGTTGCTATACCCCCTAAATAAAATGTACAAATAAGAAATAAAATTACCACAAAAGACATATTCTTTGCTTTTTTGGAAAATTTAATAATAATAAAATTTTGAATTATTGATTGCCTTAAAACCGTAATACTTATACCATTTTTTTTAATTAAAAAACATATTGCCTTTAAAAAACTAGAATGGGTAGAAATCGAAACGGGTAGAAGTCGAAACGCGTAAAAGTTACTCTTCGCAAATGAGTAGCTCGTGTAGAATTCGGATTCGGTAAAAGTGTAATTGTATATTTTTTTCAATCAAAGCAATTGCTACACATTCTATACTATACTCTTCGCAAGAAAACTATTATGAGATAATATATTTTTTTTTAATATATCTGCGAAGAGTGCAAACAGAAAACACGAAAAATTTCGTTAACGAAGAAGATAAACGTCAGTTCTGACGTTTAACATCTTTGAGGTTATTTGTTCTGACAGCTGCTTTTGTTTCTTAGTTTAAAATATTTTTGGCATGGCCTACTTGAATGACGCGTGACACTATTCGGACTTAGAAGTTTTTTGCTACTGAAATAGTTTATTTTTTTGTTTTTTAACCTTACTAGTTAACTTAACAAATAATGAATCAACATTTTTAATAAAAAATTAAATTTTCTTTAATTTTGTAAAAAATATTATATAAAAATAATAAAAAATATTTTATCTATAGATTGAATAATAACGGAGATAGAGGGTTTTTTTGAACTGAGGGGTAATTGGGGGGTCGGACAAAAAAAACTTAAGAATACTTTTATGTAAAGAATGGGCGAGTTTCATGAAAAAATTTTATTTGCTTAAACGATTCCTCTTATTAAACTATGTTGTTTTGCAAATTTTTAGAATACACAAGTCTCTACTTTTCGAGAAAAAAAAATAAATAAAATTTAAAAATTGCGTTTAATTGGACCAGCTTTAACAGCCATTTTTCCCCTACCACCTTCTTGAATCTATACTTTTACTTCATTGTCAAAGTGACATTTTCTATTTTTTTACTTAATTTATTGTTTTACTTACATTTTCAGTATTTTTTATCAACACCACGATAAATAAATTAAAAAAAAGATAAAAATACTTCATATTTTAGCTAATCTGTCACTAAGCGTTGACTTAAGAAACATAGAAAAGAATACATTTTTATGTTGCTAAGCAATGTAATATACCTTAAGATAGTGGAAGGGATAGGGGAAGTGCCCCAAAATCGAGGGGAAGTGCCCCAAAAATTTAAACTTTGAAGCGCTAGAACACCTAAACCAGCCACTGGATAAACATGAGATTATTAGTGAAAGCTCATGCCTAAGTCTACTTCTTATTTTTAACCAAAAATTTTAAATTTGTTACTTGTGAAACATGCCCATTAAATTTCCTATGTTTAATGTCGAATAATTTTTTTTGTAAATTTAATAATAGTTGAGCTACGATTTTTTTTTCATTTGGGGGGCGCAAAAGGGGGCTTTGAAGTTATAAGATTCTTGTCAAAAACAATAGGGTTCTTCCTCTTATAGAGGTTGATTTTTCCTAAAAAATTGAGTTTGATATCACTTTTGGTTTTTGAGATAGCGTAACCACAAGAAACGTGACCGACAGACAGACAGACAGACGGACAAAAAATGAAAATCTTAAAAAGTCATGAAACGCACGAATCTGCAAAAATTTTTGCTCTACGACGAAAATTGACGATTTTAGGATTTTCTGATCGATTGCAATATACTCTTCGGACCTAGTCTTGCGAAGAGTATAATAATTAAATTTAAAACAGGACAATATCTAAAAACGCCTTCTAGTCTTTTATAGTATTTCTTTATTTAATTTATTAAATCCTTAGAAAATTTTCAAAAAAATTCCATCTGTTTAATTCAGCGAAAAAAAATGTAAACTAAGTTGCATAAGTTCGGCAACACAGTTTGCAAAATATAGATTCTTGAGCATACATTTTTGCATTAGATCATATTGACATTGTTGTCAGCTTCATATCATAAAATTTTTGTAAAATTAAATTGATTATAAAAATGTAATTTGATCATTTAAAAGATTTTTTTTTTTTTTATTAAAAGCTGACGCACACAGTAGTGCTCCCGTTTCTGACATTTTCTGCCTAATTGGGAATATACATATAAGCACGGACACATACAACCAACAACCTCCTCTAAAGCCTAGCCACACTATATTGGAGGTAGTGGGAATCGAACCCACTCAGGCTACCTTGCGATTTTTCACCGTCAACGGCTTAGACCGCTCGGCCATGCCTGTGTGATCATTTAAAAGATAAACAAATGGTAGAATAATTCTAGATACATTGTGCCTTTGTATTTAGCCATTTATTTCGTTAATATGTGCTGTTATCATAAAGATAACGAGCGAGCATTTAAATTCTACCTCGACTCTTGCCATGGAAAACAAAAGCTGCTTTTCCGTATGTCTTTGATAGTTTGTTTAAACGTCAAAAAAAGATGACAACATCAAAAATGACAGTAGTAGAAACTATCAAAGACCTACGGAAAAGCAGCTTTTGTTTTCCATGGCAAGAGGCGAGGTAGAATTTAAATGCTCGCTCGTTATAAGCGTTTAAAATTTTGCACTTTCGGGTCTCATATCTCCGAGGGTATTTGAGATTCTTTTTAACAATTTTCTGGGGCTCCCTAGACATGTCCCAACAACGTACCATCGCGTTTATGCTCCATTTTTTGGACACCCTGTATAACTAAAAGGTAATGCCCCGTATAGTGTAATTAGGTGGTTAAATTTTACGTTGATTTGTTGATAAAACAGATCAAGTTGCCATGCTATGCTATGCCATAGTAGGCGGTATTTATAAAACAAAGGAAACCTAAACCTTCGTAAGAGAGACAGAACGAATGTGACAATTGTCACGATTCTGTGCAATCTAAACCTGTACATGCTAGACTAAAAAACTATCAACACAATACAGGGTGTTACCAAATAACTAGGAAAAAAATTCAGGGAGTAATTCCTGGACACATTTTAAGTAAAAAAGTTCATCTAAACATGTGTCCAAAAATCCTTCTTTTCTGAAATACAGGGTGCCAAAATTTCTAAAAAAAAACTTTTTTTTTTAAGATTACCAAGAAACTAAACCAGATATTTATTTAAAACTTAGCACGGGTAATTTTCTTGCCATTAGGCATAAAGTGCGGTAGAAAAAAAATAAAAATTATAATTGGAAGGGGTACATTTGGGGGTACCATGGGGGTTGTTCACCCCCAACTTTTTTGTGTGTTACTTTTTTGGTATTGTCATAAAATAATTAGAAGCCCTAGAATATGATCCTTAAAATTAATGTCCTGTTCTTTTTTCATAAAACTAACCGTTTTTGAGAAAAAAATTCATTGCCCAAAGGCAACAAAATTTCTTTTTTAAGTTTGTTTTTTTGTTGTTGTTAATCAAAATAAAACATAGTTAACAATGAATGGTTAATTAATTTCTTTTTTTTATTTTTATTTCAAATAAATATCTGGTTTAGCTTTTTAGTAATCTTAAGATTAAAATTTTTTTTTGAGAAACTTTGACACCCTGTACCTCAGAAACGAAGGATTTTCGGACACATGTTTACATGAACTTTTGTTCTTAAAATGGGTTCAGGAATTACGCCCTGAATTTTTTTCTAGTTATTTGGTAACACCCTGTATAATACTTTTTCTACTTCCACCTTTGAAATGACACTTATCGCACGACTTGATTAAACCTAAAACAATCCTTTAGCTATGTCTTGCAAGCCGTGGGTAAAGTGGCACTTTACCCACGAGGTGAAGTTGCAACAAGCTCTTTATCCACGGACCGAAGTTAGCGTTACTCGCAGAAAATGACAGATGAAATTTTTTGTATTTATTTTATTTGTGAAAAACGTATAATTTGGTGTCTTCTTTTAATAAAAATGAATTCTAATTAAAGTTGCTATGAAAAATTAAGTGTTTGTTTATATTCCTTTAAAATGAACGCCATTTCAAATTTTGTTAGTGTTAGTTTTTACGGATGTCAACAAGTCTGCTAGAAAAACGCGCGGTTGAAGCTAAAACCGTGAGTTGTTTTTGGATATTTTTATAATTTAAGACAGTGTTTAGTGTAGCAAAGGTAGGATTTTGATTTAACATAACCGTTTATTGCATATTACGACATGTTACTTCATTTCTACTTTTAAAATGTTTTTTCTGACCTAACTTTTTTTCAAGTCAAAATTTTTTTCTTCTAAAAAGTGCGATATTGTTTGATTTTGGGGTCGTATAAAAAGTGTAGTTCGTAAAACGTTTTACAAACGTCTTTATTCAGTCGTTTATAAAACCCTCGCTTGTGCTTGTGTTTTAACAAACTTGTGTATAAAGACTCGTTTATAAAACTAAATACGAAAATTACTAAATATTTTAATCATTTTAATGTTCTATTATCGTTTTTGGCTGTACTATCGTGGACATGGAATTTAAAACGATTAATTTTTGGATTGTAAATATGGTCAAAATAGTGGCTTAAACATCTCAAGTTTTATGCGAAGTGGACCTTAACAAGAAACATTTATATTATGTTTTACGAAGATTAAAGCCTTATTGTTATCCTAAAACAAAATTATTTAAAATAGGAAATATCTTCTTACTATTTTTCTCGCCGGCAGCACATTTTACTTAATTTATTTCAATAAAATACATTTGACACATTTGTTGTCAAAATAACATTCGAAAACTGACATAAAAAACCCCATTCACAATAAAGTAAAATTCAAAAAATCAAAGGTGGCTGATAAAAAATCGTTTTAAATTTTATGTGCACGATAGTACCATAAAACGGTCCTTTTATCTAATGATTCTTTGACCCGATGAAAAACGAAGTAGCCCGAATGGCATTTTCCTGTGTATTGATTAAAGGGTGGGGGGGATGAAGGGATAAAATAGGGGTGTAAGGGGTAGATAATGTTACATTGTGCTTTTATACCTACCCTCTGCCTGTTCAATGTTATGCAATATGCTCTCTTACGGTCTTTTAAACCACTAAATACAGCATAATTGTGTAGTTTTTAAGAATTTTTTTTCGGACTTTTTCTCGAGAATTTTATTAAGAGCAAGTCATTTTAGAAAAAGTTTAAATCTATTAGTTAAATTTATATGGTCTTCATCGAGGGGAAAGCGGTGCTAATAATCTGTACAAGAATTTTCTAAAATTCCCTTAAATTTCTTTCAATGAAGCGTATTCGTACAAAAATAGGTTGGGGTTACCTAGGAAATCTGTCATACCACCTGTCGTTTAAGATGTTAACTATGTCATTTCTTCTGAATTTTATATTTTTATCAAATGTAACGCTAATATACCAAAAAACAACAAACTGCCGGTTTAAAACATTCTACGTACCAGTTAAAAGGTTTGTATAACATTTACGGAGTGATTTTATAACTTCTATTCTTCAGAATTAGGTAAAAAAAGGGCATAATGACTCATTTACAAAGGTACTTTTAATGCAAAATCCGCACATCCAAAAAAATGCGGATTTTGTTTAAACATTCACGGAAATCATTTTGTAAATAAGTCATAATTTTCTTACCTAATTCTAAGAAATGAAAGATGTAAAACACTTTCTAAATGTACAACTAACAATATTTAAATGTTAATAAGTCCGACCCTGTTTATGAAATAGATTATGCCATTATGTTTATTAGCCAGGCATCAATAAATGCATGGATATCTTGCGGATAAAGTGTAAAGAAAACACAGAGCTCACTTATTTCTATGTTCATAATAAACCAAAATTACATTCAATAAATAGGGCTTAATACCTTTTCAGAGACTTTAGAAGCTACTCTTCGCATTGAAAATATAGGGTGTCGCAAATGAAACTTTCATTCATTTTTTAAAAAGTAACCGAAAAACGGTTAGAGATAATCAAGTTTTGCTTGCGGAAGGTTAATGAGCTTTAAAATAGGCATATTTACTATCTTGCAAAAAACTAGTATTTACGGTGACAATTCCGTCACTGTCTACTGTCAATCAACTAAAGTAAGTTTTTGTTTAGTAGTAGTTGTTTGTTTTAAGCAAGTACAGTTTTAATTAATTATTCCAAATTGGCACAGTTAAGCGAGAAATTTCAGGTAATAAAAAAGTTTCTTATTAAACCCATCTAGCAGCAACAATAAATAAAATTACAAAATTGTTAGGAACAAAAAAGTTATGACAATCTTTATGCACTCTACTGGTGGTAACTCCATTTCTATAGAGGCTACAAATGTCAAAATTAGTTTAAAAAAAGGGTTTTTATTGCCGTTAAAGATTCCATTAATTTTATTATGTTTCGACGAACCATTTGTAAGATATTTACGATCGAGTATTTGTAGTGAAGTAGATTTAAAGGGATGTAGTTTTTAAACGGCGGCGGTGCCCCTTAGCCTAGGACATGTCCCGTGTATCTGTCTATTTGTGCGTCCTCTATCTACCCTTTTAAAAGATGCACTTGTTTCGTGAACACCCTGTATATTAGAGGATATATTTAGTATGGCAGATAGTTTCAATGTTTCCACTCAGTTTGTCACACTGTTTCTGTCTTTCTCTGTCATGAAATGAAATCTCTTCATTTTTCATCCCCACCCTTCTTGGATAAGCGTTACCTCCCCTCCCACCCCTAGCTTTGTGTGGTGTTCAGGGTGACCTCCCTTAAGTTCATACAAACCCTCTAGCACTAATATACTCTTCGCAAGAATTCTAGGAGAAGTAATCTTGATGTTGATGTAATTAATCACCCAAATCATAAATTGCTTTGTTGATCAAATTGTTATTGAAAACGTTCATTTGAATTATACAGGTTGTCGTTGTTCTAAATATCATTAAAAAAAAATGATTTGAATGATTATTATTCTTCGCAAAAGAGTATATTGGGATTACTCGGACCTTCTCTAAAATCGTTAATATTCATCCTAGAGCAAACTTTTTTCGTTCGTTTCATGACTTTTTAAGACTTTTATTTTTTGTCCGTCTGTCTGTCTGTCCGTCTGTCTGTAACGAAGTTTGTGACCACCATAACTCAAGAACGGTTTATCGGATCGACTTTAAATTTAACACAAAAATCAATACTATTTAGAGAAAGAGCCCTATTGTTTTTGGCAAAAATCAAGTAATAAATAGAGGGTTAAAAACACCCCCAAAGTAGAAAAAAATTCATATTTTCGATGATATCAACTGTACGAAAAAAATATTTCTAATAAAATTAAAGATTGTATTTTTCCCTATGAAAAAGCATCTGATAATTTTTTTGTATCCCCACCCGTTTACAAAAAAAATAAGTTTTACGTTTCTTTCAATAAAATAAAAAATGCACCTTTTTAATCATCTACTGCGAAGAGTATCATATAGAATGTGTAACAATTATATAAAACTAAAAAAAAAGTCATAAAAAATGAGCTACCTGCGAAGTTTAACTTTTTAAATGATCTATCCCACTCACTGATCTAACCCGCTCTTGTTTCATTTATATGTCAAATTAGAGGTTTATGTCAAAATTTTAAGCATTTTACTGCAAATTATACTGGAAATTACCCGTTGGCAACAACCTGAGTTAAAATCTCCCGTTGTCAAGCACTGACAGCGAAATAAAATACCAGGATAGAAATTAAAATTATGATTTTTTTGTCAATTTTGTTAAAAATTGACAAGACATATAATTTCAGTGAATCACTCTTACTTTTTTTTAGAGTTATACAGAGTAATTTAAAAAAATTGTGTCATTTTTTCAATTTTGAACTTTTGACTTTATTGTAGAAAGTATAGGTCCGATTAAAATTAGCAACAATGTGAAGCGATATAAGAAAATAGTATGGTATTTAGATATGCATAGGTATGCCTCCTTAACTGAATTATTGATTTAATTTAAATAATTTAATCGAAGTAAGGTGGGTAAGTATCCCGGAACTAAAGTAAGTATCTAGCAACTTGAGGACGTACGGTCGGTAACTATCTAATAGTTGCATTGCAACGTGATGTCATGTCAGCAATATGTTCTTAAATAAAGTACCTACATAGATATCTGATAAATGTATACATAACAAGAACTTCTATGGGTTACTTAGGTCACTGAGCTACTTTGCAGATAAGTGGAATTTTTTTTTGAATGCTAGTTTGGTTATGCGCCAATTTTTGGACACCCTGTAAGGTAAGGTGAACAAAGAAACTAGGAAGGACCCACAGGACTAAGCTAGCCCAGGACAATGTCTTTTAATGTCCAGCAATATTCTCCAAGTGGCTGGATCCAATAATGAAATTGGGTAATAAACTCTACAAGTAGTATTGGATGCATTTAAGGACGATTTATAAACTCAATACAAAGGATAACCGTACTAACGAAATGTTTGTAAATAGCATATCTATCGTGCGATCCACAAAATTTGACGTCGACTCTTGTCATGCTTTTGTAAAATTTCAATTTTTTTAATTGTTATAACATTGTTGATTGTCATATTTTTGACGTTGCACAGCCAGAGTCAACGTCAAATTTTGTGGATCGCACGTTATTATACTCTTCGCAGACAAAGTCGAAGAGTATTATAAATTCGATCAGACAAAACCTCGTTATTTTTCGTCGTAGAGCAAAAATTCTGGCAGATTCGTGCGTTTCATCGAATTTTGAACAACTTTCAAAAAATCCGTCCGTCCGTCCGTCTGTATGTCACACTTTTTTGTGCGCACGATATCTCAAGAACGAAAATTCCAATCATGTTCAAATTTTCTGGAAAAATCATTTTTTTACAAAAGGAAGAACCCTATTGTTTTTGAAAAAAATCGGGTAATCATAAAACTGTTAAAATCTATTTTCAAAGTTAAAAAAAATTATTATTAAATTAATTCAAAAAATATTTCAAACTAAAATAAATATTGGTAAAACCTATCAAAATTCATCAAATTTTTTTTTTATAACTCTACGCGTTAATGAGAAAAAGCAATTAATAAAAGCTAAAAATGCTCTTAGAATGGGACTTTATGCGTCGTTTAGAATGAAAACAAAAGAAAAACTTAGTAGTCCTTTAAATAATATAAAACAAATGAAACAATACAAAGCTAAGTTTTTATACCGTATAATCGATAATAATAGCTTCAGTGGTTTAGATAGCTGCCTCTCAGTCGAACTGCTCGGGTTCGAGTCCCAAGAGCGGTATAACTTTTTTTAATTTTTTTTTTTTATAAACTGAATTTTTTTTTAATTATAACTGCGAAGAGTATTTAATAAAATGTGCACACATTATATAAAAAAGTTACCCTTGATTTTCATAAAATGTGCGAGGAGTAACTTCTAACCCGTTCTAGTTTAGTACCTACAGTGTTCTTTTTTTAAATTTAAATGCTCTACGATAAAAATTAACAATTTTAGATTTGGTCTAATCAATTGCAATACCCTTCGGGACATAATTTTACGAATGCTATAATCAGCATTTTAAAAATAAAAAAATCTATTTTAAATTTCTGAAAAAATAACTTCTGTTCCCTAAATTAAGAATAAGGGTGCAATGTAGACATTCCTACGCCCTGTAAATTCCAAGGGTTTATTTATAAACATTTAAAAGGCATTTATTCAGTAGGTAATGTGGCGGCTTTTAAAAGGTAAATAAACGACATTTTCCCCTAGTAAAGCCAACTATGTAGATATAATGAGTAGTATAGGTAAGGGGAAGTAGTAGCACCTCTTTTACCTCGAGCGTACCACTAAGTGACACCTAATTAGCCAGCCTTCTATAACTTTTATAAAAACACATGATCATCTGTTTCCTCCTTCCTGAATGATACCTATACCTTCCTTACTTTGCTTCCTGCTCTTCCGTTTTTCCTTAATACAGGGTGTCGCAAATTAAAGGACCACAATTTGGATATAAGTGCTATTCACCATAAAAAGAAACATAACACCTAAAGTATAAATGAAGGTGTATATCTAACAAGAAAAAAGTAGAAGTCGAAACGCGTAGTAGTTACTCTTCGCAGATAAGTAGCTCGAATAGAATTCGGAATCGGTAGAAGTGTAATTTTAAATTTTATTAATCAAAGCTAAATCAATTTTTTATATAATTGCTACACATTCAATGGTATACTCTTCGCAAGAAAACTATTACAGGATAATTAATAGTCTGTTATAAAAAAAAAATTATGTAAATAAAATCTGCGAAGAGTGCAAACTATTAACAGTAAACACGAAGAATTTAGTTAGCGAAGAGGATAAACGTCAGTTCAGAAATAAGATATTTGAGGTTATTTGTTCTGACAGCTGGCTTTGTTTCTTTGTTTGAAATATTTTTGGCATGGCCTTCTTGACCAACGCGTGACGCTATTTGGACTTAGAAGTTTTTTGCTACTGAAATCTTTTAGTTTTTGTTTTTTTAACCTTACTTAACTTTACAAAAAACGAAGCAACATTTTTTATAAAAAATTAAATTTTCATTAATTTTGTGAAAAAGATTTTTTTTGTTAATTGAATATTAACGGAGATAGAAGGTTTTTTTTTTCAAAAAAAATTAACGAATACTTTTTTGTAGAGAATTAAATTTCCTATATGTTTTATGTCGAATATTTTTTTTTGTAAATTTAATAATAATCAAGTTAAGATTTTTTTTACTTGGGGGGCTGAAAAGGGGGCTTTATAGTACTCGGATTCTTGTCAAAAACAATAGGGTTCTTTATAGAGATCGATTTTTTCTTAAAATTTGAATAGGATTGGAAGTTTGGTTCTTAAGATAAATGTTTGCTCTACGACGAAAATTGACGATTTTAGGATTTTCTGATCGATTCCAATATACTCTTGTGAAGAGTATAATAATGTAGAAATTACATAAGGGCAAGTAAGTAGTAAATTAATCTTAAAGGACCTTAACCCCCCTCTTCTCCTGTTCCTGTTAACCTCTCCTTATTTCCAGAATGTCCCTCTGGATATCCTTGCCTTGCCATCGCTTTTCCACTATTACACCACTATAGTATAGAAGTGGAGTGCAGTCGCACTAAAGAAAGAACGATTTATAAAAAACAGTCGACATAGTCTTTATTTGTATTCCATGTTAAGTTTTGTTCCCTATCTTTCTAACGTCCTTAAATCAGGACATTCTAAAAAAAAACATCTTATTAATTTTGGGTACAAATTTTTATGATTTATTGCCGCAGAAACGCGATGGTACGTTGTTGGGGCATTCTTAGAGATCCCTAGAAAATGGTAAAAAAAAATCTCATACCCTTGGAGGGTCGAAAAGTGCGAAACTTGAAACGCTTATATCTTAAAGATAACAGCACATATTGACGAAAGAAATTGCTAAATACAAAGGCACAATATAGCTTCATTCACAATGAAAATTAGCTTGCATGCGGTAAGAATTAAGGTAGCTTGTAAGAACTTGAAATATGTATTTGGGATATACCATTCACAATGAATTAGCTTGTAAGAGCTCATGCAAGCTAATTCATTGTGAATGGTATATCCCAAATACATATTTCAAGCTCTTACAAGCTACCTTAATTCTTACCGCATGCAAGCTAATTTTCATTGTGAATCCTACTTATCTTAAATTATTTTACCATTTGTTTATCTTTTAAAATGATTAATTACATTTTAATAATCAATTTAATTTTACAAAAATTTTATAAAATGAAACTGACAACAATGTCAATGTGATCTAATGCAAAAATGTATGCCCAAGAATCTAGATGAGCTTTTAGGATGTATTTTACAAACTGTGTTGCCGAACTTATGCAACTTTGTTCGCATTTTTCTGTAACAGATAAATTTTTTTTCACAATTTTCTAAAACTTCCTGAGAATGTCCCAAGAGTATACCATCGCGTTTCTTCGCCCACCTTTTTTAAATTTGTTTGCACCATCTACATTAAAAAAAAAAAATTGTGCTTGAGACTATTCTGTAAATTAATTTTTTTATGACATAAAGACAACAACGTTTATTTTTTTTTCTCTGTTGGAAAATATAGATATTTTTAAACAATTTTTTAAGGATCACAGGACATGCGTCAATAGGTACTTTACAGGTGGTACAAATTGGAGCCAGCCTGTATGTATGGCTAGAGATTTGGACTCTCTCTTCTCTGTAGCTACATATTCTCGCCTACATCCTAGCTGTAAGGATGAGAGTCCTTCCATTGCTCCTTTACAAAGTGACACATAATCAATAGAGTTATGTATGAATCTATGCCACTTTGCGTCAATGGTTTCTGGTTTTGATTTTAGAGTGTCGAAATATCAATCAGTTCAAATAATTTGACTACTCAGTCATTTTAGACCAAAACCATATAAGCAATAATTTCTAAGCAAAATGTGAAAATTATTTAGTAACATTTTTAACTAAAGGAAAAAAAAACGTGCTGGCACAAATTTATTGTTTCCAAGTTCGCAAATTTTTTTTTTTTTCATTTTAAAATTTAAATTTTATTTATGAACAAGGATACAGGGGGTCAGAAATTTGTATTTTAGGCAAACATCTTACATTTTTTTTCAAGAATTTTATAATCTGAATTTCAAAATGTAAGCAATTTTACATTTTTTAGCTAAATCCAAACATTATCGAACTGTGTAGGTATAAAAATCAGAATATCTAAAATGAGTCAGTGTCAATTCAGAGGCGTCATACGCGTCGCGACGCCTAAGATGATTACAAACGTAGGAAGAATTCAGTTTCCACCATTATTATACTCTTCGCAGACAAAGTCGAAGAGTTCATTACATTTGGTCGGACCTTCTCTAAAATTGTTAATATTCATCCTAGAGCAAACATATTTGCAGATTCGTTCGTTTCATGACTTTTTAAGACTTTTATTTTTTGTCCGCCTGTCTGTCTGTAACGAAATTTGTGACCACCATAACTCAAGAACGGTTTATCGGATCGACTTGAGATTTAACACAAAAATCAATCCCATTTAGAGGAAGAGCCCTATTGTTTTTGGAAAAAATCAAGTAATAAATAGAGGATTAAAAACACTCCCAAAGTAGAAAAAAATTCATATTTTCGTTAATATCAATTTTACGAAAAAAAATATTCCAAATAAAATTAAAGATTGTATTTTTCCATATAGAAAAGCATCTGGTAATTTTTTTGTATCCCCACCCGTTTACAACAAAAAATAAGTTTCTTTCAATAAAATAAAAAATGCACCTTTTTAATCATCTACTGCGAAGAGTTTCATATAGAATGTGTGACAATTATATAAAAATAAAAAAGTAGTCATGAAAAATGAGCTATCTGCGAAGTTTAACTTTTTAAATGATCTATCCCTCTCATTGATCTAACCCGCTCTTGTTTAGACACTTGGGGTGGGCAGAAAGTTAATAAAGTAAAAGCCATAGCTGTGGATCGTAGGAGGCATAAAGATAGATACGCAAAATTAAGGGGCCAACCATCCAAAAAATATGTACACCACAATAATCCTTTTTAGTACAGAAACTAAAAAAAAATTGACATAAAATTAAGCAAATTTTTTTAATAATGTACTATCGTGGACATGGAATTTAAAACGATTTTTAATCAGCCACCTTTGATTTTTTGAATTTTACTCTATTGTGAATGAGGTTTTTTATGTCAGTTTTCGAATGTTATTTTGACAAAAAAATGCGTCAAATGTATTTTATTAAAATAAATTATGTAAAATGTGCTGCTGGCAAGAAAAATAGTAAGAAGATATTTCCTTTTTTAAATAATTTTGTATTAGGATAACAATAAGGCTCTAATCTTCGTAAAACATCAGAGAAATGTTTCTTGTTAATGTCCACTTCGCATAAAACTTGAGATGTTTAAGCCACTATTTTGACCATATTTACAATGCAAAAATTGATCGTTTTAAATTCCAGGTCCACGATAGTAGTTATAGTAGTGCATGATATTGTGGGATGGTTGGCCCCTCGGATGGAAGGATATAAAGGTGAAAGGAAGGATAATAGCAATGGGACTATAACAAGGACATTCAGCAGGATAAAGACGCAATGCAGTCCCGTCTGGTGGCGCCACCTCGTGTCTACTTACTTAACTACTTCCGTTCCTGATACACACTCTTTTAATAATTAGTTAGTTGATATTGCCAACTAAACCACTAATTTGTACTGTTTTTTTTTTAAATTTAAGATTTTTTTGGAAAACGTTCTAATTGGTTAAGGCAAATTTGAACCCTGCAAAACAAAATATTCATTTATCCTTGGAGATATGAGGGTTAAATACAAAGGCACAATCTATCTAAAATTGTTTTACCATTTTTTTTATCTTTTAAATGGTCAAAATACATTTTTATAATCAAGTTAATTTACAAAAATTTTGATAAATGAAGCTGACAACAATGTTAATGTGATCTTAAGTGCAAAAATGTATGCTCAAGAATCTAGATGGGTTTTTAAGATGTATCTACACAATCAGTGTTGCCGAACTTATGCAACTTGGTTTTCATTTTTTTCGGTGAATCTAACAGATGGATTTTTTTTTACAATTTTTTTAGGATCCCTCAAAATGCCCCAAGAGCGTACCATCGCGTTTATGCGCCATTTTTTGGACACCTTGTTTTTTGCGCCAAAAAAACAAACAATTTAAATAACGCGCCAAAAATAATACCTATCTAGTTTTAAATTTCGCGCCAATAGTAATACCAAAATTTTGAAATTTTTAATTTTTTTCCTAAAAAGTTCAAAATGTTAAGTTTTCTTATGTGAATGAAAATTGTATAATGTTAAATTATTAAAAATTGAGTACCTATAAATCTCAATGTCTTTTGTAATTTTTTTTATATTTACTTATAAACAACAAAAAATTATAAACTGTGTATTTGTATGATGAGAAGTGAATGATATTTCAGGTTGCTATAAAGATCTTAAATGAGGTATTTATTTCCGTTCATTGTTTTAGTGTAACGTAAATAATAACCATGGAGTAGTTGATAAGTGCACTAATTTCTTGTGTCTACGGCAAATACCTCTTTCACACAAGAAACTAAACAACAGGTGCCTTTATACCTTTGTACGGTCACTCATCCATCCATTTGGAACCGTGAAGGTATCATCAAATAACGACTACTTCATTTTCTTGTAACAAAAGCTGTTAATGATATGACTTTTTAGTCCCGTAATATCTTACATTTCTGTGGTAGGGAGGCAAAACGGGATAAGTATTTTTCACGTTTAAAAAAATGTGTTTTTCGGACACCAAATTTTAATAGAAACATTTATATATTTACAATTTGGATCAGCCATATACGTACTTTGAAATCTATTTTTTCAGCTAGCTTTTCACTATTGCATTAATATTGTTTAATATTTATTTTGCAAGAAAATCATTTTTAGAGTGACATGTACAAATAAAAGTTTTATACTTATTCCCTGTTGCCTATTTTTGCGAGAAAATTTAGTGATTGATATCTAGAATCATAATTAGCATGTGCGCACTTATGCGCATATTAGCATTTTATGCTAGAGCCCCCCAAAGAGCCCTCTTTCATTCGTAAAACTAGATCATGATGGATCTACACCAAATTTTGGAAATAGACACTTAACAAGGTTCTAAAATGATTTTCGTAAAAAAACTTCTCCTAAAAAAATCCTACGCCCCCCCTAAATAGCCCCAAAATTAGAAATATTTATCATGTTTGATTTAAAACAAATTTTGCAAGCAAATTCGAATTAGATTTTAAAAAACCTTTTTTAGAATTTTTTTCCTAAAACATTTTTCTGCCCCTTTGGGGGTATTTTTCATGAAGGATAAAAAAAAAATTGTAAAGAATTTTTCTTTTTAAATTTTTTTTTTAAAACATTAATAGGAATCTATTTGCAAAATTTGGTGTAAATCCAACATGACAAATACTACTCTTTTTGGGGCCATTTAGGAGGTGAAAGACATTTTTTGAAAAGAAATTTTATTACAAAAATCTTTATAGAACCTTGTGGTGTCTATTTCCAAAATTTGGTCTAGATCCACCATGATCTAGTATTACGAATGAAAGGGGCTCTTTGTGGGGCTCTAGTACAAAATGCTAATATGCGCATGAGTGCGCACATGCTAATTATGTTTCTAGCTATCAAATACAACATTTTTCCACAAAAATTGTGCTATCCGAAAAATTTCTAAAAAACAAGGATTCTTTTAGTAAGATATTGTCGGACTATTTACATATTTAGTGAGTATTTGCAAGAATCTTAAAGAATGAAAAAATTGAGTTCCTTATTTTTTAAGTCTATGGAAATTAGTAAGCCCGCTTATTCACCAAATTAAAAGAAATAAAAAGAACAGAAGGCAAATATGCCGAGCAAGCAATATGTATTTCAGTTTTCAGCTGTTAAATACGATATAAAGACGTATGGTTGAAGAGGCCGACCGATTTGCACCTGTATTTGTTTAAAGTGCACCTTGCAGTGTATCATAAAGAAACTATTTGCTTTATATTTTCCCCAAAACTAAAAATTAAGTTATAATTTAAACAAGCATGGGTATATAGGATTTTCTATCTATGTTTTTTATGTTTAAATAAAATAAATAGATACAAATTTTATGTGATACTCTTTGCAGCGTAGTTAAAATTCTTTGCAAAAGTGAGAAGTTTCAAGTGATCAAAAAGTTTCTTATTGAACCCATCTACCAGCAACAATAAACAAAATTACAAAATTGTTAGGAACATGCAAAAAAGTTATGACAATCTTTATGCACTCTACCGATGGTAACTCCATTTGTAGGTGGGCTACAAGTGTCAAAACACTATCCATTCACTTAAAAAAAACCGAGTAGGCGAGCCATAGGGTGACAGATTTTACCCTGTATATTGTCATTTATGTCACTTGTGTTTGCTGGTTATGTAAGAAAAGCCAAAAAAATTAAAAAATGTATTTAAAAACATGTGCATCTAAATCAAAAATTATGGTCTCAACATATACAGAAGTATTTTTTTTTTAAATTACTTTATAATGCACTAATCGTTGAACTATTTAAAGTTTACACAAAATAGGAATTATTTATGTAAGAACTCACTGTTAAGAAGCCCTTTCAGGTATCATAGGAAAAATTAGCACTTTTACAAAAGTGTCTACAATTTTCATTATAAATTCTTACATCTCAAGCAAAAATTGCTTCGTTTTCCAATTTTTACGCCTGTTTTATGTAACTGTCATATTATTTTTGGTATTTTAACATTTTTAGTGTCAGTAAATTAGAAATGTAATGACAACTTTGTGGAAAATTCAACTTTTCAAAAAAAAAAAGGTTCTAATTTTCATAGGACATGACTATGGTTTTTTTAAACTGTGATTAAATTTAAACCCTTAAAATTTTCAAATTGAACTCCACACCCTACACCTTAATATGTCATCAAAAACGCGTCGCCATTTCTATTTCTAACAATATTCGATTATTGAAAAAGTAATTAGTGTAGTCTTACGGTTGAATTACGAAGCCATTAACTCTAAATTATAACCGATTAAATCCAATAAAGCAACCTTGTATGTCTAACTGCCCTTTCCAGACACTACCATATACATTTAATAATTAATATTTTAGCCGAGGGGTGCTTCATTTACAGAAATAGTGTATTCACTTTAAAATAAGTTTCTTCCATATTTATAATACCTGGGTCATTCCATGTAAAATCGACCAATCATAGTTGCTATTATTTGATTTATTTCATATTTGGTAGGTACAATCCTTACCCATTGTAAAGGTAGTAAAAAAAACAATTTTCTGAATTTTCATAATTTTTCTTGTCTTAGACAAAAAATCGAATTTTCCGATTTTACGATTTTGGAATATTAAAATTGGTAGTAATTTTAAGTTGACAATGGACACTTCTTTTTATTAAAAAATCACCAGCTGCATATTTGCACTCCTTCTCTACTATTAATTACCCCAAACTATAGAAAATGACCAAGTTTAGGTCCAAAAAAAGCTCTGTGGGACTGGGTAAATTTTTTTTTTGATTACTTTAAAATGTTATTGTGCTAGTGGAGATTCATAATAAAAATAATTTTGTTTGTGATTAATGGAGAGTTTATACAACTTCTTTACCTCAACTTCTTTCTTCTTTACCTCATAGTCTTCTAAGATAAATATGTGTGAATGCCATTTGGCGTTTAAACAGAAAGTACAGAAAGAGACGGAGGTAAAGATTTTCTGTTTGAACGCCAAATAACATTTACACATATTTATCTTAGAAGACTATGAGGTAAAGGGAAAAGAAGTTGGGGTAAAGAGGTTGTGTAAACCGTGCATTAACTTTAGAAACAGCATTGATTGTAAAATGTTACTGATTACGTTAAATTTAAACACGATCGAATCGTATTTTAAATTCTTGGAAGATTAAATTAGTAGTAGTTTTTAGTTGACAATAGACATATGTTTCTACAAAAAAAATATGAACTGCATAATTGCTCTCCTTCTTTACCAGGCAGCTATGGAAAAGGACAAAATATGGCACTAAAAAAAGTTATGTGGGACTGGGTAAATTTTTTTTTTAATAATTTTAAAATGTTGATGTGACAATAGAGACGCATTAAGTAAAAAAAAAATGTTTGTGATTTAACCTCGTTTAGAAACAACAAAGGTTTTAATATGCTACCTTTACAAAAAATCGAATCACAATATCGTTTATTTTTTTTTATTGTATACTATGTCCTTGGTAACATTTTAAAATAAAAATATTAAAAATTTACTCACTCCCACATAGCATTTTTTAGACTTAAATTTGGTAATTTTTCATAGTTTAAGGTGCTAACTGATGGGGAAGGAGTGCAAATATGCAGCTGCTAATTTTTTAATAGAAAGAAGTTACCAGGAGTAAGCACTGGACTAAACCTCAAAAGAATTTAAAATCATGCAGCAACTCGAAAACCGAATTTTGGTCGATTATACATGGAATAGGCCACCTTTAATTTTTCCAAAAATGCCGGACAAATTCAGAAATATTTGTGTGCACAAATTTTCCTGCTGAATCGCCCCTTAATTCCATAGCCAACTACAGATAACTTGGGTGGGTCGAGAGATATTCAGTTAGGTATCCATCCACTAATTGTTTTCTCACTCTATTAACTATTAATTAATATCTCGTCTCATTATTAATTAACATTATTTTATTAACACGTTAAATTGAAACTAATCATATCCATTATTTACGATGGTAGCAAATAAATATAAAGTCAATGACAAATAAATGTTGTCTTTTTACCCATACAGGGTGTTCCCTAATGTCGTGGAAAAAATTCAAGGAATTATTCCTGTACTCATTTTATGAATAAAAGTTCATATAAATATGTTTGCGTCGTTACTGAGTTACAGCCTCCCCTAAAAAATCAGTTTTTTCGCTGTAATTTCAAAATTAATTTCTTCTCAAATGTTGAAGGATCTTTTTGATTAATCTAAATACAAGAAATATTTTCCCTTTTGTAAAATTTAAAAAAATGTGTTTATTGTGTATAAGTCTTTAGGAGGCTGTAAGAAAAAAAAAGTCAAAATCGGACAAAACCTTTTTTCTTAAAATGGATCCAGGAATTACCCCCTGAATTTGTTCCACGTTATTTGGAAACACCCTGTATAAATATCCATAAATTGGCTCATAACCTAAAAAAAAGAACACGGTCAATCCCATTTTAGTTTTTTTTTTCGCAAAGTATTTTTTGTCTTAATGTCAGTAAAGAGTATAAACTTGACTCGTGCTGGTATATTATTAGACACAATTTCAACATAATTTATTGGTTTATTACCTTACCATACCAAAATATTTAGGGAGACATTTAGCAGCGTGAACATTCTTAGAATTAATTTTAAAAATAACATTTCTTTCTTTCAAGTTCCAGACTCAGTCATCACAAAACAAGGGGTCGAGAATAAATATAAAAATATCAGTATAATTTAAGGTTAATTTTAAATTTAGAGTCATAAGAATTTCTGTACTATATTTTAACATTATACATATGTATTGGTAATAATAATTTGTGTAATAGAATTACTGGAAATCAAACAATTCGTCGAATTACTAAACCCTAAAAAAGACGCCGTAGATTGTACATAATGTACCTAATGTAACTTTTGTATGAGTTACATACATGAGTCTGATTGTGAGGGGGAGGGTGGGGTAAAGAGGGATGATGGGTGACGAGCGGGCAGTTGGTCGGCGTGAGAACTCAAAAGGCGTGGGAATAATATTAGTATACTAAGTACTTCCTAAAAGGGTGCTTGCTTGCTCTGTCTGCTATACTTACATCCATCAACGGTTCACTTTCTCTTAACTGTGACTGATCTAACATCTATACTGACTTATTATTTTCACAAATTCCAAAATACACACGGTCAAGTGCTACGTCACAGATACCAGATCTACATTGAAAAACTGTCTGCGAAATTAAAATTTTGATTCAGTCAGGTATTTTTTACATTTTTCTAGGAATGCCTGAGAATGCCTCAACAATGTACCATTGCGTTTAGGCGCCAATTTTTGGGCACCCTGTATTTGGTTTGTCTTTGAAATTAAAAAATTCATAACGAGTTACAAAAAATATGTTTTGAAAATTACTTCATCTTGGGATACGCTGTATACAGGGTGTCCAAAAAATAGCGCATAAATGCGATGGTACGCTCTTGAGGCATTTTCAGGGATCCCTAGAAAATATTAAAAAAAATTCATCTCTTATTGAGAAAAATGCGAACAAAGCTGCATAAATTCGGCAACACAGTCAAGGAAAATACATCTAAAATTCCCATCTATAAGTCTTGATCATATCATTGTGCATTAGATTTTATTGACGTTGTTGTCAGCTTCATTTCATGAAAATTTTGTATAATTAAATTGTTTATAAAAATGTAATTCGACCACTAAAAAAATAACCAAATGATGAAATGATTTACGATAGACTGTAGCTTTGTATTAAACGATTTCTTTCGTTAATATGTGCTGTTATCTTCAAGATATAAGCGTTTAAAGTTTCGCTCTTTTGGGCAACATATCTCCGAGGGTATATGATATTTTTTTCAACAATTTTCTGGGGCTCTCTAGACATGCCCCAACAACGTACCATCGCATTTATGCGCCATTTTTTGGACACCCTGAATTTAACTTAAATACAATTTTCGTAATTAAATAGAAAAGCTTGCTAACTACCAAACTTTATATCTACATTATAGTACAGTAAAGTAACAATACAAATACAATATGTATAATAATCAATAATAAAAGACTATAATATATCCGGGTGTTTAAATCGAGGGTAGCTTTGCTTTGCCCTTACTCGTAAGGGGGACATACATTTACTCCCTCTCCACCCCTCTAAACCAGTTCATGCACCACTCAATATTCAATCTTACTTCGATTATGATTATTTGTATGTAGCCTGTACCTATACAGTGCGAGGCAAAAGTCTCCCCCCCCCATCTTAACTTTTGAACGGTTTAAGATATTGATTTAAAAAAAATTCTTGGCAAATTAACACTAAAAAAACTACCTTTTGACGAAATTTGTTTTTCAAAAAATAATAACCCCCACATAGGGGGACTATCTACTTAATTTTTTTAAATGTAAAGGGGGGTCAACTGACCCCTCATTTGAAAGCTATTTTTATTTCCAAGACAATGACGTTTACGAATTTTAGATTGATTCAGTAGTTCTATTGTACTGTGTGTTTTAAAATTAAGCACAAAAATCCTGTTTTACGTAATAAATGCAACAATAAAAGACTTAAGTGAATCCAAACTAAGTAGGGGTGTATGTTTTCTTTTTATTTAAAAATATTAATAATTTTTTTTTGTTAGTATGTTTTATAACAAATTTTTTAAAATAACCTACCAAAATTATTTTTTTTTCAAAAAAACGAAGTAAAATAGGGTTAAAAAAAATAAAATTAATTAAAAAAAAATTATTAAGAAGCATAAGGTTTTGTTTTTTTGTATTTTATGTTGGGACACAGGGTATAACACATTTTAACAAAAAAATGTTACATATTTTTTTTAATTAAAGAAAAACATGCACCTTTACCTAATTTCAAATAGTTTTATTTTTTCACTGTTGCATTTATTAAGGAAATCGTTCTTTTTATTGGGAAGCTCCTAGCCAAAAAAATAATAAATATATCTTAAATTGGTAAACACCATTGTGTTAGAAATAAAAATAGCTTTCAAATGAGGGGTCACTTGACCACCCTTTACATTTAAAAAAATTAAGTAGATAGTCCCCCTATGTGGGGGTTATTATTTTTTGAAAAACCAATTTCGTTAAAAGGTAGTTTTTTTGTGTAAATTAACCTAAAATTTTTTGGAAATCAATATCTCGAACCGTTCAAAAGTTAAGGCCAGGGGGGGGGACTTTTGCCTCTCACTGTATATAGTATGTATACTTCAATTGTTTTGTTTCTAAGCCCTCTTTATTCTGCACGTTATTGTGTTCAATGGATTTTTCTTTGTTTGAATGATTTTTGTTTAATCATTACCAAATTGAATAGAGACTGCAGCAGTTATTCATACAGGGTGGTTTGGTTTGTGTAAATTATTTTGTTATTTAACGATTTTTTAAAGTTACAGATTTAAATTCACGGTTTAGAAGATCTGTGCACTGTGCTCCTAGAAGCCAACCAACAAAACGTAAACTTACTTAGAGAATTTAAATCTAAAATAAAAAATTTGGTTTATTGGCCAAAATATGTTAGCGAAGGTCAACTTTCGATAGAACTGGAAGTTCCACCATGTTAAAAATATTTTCATTCACGAGTACATCCAGATTGACCCCCCAAAATTTCATGAACCGTTTCTGAGATATCTCTACTGGAACCTTCCAGTGAAACACCCTGTATACAGGGTGTCCCATTGATATAATACACTGAGTTAACCACATATTCCTTGGACCAAAATAAGAAAAAAATTTCCTATGAGCATATGTCCGATTTTGACTTTTTTTTAACTTACAGCCCCCCAAGAATCCCCACTATAAACACTTTTTTCAAAATTTTACAAGTGGGAAAATATTTCTAGTAATTAGATAAATCTAAAAGGTCCTATAAATTTTTTTTAAAAAATTATTCGTTTCGGAAATATTTCAAAAAAATTGATTTTTCAGGGTTATTTTAAAGGGCTAAAACTCACTAAGGGATCAAAATCACATGTTTATATGAACTTATTTTTTTCCAAGAAATCCGTGGTTAACTCAGTGTACTATATCAATGGGACACCCTGTATAAGGCAGTTTTTTTTTTAACTTTTTTCTGGGCATAGCCCAATAACATACCATTGCATTTATGCGCCAATTTTTGGACACCTGTAGTTAAGGGCATATTTGGTTTTCTTATGAAATTAAAAATTTATTTTAAGTTATAAAAAATAAGTTTTTTCAATAACTAATAAAACAAGAAATAAGTAGAGATCGAAGCGCGTAGTAGTTACTCTTCACAGATAAGTAGCTCGAGTAGAATTCGGAATCGGTAGAAGTGTAATTTTTAATTTTATTAATCAAAACTGAATCAATTTTTTATATAATTGCTACACATTCTATGGTATACTCTTCGCAAGAAAACTATTACAGGATAATTATTATTTAATAGACTCTTATAAAAAAAATGATGTTAATAAAATCTGCGAAGATTTTAAACTATTAACAGAAAATACGAAGAATTTAGTTAACGAAGAGGATAAACGTCAGTTCTGAACTTTAAAATTATTTGAGGCTATTTGTTCTGACAGCTGGCTTTGTTTCTTTGTTTAAAATATTTTTGGCATGGCCTTCTTGACCGACGCGTGACGCTATTTGGACTTGGAAGTTTTTTGCTACTAAAATCTTTTAGTTTTTGTTTTTTAACCTTACTGGCTAACTTTACAAAAAACGAACCAACATTTTTAATAAAAAATTAAATTTTCATTAATTTTGTGTAAAAGATTTTTTTTGTTAATTGAATAATAACGGAGATAGGAGGTTTTTTTGTGGTGGGGGGTAACGGGGGGGTCTGACAAAAAAAACAATGAGTACTTTTTTGTAGAGAATTAAATTTCCTGTTTTATGTCAAATAATTTTTTTTGTAAATTTAATAGTAATCGAGTTACTATTTTTTCTTCACTTGGGGGGCTGAAAAGGGGGCTATATAGTACTCAGATTCTTGTCAAAAACAATAGGGATCTTCCTTTTATAGGGATTGATTTTTCCTTTAAATTTGAATAGGATTGGAAGTTTGGTTCTTAAGATAGCGTGTTTACAAGAAACGTGACATACACCAGACCGACCGACGGACGGACAAAAAATGAAAATCTTAAAAAGTCATGAAACGCATAAATCTGCAAAAAGTTTTGCTCTACCACGAAAATTGACGATTTTAGGATTTTCTTATCGATTGCAATATACTCTTGTGAAGAGTATAATAATTGGGAAAATGGAGGGTCAATTCATTCTGGTACAAGGTTTAGACCTACAAAAAAAGCAAAATCCAATGCGGAATCCTTGACAGAATCCCTTGGGAATATAATCTAGTATGATGAGTGGTCATCAAACATCGGGTAATCTCGTTCTTCGTTTCACTCGCGAACTCTACGAGATTTAGTAGTGGGGAGGACACATACCGTAAGGGATGAATACAGGACCGGATTAGAATAGAACAAAAAGCTGAATAATGTAAACTAAAAGGTAGACTAAGGCCAGAGGGTGTTTTACTTTGGCCAGGGTTTTTTTTTTTCTAGACTTTACCACCGTTTTTCGCAGTTTTCTATGAGCAGACCTGCAATTTCTATATAAATTCTAACTACCTAACCATACAATGAACATTTTCGAGGTAATATCGTGGACATGGAATTTAAAACGATTTTTTATTAACTACCTTTGATTTTCTGAATTTTGCTCTATGTGAATGGGTTTTTTTATGTCAGTTTTCGAATGTTATTTTGACAACAAATACGTCAAATGTATTTTATTAAAATAAACCATGTAAAATGTGCTACTGGCGAGAAAAATAGTAAGAAGATATTTCCTATTTAAATAATTTTGTTTCAGGATAATAATAAGGCTCTAATCTTCCTAAAACATCAGAGAAATGTATCTTGTTAATGTCCACTTCGCATAAAACTTGAGATGTTTAAGCCACTATTTTGACCATATTTACAATGCATAAATTGATCGTTTTAAATTCCATGTCCACGATAGGTATCGAGTGAACAAATAAATACGGCCCATAAGTGTAGGACATAGGGATTGTCAAAATATTGTTAATTGACAGATTTTACATTGTTCTATCGTGGACATGGAAATTAAAATGATCAATTTTTGCATTGTAAATATGGTCAAAATAGTGGCTTAAACATCTTAAGTTTTATGCGAAGTGGACATTAACAAAAAACATTTCTCTGATGTTTTACGAAGATTAGAGCCTTATTGTTATCCTAAAACAAAATTATTTAAAAAAGGAAATATCTTCTTACTATTTTTCTCACCGGTAGCACATTTTACATAATTCATTTTAATAAAATACATTTGACGCATTTGTTGTCAAAATAACATTCGAAAACTGACATAAAAATACCCCATTCACAGCAGAGTAAAATTTAAAAAATCAAAGGTGGCTGATAAAAAATCGTTTTAAATTCCATGTCCACGATAGTACCTTTAGTGACATAAGTACGTCCCTGTATGTATGGAGGGAGGGTATGCTAGCAGGCAGGCAGGGTTGACAGATGTTAAATGATGATGAAATATGGGGCACGTGGTTAAGCGTCATTTATGATGGCGTCAGGGCAGCCAACGTCGCGGCAGTGGTAGCGTCGCCATCACCTCCCTCGATCAACTATCCACTTTCTATGTAAATGTAGTCTCGCTTCAAACCTTCCTTTATACCTACAATCTGGATCAAACTTAGGAATAAAGACTCAGCGCTAATAATTACACTTTGTTTTACTTCATTTTATACAGGTTGTTAAAATATACGTATTTAAACATTTATTTTCAAGTGTTTTTTTTGGGTAACAAGCTCTGATTTTTTAGATAATAGATCAATAGGGTTCTTTTTCTTAAAAACCCTATTTTATTAAGTCAAATAACTAAGAGGTAAACAGGTGGTCCAAATTCAAAAAAACACATACATAACATTTTTTTACATTCTGTTTTTTAGTTTGAGATGTCTACAAATTACGAAACCATTGTATTTTTATTTTTGATGCCTACCTGAGGTTTACAAAGGGCCTACCTACTTACTAGATGAATGAATGAAATGATAGGTACCTAAGATAATAATAAGAAGGGGCATTTTCTAGGTATACGAACACGGTGAGTATAATAAGAATGAAAACATCTTTATATAAAGGGCTTATAACGCTTTTATTCACGCATAAGCGGTTGCTTATACGCACTTTTTAATCTTTATACTTACTTACGTTTACCTATATGATACTCCTAAAAGTCAAGTTTAGAAAAGGGTCTTTAAAATAGTAACATATAAAGGGTGACTACTTTCAATGATAATTATTTAAATAACAATATCTTGCCAAGATGATTTTTACTTTTGGTGACGATGCATCACATTAATAGACTATTTTCTGCTGATTCTTAAGTATCAAACATGGACCCACCAGTCTTAGCACCCATCCTAAGACAGCTCTACCAAAAACAGGCGGAGTGTCCCGCCGGAAATACATGGATGCTTTGCGCTAGTTAAAACCCGCGGAAAATGCACAAGTGACACACCGCAAGATTAAGACATGAAAGACAATTAAATGACTTTAAATTTAAAGAATTTTGCAACAGTTAAATGTGAAAAAAATTATTTTTTGTTGGACAGCCTAATTTTTTGTGGAGGCACAAAAGTATACTGGCTTTAATTAGTGACCCAGAATTTTGAATCTGTTTGGCTGAGGAATTTTATAAATCGCATACAAAACCGCGAGTAATAACCAATCATAAATTTACAAATCACCAATAAGCTTGTAGGGGGTTTCATGTAAAGAATAAGCCAAAAAGAGGTATTCTTTTCCTAGCAGCTCGCGAAATTGAATAATAAAGATTTGTGTTAGATTATTAGACAGTCCTCTATGCATGTCGGTATAGGCTAAAAGTAGATAGATATCAAATAAAGACAGATTGTACTTTTGGGATTGTGAGGCTAATATTTGATATTGACAAGGGTAGCAGACCTAGTATACCTCTATAGTTCTATGTATAGCCGACCAAGATAAGTATATTTTAACAAGGCAGTCACATGGGTAGACCGCTCTTTCATGTGGTCAAACCTACCCTTAACAATCTCAAGAGAATTCCAACAAATAATATTGAAATTGATGTCCTCTTATTATAGCCCTAGTACACGCTCATGTTGGGAAGAGTCATATTTCTTATCCAATTTTGATTATTCTAAAAGAATACAATTTTCTAAATTTAACATGTATTTCGGGTAGGATTTTTCAGAACAAAAGCGGGTTATATCAGTGAGAGGGATAGATTATTTAAAAAGTTAAACTTTGCAGATAGCTCGTTTTTTATGACTATTCTTTTATTTTTATATAATTGCTGCACATTCTATACAGGGTGTTATTTTGTAGACTTTACTAGCGTTTTGCTAAGCTATGTGCAATTGAATTTCCATGAAAATTTCTGAAGTGACCATTTAAGAACTGTGCTTGCGACTGGTAAACACAAAATTTCAATTGGTTTATTACTTTTGCAGAAAAGGACAGTCATTACCTTTTTCTTACATTTTTCTGGCAATATTTATTTATTTTC
Source organism: Cartodere bifasciata (assembly GCA_963920755.1). Lineage (NCBI taxonomy): Eukaryota > Metazoa > Arthropoda > Insecta > Coleoptera > Latridiidae > Cartodere > Cartodere bifasciata. Next base: position 332,744 of record OY987194.1, on the reverse strand, counting down.
GAAAAAGCGTTATTATTTTACATTTAAATTAGTTTTTACATATTAATTAAGAATTTCCGTTGTTTTAAAATAAATTCGTAAATTTTCTTAAAATGACTGGCTAAAATGGTTATTTTTTTATTTAGGTAGGCGATGAATATGTTTTGTTCTTATGACACTCATTTTTTTGACGTTATTAACAATAAATCACGATTGTCATAATTTGTCAACACAATAAGAACACAGAAAAGTTTTAAATCTGTAGCCCACTTACCTAAGATAATTAATAAAAAAAAGAATAAATCAGCCGACTATGTTAGGATAACTTATTAAATTAATTAAATCGATTATGAAGCAATGGTTAGGTTTATTAAAAATGTAAAAAATGATTTGTACGTAAAATAATTCAGATTTTCCGAAAAAAAATAATTATTAACATAAAAATCGATAAGTATGATAGTAACCGTCATTTTCTGCAAAATCAGTAGAGTTATTAAAATTTTGTATTTACCAGTCGCAAGCACAGTTCATAAATGGTCACTCCAGAAATTTTCATGGAAATCGAATTGCACATAGCTGAGCAAAACGCTAGTAAAGTCTACAAAATAACACCCTGTATGATACTCTTCGCAGTAGATGATTAAAAAGGTGCATTTTTTATTTTATTAAAAGAAACGTAAAACTTATTTTTTTTGTAAACGGGTGGGGATAAAAAAATTACCACATGCTTTTCTATAGGGAAAAATACAATCTTTAATTTTATTAAGAATATTTTTTTTCGTTGTTGATATTAACGAAAATATAAATTTTTTTCTACTTTGGGGGTGTTTTTAACCCTCTATTTATTACTTGATTTTTTCCAAAAACAATAGGGCTCTTGCTCTAAATGGGATTAATTTTTGTGTTAAATCTCAAGTTGATCCGATAAACATTTCTTGAGTTATGGTGGTCACAAATTTCGTTACAGACAGACAGACGGACGGACAAAAAATAAAAGTCTTAAAAAGTCATGAAACGAACGAATATGTAAAAATTCTCTAAGACAAATATAAACGATTTTAGAGAAGATTCGACCAATAGCAATATACTCTTCGACTTTGTCTGCTAATAGTATAATAAATCTGAACTTTATAGCACCTACAATCCGTTGTGGGTTAAAAGAAATAATTTGAAGAAATGTTATGTAAATTGGTGAATGATTCGATTTGTGAAAAAGTAAAACTATTAAATTTCAATAACCGATTTCTAAGTGCAAAGGAGCAGCTGACATCAAACACTGAAACCCTGAAAATCAAAGAAGGTTATAGGGACAAACTGTAGTATGCCTACCAAAGTGTAAATAACTAAATAACCAAGTTTACTAACTAAAGACTAGCTAGAGCACCCCTTTACTGCTTGCTTGTTTAGGGTAGCTAACCATATTTAGGCACAATTTCCCTTTGTTACTGTTAAGAGATACTGAGTGTTTTAAATATAATAATCCATTTCTGCCAATACAAAATTATATAAAATTCAGAATTTTTCAATAAAAAGTTTCCACCCCCATTATTTTTCAAATAATTTTCTGAGGGGCAAATCAGATGGGCAAATTGTGTACACTAACTCAACAAATTCTTAAAAAATTCTAAAAAAAATCTACAAATTCTCAACAAATTCTGCAAATACTTAACAAATTCTTAAAAAAAATCTACACTAATTCTTTTATTGAATTGCCCCTCGTAACTTTCTTTTGGAGAGAGACATCTAAAAAAATGATATCTTTTAATTTTTTTCTTCAACCATTTCACCGTAAACACTTTTCTCGAAAAAAAAATCTTTCCCTTCCTAAATAACCCCAAAATAAGAAATTTTTATGATTTTAACAAACTATTTTCTAAAATTCTATTCATAAAAATTTGTTTGCCCTTATATGGGGGGCTATTTTTTATGAAAACAGTGAAAAACATTTTCTAGAGAATTTTTCTTTTTAAAATGTCCTTTATAACATTATTATGAATCTACTTACAAAATTTGATGTAAATCCAACATGATAAATCTTACTCATTTTGGGGCCATTTAGGGGGTGAAGAAATTTTTTTATGAAAATCTTTTTAGAACCTTGCTTGGTGTCTATTTCCAAAATTTGGTCTAGATCCACCATGATCTAGTATAACGAATGAAAGAGGGCTTTTTGGGGGGCTCTAGCGCAAAATTCTAATATGCGCATGAGTGCGCACATGCTAACTATGTGTCTAGGTATTAAATACTACAATTTTCTACAAGAATTATGCTGCCCGAAAAATTTCTTGACCAAATTTAATATTTTATTGGACTAAGGAAAGTCACAAATTTTCTCCTATCAATAAAGCAAACTTTTGGTATACCTAAGTATTATAAAAGAGAACATCCTGTATAAATTGCCAATGTTTGATTTGTAGGAAGTGAGGTAGGTTGGGGGGTTTAGAATTTAATCACTTTGTAATATGTTTACTTAACTCCCTTAACTGTCTATCTGTCTATCGTTATTGCATTACCATTGCAAATCTACATCATCACCCTTACTTAGTTACTCACCTACTAGGCTTCATTTAGTTACCTTTTTGATTAAATTCTGTTAATTAATTATTTTTTCTTCGATACTTCGATTATTTCGAATCAAAAAATTCAGTTCCCCACATGAGTTACTACGAAACGTGCAGAAAAGTTTCTAGTGACAAAAAGACAAGTTGTTTTTGAATAGCATTAAAATTTGCCCAAAATGATTTTTAATCTCGGTTTTTATTAGCTTTATTTATTAAGCAAAAAATGGTGGATGCGCCGGGTTAATAAAATCCAGTTTAAACTTTAAACGGTTTGAGATGTCAGGTTGTTTTTAATCTGTAAAAGTGTTCGGCCCAATCAACAATTTCAACAAAGGAAATTGTCACATTTTTTTGGCAGAGATAATTGGCAACATTGACATATTGAACTAAAAAGTAAATTTAGGTCAGACATATTGAATAATAACATTTGCAAACATTAATCACTTAATATTGAATGAATAGGCGTTTTTGGTAAAATGTAACCGTTGATATCGTTTCTCCAATTCTTCTAGTTGTTCCCTCTACAAAAAAATGATTGTTTATAATAGTAAAGTTTGTAAATAAAAAGTAGCTTGCAAGGGAAGAATTCATCTTTTTGCATCTGGAAAACCAACTAATAAAATAAAACGTTGTGGTTAATAATGAAGCAATTCAGCAACCTTAATAAACCAAATTTTTCGATTTCATAATGTGCTTATTATAGAACGCAAATATAAGAATATTTTTATCTCGCTTTGAGTTTTCTTTACTTTGTAAGTAAAAAATGGTGGATGCGCCGGATTACTATAAAATCCAGCTAAAAATTCAAATGGTTTGACATTTTTTCAGGTTGTTTTTCTAATTTCTTAAAATTTATGTATAATTACGGCTAGGGGGTACCGCTGCCGTATAAAAACTACACCCCTTTAAGTCTACTTCACTACAAATACTTGATTCTAAACATCTTACAAATGGTTTTTTGAACCTTAAAAAAATTGAATAACGGCAAAAAATTTGTTGTCAACATGAGTGAGTTGACCAAATAGTCCTTCTGCTATCGGCATGGCATATGCAATGTTCATCTATCCATCCTGCAGTGTACTCTATCAGCGTGAGTGCCCCCTTGGTCCTGGTATGGTGGTGGTAGGGTTGCTGGGCAACGGATGGATGGACGCCGGCTCCAGGATCGATATACACAAGATTTGAGAGCCGCAGCCTCGCTATGCCAGATATGCTCACTCTCAAATACCAACACCAACCACCAACTATCATATCATTGATATTTTGTATTTTATGTACTAATAAAAGTAATAAAACAAGGAGAAACTCGGGCACCAAAATCAATCTTCTTAAAAATACCAGCTAGAGAAAGATACGACAAATTTGTCTAAAAGCACTACAAAAAAATTACCAAAATTGGTTCCAAGGAGCAAATTGTGTACAATAATTCACAAATTCTAGAATTTGTTGACAAATTCTTAACAAATTCTACTTATTTTTATCAAATTCTAAAAATTCTTAACAAGTTCTTAAATAATGGACATAAACTAATTCTTTCAATGAATTGCCCCTCGATTGGTCCAGTTGTGTCCAATCAGTGGTCAAAAGCAGTACACAAATTTTCCCGAAATGAAATTAATTCTTCTTTAAATTCATTACAATTTTTTTTTATTTATCCAGTTTTTTAAACTTGTACAGGGCAAAATTGAAAATTGTAAGATTTTGATATTATTATTGCCGCAAATTGTTCATTTTTTGGCGCGAAATTTAAAGTTTTGTCGCAGAATTAAAAAAAAAGACCAACATTACCATTTTTTTTTTTTATTAGAGCTAGAGATTTAAATTCATAGGTCCATGCTCTTAGAAGCTCATATCTACATAGGGCCCCAGATTTTTGACACAAAGAAATAAGTTATTTAAATGAAACTATAATACGTTTGTAGCCCTATTTTCGAAGTTTTTAAAACTACATTTAGTTTTAATATAGGATAGGGCCCTCATGTAGATGTGCTATTTAATAGAATTAATGGGAGTTCAACGGAGATGACTTATTCGAACTTCTAGGAGCACGGATTAGAAGATCTGTGATTTCCCCTCAAATTGTGTAAACTAATTCTTCTATTTAATTTTTTCATTCAGCTAAGAAATTTATGAAAGAACTAATTTCAACTTCAAGGGTCATGCACGTACCTACCTATCAAAGGAAGGCGGTCATACCTTAGGTACTACCTACAAGATGTAAAGTTGGCGCCTTTAAAGCAGTGAGACCTAAAATCATATCTTAAGTAATCTCTTTGTTTTTATTACATGCTCATGAGTTCTTAGTTAGTCATCCTTCTTTGGTAAATACGAACATACCTACCATAGAAATAGAATGACTAGAAATGAATTGCTTATAATCATAACATTACCAGTGTGTGGGTTCAAGATCTAAAAGGCTAGCATAGGTAGGTTCCATTGAAGACGTTTATTTATTTACGAACACTGACTCATTAAAGGGCGATTTATAGAACGTTACTTTAACTTCACTTCCACGTAACCTAACAAATTTGCTTAATTTATAGATTGTAAAGTTACGTGAAATTGGGAACAGGTATGCGCATGTGTCTGAACTCGCGACTTCTGACTATTTACACCTGGGCCGTAATTACGGAATATCGCTTCGTACGAAACCTACATAAGAAGACCAGCAGGTTTCGTACGAAGCGATATTCCGTAATCACCACCCTTGACAATAAGGGTGAATGTCTCATTTTTGCAAATTTTGCGCATGATCGGCCAAGCTCGGCTTTTGACAGTACTACTTACAGCTAAATGAATCAGCAAAGTAGCGCTAAAGTGAAGTATAAACTTTATTTAATTTTCTGTAAAGTTACGCCAAAGTAAAGCGGAAGTAAAGTTAAAGTAACGTTCTATAAATCGGCCTTTAGTCCATATAACTTACATTGGGTAAACAGAAAGATCTTGGAATCAAACAATGAATTTGTATACCTCCTCTATTGTAAATATATAATCTCTTTGATACCTACCTACCCATCTACTTTGGTAAAGCATTCAAGTTTTGAGACACAATATCATCATGAACTGTATGTCGTGGGTGCACTAACAGGGTCACACTTTAAATTACTAGTTTGTTGTTTATACAGGACCGGAACTGGCCCAGAAAATATACAGTTAAATCTACAAGTTTGTACATTATTGGACAAAAAAAATAAAATGACAAATTTCATCCAGAAAAATGGAAAGAAATGTCTCTTTGATAAGATGTCCTATCATTTGTACCTGGCTTTATTAAATTTCCTTATTAATGCATAGGTTCTCATTTAAATTAGGTCAGAAACAAAAAAAATTATAGGTACCTTTTTTTTGGGGAAAAGTAAAGTTACGTGCTCTAATTCGGGCTTAAGATTGTTAAAAGAGGCTGCAACGCAACCTGTGAATGTAGAGCTGTTAAGATCAAGTTAGTTATGAGAGAGAAGATGGGAATGTTCCGTATAATGACTTTCTTATAAATGGAATGCGGGGTAGACAAGCACTGTTCCTTCATACGGAGGTCTGTATCAAAGATTTTATATCACTAGACTGTGAATACTTCATTATTGCATCTACTAAAAATTAAATTCCAAAATTCACGAAAGACAGTATAAGACAGTATAAGACCAAGAAAGTTAATAGAAAAACGTAGCAATTCTTATAGAAAATATAAAATACTAGAATTTTTAAATGTGCTAGAACATTTTATTCAGGAAGCTAAATCCACAAAATGCACACAAATAAGAGTTTAGGGTTGGCGTGGTAGCCTCCCCAAGAAACCCGCATTAATTTGCAACCTTGGATCACTAAATTTCTCAAATAGGTGCTAATAAGATTTTGGAATGATATTTCTAAAAAAGTTCTTTTTCTACTTTTTTTTTAATAAGCCATTTTTTTAGGAAAACAAGAAATAAGTAGAAGTCGATACGCGTAGAAGTTACTCTTCACAGATAAGTAGCTCGAGTAGAATTCGGAATCGGGAGAAGTGTAATTTTAAATTTTATTAATCAAAGCTAAATCAATTTATTATATAATTGCTACACATTCTATGGTATACTCTTCGCAAGAAAACTATTACAGGATAATTAATAGTATCTTATAAAAAAAAATTATGTAAATAAAATCTGCGAAGAGTCCAAACTATTAACAGATAACACGAAGAATTTAGTTAACGAAGAGGATAAACGTCTGTCCTGACGTTTAAGATATTTGAGATTATTTGTTCTGACAGCTGGCTTTGTTTGAAATATTTTTGGCATGGCCTTCTTGACCGACGCGTGACGCTATTTGGACTTAGAAGTTTTTTATTACTGAAATCTTTTAGTTTTTGTTTTTCTAACCTTACTGGCTAACTTTACAAAAAACGAACCAACATTTTTAATAAAAAATTAAATTTTCATTAATTTTGTGAAAAAGATTTTTTTTGTTAATTGAATAATAACGGAGATAGGAGGTTTTCTTGTAGTGGGGGGTAACGGGGGGGTCTGACAAAAAAAAACTAACGAATATTTTTTTGTAGAGAATTAAATTTCCTATGTTTTATGTCTAATAATTTTTTTTGTAAATTTAATAATAATCGAGTTACGAATTTTTTTTCACTTGGGGGGCTGAAAAGGGGGCTTTATAGTACTCGGATTCTTGTCAAAAACAATAGGGTTCTTCCTTTTATAGGGATCGATTTTTCCTTAAAATTTGAATAGGATTGGAAGTTTGGTTCTTAAGATAGCGTGTTTACAAGAAACGTGACATCCCACAGACTGACCGACCGACCGACGGACGGACAAAAATTGAAAATCTTAAAAAGTCATGAAACGCACGAATCTGCAAATTTTTGCTCTACGACGAAAATTGACGATTTTAGGATTTTCTGATCGATTGCAATATACTCTTGTGAAGAGTATAATAATTTAAGGGTATGTATCATTATTCATTTTGGTTAACCGAATACAGGGTTTTACCAAACAACTAGAAAAAAATTTAGGAGGTAATTTCGAAACCCATTTCAACAAAAAAAGTTCATATAAACATGTGTCCGAAAATCACAAAAAAAGAGGTTAGCAGCCCCCATGATACCCTCAAATGTGCCCTTTCCAATTATAATTTTTAATTTTTTTAAGCGCATTTTATGCCCTAAGGTAAGAAGAATACCCGTGCTAAGTTTAAAATAAATATTTTGGTTATTTTTAGTAATCATAAAAATTTTTTTTTTTTAGAAATTTCTGTATCTTAGAAACAAAGAATTTTTGGACCTATGATGAACTTTATTTCTTAAGAAATTCAGGATTTTTTTCCCAGTTATTTGGTAACACCCCTCCCGTGCAATTCAAAAACCTAGTAACTTGAGTTCGGGAGTTTGTGTTTAAACGATGATTGCTCCAAAGTAGAGGTGCAAGGTTAAAACCAAAGCCATTTTTGGAAAGCTAAATTTTTAAACTTTTTAAAAATGTTTTTGGTTTTAACCTTGGACCTCTAGTTTTCGAGCAATCTTCGTTAAACCCAAATTGCCTAACTCAAGTTACTCGGTTTTTGAATTGCACGGGAGACCCTGTATTTAAACTTGCTTTTAATAAAAAAAAAAATTTTAATAAAAGTTACATAAATAATTGTGCTATGAGGGATACCCCAAAGCATTAAGTGGTCGCCCGGCGCATTCACCATATTTTAAATCTACCCTTATAAAAAAAACGAAAACTACCTTATACTTTGCAACAATAATTAAATAGAATGTTTTATTAATGACGATGATAACTTTATCCGCTCGAAGATATGTAAAAACCATGCTATAGACAAACGAAGATTTTTTTTTGAATGTTGTTTAAAATTTGATTAAACGCACAAATATGCAATTTTTGCTTTACGACGATTTTTAATGATTTTAGAACATTAGCTTTTATGGAACTAAAAAAGTGGAAATCCTAATATTTCTTTACGAAATACATCGGTCTAGTAGTTAAATATCTTTGGTCTGTAGATACTTCAGTTTGCGCGCTTGCTTTATTTCTCTTTATAAATTTAATCTGTCGCTGACTCGTTGGATGGTTACCTACTCGTTGGTAGGTTGCTGATGCTTTGTATTCACAATATTTACCTCTCTTACTTACTTACTTACTTGTCCTTTCGACCTTTGTCATTCGACGTCGACCGACCGCGAACTGATGAGGACAATGCTTCCATCTTCTTATTGAGGGTGTACCCATTACCTATGTAGACTATCTTACAATCTACATTTTAACATATTGTTTGTCTATCATTTATAATTAGGTCAACATTATATAATTTTTAGAACAGGAAAGAAATTAAAAAAAAATGGTGAATGCGCTACAGGTTTTTTTGCGTCGTCCTTGTTTTCTGAATACACTTAGCATGTATAAAATACAGCTTTTTGCAATAATAAATAAACCTATTCTTAACGCATTATGATTATGAAACATTATTTGTAAAATTCATGTCGGCACTTTTAGGACAAGAAAGATGATTTTTGGCTTTGTAAAAAATACAGGCCCACAGGGTGTTTTCTAATGACGTGGGTAAAATTCGGTGGTAATTCCTGGACCCATTTTAAGAATTTTCCCCATAGTTAGTTACAGCCCTCTGAATAACCAGAGGAGCAAATCGGATGGGCAAATTGTGTACACTAATTCACAAATTCTAGAATTTGTCAACAAATTCTTACCAAATTCGTAACAATTCTTAACAAATTCTAAACAAATTCTACAAATTCTTGACAAATCCTAAACAAATTCTTCAGAAATTCTTAACAAATGTACATTAATTCTTTCATTGAATGGCCCCTCGTTGTGTACACTAAATTCACAAATTCTAGAGTTTGCTAATAAATTTCTAACAAAATTCTCCAAATTCTTAACAAATTATTCTCAAACTCTTAACAAATTTTTAACAAAATGTACCCTAATTTTTTTATGGGAGTGACTAGAGAGCCTACCGGTAGGTCCTCTAGCCAGAAGACTAAAGAGCCGACCGGTCGGCTCCCTAGTCTTTTAGTTCTAAAGAGCCTACCGGTAGGTGTTGTAGCCGATATTACAGAGCCTACCGATTGGCTCTTTAGTCTTCGGACTACAGAACCTACCATTTTAGTTTGCTTACTCTTTAAGTAATTAATTTTCAAAGTTTAAGCTGTTAACCGAGGTTATTTAAATTCAAATTTAAAAAATAAATCAAAAGTCAAAATAAAAAAAAATATATACAGGCATTTCTAGAGTTTTCTTCAGTTACGGGCAGACCGAATTTCATAAAAAAAAATTAGAACAACATAATAATATCATTAATATGTGTGCTTGCGACTATTAAAAATAAAATTTTATATTAATCGATGTACTGGTTTCGCAAAAAATCACAGTAACCATATTTTTTGTGCATTATTAATAAAAAATGGTAGAATCTAAGATTGACAACAAACAGCCAATCATTATCAGTGGCGTATTTAAAATTTGTGTGGCCTCCCCGCAAAAAAATTATGGGGCCCTAAAAATGGCGCCGCAGGCAATTTTTTTTGAATTTTTACTGATTTTAAACGCTAAAACACCATTTTTGTAGTTATTTTTTTTTTAGTTTGGGACGCCTAAAAAATGTAAAATGCCCGGGGACCCCCCGTAGACTACTAAATACGCCACTGCAAGTTATTAAAGAAGTTTTTCTTAATTCTTAAGGGTATGGACTCAGCAAAACGTCTAGATTATTAATTTACATTTACAGTTTTAATATTTTAACTGAACTTTACCTACCGTTGTTTTACAATATAAAAGAATTCGAAAAATTCCCTTACTCTTAGATATGATTCTTCTTTTTAAAAATTTTTGACGTTGTTAATTAAAGTAAACTTTATTTGGCAAATTGATTATAATAAATAATAAAAATATACAAATACCAACATACATAATTTCATTGAAGAGTCAAAAAAATAATTATAACAAAAAAACCAGAACTTTCATTGTTCATCAGGAGGACAATAAGAACACATAAAGATTGAATATATCCACCAAAAGCACATTTACCAAATAAAAAAAATGGTAAATTAATAAACAAAAATTTATTAACTTATAATTAAATTGTTTGTGAAACAAACCGGGGTAAAATTTAGCTAATAAAAATGTAAAAACTGATTTATATGCAAAATAATTATAATATTAACTTCAAAATGCGCAAAGAAGATAGTAACTAGTGTTATAAAATGGTAGGTTCTGTAGCCTCAAGGCTAAAGAGCCGACCGGTAGGCTCTTTAGCGCTAAAACACTAGAGAGCCGACCGGTTGGCTCTTTAGCCTTCAGACTAGAGGACCTACCGGTAGGCGCTCTAGTCACTCCCTTTTTTTATTGAATTGCTCCTCGGAAAAGCCCATAACAAATAATTTTTTTTGCTTTATTTCCAAAATAAATAATTTCTTCAAAAAATGTTATGGCCGTTATGGGACGGGACCTTTTTTATGAATCCAAACACTAGAAATATATTTCTTTAGATGTAAAATTTTGGAAAAAGTTTTTCATAGTATGGGGCGCCGACCGTAAGTAAAAAAAAAAGTCAAAATAGGACACAAGTATTGTATATAAACTTTTTTTCATAATATGAGGCTGTTTTTTTTGCTAATTTTTTTGACCTATAAACGAAAATGGTGAATGCGCCAAACGATTTTTTTGCGTTGTAATTATACCCTAATACAATTAGCTTGCCCAAAATACTGGTTTTCGCCCTAAAAAATCTATTTTTTACGCATTAAGAACCATGTTTTCTTCTAAAAATTCATGTCAGCACTTTTGGTACAGATTTACAATATTTAAAAAAATAGAAAATTTTCAAAAGTTGTAAAGAAAGGACGACACTGTTGTATCAAGGATCAATACAGACAGAGTCCTTCGTTTACGGCAAGGATGGATGGAAGGAAGGATAAGGGGATAAAGGATTTCTCCCTGCTGCTGCTCGCTGGCTGAATGCTACTTTGACTTTATTCTCTTCCTTGAATAAACTTTTCAAACTTTTTTATTTAGGTCGTTTGGAAGAGTTTCCGATTCGGTTTCAGATTTCTTAAGTTGGGGTGTTTCACATTTTTATACTCCTCGCAGACAAAGTCGAAAACGAGGAGTATATTGTGATCGTTTTGAAAATTCTAAAATCGTCAAAAATCGTCGTAGAGCAAAAATTCTTGCAGATTCGTGCGTTTCATCGAATTTTGAACAACTTTCAAAAAATCCGTCCGTCCGTCCGTCCGTCCGTCTGTCTGTCCGTCTGTCCGTCTGTCCGTCTGTCACGTTTTTTGTAGACACTCTAACTTGAGAACCAAAGATTTTATGAAGTTCAAATTTTCAGGAAAAATCGTTCTCATTAAAATCTAGGTCCCTATTGTTTTTGAAAGAAATCGGAAAATAATAAGGGGGGCTGCGGCACCCCCCAAGTGAGAAAAAATTCATATTTCAGTTATCATAAAATTTACAGAATTTTTTTTCTGGTAACTTAAAAGCCCTATTAATTCTCTACGAAAAGTATATTTAAGTTTTTTTTGTCCGGCCCCACCTAAGCCCCCCATTGTAAAAAAAACGCCGTATCTTCGTTATTTATCAATTCACAAAAAAAAGTTAAGTCATAAAAATGAAAGGAAATTAAATTCTGTGTTAAAAAGTATTTTTGTTTTTTTTTTTGTAAAATTTCTAAAACAACAAAGGCCAAAAGAAAGGTTTTCAGTGATGAAAAAGTTCTAAGTCACGTAAGTCTAGGCTCGGTCAAGGTGGCTTTGCAAAAAAAATTGAAACAAAAACATCTTTCCAGCCAAATTAAATCCTAAACGTCAGTGTCAGAATTGATTTTCGCAAATAAATATTTTTTCTATAGAAGAGTTAATAGTTTAACCTCTTCGCAGATTTTTTTTTTTGATAATATTAAAAAATTATTGTTTTTTTTTAATTTTATTATTCTCTAATTACCTACTGCGAGGAGTATCCTATTAAATGTCGACATTTTATAAAAAAACTCTAACAGGCTCACTGATCTAACCTATCCACTGACCTAACCCATATCTAGTTCAATATTTGTCATTTATGTTATTCACAATCATTGTATAAAATCACCATTTTGTATACAAACTAAAAATGGGAAATACGTCATTATTTCTTACAAGCGTGTAATGGAACAGCTGGACGTTAGTAATGATTCACATTACACTCGTGCTTCGGGTACAGAGAAACACCGCTAGATGACGCGCTCGCTAAACTGTCTAGGAATTTGCAGTGAAACAGTTTATTTACACGTCTGACACCGCATTTTTCAGGTTAGCTTATTGTGTTTTTGTTGGATTTCGTATTAAATTATTTAAATTAGTTACTTTTAACTCTGGGGGAGTGTTTTCAAATTCAGTGTCTGAACTATAGGGCATTTTGAATTTAATAAAACTCGAAAAATGTAAATGTTAAACATTTAACGAAAACATTCTTTTGCTTTCACCGCCTACTTAGAAAAAATGATTTACATTGCAGTTTGGTGACATAAGCACATTTGTTTAATTATTATTTTTAGCAGCAAAACTTACCCTAACCTACCTAACCTAGTGTCCCCCAGTGGATGTGTCCACCAGTGCTTTTAAAAAAGTCTGTCGGTAACAATAAAACTTAAATATACATTGAGTATTTTCAACGTTGCTGGCTTGTTTTAATGATAATAAGTCTGTATATTATCCAAAGGATTCTCTTTTTTATAATTTTCTAATATCATAACTCAATAAAACATCAGATACAGAAAAATAAATCTAGGTAAAAGGAAGTTAATTAGTCGCGGCCAGTACGACCAAACCAGAAATATCGCGCGGCCACTTCGACCATGCAACCTGCAATTAGGCGCGGCCAGCTAGTAGTCTTTTCAGGTAGATGCGGCCAGTTGGTATTCTCCCCTTTTCCTCACAGTACGTAATCTACTATTAAATCCTTGCCACATTAGCAGGTATGATTAAAATAAAATGGTGTTCAAACTGTTTAACTTATTTGTTTTTAAGTAAGTATTTAACTACCGTAGTAACGGCTTAAGTGTCTATTTTGATACCAAGTAGACCATAGATAGATGGATGGCCACTGGAGTTGCAAATTATTTTCTATTATATTATTAGCTAACAATGGTATAAAGGTAACAGTGCTTTTAAAGGTATTTGTCCTAACCTGAGTTAAGTAGCTCGACTCACTGGCTCGCTCGGCCAACATAACGACGATTATTTTAATAAAATAAATATAAATTTATAACTGGCAACAAGGGATACTTGATCTGCTGCAAGTAAATGAAGAACATGATTAAGGCACAAATACAGGATGTCCCAGAATTTGTGCACCACTTGTATGGTACGTTGTTGAGGCATGACTAGGGATCTCCAGAAAATTGTTACAAAAAAATCCATATTTTCTTATCTCTGAGGAAAATACGGTAAAAGGAAAGGGCACTTTAAAATCCATCCATGATTCTTGATGCATTTTTGCATCAGTTTTTATTGACATTGCTGTCAGTTTCCTTTCATAAAAATTTTGTAAAATTAAATTGATTATTTCATTTATATGTCAAATTAGAGGTTTATGCCAAAATTTGAAGCATTTTACTGCGAATTATACTGGAAATCACCCGTTGGCAACAACCTGAACTGAAATAGCCCGTTGTCAAGCACTGACTGCGAATTAATTTACCTGGATAGAAGTCAAAGTTATAATTTTTTGTTAATTTGGTCAAAAATTGTTCTTTTGGTTAGTCGTATTCAATGTTTAAATTAAATAATATTTTTTTGGGTAAGTAGTATTTATAAATGAAATAATCGTGTCGAATAGCCCCTGGTGCTCTTAACAAATTTTCGATTTTAAAATAATTCATAGAGCACACGGGCTATTACTACTGATTATAAAAATGCCGTTTGACTATTGTAAACTATTTTTAGATAGGCTGTGTCTTTGTATTTGGCAATTTTTTCATTAATATGTGCTGTTGTTTTCAAAGTACAACTTTTGCATTTTTGGGCCTCATATCTCCAAGGATATATGAAATGGACTTTTTTAAATAATTTTCTAGTGATTCCTAGGCGTGCCCCAACAACGTAACATAGACAATTTTGAGACAACATGTATGTTCGCAATTTTTTGTAGTTTTTTTTCTTGTAAAATTTTAATTTTACGAAAATGTAAAAATAGTGGTTACAAATTCGTTGTAACCAAAATCCCAAACGAAACTATAGTCCACAGGTATGAAAAACGTGTAAAAATTCTGCGCATAACTTAATTTTTTTGATGTGCGCAGACATTGACAATTTGAAAACAGTCCGAAAGTAACGTGCGATCCACAAAATTTGACGTCGACTCTGGCTGTGGAGCGTCAAAAATATGACAATTGACAATGTTTTAACAATGAAAAAAATTGAAATTTTGCGAATGCAGGGCAAGAGTCGACGTCAAATTTTGTGGATCGCACGATAGTTTGAAACTGGGATTTTGGTCACAACGAACTAGACTATTGTAAATCTGGACTAGAGACCGATGACACTTTTGCAAAAAAATCTCCAATTTCTTCAAAAATACCTCTAATTTTTAGTAGGTAATGACCTAAATTATTCCAAAAAATACTAAAAGTTTTCTTCAACATTTTTCAACCCGAAATAAAATTAAAAATTTCCGAACCCCCTAGGTTGTATTTGAACCAATCAGTAAGAACATTTTGCAACCACCTAAAAAAAAAGAAATTTGTTTTTTTATAAAAAAATTTCCTTCTTTTTATAAGTGGTAACAATGTTTAGAAAAAAAAACGTAGAAAACATTAAAAGTGTCACAAAAATGGTAAATACGCCCCTGTGAAAGTAACTTATTCATTTTGCTTGCAGAGAGCTAGTTTAGATGATATTTCACATAGGTTTGGTGTTATTACATTTTTCACAAACACATCGAAAACTTGAAATATGTTTTTTTAAAATTATCCTTAATCCAAGGGCCCTTGTGCTAAACTTTGCTAAAAAGTATAATAGTCTTTTACTATCATTCCGATGTTAAGTGAATTCAAAAAAAGGACTACTTTTTTCATCCAGAATATTTGCAGTTTTATATTCCGAAGAGTATTCAGCAGTAACTTAACAAAGTTTAGATATCTGTATTCAGTGTGAGTAAGCATCTCAGTTTCAGAGTTTGTTCCTTGGTAGGTATAGAGGTCCTTTAAAGTTAGTGTTCTCTCTTCCATTCCATTCTCTGGCTCCCATTCTCTCTATCCTGTGTTCCCTGGAATGGATAGTCCCTGTTCTGTTTTCCTTCCTTCACGCTTCTGTTAGGTGGGTCGGTATAGAGATGACAGATTGCCGATTGCGGAATTACTATCCACTGAGCCAGGACCGTATTTAACACTATAAAAACTTATTTGTATTTTGCTAGTTTATTAGTCTTAATGTCGGAAGAGTGGAGACACTAACTATATCTAGCTGTTATGTACTTATCGCAAGAATTTTTTTACTACAAGCATCTTGACCTACTACTTCTACTTCTCCTACTTCTCTTAAAAAAATCAGCAAACATTTAAGTTAAAAATGGTCAAAGAAGAATATTTTTCCAAACATTTTCTGTTAAGATTACCTATGGTCCCAATGGCTTGGTTTTTAACCTAGGTTTCGGTTTTGTGGTCCGAATGACATTGGTTTTTAACCAATACTCCTGAAAAACCTGATAAGTTTCAGTGAACCAAAGTGATCGCAGAAATAGCTTGGTGACTTTGGTTAGGTCATGCGTAGTAGAGTCTCGAAATGAGAACTCATATAAAAGATGTTATGATATTAGAATTTTTTGTATCCTTTAAAGGAGTCCTAAGAGCAAAATTTTTCTGTCTAATTCTTTGCAGCTATACTGGTTAAAAATGACTTTAATGACTAAAAATGTCATTTTTAAACAAAAGCAGCAAAGAATCAGGCAAAAAAGCTAAGTATAAGGGTATTTCTAACTTATAAAATAAGTAACGCCACTGTAAATCTTTTATTTGTTTCTGTGAAGTTTGAATGTCACATATTATAGGCGCTTAAACTAAACCAAGTTATTCAGTTACCAAAGATGAACCAAAAAAAAACCTGACGTTACCGCAACCAAACCATTGGTTGCGATTGGGACCATACTCTTACTAATTTATAAATTTTTAGACGCTTGAGCTAGCCTAGAATGCAGTGTTCCCATTTTTTTTTGCAATATACCTACAATTATACTATCCAATGACCCCGCCTCTCTATTTTACTTTATTATGCATTAAAATGATAGTTTATATCCAAGCAGGCAGACATCAACTTTGTGTTAGATTATAAAGATCACAGTGTCCTTATAAGGTATTTTTGCATAGCCACCTATGATATCTAAGACGTATAAAATACAAGGTAAGGTAAATATTTACAAGGAAAAGTAAAAGTATCTCATTCTTTTAAGTCATGAAGTTAGGTATTACTAAACTGAAACACATTTACAAATGAATAATGGGCACAAAGTTATCGATATGCATTTATTTTTTTTAAGACTAGGGATTAAAAATCACAAATCTTCAAATTCGTACTCCTAGAAGCTCGTATAAGTCATCTCCGTTGAGCTCCCGCCAATTCTACTAAATAACACATCAAGTACCACTTCTATGTATCACAAACATTATCCTAAATATTTTGAATCATAGTTGTAGACAGGGTTGGCAAAAATCATGATTTTTTAAAAAAAATCAAAAATCATAATTTAAATCAAAAAAATCATCATTTTTAAAAGTCTAAATTACCTACTCCAAAATCTTATTGGAATTGGAGTAATAGCATTAAAAGTGGTATGTAGGTACCTATTACTTGCAAGCTGATGCAAATGACGCAAAATGAGATGGTTTGAGTATTTTAATTATAAAATTTAACAAAAATATACCTGTTCTTAGCGGGTGGTTTAAAAAGGGATTAGCCTTCTATTGTAATATTGTCGGCTTAACTACCTATTTGGTCAATGTTCAATAACAATTTGATAAATATTTAGGCTTTTTAATTTTTGATTTAAATCAATGATTTTTTTAAAAAAATCACTTGATTTAAATCATGATTTAAATCGTGATTTAAATCAAGCCAACCCTGGTTGTAGATGTATTTTTATATATTTTGTTGAAGTTTCGAAAATAACTGACATTCAAGGGAGACTTTTACGAACTTTCAAATGCACAGATCATCCTATTTATGAATTTGAACCTATAGCCTTAAAACAATTTTTAAGAGTGCTTTAAAAAAACGTCTAAATGTAAATTATGGAGCAAACTGGTATCAGTGGCCTTAAAAGATGGCAATCTCTTTTATTTTTCGAAAAAAACCATGCTGCGCATTTGGAATCAGTTAAATTTGGGTTTTCCATTTTCTATCGTGGCCTACAGCTACATATTAAGTACTGTAACGAGGTGTACAAAAATGTTAAAAGAGTCACTTAGTAGGTAAGTACCTAAGTGGCTAGAGGGCATACAGATGTCATGAAATTAAGCAGAAGGCCTGGTAATATGGTCAAACAAACAGAGCACCATCACAGATGATACACGAAATGTGGGCATCAGCCTGCTTGCTTGCTCGCTTTCCTGTCAAATAACCAAAGGTGGCTTTGGTGGTAAGGTGCACCACCGTGCTCATCGGACAGACGGCGACCCTAACATCAACATTACAATTATGGACAAATACCGTGACCGGAGTATTTTAATTCTCGATAAAATACTGGGTAGCGTCAAATTAAGATATTCTATGATGTAAAAGAGCACGTTTTGAAAAACATCCCTTTCAAAAAGAGTAGACCTAAAAGCCTAAAACTGTAAATATCCATGATTTTTGTCGCATTTGATAAATGTAACAGAAACTGACATTTTAAACCTTTTTTTAAAATGAATGCCCTCATAGCAAAAGCACTTTGTACACAATCCTTTTTAGTATCCGATGTTTAAAAACTTAATTGGCAAAATGTTGATATGTCCAACCAATAAAGAATTAACGTGTCACAAATTTGTTTAAGGATTTTTTTAAAGGTTGTCCAAGAATTGGCGCATAAACGCGATGGTACGTTGTTGGGGCATTCCTAGGCACCGCACAAGTTGACATTTTCTAAAGGTCCATTAATAGGCGTTTAAATACAGAATTTTAGCAATTTGGAAGCACCATTTTTAAATTGCCAAAATTCTGTATTTAAACGCTTATTGATGGACCTTTAGAATATGTCAACTCGTGCTTTGTTATACTCTTCGCAGACAAAGTCGAAGAGTATTATAAATTCGATCGGGCCAAACCTAAAATCGTTATTTTTCGTCGTAGAGCAAAAATTCTTGCAGATTTGTGCGTTTCGTCGAATTTTGAACAACTTTCAAAAAATCCATCTGTCCGTCTGGTGTATGTCACGTTTTTTGTTACCACGATAACTCAAAAATCAATGGGCCAATCAAGTTCAAAGTTTCTGGAAAAATCATTTTTCACAAAAGGAAGAACCCGAAAAAAATCGGATAATTATAAAGATCTCAGAATCTGAATTTAAAGTTAAAAAAAATCATATCATAATAATTATTAAATTATTTTGAAAAATATTCTTAAAAATAGTAAATCTCGTTAAATATCCATCAAAATCCATTGTAATTTATTTTATAACTCTACGCGTTATGGAGAAAAAGCCATTAATAAATGCAGAAAAAGCACTTAGACTGTGAGTGTATACGACGTCGAGTCCCAAGAGCGGCATAACATTTTTTATTTTATTTTTATATTAAAAAACTGTTTATTTTTTTTATTATTACTGCGAATAGTATCCAATAAAATGTGCATACATTATATAAAAAACACCCCCCTGAATCAACAAATCTGTAAAGAGTAACTTCTAACCCGCTCAATGATCTAACCCACTCTAGTTTATTTATGTTGCTGGTAAGCACAATTTTTAATCTTATAAACCCACGGAGCAACGACCGGAAAGTGCTGTTTTTTGTTGATTTTAGGCAACCAACAATACATAACCACAGTTTCTATGCTTCGCGACAATTTCTTGAAACTTTTCGAGAACTTTTTATAAAGAGATATAGTACCTTTTTTACTCTACTTTTGGGAGCCCTACTGTAATGATCCACAGTTTTAACAAGTCAATGATTTTAAGTGACAGATGCATATAAAGTGTGGCTCGTGCCCAGTGCATCAGGGCTAGCAACCATATGCATGCAGGGTAGTGTGTCTTCACCTCATATTCTTAATATTAGGTATACAGCTTTCTTAGTAGATCATCATCACTGTTTGCCTCGTTGATATAAGGTAGGTATAAAGTTGAAATTCACCTGTCCTTATGTCCGTCTGGATGCACTGTCGGTCGGTGTATTGTGCAGGGTATCGTGTAAAAATTACACATTAAGCGCCTTTTTATAGTCCATCTTTTCTTTTAAAACTACCTCAGACTTCAGCGCACCTGCCCAAATATCTATAACCATATTATACCTATCGTTGAGATGGTCAATTGTTTTTGATAGCCATAGGTATAAGGCTCTAAAACTACATCAGGTAGGGACACATCTATCCGCAAAAAACAATTGAATCTCCATCAAGTAGTCTTTAAAATTTGGTGAAACTGTCAGATTTGATATTAAACATATTTTTAGGTTATGTGATAAAAACGTCAAAATGTTAAATTTATGTGTTAACAAGATACATTTTGTTTTTTTTAACCAAAATCTGCTACAGAACTACAATTAAACTGTTTAATTATAAAATTTAACTATGTCAGCACCTTTTAATTGCAAAATCAAGAAGATGCCCAAGGTTCCTAATAAGCCGTTTGTTTTTTTATCAACTTTTTAGGTAGGTATTTACATATTTAACAAATTAACACTTATTTCAATTGAAAAAGGATATAAAACGTTTATGAATCTTATTGTACATCACATAAATCAAAAACTATGCACTTGGTAAACATTTGGGAAACATTGTTTCAATGAGGAACCAACCATATTTAAGTCTTCCTTGGAAATTTGCAGATATGTAGTAATAAAAGTTTGTAATTAAACGGTTTTATATTATTTTTGAAATTATTAATTTTTTAATACACATAATTATTAATTTTGATTTAAGTTATTTGTCATCTGTTCTATCTGACAAGTGGCAATTTTACCAAATTGCATTTGCATAGCCACCTTGGACAAAAATTTAAGTTGTCTTCACGTTCTTTACAGCGCGTTACATAGGTAGCTTGCTCCAACCAGCAATAAATTTTAACAAAAATTTAGTAGTTTTTTTTTAATTTTAGACGGGTCTTTATCCACGAGTGAATAAAGACGTTTTTGCTTTAATTAGAAGTCATGAAACGACCGAATCTAAAAAAGTTTTTTTTTTTTAGAAAATGTTGACCTACTTTTTAGTTTTAATTTAAAAAGTAATCGTTTAATAAAATTATAAATAAACATATTTACTGTTACATTAACATTTAAATAGTATCTATAATCAAGGACAATTTACCATACATAAGATCCTTTACTGTTTTTTTACTCTTCGCTAAAATATAGAAGAAAAAAAATATCAAGGCCAATGAAATAATTCCGTGTAAATTTAATTAAATGTAGAACACTGCAAATATTTTTAAGCAAATTTGAAAGGATTCCGTCCGAAATGTAACTGCAGAAATTTGTCTTCTATAAGTTCTTTCTCTTTATATTACATAACAATAGTTATAGTGCATTTGCAAGACATTCAATTCAATAAAAAACAGTTAATATGTTCCAAAAAAGGTAGTACCTATAGCATCCTTTGTAACTTTAATTCTGTTAGAGATTTTAAATTTCTTGTCATTTAAATAACTAGGTATGCTTATTGTGTACTTACCTATAAATGATAGGTACATACCTAATTACTTATAAGTATAATAAAGAGAAACACCCACACATTGACTTCCTGTTGTTGTCTCATTTTTATTAAGTACAGAATGTTCCATTCCAAAATTCAAAAACTACTTACTTAGTGAAACATTTATTGGACAAACATTGGAAAAACGCAAAAACTCAAAAAAAGATCCTTGCACTAGCTAATTAGTCTTATTTTTTGTGTTCATAAATAGGGCCGAAAAAAAAAGCACTATTTTAAAAATGGGAAAGTGGAACACTCTGTTTTAATAAGTAAGAATATTTACCTTGAAAATGGCCTTAAGTATAAAACACGTGCGTAAATGTAGTAGCTGTTTTATTTTTCAAAAAAATAAACAAAGTTGTAAACAAGTCTTCTATTCTGCATTAAAATAAAATAACTTTATGCAGAAATTCAAAGTTTTTGCATTTCGTTTTTAATTTCGAACGTCTACAAAATATTATGCAGGATGTCCAAAAAATAAAGCAACCGCGATGGTACGTTGTTGGAGCATGTCTAGGGAGCCCCAGAAAATTGTTAAAAAAAATCCATTTTAAATTTTCTCGAAAATATGATGTGCGAAATTTTAAATGCTTATATCTTGAAGATAACAGCATATATTAACACAAGAAATGGCTAAATACAACGGCACAATCTATGTAAAATTATTTTACCATTTGTCTATTTTTTAAATGGTTAAATTTCTTTTTTACACCCAATTTAATTTTGCAAAAATTGTATGAAATGATGCTGACAACAATGTCAATATGATCTATAATGCAAAAATGTATGCTCAAGAATTTAGATGAGTTTTTAAGATGTATTTTACAAACTGTGTTGCCGAACTTATGCAGCTTTGTTCGCATTTTTCTCGATGAATATAACAGATGGATTTTTTTAACATTTTTCTAGGGATCCATGCTCTGTACAGACAGACTGACAAAAAAATAAAAGTCTTAAAAAGTCATAAAACGAACAAATATGAGAAGATTTTAGGTCTAGGTGAATATTAGCTTTTAGACAAGGTTTCAAACGTAATATTCTTTTAGAGACTTTAACACATGTTTGCAAAGAGTATAATAATTTGCTAGTAGTCCGGCGCATCCGCCATTTTTTTACACAACACAAATTAAATTCTTACTGGGAAGTTCAGAACAATTTCCCATTTTTTTTTGTTCGTCTTAAAATTAAAACCTATTGAAAGAATTTATTTAAATTACTCCAATATAACTTAACAGATTTCTTAAAATAAAATTTCCAAAGACAAAACATTTTGTTCATGATTCTTAAAAAAAAGCATTTAACATTAAGCAAGGCATATCTAAACTAGAAATGGGTTAGGTCAGTGAGCCAGTTAGAGTTTTTTTATAAAATGCCGACATTAAATAGGATACTCCTCGCAGTAATCAGAAAACAGAAAAATTCAAATGAAATAGTATATTACTACCGTGGGTGGAAAGGGTTTCATTTCTGTCGAGAGAAAAAGATGGTTTACCAAGGCGCGTAGCGCCGCGGTAAACCATTTCTCGAGACAGAAAGGAAATTTCCACCGAGGTTAGTATACTATTTTATTTACAACTGCTTACGTTTATGTTTAATTTTAAAAAGCTTTAATTTTGCAAAATAATATTATTCATTGTTAACATCTTAGTTAATATGATTATTTTTTTTAAATTTATTACCATGGTTACATTACAATTGCTTGACATCGAAGTAAAAAAATAGTTATTTTTAATTTTCAAAAAACGTCATTTCTCGCATTATTTTAAAGTCTTAAACCAACTTATATTAAAAAAAAACATATGTCGGATAGTGATGACGAATGTACAGAATTAAAAGAGTGTGCGCAAAAGGCCGATGAGGATTAGCTCCCACAAAAGAGTTAAATCCGACTTGTTTTCATTACCCAGGCGGAAAGTAGTTACTTTCCGCCCGGGTGGAAAGTGACAGCTTAATAAAACTAATAAAGTGACATTTTCCAACTTTTAAAAAGTCAGAAATGTCATCATTTCATATGCAGTTGTAAATAAAATAATTTTTTAAAATTACAAAAAAAAAAATCTGCGAAGAGGTTATACTATTAACTTTTCTATAAAAAAAGATTTATTAGCGAAAAGCATAAATGCGAATTAATTCTGACACTAACGTTTGGGATTTAATTTGGCTTTAAAAAGGTGCTTTTGTTATAATTTTTTTTTGCAAAGCCACCTTGACCGAACCTAGACTTACGTGACTACGTGACTATAACTAAAAACATTTTTTTTGACCTTTTTTGTCTTAAAAACTTCACAAAAAAAAACAAAAAATATATTTTAATACAGAATTTAATTGCCTTTCATTTTTACTTAAGTTTTTTTTGTAAATTGAAAAATAACGAAGATACGGCTTTTTTTTAAATTGGGGGGCTTATGTGGGGCCGGACAAAAAAAACTTTAATTTACTTTTAGTAGAGAATTAAAAGGGCTTTAAAGTTATCAAAAAAAAAATTCTGTAATTTTTATGATAACTGAAATATGAATTTTTTCTCACTTGGGGGGTGCCGCAGCCCCCTTTATTATTTTCCGATTTCTTTCAAAAACAATAGGGATCTAGATTTTAATGAGAACGATTTTTCCTGAAAATTTGAACTTGATGGGATCTTTAGTACTCAAGTTAGAGTGTCTACAAAAAACGTGACAGACGGACAGACGGACAGACAGACAGACGGACGGACGGACGGATTTTTTGAAAGTTGTTCAAAATTCGATGAAACGCACGAATCTGCAAGAATTTTTGCTCTACGACGATTTTTGACGATTTTAGAATTTTCAAAACAATCACAATATACTCCTCGTTTTTGACTTTGTCTGCGAGGAGTATAATAAAAGTAGCTATTTTAATAATGGTGCTATATTTACCATGCATCTACATAAACATGTATGTATGTATGTATGTATAAATACAAGAGTGTATAAGTAAGTATAAATAGCTTTATCAAAAAGCATGTAACTGATGAGGAGAGCTGCGACTAGACTTACGAAGGGGGGTGAAGGGGGGCTTAATATAGAGGGGGGCATGCACGTATGTATCAACAGAATAATCTTATAAATAGCTTCATCAATTTATTATTACTTCTCTCTTCTTATAAAATACTAGCTGCTAACTGACTGTCGGTAGACTACATGCTCTTATTATTGGAATAACTAAGTAAGCGGCTAATTTTAGGCCCTACACAAAAATACCGTACGTTGTCTTAAACTTAAAATTAGCTTTAAGAATTATTATACTCTTCGCAAGAAAATGTCCACTTGGTTTCACAAGACACTGGGACACTGTCAAATTTCTTTTATAAAATTTGGCATTATTTTCCTGATTTTTGGTGTATTCGTAAAATATGGATAAGCAACGAAACAACCATCATAAATATGATTAAATTATGGCAAAATTAAGGTCACATTTCGCTAAAGAAATTTGACAGTGTCCCAGTGTCTTGTGAAACCAAGGGTATATTGCAATCGATCAGAATAAACCTAAAATCGTTAATTTTCATCAAAAAGCAAATTCTTGTAGATTTGTGTTTTTTATCGAATTCTTCACTTTGAAAACATTTTTTTGACGCGCTAATCAGTAGATCGATCTGTGAGATGTTGCGTTTTTTGAAAATACCCTAATATAAAAACCAAGTCCAGTTTTTGGGAAAAAATCATTTTTCATATGAGGAAGAACTCTATACAGGTCAAGAAATATTTCGGGCATCACAATTTTTGTACAAAAATGTAGTATTTGATACCTAGAAACATAATTACCATGTGGGCACTCATGCGCATATAAGCATTTTGTGCTAGAGCCCCCTTTTATTCGTAATACTAGATCTTGATGGATCTACACCAAATTTTGGAAATAGACACCAAACAAGGTTATCATGAAAGATTTTCATGAAAAAAGAGTAATATTTATCATGTTGGATTTACATCAAATTTTGCTAATCGATTTATAATAATGTTTTAAAAGGCATTTTAAAAAGAGAAATTTTCTTAAAATTTTCTTCACCCTCCATAAAAAAAAGCTCCCCAAAGAAGCAAAAAAAAATCTAATTTTGAATCTGCTTGCAAAATTTGGTCTAAACAAACAACATATTACTCATTTTGGGGCTATTTAGAGTTAAAGGATTTTTTTAGGAGAAATTTTTTTACGAAAATCTTTTTAGAACCTTGTTTAGTGTCCATTTTCAAAATTGGGACTAGATCCACCATGATCTAGTATTACGAATAAAAGGGGGCTCTAGCACATGGTAATTATGTTTCTATAAGTATCAAATACTACATTTTTCCACAAAAATTGTGCTGCCCAAAAATTGTCTTTAAACTCTAATTTTTGTTGGTAAATAATGGCAAATGCGCCGGAAAACTGGCAAAGTATTGTTATAATCTTTGCAGACAGCAGCCAAAAAGCGTACTACGTTTGGTCGAACCTTCTCTAGAATCGTAAATATTCATCCTAGACCAAACATCTTTACAAATTCGTTCGTTTCATGACTTTTTGAGACTTTTGAGACCCAAAAAAATCCACCTTTGCGAGAAGTAACTTCTAACCCATTCGCTGATTTAGCAGATTTCTTGTTTAAATATCATTTAATGTTATTGAATGGAATTTTCATTTTGTATAAGTAGGTATTGTGGTAAAGATCAACCAACTAAACAGAGTGAACAGATAGAACAGAAAGCAAAAAGTAAAGTGATCGCTCTCTATCTATCTATGTAGGTATAGCATAGCGTACCTTTGCATTCCTAACAATGTCGTGACCAATAATTATGTGCCTATTAAACAGGTATACCCACTCCAAACACCATCAGAGATCACTGCATTCATACAGATACGACAAAACTATAGATGTACTATCGACATGGAATTTAAAGCGATCAATTTTTGCATTGTAAATATGGTTAAAATAGTGGCTTAAACATCTTAAGTTTTATGAGAAGTGGACATTAACAAGAAACATTTCTCTGATGTTTTACGAAGATTAGAGCCTTGTTATCCTAAAACAAAATTATTTAAAAAAGAAAATATCTTCTTACTATTTTTCTCACCGGCAGCACATTTAACATAATTTATTTTAATAAAATACATTTGACGCATTTGTTGTCAAAATAACAAAAAACTGACATAAAAATCCCCATTCACAATAGAGTAAAATTCAAAAAATCGTTTTAAATTCAATGTCCACGATAGTACATACTTATTACGAGGGTTGTCTTTTATATTTTGCATATAGACAAATAGGGGGCGCCTCCAACGTCACCACAAGTGCCAAACAAACCCTTCAAGTTTATTAGAACCACACCGAAAGTTTTGTTAAGATACGACAAGTATTTTAGCCACAATAATTTTTTTAAGTTCGAAAGTTTTCGAAAATATGAAGTGGTGCCCAAAAAATGTATATCCAAAAATGTTTGATTACTTTTAAAGAAAATTATGTCTTCTCGAGTTAATTTTTACTTTTGGCGACGATGCACCACATCAATAGACTATTTCCTGCTGATTCTTGAAACTCAAACATGGACCCACCAGTCTTAGCACCCATCCTAAGACAGCACTACCAAAAACAGGAGTATCCTGGAAATACATGGATGCTTTGCGTCAGTTAAAAACCAAAAAATGCACAAGTGACACACCGCAAGATTAAGACATGAAAGGCAATTAAATGACTCCAATTTAAAGAATCTTACATAAACAGTTAAATGTGAAAAAAAAATATTTTTTGTTGAATAGCCAAATTTTTTAGGGAGGCACAAAAGTAGACTGGTTTTAATTAGTGACCCAGAATTTTAAGTCTGTTCGGTGGTGGATTTTCATAAATCGCATACAAACAGCGAATTATGATCAATCATGAATTTACATAAAGAAAATGAAAATAACCGACAATAAGCTTGTAGGGGGTTTCATGTAAAGAATAAGCCAAAAAGAGGTATACCGCGTTTCTTTGCAGCTCGCGAGGTTAACTAAAAAATGTACTGTGGCAAAACCACTTGTCGTATCTTAACAAAATGTATTCTCTGGACTTTAAAAGATATACTTTTAACACGTATGTATAATATAGTACCTACGCAAGATCTGTGGTCTATCTATATCTATTAAATTCATTGCGGTATGGCTACTTGATTCTGTGTAGAGATCACTATCCTTAAACATATAGATAACTACTTTACCGGCATACCTTTGTTGCTCAGGCTCATGATGGGAACTTTACATTTTTCATAATTGTTAAATCCTGTTTACAATTTTACTGAGTATTTTACTTTATTGCAATAAAAAACGTCGGGTGGTAAAATGATCTATTTTCTGCCAAATTTTTTGGCCTTTATTTAATAAATCTGGACTTTAAATTTCCGCTTTTAATTTATAACGTGATTTGTTTATGAAAGTAAACAAACATTATGAATTATTATAATAAATTAGTATAAGTATAAAAAGAATGGATCATTATTTTCATCGTCATATAAAATGTTTGTTTTTATAATAATTGTCGTTTCCATGTAGGTATGTACTATCGTGGACATGGAATTTAAAACGATTTTTTATCAGCCACCAATTTTACTCTATTGTTAATAAGGTTTTCTTATGTCAGTTTTCAAATGTTATTTTGACAACAAATGCGTCAAATGTATTTTATTAAAATAAATTATGTAAAATGTGCTGCCGGCGAGAAAAATAGTAAAAAGATATTTCCTTTTCTAAATAATTTTGTTTTATGATAACAATAAGGCTTTAATCTTTGTAAAACATCAGAGAAATGTATTTTTTTCACTACTAGGAGCAAAGAGTGTCATTATTGACCTTTTAAGAACCCTTCAAAATCATTTTTTACTACCTAGGTTAACAATTTTTATTTGTCTCCCTAGGGAGACAAAATCCTATGTCAAAACATATGTCAAGTTTTTTTCATAAATAGAACGGTACTTACAGCAGTTTTTGTGAGTTTTTTACGAAGATTTTTTTATTTTGAAAACATAACTACTTTAAAATACTTGAAAACATTTTATTGCACAAATATTTTAACGAAAAAAAAATTGTACAGTGTTATACGCTAAATAAGTATCTCTAGTGGCGCCCCCAAAAACGAACTATCGATAGTCAAAATCATAGATAGTGACGAAACTGGTTCTATGATCTTAAGATAAACTTCTGTTGTTCAAATGTCACGCGTAGTCAAGTGTGCGATGCGGAACTATCGATAGTCACGTAGGTGGCGCGCACATCGGTAAAATGAGATACTTACTTAGCGTATAAACATTTCGCACTTTTTTCTGTAGCTGTGTCAGTGTTCTATCATTATTAATATTTTTACAAATTCCTTATCAGTGACCATCATATTATTTAAACCATTTACGCCATTTAAACGTGCAAATTATGAGTTATTTTGAAAAAAACACCCATTTGAAGAACTTTTTATTGTTTTGATTGATGTAACGTCATTGTCATTTCCATGGAAATTTCAATTAATTTATTGTAAAAATCATATACAGGGTTTTAATAAAAATTGAACATATTTTTAAATTAATATTTTTCAAGAAAATGCTAGTAGTGAAAAAAATAATATATCATCCACGGTAGAGAAGGTCATTATTGACCTCGCGCAATTGTATCCCTCGCCGCTGCGCGGCTCGGAATACAATCTTTGCGCTAGGTCAATAATGAACCTCTTCTCTACCTAGGATGATAATATACTATTGTTAATGTCCACTTCGCATAAAACTTGAAATGTTTAAGTCACTATTTTGACCATATTTACAATGCAAAAATTGATCGTTTTAAATTCCATGTCCACGATAGTATGTATACGTTCCTAGAAATCAATTACACTAATAATTAATTAGGTTAGTACGATGCGTGTCTAAATAAAAATCAATTTATATTTTAGTAGATAGATTTGTATTTTCTACAGACTGACAACAAAAATAATCGAATGGGAAAGAATTATGTAGGCTAAGTAAATAATTAAAAGTAATATTACAGTCTTTTAAAATAAATCTTGAAATCAATGGGCAAAAATTTTTAGATCACACAAATCTCTACTTTTCAAGGAAATAAATATACAATATACATTTTGTTTTATCTAATTACTAGAAATATTTTCTCACTTGTAAAATTTTGAAAAAAGTGTTTAGTGGGGATTCTTGGGGGGCTGTATACATTTTAAAAGTTACGTTAAATTGGACTAGCTTTAACAGTTATTTTTCCCCTTTCACCTTCTTGCATCTATACTTTTACTTTATTGTCAAAGTGTCATTACCTATTTTTTTTTAACTTAACTACTTACATTGTAGGTATTTTTTATTAACGCCACGATAAATTAATTAAAATAAAGATAAAAATATTCCATATGTTAGGCAATCTGTCACTAAGCGCGCGGGTTGACTTAAGAAACATAGAAAAGAATACATTTGTATGTTGCTAAGCAATGTGCTACACCTTAGAATAGTGAAAGTGGGAGGAAGGGAATGCACCAAAATCGAGGGAAAGTGTCCCAAGAATTTAACATTTGGAGGGCTAGAACACCTTAACCAGCCACTAGATAAACTAGAGATTTAAAGTGCCCAAGTTTTATTTTTATACAAAAAATTAAAGTTTGTTACTTGTGAAACACATTCATTTCTGCTGCTTTTCTGAAAAAGTTTTTCGATAAAAGTGAGATAAAAAAGTTTTACCCGAAAAATCAAAAATGTTTTTTACTATTTTTGCTTTTAAAAAATATAACATTAAAAAGAGCAAACATTTTTGACCTATAAAAAAAAATATCTTCTTTAACGAAACCCTGAAAAAAATCCAAAAACTGAACTCGAGACTGAACTTGTCTAAATCCTGTATTTATAAGATTGTTTTCAAGGAAATATAAAGCAACACAATTATTTTTTAAATCAAAAGAAACCGCTTAAACCATTAAAGAAAGAATGTTACCCATCATTCATTAATACGGTTTTTTTGTTGTACCCAACATAATTTGCGGTATTTTTACATTTAGTGACAATTAAATTATATGCCGTGTTCTTCTTTGTTATTGGATCTCAGTGAGCTTAGGCCTGATTTAAGGGGGAAACCATTTGCACAAAGTGTACACCGCCACAACTATTTAGTGGATGACAATAATTTACTTATTTTTTAGCATAAGACAATTTTTTAAGGTATTTATGTAAAAGCATTATTTGAAAATGGTAGTCCCCTCGATTTGCGAGATGGCCACTGAACAGGTTCCTCCTTTACCCATATCTTTTATACACACATTTATTTCAGGATATATGCACTTTTTTGTCGTCCTTCTTCGTCTGACCTTATGATAATATCTTAAGAGAGTTCGTGAAGTTAAATGTTTTTTTTTTTAATTTGTGTGAAGAATATACCTTAAATAAACTAAAAAAGTGCATTTTGGTTATTTGGCTGTAACGTTTTTGTTTTTATGAGGAAGTTTTTGAAACTTGGACATTGGCAATTTTTATGTCAGCAATTAGATTCTGATTCAAAAAAATTTCTGCAACGTTTCGTTCCCAAAAAATTGTCATCAAGCTCTTGATTTCTTATGTTCTATTAGGAAAGACAAGGCAAAAAAACAAATTTTTTAAGAAAATATATATAATTGTAGGAAAAAAAGTGTCTTCATGCAGTCAAATTTTTATTAACATTCCCCCTAAAATGCGAAACTTTGAACGCCATGAAAACTTATGTTGATCTTTTTTTTCAGCCTTATACTGGCTGTCCAAAAAATGGCGCATAAACGCGATGGTACGTTGTTGGGGCATGTTTAGGGAGCCCCAGAAAATTGTTCAAAGAAATCTATCTTAAAAACCCTTGGAGATATGAGGTCCCAAAGTGCGAAACTTTAAACGCTTATACCTTGAAGATAACACACATATTAACGAAAGAAATAGCTAAATACAAAGGAACAATCTATCCAAAATTATTTTACCATTTGTTTATCTTTTAAATGGTCAAATTACAATTTTATAATCATTTTAATTTTACAAAAATTTTATAAAATGAAACTGACAACAATGTTAATATGATCTAAATGCAAAAATGTATGGTCAAGAATAGATGAGTTTTTAAGATGTATTTTACAAACTGTGTTGCCAAACTTATGCAACTTTGTTCGCATTTTTCTCGATGAATATAACAAATGGACTTTTTTTGACAATTGTCTAGGGATCTCTGAGAATTCCTCAAGAGCGTACCATTGCGTTTATTTTTTGACACCCTGTATTTTTAATTAATTAGAGACTATAAGACAACCAACAATTTTCACAACCTTAGAGGTCATTGGGGAATGGTAAAAGAATGCGAAGTTTTAATAAGCCACCAATTACTCAATATTGGCACTTTGTCGTTTTATCTGACTATGAATGTTCATATTTGTCACATACCAACCCTTATACCTACTATGACTTGTAATGTTTATTAATAATCATACGAATATATATATATAACGAGCGAGCATTTAAATTCTACCTCGACTCTTGCCATGGAAAACAAAAGCTGCTTTTCCGTAGGTTTTTGATAGTTTCTACTAATGTCATTTTAAAGTGTTGTCAATTTTTATTGACGTTTAAAAAAATAAATTTTACGACCATTGCGAAAATAAGATTCAATTAAGAATGTTTTGTGTTCTTGTAAGAATACCATTATCAATTTCTTTGCTAAAGACTTGGTTTATTAGGGGTTTCAAAATGAGCAAAAAATGAAATGATTTAAAAGGTGACAACAAATGACTTAAGTAAAACATCAACAAAATTATCAAGGACCTACGTTTAAAAAAATTTTGTTTTCCATGGCAAGAGTCGAGGTAGAATTTAAATGCTCACTCGTTATATATGCCATTTTAAGCACAATTCCCCTACATAATAAATGTTGGTTTATTATTATATTTCAGCAAGTAAGAAATGAGTGATGTGAACCACGGCGGTTAGAGATGTTTATCAACAACTAACAAACAACAACGAGAAACAAAATAGGATTACTGTATTACTATTGTCTATGCATAATTAAACAACTATTTTGTGTGTTGTTAGTTATTTGTTTGAATAGATAATATTTCACACAATCATCATTTTTTTTGTAGATCGTTTGAGGTCATTACCATTCGATAGTAGGTAACTCTTATGAAGTTAATAACTAACTAAATATAGAGTGCCTCGATGTCATTTTGACAGATATTGTCGCCTTATAGAGTGACGACATGCATCATTCTTTCTCTGTCATACAGATAACGTCATCGACGTTATAGCCAAAGTGACAACAATTACAACTTACAATCACAATTAATGACGTTATCTGTATGACAGAGAAAGAATGATGCATGTCGCCACTCTATAAGGCGACAATATCTGTCAAAATGACATCGAGGCACTCTAACTAAATATACAGGCTGAAAAAAAAAATCATCATGTTTTTATGGAGTAAGGTTGCCTGCATAAAATCACCTTTTAAATTGAACCATGTGGTACCTCCAGCACCTGGTTAGTAATAAGTGACAGATTTATGAACATCACGCCAAAAAACTATTTCTATAACTAGTTTACTATCCATTCACAAATAAAAAAAAAAACAAAGCAGGTGAGCATAGGGTGACAGATTATACCCTGTATGTTGTCATTAATTTCACTTGTCTTTGCTGGTTATGTAAGAAAAGTCAAAAAATTAAAAAATGCATTTAAAAACATGTTTTGGGCATCTTAATCAAAAGTAATGGTTTCAACATACAGTATTTTTTATTAAATTACTTTATAATGTAATCATTAACTGTTAAAAGTTTACACAAAATAGGAATTATTTATGTAAGTACTCACTGTTAAGAAGTCATTTAGGTATCATAGGATAAATTAGGAATTTTACAAAAAAGTCCACAATTTTTTTTATAAATTCTTAGATCTCAAGCAAAAATTGTTTTGTTTTTACAATTTTTACGCCTGTTTTATGTAGTTGTCATATTATTTTTCGCATTTTTCAATTTTTAATGACAGTAAATTTGAAATGTGATGCCAACTTTGTGGTAAATTCAACTTAAGAAAAAAAAAAGTTCTAGTTTTTATAGGTGACTTTATTAAACTATGAATGGATAGTACTTAGTTAATATGATTCTTTTTCTTAAAATGGGTCTAGGATCACTCTTTGAACGACATTGGGAAAAACTCTGTATTCCAATCTACAAGCGGTTTTAAAAATTTGGGTTAGAGCAAAATCAAAGCAATACTGAGGCCGACCAAGGATTAGTTTGGAATTAAAGCATATTAAAGAAGGCCATAATGAAGCACATATAGGTAGGTACACAATAAGAGATGAAGATCCAGTTTAAGACAGTCAAGTAAGAGGTTGGTAGGTAGTACCAGGCTAAGGTAAATACCATGGAAGGAGCAAGTCTCTCTCTCAGTGATTTATTAACGTGAAACCTAGTGTAGCCTGTAATATAAGCCAATGAACCGGACAATGTGCACCATGCTTAGGTACTCCACTATCTTAACACGATGCATGGAGGTACCATCTATACTCTTCCTTGATGGTACCGTCACAGCATTGCTAACTAACTAACACCTCCTTTAATATATCCTTTAACTACTGAAGATCATTTTCCAATGCTTAAATCAATTGAAATTCTTAGTTAAATCACAACTTAAAATGGTACCCCATTCAGTTATCGTACGATGGAACCGTATTTATTCGTCTTGTCAAAGATAGCACCTCAAAACCTGAGAAGACGATATCCTGCTGACAAAAAGTGGAACAAGATACATTTGAAGTTGGACAAATTTTCTATTGTCCTAAATTTACAAAAAATGCCTGAAAAAGGTGTCATAACCGTTTTTTTTTGTCCATTAGAGGTTTATTGTCGGATGTTTTCAAATTCTATTGTTTAAATTTATGACTGATCAACTTTTGCGGTTTTGTATACGATTGATGAAGCTCCACTGCCAAGCAGACTTAATATTCTGAGTCACTAATTAAAGCTAGTCTACTTTTGTGCCTCCTTAAAAAATTGGGTTGTCCAACAGAAAACAATTTTTATCACATTTTAGGTAAGGTCCATTGAAGTCATTTAATTGCCTTAATGTTTTAATCTTGTGGTGTGTTACTTGTGCATTTTTGGGTTTTTACCAGCGTAAAGCATCCATGTATTTCCGGGACACTCCGCCTGTTTTTGGTAGAGCTGTCTTAGGATGGGCGCTAAGACTGGTGGGTCCATGTTTGATACTCAAGAATCAGCAGGAAATATTAAGTCTATTTATGTAGTGCATCCTAACTTGATAAGACATTATTGGTGAGATCATTTTCTTTAAGTGTGGTCAAAAATTTTTAAGAAAAGGTTTTCTCACACAATTCCATTTTTTAAATGAAACTTAAAAAAAATTATTGTTGCTAAAATACTTGTCGTATTTTAACAAAAGATTCGGTATAGTCCTAATAAAGTTAAAGGGTTTGTTTGGCATTTGTGGTGCCTTGGTGGAGTCATCTATTGGTCTATATGCTAAATATAGAAGACAACCCTCGTATATACGTTTTAATATAGGTATATTATAACTTCTAAAATATGAATAGACCTCTGTAATGCCTTGGACCACATAAACGTACAAAGTAAGAATGTCTCTATCCAGTATCCAGAAGGTAGATGTCCATGATGCACTTTAGGTTGAAAGTAAGTAAGTAAGTAAGCAGGGTGGTGGGATGGTGGGTATAAGAAGTAAGGGAGGTTTAGAGAGTGAGTATAAGGGTTGTATTGATTTTGGGATGGTTAGGATGAGGACGGTAGGTACCTACAGTAGAGTAGAGAAAGCTGATGCAAGATTGTAGATGTGGATTCTGACTGAGTTTTATCACACTCAGAAAACACTTTATAGACCTCCTACCCTCTAGTTAGTAAAAAGGTCGGTAAAACTATTAAGAGGTAAAAAACTTTATTAATTTTTTTGCGAAGTACACTTTTAGGGGGTAAGATAACTGTCCTCTTTTACTCCCTTAAAAAAAATAAAATATTCCAAAAAAACGAGCAAAAAACTTTCTGTTCGTCTAAAAAAATGCTGTAGTAACCCAAAAAGCCTTTAAAAATTGCTTTTGTTTTTCAATAATTATTATACAGGTGTTCTTATGTCGTAATAAAAATTCAGAGGCAGATT
The DNA here is from genome assembly GCA_963920755.1 of Cartodere bifasciata. NCBI lineage: Eukaryota > Metazoa > Arthropoda > Insecta > Coleoptera > Latridiidae > Cartodere > Cartodere bifasciata. The sequence continues at coordinate 297,219 of OY987194.1, read as the reverse complement.
CCACAAATTTTAAGAAAAAAAGTTAATACAGGGTGTTTTTTTGTGGACTTTACTAACGTTTTGCTCAGCTATGACCAGAAATTTTTATGGAAATCGAACTGCTTATAGCAGAAAAAATTGCTAGTAAAGTTTACAAAATAACACCCTGTATACACATGTGACTGATTTTTCCCCCTTAAATAGTTACAGCCCTCTGAAAAACCCTTAAATATTTTTTTTTCGCCTAATGGTCGAAACGAATAATTTTTTTTAAAAATGTTGTAGGACCTTTTTGATGCATCTAAATACTAGAAATATTACTTAATTTGTAAAATTTTGAAAAAAGTGTTTATAGTGGTGATCTTTGGGGGACTGTAGGTCAAAAAAAAGTCAAAATTAGACACAAGTTTCTGTAAACTTTCTTTTCTTAAAATAGGTCCAGGAAGCACCCCCTGAATTTTTTCTACGACATTAGAAAACACCCTGTCTTTTTATGGTAAATGTTTGCCCTGCTTAAAAGGAATCAAACTTTGTATAATTTGTGTTATCTCAGTGAGGGTAGCCAGGGTTATGCCTCTTTGACACCACTCTGCTACTGCTGCTGGCCACCCCCTCCTCTCTTTTCCTTGCTTTCTATCTTGCCACCAACGACCATACTGTGGAAACTACCCTTACAGGGCCGGGCTACACTAAATCACATTTTCTACCCTTGCAGAAAATGTAAAAAAATTCTTGTACATTTGATTCTTGGACAGTAAATATTTTGTCGTCAAAAATCTGATCCTTAACACATATTACCACATTTGAGTTGATAGAAGACATGGACATTAAAAAAAACAAAATTTTACACTTCCAAGGACTTATGCCATTAAAAAAAGTGCACCTCGTAAAACCTCTGTTCTGCTTATCTATGTATACTTGATTAATGGAGAAATCAACCACTACATATCTCATATTTTGCACTGTTTGTCTTGTTTGCTGTAAGATGTTGAAACTAGAACGGTGGCTGCAAAGAATCACTGATGAATAAGACAGAATTCCAAAGTGTATAGACGATACTCTTCGCGAAACAGCTACTCTCATAGAATTGGCTAAGCCTAAACAAAAATCAAAAATCCATTATGTCTTGTCAAAAAAAAAATTCGACAACAATTTTGTTCACTACTACCTATAGAAGAGGCAATTTTTGACCGATTTTATACCAAAGAAATCACATTTCTCTACCTTGGTCAATAATAATTTCCATGTCTATGTACACTGTACAATAATGAAATGTCAAAACATATGTCAAGGTTTTATCATAAATAGAACGGTACTTACAGCAGTTTTTCTGAGTTTTTTACGAAGATTTTTTTATTTTGAAAACATAACTACTTTAAAATACTTGAAAACATTTTATTGCAAAAATATTTTAACAAAAAAAAAATTGTACAGTTGTAAACATGTCGCACTTTTTTCTGTTGCTGTGTCAGTGTTCTATCATTATCATTATATTTACAAATTCCTTATCAGTGACCATCATATTATTTAAATCATTTACGCCATTTACGTGCAAATTATGAGTTATTTTGGAAAAAACACCCATTTGAAGAACTTTTTATTGTTTTGATTGATGTAACGTCATTGTCATTTCCATGGAAACTTCGATTAATTTTTTGTAAAAATGATATACAGGGTTTTAATAAAAATTGAACATATTTTTAAATTAACATTTTTCAAGAAAATGCTAGTAGTGAAGAAAATAGTATATAAACCACGGTGGAGAAGGTCATTATTGACTACGCGCAATTGTGTCCCTTGCCGCTGCGCGGCTCGGGACATAATCTTTGCGCTAGATCAATAATGACCCTCTTCTCTATCTTGGTTAATAATGTACTATTGCATAATTATGATAAAGCGAAATATTCTTTTGCGACATCCTTTACTATGTTCTTCGGAGAGACGAAGAGTATAAAAATCAAATAGGTAAGCATGCAGTAGGTGGAAAGTTAGATATCAAAGTTAAAGATACTTACCTACATGCATTACATACTTACTGAGGTACCTATAATAAACAGTAAGGAACGATTCCACTATTTTTTATAAAAACGAAGCAACACACTAGAACGTAAATGTGTGGTTACATACCCTATCGAGGGGTCAAACAATCACCTAAATACAGTACACCATCAATTTTCTTAAAAATACTTTCGAACTTTGTGTAATCTTAAATGACATTTAAAGTTTGTCCACAAAATTTTAAGACACTTTTTTGCATGAAGTTTTTAAGTGTATAACCCCTCGAAGCGTGGTATTAAGTAGTGGTATTCTATATTCTTACCCAAATTACTTTATTACAAGGCTGTAACACTTTGATATTCAATCTATTGATTATTGTTTTATACTTAACATTGCAGCATTACTCGCGTACAAACAATAATTTTAAAATTGAGCTGTTATTGTTCAAATTCAATAAACCTTTGTTTTGGTTTTGATATTTATACAGGGTGTGATACTATCGCGGACATGGAATTTAAAACGATTAATTTTTGCATTGTAAATATGGTCAAAATAGTGGCTTAAACATCTCAAGTTTTATGCGAAGTGGACATTAACAAGAAATATTTCTCTGATGTTTAACGAAGGTTAGAGCCTTTGTTATCCTAAAATAAAATTATTTAAAATAGGAAATATCTTCTTACTATTTTTCTCGCCGGCAGCACATTTTACATAATTAATTTTAATAAACTACATTTGACGTATTTGTTGTCAAATAACATTCGAAAACTGACATAAAAAACCCCATTCACAATAGAGTAAAATTCAAAAAATCAAGAGTGGCTAAAAAAATTTCGTTTTAAATTCCATGTCCACGATTGTACCTCCAGCGCGGGGTTAGTAATTATTGGCAAATTTTTAAAAATAACGTCATAGATTGTATATTTCTGTTTTAAAAAAATGGTAAATTTTAAAAATCAATATAAAGGATCCCTTAAATGCCCCCTTATGATACGATGCTGCTGCATAGAACGACGCGACTGATGTGTATATTGTAAAATGATGAGTATTTTGATTGTGAACCGTTTAGTAAAAAACAAACAGAAGAAAAGAGAGAGCAGAGCAACCGGCACAAAGTCGATAAAAATGGGTTTTGTCTCTACTGCAGGCTGGCTTCTAAGTGTTCATTCCACTCTTTTCATCCAGAATGTACAAAGTTGAAATGACAAAACTCTTGCCAAAGTAGCGGACAATCAAGGGGTCAACTACCCTAAAAAAATAGTGCATCGAAATTCATTTTTATTTTGCTAGAAATTTCCATTTTATTTTTAATTGTTAATTGCTAAGAATTATTTGAAGATGTTTACCCCTTGAAAATGGGACGATTGACAACATAGTATAGGGTTAAACAAGGAGAAAAGAAGGTGGCTGCCACAAATGAAACGAAAAACAACAAAAGAATTCACAACAGATACAGAGTGTCCAAAAAATGGCGCATTAACGCGATGGTACCCTCTTAGGGCATTCTCAGGGATCTCTAGAAAATTGTAAAAAAATCCATCTGTTTTACTCATCGAGAAAAATGCAAACAAAGTTGCATTAGTTCGGCAACACAGTTTGTAAAATACATCTTAAGAACTCATCTAGATTCTTGAGCATACATTTTTGCATTTAGACCTATTGACATTGTTGTCAGCTTTATTTCATAGTTTTTGTAAAATTAAATTGGTTATAAAAATGTAATTTGACCATTTAGAAGATAAACAAATGGTAAAATAATTTTATATAGATTGTGCCTTTGTATTTAGCCATTTATTTCGTCAATATGTGCTGTTATCCTCAAGATATAAGCGTTTAAAGATTCGCACTTTGGGGCCTCATATCTCCGAGGGTGTATAAGATAGATTTTTTAACAATATTCTGGGGCTCCCTAGGCATGTCCCAACAACGTACCATCGCGTTTATGTGCCATTTTTTGGACACCCTGTAGATAACAGGCTAGTAGGGTAGGTTATGCTTGCTGTTTTGTTTTTCTTGCCTCGTTTGTCCGTCTGTATATCCGTCCTCCCGTGAACTAGCCTCACGCCTGTTTAACGGTGAATGTCGCGAAGCATTGAAACTGCGGTCATGTAATGTTGGTTGCCTAAAATCAACAAAAAACACCACTTTCTGTCATTGCTCAGTGGGTTTATAAGAGTTAATTATAATTAAATATTGTGCTTACCAGCAACATAAATAAACAAAAAACAAGTTGACATATTCTAAAGGTACATCAATAAGCGTCTAAATACAGAATTTTGGTCATTTAAAATTCAAAAAAGGTGCTTCCAAATTGCCAAAATCCTGTATTTAAAAGCTTACTGATGGACCTTTAGAATATGTCAACTTGTGCTTTTTATACTCTTCGCAGACAAAGTCGAAGAATATTATAAATTCGATCGGACCAAACCTAAAATCCTTATTTTTCGTCGTAGAGCAAAAATTCTTGCAGATTCGTGCGTTTCATCGAATTTTGAACAACTTTCAAAAAATCCGTCCGTCCGTCTGTATGTCACACTCTCTTGTGCGCACGATATCTCAAGAACGCAAATTCCAATCATGTCCAAATTTTCTGAAAAAATCATTTTTCACAAAAGGAAGAACCCTATTGTTTTTGAATATAATCGAGTAATCATAAAACTTTTAAAATCGATTTTCAAAGTTAAAAAAAATTACAACGAAGTTATTATACTCCTCGCAGACAAAGTCAAAAACGAGGAGTATATTGTGATTGTTTTGAAAATTCTAAAATCGTCAAAAATCATCCTAGAGCAAAAATTCTTGCAGATTCGTTCGTTTCATCGAATTTTGAACAACTTTCAAAAAATCCGTCCGTCCGTCTGTCCGTCCGTCTGTCACGTTTTTTGTAGACACTCTAACTTAAGAACCAAAGATCCCATCAAGTTCAAATTTTCAGGAAAAATCGTTCTTATTAAAATCTAGGTCCAGTTCGTTGTTGGTAAAAATCGGGTGATAAAAAAGGGGGCTCCTGCACCCCCCAACTGGGGAAAAAATCATATTTCAGTTATTATACAATTTACAGAATTTTTATTTCGATAATATTAAAACCCTTTTAATTCTTTACAAAAAGTATATTTAAGTTTTTTTTGTCCGGCCCCACCTAGGCCCCCCATTTAAAAAAAACGGCGTATCTTCGTTATTTTTCAATTCACAGAAAAAGTCAAGTCATAAAAATAAAAGGAAATTAAATTCTGTGTATTTTTGTTTTTTTTTTGTCAAATTTTTAAGACAAAAAAGGCCAAAAGAAAGGTTTTTAGTGATGAAAAAGTTTAAGTCAGGTAAGTCTATAGGCCCAGTCAAGGTGGCTTTGCAAAAAAAAATTAAAACAAAAGCATCTTTCTAAAGCCTATTTTAATCCTAAACGTCAGTGTCAGAATTAATACTTATTTATGCTCTTCGCTAATAAATCTTTTTTTAATAGAAGAGTTAATAGTTTAACCTCTTCGCAGATTTTTTTTATAAAAATAAAAAAATTATTTTTTATTTTTAATTTTATTATTCTCTGACTACCTACTGCGAGGAGTATCCTATTAAATGTCGACATTTTATAAAAAAAACTCTAACAGGCTCACTGATCTAACCTATTCACTGACCTAACCCGCTCTAGTTTTTAAATTAATTTAAAAACTATTTCAAACTAAACTAAATATAGTAGTCCTTTAAATAATATAAAATAAATGAAACAATACAAAGCTAAGTTTTTGTCGCGTATAATCGATCTTAATTCACATAGCCTTGGTAGCTCTGTGGGTAGATTTCCGCCTCTCAGCCGGACTGCTCGGGTTCGAGTTCCAAGAGCGGCAAAACTTTTTTTTAATTTTTTTTTTTGCTATAAAGCTCTATTTTTTTTAAATTTTATTACTGCGAAGAGTATCTAATAAAATGTGCATACATTATATAAAAAACATCCCTTAAATCCAATAAATCTGCAAAGAGTAACTTCTAACCCACTCAAAGATCTAACCCATTTCTTGTTTATGTTGGTGGTAAGCACAACTTTTAATTAAAATTAACTCTTATAAACCAACGGAGCAATGCCCAGAAAGTGGTGTTTTTTGTTGACTTTAGACAACCAACATTACATAAACAAAGTTTCTATGCTTCGCGACATTTTTACTTATTTCTGGTTTTGAAAAACCAATAAAATTTAAATGAACCTCAACTAAAGAACCATATCTAAAATGTATTGTGGTCAACTTTGGTGGGCATCTGTACAAGACACGGGTCATTTTATTTAACGATCGTATAACTATCGTGTTTTTATTTTATTTTATGAACTTGTTGAAGCTTAAACTTTAGCATTTTTATCGTCTACTAAGTCCCATACGTTCGTATTATATCCATAAAAACTATTCAATTTGAATAAAAACTCAGATAAACTTGCTACTTAGAGACAACTTAGTTCCAACAGATTTAGGTACTAAAATTAAATGTTTCTATTAGAATTAATCTTAAGGCTATAGATTCAAAATTCAAATTCATAAATGAGATGTTCTGTGTACTCAAAAGTTCGTAAAAGCCATCTCCCTGAATGTCAGTTATTTTCGAAATTTCAACAAAATATGTAAAAATATGGAGTAATACATCAATAACTATACTATGATTAAAAATATTTAGGATAATGTTTGTAATACATAGAAGTGGTACTGAGTGCAAGAAATAATATAAACATGGAAATACTACTTTGGGTGTTTTTCTTTCTACATTGCGAAATCTTTAAACGAGCACATCTCTAGTTGCAATTTTAATTATTTACAAGCTTTAAAAATCCATGGTAAATTAACGTATTATGGTTTGGCATAGACCACGTAATGCATATAAACCAAAAAATGTATTTGTAGACGAAAAAAAAGCAAAAATAGTATGATTTTTGAAGTCAGAGTTTCGACACAAAGAAATACACGATTTAAATGAAACCATATTACGTTTGTAGCCCTATTTTTCCAGTTTTCAAAACTACATTTAGTTTTAATATAGGATGGGGCCCTCATGTAGATGTGCTATTTAGTAGAATTGGCGGGAGCTCAACGAAGATGACTTATACGAGCTTCTAGGAGCACAGATCTTCGAAACTTCTCTAGTCTTAATGTAGGTACATATCTAGTTAGTATACGGTTTAGGTCGTCATGTTTTAGTGCATACAGCTAGAAAATCATTATATTACAGTTAGCTAAACAATAATTTTTAACATCATTTAATTTAAACAATACCGTTCTTATTTCTGTATAACTAAGTCTACATACCTCCAAAGTTACAGTTAAAATAATCCAAAACCGCTTTTAAATTATACAGGATGTGTTTTATTTGTTTACCGACAAAATAGGCGTGTTTCACAAGCAACAAATTTTAATTTTTTGGTTAAAAATAAAAAGTAGACTTGGGCATGAGCTTTCATTAAAAATCTTTAGTTTATCTAGTGGCTGGTTTAGGTGTTCTAGCCCTCCAAATTTTTGAAGCATTTCCCCTCGATTTTGGGGCATTTTTCTTCCGCCCACTTCCACTATTCTAAGGTGTAGCACATTGCTTAGCAACATACAAATGTATTCTTTTCTATGTTTCTTAAGTCAACCCGCGCGCTTAGTGACAGATTGCCTAAAATATGGAATATTTTTATCTTTATTTTGATTTATTTATCGTGACGTTAATAAAAAATACCTAAAATGTAAGTAAAGCAATAAATTAAGTAAAAAAATAGGCGGTAATGTCACTTTGACAATGAAGTAAAGGTATAGATTCAAGAAGGTAGAAGGAGAAAAATGGCTGTTTATCGAAATTTTTAAAGTTTGTTTATTTTCCTCGAAAAGTAGACTTGTGTAATCTAAAAATTTGCAAAACCCCATAGTTATACTTTTCGCAGACAAAGTTGAAGAGTATTATAAATTCGATCAGAAAATCCTAAAATCGTCAATTTTCGTCGTAGAGCAAACATTTTGGCAGATTCGTGCGTTTTATGACTTTTTAAGGTTTTCATTTTCTGTCCGTCCGTCTGTCTGGTGTATGTCACGATTTTTGTTGACACGATATCTCAAAAATTAAAATTTTAATCAAGTTAAAATTTTCAGAAAAAATCGGTTGCGGTAAGAGGAAGAACCTTATTGTTTTTAAAAATAATTCGATAATAACAAAAGGGGTACCGGCGCCCCCAAACTTTTAAAAAATTCATATTTTAGTTATTATAAAATGTACATTTTTTTTTGTGTAATACAGGGTGTCCCAGAATTGGCGCACCACCTGTATGGTACGTTGTTAGGGCATGCCTGGGGATTCCAGGAAAATTGTTAAAAAAAAATCCATCTGTTATATTCATTGAGAAAAATGCAAACAAAGTTGCATAAATTTGGCAACACAGTCTAGGAAAATACTACACAGTCTAGGTAAATAAATATAAAACTCCCATCTATGAGTCTTAATTATACACTTTTGCCTAAAATTTTATTGACATTGTTGTCAGCTTATTTCAAGAAAATTTTGTAAAATTAAATTGATTATAAAAATGTTATTTGACCATTTAAAAGAAGAAAAATTGGTGAAATGGTTTAAGATAGACTGCAGCTTTGTATTAAACCATATTTTTCGTTAATACGTGCTGTTGTTTTTAAGGTAAATGCGTTTAAAGTTTTGCACTTTGGGACCTCATATCTTCGAGGATGTATGAGATGGATTTTTTTTGACAATTTTCTGGGGATCCCTGGGCATGCTCCAACAACGTACCATACAGGTGGTGCGCCAATTCTGGGACACCCTGTATAAAGCCCTTCCAATTCTTTACAAAAAGTAATAAAAATTTTTTGTTGTCCGATCTCACATAAATCCCCCAATTAAAAAAAACCTCTAGTTTAATAAGTGGAATCATGAATCAATTAAGCAAATAGCATTTTCTGTGAACAAAGAATAAAGAAAAGGTCTATTAAAACTCCTATAAATGTCTGATTATATTATTGAATCATTCAAACAAGAACTTTAATTGCCGTGTAATTAAAATGATCCATAAAATATCTTGCAAAAATCTGCTTGTTATGTAATCTACTGTCTTGGTGAACTATCGTATCGTTCCAAAAAAAAAAGGGAAATTATGCAATGCACCATAGAAGTAGGTATTGTCAATAGTTATAGAGTTCGACTGTGCATAACCGTGCTGAGTATCTGTTTTTTGAATAAATTGCCTGACTTTTCATTCACCTTCGCATATTGTATGGATACGTACACTGAGAGAATACATTCAATCAGCAATGAACAAATTAATTTAACTAAAAAACGCCTTAAAAAACGAGTTTTTTTGTATTATTTTCTATATTTGCTTCATTTAATTAATTAAAAAACATTTTTAATTTAAATTATAAACTTAACTTAAAATTTTATTTTTATTGTATTGGCAATATTGACATTTTGAAGTAAAAACCAAATTTAGATCAGACATATTGAATAATGACATTTGTAAACTTTACTCACTTAATACTGAATGAATAGGCGTTTTCGAGAAAATGTAACCGTTGATATCGTTTCTCCAATTCTTCTAGTTATTCTCTTTAGTCTCTACAAAAAAACTATGTCCCCCGATAGTTTGTAATAGTAAAATTTGTAATAAAAGTACCTTGCAAGGGAAGAATTCATCTGTTTGCATCTGGAAAACCAACCTAATAAAATAAAATTTTGGACTTAATAATGAAGCAACTCAGCAACCTTAAAAAATGTAATTTTGGGTTTCATAATATGCTTATTATACAGGGTCTCCAAAAAATGGTGTATAAACGCAATGGTACTATCGTGGACATGGAATTTAAAACGATCAATTTTTGCATTGTAAATATGGTTAAAATAGTGGCTTAAACATCTCAAGTTTTATGCGAAGTGGACATTGACAAGATACATTTCTTTAATATTTTACGAAGATTAGAATCTTATTGTTATCCTAAAACAAAATTATTTAACATCTTACTGTTTTTCTCGCCGACAGCACAGTTTACATAATTTATTTTTGTAGAATAGATTTGACGCATTTGTTGTCAAAATATCATTCGAAAGCTGACATAAAAAAACCCATTCACAATGAAGTAAAATTCAAAAAATCAAAGGTGGCTGATAAAAAATCGTTTTAAATTCCATGTCCACGATAGTACGCTTTTGGGCATTCTTAGGGATCCCTAGACAATTGTCAAAAAAAATCCATCTGTTATATTCATCGAGAAAAATGCGAAAAAAGTTGCATAAGTTTGGCAACACAGTTTGTAAAATACATCTTAAAAACTTATCTAGATTCTTGAGCATACATTAATGCATTAGATTATATTTACATTGTTGTCAGCTTCATTTTATAAAATTTTTGCAAAATTAAATTGATTATAAAAATGTAATTTGACCATTTAAAAGATAAACATATGGTAAAATAATTTTAGATAAATTGTGCCTTTGTATTTAGCCATTTCTTTTGTTAATATGTGCTGTTATCTTCAAGATATGAGCGTTTAAAGTTTTGCACTTTGGGGCCTCATATCTCAAAGGGTTTTTGAGATTTCTCTGTTTTGTTTTTGTTAAAATTAAACAGCAAAGTGTTTAGTGGGTGTATGTAGATATTTCACAATAATAAATATTGGGAGTGAGTCTACTTAGGTATCTCTAACTAACATTGTTAAATAAGAAAGTGAATGGCTCCTTGCTTACCTATAGCTGCAAATATCTATTTTATGCAATAGTTTTATGAACCAACACTAATTGTTTTTCTTCACTATTTAGATCTAACTAGAATGCCAACTATAATATACTACAATGTGTGTTTGTAATCATTTATTGCTATTATTCAATACAATATGATTTTAACTACCGGTTACCCAAAAAACTAAGAGTATTGTCCTAATCGCAACCAATGGTTTGGTTGCGGTAACCTCAGGATTTCTTTGGTTCATCTTTGGTAACTGAAAATCTTGGTTTCAATCGGACCAGTTTAAGCGTCTAATATGTGAAATTCAAACTTCACAGAAACAAACAAAAAATTTACAGTGGCGTTACTCATTTTATAAATTAGAAATACCCTTACTTAGTTTTTTTGTCAAATTCTTTGCTGCTATTGGTTAAAGATGACATTTTTAGTTAGTAACGTCATTTTTAGCGGCAAAAAATTCGGCAGAAAAATGCTGCTCGTAGGACTACCTTTAAAGGATACAAAAAAATTTAATATCATAACATCTTTTATATGACAGTTCTTCTTCCGATACTCTACTACGCATGACCTAACCAAAGTCACCAAGCTATTTCTGCTATCACTTTGGTTTGCTGAAATTTACCAGGTTTTTCAGAAGTGGTGTCCCGTAAATACACTTTGGTTAAAAACCAATGTCATTCGGACCGCAAAACCGAAACCTAGGTTCAAAACCAAGCCATTGAGACCATACCCTAAATGTTGAAAAGAATTAAATTGTTGAAATAAAGTTACTTTTAAAAATGTATTTGAAATGAAAACTATGGCGTGTCTGATGATAAAAAAATAAGAAAAAAGAAAACAATGAAAAGGTACTACTTTGTAAAAAAGGGCATTAACTTTAAACAAAGGACTGCTAAAGCCTTAAGGCTTTTTAAGAATTTAAATGGACCGCCGCAACAAATTAAAGAATCGTCTCGTCAATATTTTATACCTGATTCTTAATCTTAAAACTCAAAATTCACAAAAATACATAATAAGGCAGATTCCTACATTTAAATAAAGCTATAATTTTCATAATTTATTCAGAAGTTGATTGTGATGGGTTAGATTTTTCAGGATTCATTTCTGCTTAAAAGCTGCCTTTCAGAAAGAATAATATACAGGGTGTCTAAAAATTGGCGCATAAACGCGATGGTACGTGGTTGGGACATGTCTAGGGAGCCCAAGAAAATTGTTAGAAAATCTATCTTAAATACCCTCGGAGATATGAGGAACCAAAGTGCGAAACTTTAAACGCTTATGTCTTGAAAATAACAGCACATATTAACGAAAAAAATGGATAAATACAAAGGCACAATCTATCTTAAATTATTTTACGACTTGTTAATTTTTTGAATGGGTAAATAACATTTTTATAATCAATTTAATTTTACAAAAATTTCATGAAATGAAGCTGACAACAACCTTAATAAAATCTGGTGCAAAAATATCTGATCAAGAATTTAGATGATTTTTTAGGATGTATTTTCACAATCTGTGTTGCCAAAAGCCAAACTTCTGCAACCTTGTTCGCATTTCCTTCCATGTACAGGGTGTCCAAAAAATGGCGCATAAACGCGATGGTACGCTCTTGGGGCATTCTCAGGGATCCCTAGAAAATTGTCAAAAAAAATCCATCTATTATATTCATTGAGAAAAATGCGAACAAAGTTGCATAAATTCGGCAACACAGTCTAGGAAAATACATCTAAAAATCCCATCTATAAGTCTAAAAATCCCATTTATGAGTCTTGATCATGCACTTTTGAACTAGATTTTATTGACGTTGTTGTCAGCTTCATTTCATGAAAATTTTGTAAAATTAAATTGATTATAAAAATGTAATTGGACCATTTAATAAATAAACAAATGGTTGAATGGTTTAAGGTATACTGTAGCTTTGTATTAAATCATTTTTTTCGTTAATATGTGCTGTTATATTCAAGATATAAGCATTTAAAATTTCGCACTTTGGGGCCACATATCTCCGAGGGTATATAAGATAGATTTTTTTTAACAATTTTCTGGGGCTCCCTAGACATGCCCCAACAACGTACCATCGCGTTTATGCGCCATTTTTTGGACACCCTGTATATACAGGGTGTCCCACAGGGAGCTTCCAGTCTCGATTCTAGTAGATATCTCAGGAACGGTTTGCATTATTTTTATGAGTCAATCCGGATGTTCTTGCGAATAAAAATATTTTCAATATAGCGGCACTTTTGGTTCCACCGGAAGTTGACCATCGTTACCATATTGCATTAGGAAAGCTACCTAATTGAAAAAAAAAAATAAACGTTGCAAAATGGAAGATGTTTAATTTTCAAAAGTTATAAGTAATGTTCATTTTTTCACATCCGTGCCCTATTTTCATATACTGGTAAAGCATTTACATTTTTCTGATTCCCCTGATCCCTGAAAATGCCCAAACAACGTATATACCTTTTGCCCTTATGCGCTAATCTGATTATTTTGAAAATAGCCAAAAATCGTCGTTCAGCAATAATTCTTGTAGATCCTTTGTGTTTTATCGAATTTTAAACAATTTTAAGTCTCTCGACATGCACAAAATAAATATATTAATTTGGGGAAACTCTGTACATACAGGGTGTTACCAAATAACTAGGAAAAAATTCAGGGGGTAAATTCTGAACCCATTTTAAGAAAAAAAGTTCATATAAACTTGTGTCCGAAAATCCTTCGTTTCTGAGATACAGGGTGTCTAAGTTTCTCAAAAAAAAAATTTCCTGGTTATTTGGTAACAGCCTGTAGAGAATGTAAAGGTGTAGGAATAAGGTGGAAATAATATAAGTGCATTTGTACTGATGGAGTAGGTAAAGTAAAGTAAGGTGAGTAAGTAAGAACTGGGTAATAAATAACGTCCTGTAATCGATTCATGAAAAGATAATTGTAGCATGCAAGTAAGCATTCTTCAAGTATGGCTGCTTCCCTGCTTCCCTGCATGCTTTCAACCAGAGCTTTGCTTGCTTGCTTGATATACCCACACACTCATATTATGTATGCTATATATTCCACTCTATCCATTTTCTACATGAAATGAGAGTAATGGGACCTTATTCTCGAATTTTTTACTTCTTTAAAATGTCCTTTAGAGGCTCCATAAAGGCCGATTTATAGAACGTTACTTTCACTTTACATCCGCTTTACTTCGGCGTAACTTTACAGAAAATTAAATAAAATACATGGGAATGTATTAGCAAATTTATACTTCACTTTAGCGCTACTTTGCTGATTCATTTAGCTGTAAGTAGTACTGCCAAAAGCCGAGCTTGGCCGATCATGCGCAAAATATGCAAAAATGAGATATTCACCCTTATTGTCAAGGGTGGTGATTACGGAATATCGCTTCGTACGAAACCTGCTGGTCTTCTTATGTAGGTTTCGTACGAAGCGATATTCCGTAATTACCGCCCAGGTGTAAATAGTCAGAAGTCGCGAGTTCAGACACATGCGCATACCTGTTCCCAATTTCACGTAACTTTACAATCTATAAATTAAGCAAATTTGTTAAGTTACGCGGAAGTAAAGTTACGCCGAAGTAAAGTGAAAGTAACGTTCTATAAATCGCCCTTAAATAGAAAGAAATTTGTTGATAAACAATTTTAAATTAACTAAAGCTAATCCGGCGCATTCGCCATTTTATGCAGAAAAAGGAAAAATTGTTTTTTTCTAAAAGGAATGCTGTAGCAAAAACTAATGTAAAAATTTAAAACTTTTTATTGGTTCAAAGATTATTGCAATATTTGCTTTCTTCAAAATGACTCTGTGTAGGTAGACAGTTTTCGGACAATTTGTAATTTTTGCCTAAAAATGAAATTGTAAGAGTTATGGTGCAAATGTTAGAGAATAGTGTCCCTGGTATGTTTGTTGGTCTTATGTTTATTTGTTTGAGTGAGAGAGCGGCGCGGTGCGGTGGAACGAACTGACTGAAGAACTTTATTTATTACACTTTATATCACAATGAGTACGTGCAGTTGAACTTCATATTAGTCTATATCTATAATCAACTCTCTTCTCTTTAATTAACGCATTCTGATGTGCTTTTAAATTCAACAATAATTTGTGACATGGTTTATTATAAAGGCAGGTTTACATGTTTAATTGTAGAATATGCTAAGCTTAAAGTATCCAGAATAGAGTCTAGAATAGGGCTGTTTCTTAATTGCCTTTTTAAATAAAATTATTGTTTTTTACTAGACCAAGATAGTAAATACAGCAATTTTTATAAAAAAATATACAACGGCTGGATTTTTTAAAAGGCACACAAATAAAAGATTAGGGTTGGCGTGGTAACTCCCCCAATAAACCTCCTTTAATTTGCAACATTAGATCACGAATCTGCACCAAATTTTGGAAATAGGTATTAAATTAGATGTTAAAATCTCCTGTAAAAAGAATTATTCTTCCCCTAAATGCCCCCCCCCCCCCCCCCCCGAAAGAGTAATATTTAATTATGTTAGATTTACAGCAAACTCTGCAATAATACTTTTTCCAAAAATTATCTTATTTGGGCATTTTGGGGGCTACCAAGCCAACCAAATAATCATATTTATATGCTTTTTGTAGATTTAACTTTCTGAATAGATGTTGTATATTTTTTGCAAGGTAAAAATTATCTTTCTGGGCCAATACCATCTTATATTTAAAATTAATAAAAATTAAATGATGAAATTTTTTTATAAAGGAGCTTTATACAAGGTGTCCAAAAAATGGCACATAAACGCGATAGTATGCTCTTGGGGCATTCTTAGTGATCTCTAGAAAGTTGTCAAAAATAATCCATCTGTTATATTCATCGAAAAAAATGCGAACAAAGTTGCATAAGTTCGGCAACACCGTTTGTAAAATACGTCTTAAAAGCTCATCTAGATTGTTGAGCATACATTTTTGCATTAGATCATAGTGACATTGTTGTTGTTCATTTTATGAAATTTTTGTGAAATTAAAATGATTATAAAAATGTAATTTGACCATTTAAAAGATAAACAAATGGTAAAATAATTTGAGATAGATTGTGCCTTTGTATTTAGACATTTTTTTCGTTAATATGTGATGTTATCTTTAAGATATAAGCGTTTAAAGTTTCTCACTTTGAATCTCCAAAGGTATTTGCGTCATTATTTGGACATTCTGTATTTAAAATTCATAAAAATTAAATGATACAATTTTTATAAAGAAGCTTTATACAGGGTGTCCAAAAAATGGCGCATAAACGCGATGGTACGCTCTATGGGCATTCTCAAGGATCCCTAAAAAATTGTCAAAAAAAATCCATCTGTTATATTCATTGAGAAACATGCGAACAAAGTTGCATAAATTCGGCAACACAGTCTAGAAAAATACATCTAAAAATCCCATCTATAAGTCTAAAAATCCCATTTATGAGTCTTGATCATGCACTTTTGCACTAGATTTTATTGACGTTGTTGTCAGCTTCATTTCATGAAAATTTTGTAAAATTAAATTGATTATAAAAATGTAATTCGACCATTTCATAAATAAACAAATGGTTGAATGGTTTAAGATATACTGTAGCTTTGTATTAAACCATTTGTTTCGTTAATATGTGCTGTTATATTTAAGATATAAGCGTTTAAAGTTTCGCAGTTTGGGGCAATATATCTACGAGGGTATATGAGATAGATTTTTTTTAACAATTTTCTGGGGCTCCCTAGACATGCCCTAACAGCGTACCATCGCGTTTATGCGCCATTTTTTGGACACCCTGTAGAATGAATGATTTTCCTCCAAAACTCGGCAACCAATAAAGCATATTTACATACTTAACAACAAAGAATAAAGGCAAAGACTCAAAGAGAAATGGAGGCGTGAAGGAAGAGTGTCTAAAGAGTGTGCGTATACAGAGTAACTAATAGTAGATAAAGAGAGCAAACTTAAGAAAGGCAGTGCACAGAGCTGAGCACATGCCGGCTATATCTACCCATACTATACAATTTCAACATTAGCAGCAAAGCTTTTCTTCTTTTCGACGACCGCATTCCTCCATCCTTCCTTCTTATACATCCATCCATCCATCCATACTTACTTATTATAACAACACTTTGTTCATAAGACTTCACCGCTCACTGCTTGCTAATACCTTCCTTTATACATTCACTAAAGGATCATTGCAATCCAAGCATTTATTATATTAATTTTATTATACTTTTCGCAAATACAAGGTATTCCATGTAATGTGTAGATATGATTTTAAAGTAGGATAATTTTCAACTTTAAACTAAAATTGCTTTAAAGCTAATCCGGCGCATTCGCCATTTTATAAATAGAATTTTAAAATTGTACCTCTATGTAAAATCAATGAAAAGAATGCATTTTTATTTTGTTAAGCAATAGTGGAAATGGAAATGTCCCATAATCGAGAGAAAGTGTCCTAAAAGTTTAAAATTTGGAGCTCTAGAACACCTAAACCAGCCACTACGAGGTGTCCAAAAAATGGCGCATAATCGCGATGGTACGCTCTTGGGGCATTCTCAGGGATCCCTAGAAAATTGTAAAAAAAAAATCCATCTGCATCGAGAAAAATGCAAACAAAGTTGCACAAGTTCGGCAACACAGTTTAAAATACATCTTAAAAACTCATCTGGATTCTTGAACATACATTTTTGCATTATGCATATTGACAGTGACAACATTTCATGAAATTTTTGTAAAATTAAATTGATTATAAAAATGTAATTTGACCATTTAAAAGATAAACAAATGTTAAAATAATTGTAGATGTGTTCCTTTTGTATTAAGCCATTTCTTTAGTTAATTTGTAGTGTTATCTTTAAGATATAAGCGTTTAAAGTTTTACACTTTGGGGCCTCATATCTCCAAAGGTATATGAGATTTTATTAACAATTTTCTGGGGATCCCTAGGCATGCCCCAACAGCATACCATCGCGTTTATGCGCCATTTTTTGGACATACTGTATAACCCTTGAACAATTAAAAACAAAATTTCATCTTTGACGTAATTTTTATAAATTTTAATTTGTCAATAATTACTAACAACGCGTTGGAGGTACCACACTTGCAATTAATACACAAGTCGGTCTTTAACTATTAAAATCAAGGCTCATTTAGCTCAAAATCTTGATCTTTGTTTTATTGACGATTCCAAGCATTCACAGAGCACAGCAGAAGCAGTTCTTTGTAAGAATTGGTTGCTCGCCTTATCAGAAAAGAGCTGTCATTGATGTACTTATGCTCGCTAGCTATGGTCTCACTGTATGGATAGATGTATACCGAGCAGCATAAAGCGGTGTTTTGTTTGATCATTCTTCTCTTTCTCTCCGATCTCGAGTATTTTAACGTAGGTAGGCAGCCAAAGGTTCATCTTAGCTACGTAATGTTTATAAGATGCTCCATGAATTATCTAACTTTGAGTATTAGGCCCGATTTATACAGAAGTGTTTTTTTTTTCAGATTCCCAAAGCATTTTATAGGGTGAGCAAATAATAATGGTCCCTAAGTGAGCAATGTAAAATCTGTCAATTACCAATATTTTGACAATTCCTATGGCCTACTTATGGTCCGTTTTTATTTGCTCACTCGATACATGGTTATGTGCAAACCGAATTTTACAAAAATTTAAGAAGTAAGACCTGTACTTGTAACTGGTAAAAACAAAAATTTTGGTGGTTTACTGGTTTTGCAGAAAATGACAGTAACAATCATTTTTGTTCGTTTTTAAGTTAATTTATTTATAATTTAAACTAGACAAACTTTAAAACATATTTTAAGGTACTATCGTGGACATGGAATTTAAAACGATCAATTTTGGCATTGTAAATATGGTCAAAATAGTGGCTAAACATCTCAAGTTTTATGCGAAGTGGACATTAACAAGAAACATTTCTCTAATGTTTTACGAAGATTAGAGCCTTATTGTTATCCTAAAACAAAATTATTATACTCTTCGCAAGACTAGGTCCGAAGAGTATATTGCAATCGATCAGAAAATCCTAAAATCGTCAATTTTCGTCGTAGAGCAAAAATTTCGCAGATTCGTGCGTTTCATGACTTTTTAAGATTTTCATTTTTTGTCCGTCCGTCTGTCTGTCTGTCTGTCACGTTTCTTGTGGTCACGCTATCTCAAAAACCAAAAGCGATATCAAACTCAAATTTTAAGGAAAAATCGATCCCTGTAAGAGGAAGAACCCTATTGTTTTTGGCAAGAATCTGATTACTACAAAGCCCCCTTTTAAGCCCCCCAAATGAAAAAAAAATTGTAGCTCGACTATTATTAAATTTACAAAAAAAATTATTCGACATAAAACATAGAAAATTTAATTGTTTACGAAAAAGTATTCGTTTGTTTTTTTGTCCGACCCCCCAACTACCCCCCAGCACAAAAAAACCTCCAATCTCCGTTATTATTCAATCTACAAAAAAATTATTCTTTACAAAATTAATGAAAATTTAATTTTCTATTAAAAATGTTTTTTCGTTTTTTGTAAATGTAGACAGTTAGGTTAAAAAAACAAAAAATTAATGATTTTAGTAGCAAAAAACTTCTAAGTCCGAATCGCGTCACGATTCGGTCAAGAAGGCCATGCCAAAAATATTTCAACTAAAGAAACAAAAGCAGCTGTCAAAACAAATAACCTCAAATATGTTAAACGTCAAAACTGTTAATAGTTTTCACTCTTTGCAGATAAATTAAAAAAATTGTTTTATTTTAAAAACTATTATCTTATAATTGTTTCTTGCGAAGAGTATTCTATAAAATGTGTAGCAATTATATAACAAATTGATTTAGCTTTGATTTAGAAAATATAAAATCGCACTTTCACCGAATCCGAGTTCTACTCGAGCTACTCATTTGCGAAGAGTAACTTCTACGCGTTTCGACTTCTACCCATCCTAGTTTAAAAAAGGAAATATATTCTCACTTTATTTCTCGCCGGCAGCACATTTTACATAATTTATTTTAATAAACTACACTTGATGCATTTGTTGTCAAAATAACATTCGAAAACTGAGATAAAAAAAACCCCATTCACAATAGAGTAAAATTCAAAAAATCAAAGATGGCTGATAAAAAATCGTTTTAAATTCCATGTCCACGATAGTATGTTCCATTCTTACAAAAGGAGTGTTTAATGGGTGTTAACGTCACGGAGCTGAAATCCAATAATCCTGTTTTCATGATTGTGTGTGGACATTGTGAGATGTGATATTTCCCAGTATTGGTGGCTGAGCATCTAGCTGGCCTTGCTCTGCACTTAGTTATACATACCACCATATCACTTTATCTCATACTTAACCTCACCAGCTACAGGGGGGCCATAAGTATCTACACCAAAAAAAGTTTATTCACTTTTATTGCTGACTAAAGCGACACCGTTAGCGAGTAGCCAAACTAATTTTTGTGAACTGGATCTTCTAGAAAATAAGGCCTACAGGATTCAAACAAATAAACATGAGAGTGCGTCGGCCTGATATAATGAAGTATGCCTTGCTACGAATCACTTTTTGTCTGCCAAAAAATGTGACATTTCTCTTGTTGGAATTGTCAATACAAATGAAAATTTTTGATCTCCTCGTAAAAGTCTACATATGAGGGTTGTCATTTATATTTTGTATATAGACAAATAGGGAGCGCCACCAACGTCACCACAAGTGCCAAACAAACCCTTTAAGTTTATTAGGATTATACCGAAAGTTTTGTTAAGATACGACAAGTGGTTTCGCCACAGTACATTTTTAAGTTAACCTCGCGAGCTGCAAGGAAACGCGGTATACCTCTTTTTGGCTTATTCTTTACATAAAACCCCCTACAAGTTTATTGTCGGTTATTTTCAATTTTTTTTTTCTAAATTCATGAGTAGTCATCATTTGCGATTTTGTATGCAATTTATTAAATTCCACTGCCTAACAATCAAAATTTTAGATCAATAATTAATGTCTGTCTACTTTTGTGCCTCCCTACAAAAAAATTGGGCTGTTCAACAAAAAATATTTTTTTTTACATTTTTAACTGTTTATGTAAAATTCTTTGAATTGTAGTCATTTAATTGTCTTAGAATGTCTTAATCTTGCGGTGTTTCACTTGTGCATTTCCAGGTTTTAACTGGCACAAAGCATCCATGTATTTTCGGGACACTTCTGTTTTTGGTAGAGCTGTCTTAGGATGGGCGCTAAGACTGGTGGGTCCATGTTTAAAAATCAAGAATCAGCAGGAAATAGTCTATTGATGTGGTGCATCGTTGCCAAAAGAAAAAATCAACTCGGCAAGACATTGTTTTTGAGATAAGTTTTTTTTAAAAAGAGGTCAAAAATTTTTGCATGAAAATATAATTTTTTTAAAAACTATCTGACTTAAAAAGAATCATTGTGGCTAAAATACTTGTCGTATCCTAGCAAAACTTTCGGTATAGTCCTAATAAACTTGAAGGTTTTGTTTGGCACTTGCTGGTGACATTGGTGACGGCTTCTATTTGTCTATACGCAAAAATCTTCCATCTCAGTTAGTGGATCTACCATCAAGGAAGAAGTGTAATAATGGAACAACCTGTAGGTATATTCATCTTTTGCCAATGTTGTACTGAAGACTGAAGATTCAAGTTCTCATGAAGGTCGCTGACTTTACACTATATCAGATCTACCTATACGATCCTCAACAGTACCCACATTACATTGCTTTCCTTACTTCAAATGTTTATGTGCCGAAGTCTGATTATAATTGTACCATTTTAAATCCTAAGATATTGGAACACATTTTCTAAAAACAGGGACACCTAACAGAAAACTCCTGATCTGCTTGTCTATATATTCTAGATCAATGTTGGTTTGGTACCTATCTATGGATGACATTTAGTGCTAAGTACCTATAATGCTAAGTAAAGTATCTAAGTAAAGTAAAGGTAGAATAGATAATTAGTAGACCATGATGGGTGTTGAAAGCTATGGTTCACCTATACATAAAGAGTATAGAAGTATGCATATTAAGTATTTAAAACACAAGAACAACCTTCATACTTGATAAAATATGCATCTTACCGTATCCATACAGAGTTAACATGTTCAATATTCTCTCTTTATCTCTACCTCTAAACAATTATACCATATTTCCATTGTTTGCTTTTAAACAAGAATTAAAACACTTAGCTTAAGACAATAAAGAAAAATAATTTTTTTAAATAAGTTAATACAAAATATTATAAAATAATGTAGCCCCGCATTTTATAAAAAAAAAAGTTTATACAAATCCAAAGGCTAATAACAAACAAATATTTTGGTATGAAAAGTGATCCTTGGGGTACTTCATAATATCATTTTTTTGTTTGAATTGTCATTTGCTTTTAATAAGAGCCCGACTTTCCACTTTTTGATATTATTAAAGCAATTAATTGTCTTAAAATTTTGACAATATTAACAATCGTGCGAGCCACAAAATTTGATCGTCGTCGATTCTTGCCATGCATTTGTAAAATTTCAATTTTTTTCATTGTTTAAACATTGTCGATTGTCATATTTTTGACGTTTCACAGCCAGAGTCGACGTCAAATTTTGTAGATCGCATCGTTATTAAAATACCATTTGTTTGGCGTATTTTATTTTGTATTTCTAGTTCCGCAAAAATAATAGTTTAAAGAAGGGTAAAATAAGCTAAAAACAACAACGTTTTTTTTTTGTAAAGTAGTCGGGTTGAACTCTACAAAACTTATTTTCAAAAATAGATGTTATTATAGAGGTTATGTTAACAATAAATTATCTCTCCAATGACAACCATTTTTTAAAAATCCGATAAGAATTAGCAAAAACATTTGGGGTCTAAATTTTGCATATAAAAGTACTGCCAGCTTAAGAAATAAGATTTTTCACGGTTGAAGTCAAGCCTCTTTCCGAGTTTAAACGAATGAATCCAGTTTACCTGGTGGTAAATAGCTACAGTAGGTATGGCTATTTATGATGTTGGTATATTTGTTCAACTATAGTAGGCGGCAGCGCATTACCCTAAATATCTATTTGTCTTCGCATTAAAAACCATGGTGGCGGTCCTTCGTCGTACCGGCCACTGCAGCCCCTCAACATGTTATAAGGACTGAGCATTGGACTCTTAAATATTTAGAATTAAATAGCATTATTTTTAAGATTTCACATACCTAAGTAACTTAGTATCAAAGTCCTAATGAGTATAGGTATGTTGATAGATAGATAAGTAAAGTAAGAAGGAAGTATAGAGAAATGTACATAAGGAGATATAAGAAGGAAGGTGTAGTGGAGAGCTAGCTAGCATGCAGTATTTATGGTGAATGTTATTATCAAGTGCTAGAATTTACTACAACACACAGCAGCAGCAAACATAGCGGCGGCGGCGGTCATTCCTTCCTTCCTTCTATTCCCACCATCTCCCTAACAGGCCATCCCACACTTTACTCCGAGGGGCCACCCACTCTGGAAATACCTACACCCTACAACTAAAGGCTTTATAGTCCTATGCCCATCAGTCCTTATACCATGTTTAGGGTAGACGAAGGACGGACTTTAATGCGAAGAGAAAGGGATATTGTGGGTAATGGGCTGCCGCCTACTATAGTTAACCAAACATATTAACATCATGAATAGTTATCTACAGTACCTACTTACCACCAGGTCAACTGGATTCATTCGTTTAAACTCGGAAAGAGGCTTGACTTTAGCCGTGACAAATCTTATTTCATAAGCTGGCAGCACTTTTATATGCAATTTTTACAAAATTTAGACTTATACATGTCCCAGAATTGGCGCACTACCGGAATGGTACGTTGTTGGGGCATGCCCAGGGATCCCCAGATAATTGTCAAAAAAAATCCATCTCATACACCCACGAAGATATGAGGCCCCAAAGTGCAAAGCTTTAAACGCATATACTTTAAAAACAACAGCACGTATTAACGAAAAATATGGTTTAATACAAAGCTGCAGTCTATCTTAAACCATTTCACCAATTTTTTTTCTTTTAAATACCCAAATAACATTTTTATAATCAATTTAATTTTACAAAATTTTCTTGAAATAAGCTGACAACAATGTCAATAAAATTTTATGCAAAAGTGTATAATCAAGACTCATAGATGGGATTTTTAGATTTATTTTCCTAGACTGTGTAGTATTTTCCTAGTCTGTGTTGCCGAATTTAAGCAACTTTGTTTGCATTTTCCTCAATGAATATAACAGATGGATTTTTTTTAACAATTTTCCTGGAATCCCCAGGCATGCCCTAACAGCGTACCATACAGGTGGTGCGCCAATTCTGGGACACCCTGTATTAGGGAGAAACGTCAGTTGCAATTTTAATCATTTACAAGCTTAAAAAAACCATGGTAAATAAACGTTCTATGCTTTGGCATACACCACGTAATGTATATAAACCAAAAAATGCATCCGTAGTAGAAAAAAAATCAAAAATATTGTAATGATTTTTCATTATTCAGATTTTCGACACAAAGAAATAACCGTTAATTAATTATTTTTTTTAGTTTTCAAAACTACATTGAGTGTTAATATAGGATGGGGTCCTCTTGTAGATGTGCTATTTAGTAGAATTGACGGGAGCTCAACGGAGATGACTCATACGAGCTTCTAGGAGCACAGATTAGAAGATCTGTGAATTTAAAACCCTAGTCTTAATGTTATTTTTAGCATATTTTAAAGTTTTTTTTTTTGGTTAGTGCAGTATGGTTTTGAGATGGTTGTCCCCTCGCTGTATGTCGTTAGCAAAGTGCAACAATCTCCTCTATAAGTATCCTTTCTTTCTTCAATGATTTATATGCTTAGTACACTACTGCACAAATGTTAACGATTGCTCTGTGTTTACTCCGCTCACATCTCACAACATTTCATAGATATCTCCAAATGGGAAAAACCCTGGAATATCAATATGGCTTTTTATACTTTTGATATAGTCTAATCGATTGGAGTACGGACATAGTTTTCCGAAGGGTATAATAAAATTGGAACGTTCGGTAGAGTAAACGATGGCAGAGAGTATTTAAGTAGTGTATCAAAAATAGAAAACATAAATATACACATTCTATTTAAATGTGATGCATAGGTATTTATCTGCTTACCAAGTTTACTTGATCAAGCTATTTCTGCACTGTTACTTAGAGAATACTTAGACATTATTAAAGCCGCCGATCACTCTAACTTATACAGGCAGTTTCAGCAAGAATTCTCAGTCAAATTTGTTTTTTTTTCGGAATTTACGTATTAAAAATAAAACTTACAAACCATTTTTATTCTTACTACAGATGGTTACCCCATTTAAAACGGAGCCCCCTTTTAAATGGGAAATGTAAACTTTAAAATGGGTCTTATATGACTTTTTGTCTACCTTGCTTAAAGGGCTGTGAGTACCTATTTATAAAACGGGAAAATTAAAAAAAAAAGGTGTTGAGCTTAATTGACTTTTGGTCCAGAAAATTGCTAAAAAAAAATTCATCTTTTCTTATCTCTGAGGAAAATGGTTAAATTTCAATAAATCTGCCAACTGGACAAGGAAACTGCATTTAAAATCCCAAATACAGGGTGTCCAAGAAATTGCGCATAATCGCGATGGTACGTTTTTTGGTGAATGTCTAGGAAGCCCCAGAAAATTGTTAAAAAAAAATCTCATATACCCTTGGAGATATGAGGCCCCAAAGTGTGAAGCTTTAAACGCTTATATCTTGAAGATAACAGCACATATTAACGAAAGAAATGGCTAAATTCAAAGGCACAATCTATCTAAAACTATTTTACCATTTGTTTAACTTTTAAATGGTAAAATTACATTTTTATAGTCAATTTAATTTTACAAAAATTTTATGAAATGTATGACTACAATGTCAATATGATTTAATGCAAAAAAGTAAGTTTAAGAATCTAGATGAGCTTTCAAGATGTATTTTACAAACTGTGATGCTGAACTTATGCAACTTTGTTCGCATTTTTCTTGATGAATAAAACAGATGGATTTTTTTTGTCTATTTTCTAGGGATACCTGAGAATGCCCCAAGAGCGTACAATCGTGTTTATGTGCCATCTTTTTGGACACCATGTAGATTTAAAAAAATGTATTCCAAATGTCTTTTCCCTTGATTTTATGTATTCTATTTTCATTTATTAAAATAGCGTTTATTGATGCATGTATAATGTATATTAGCCAAGGTTATATTACACACTTAACTATTCCTATTTTTATATTTATTTATATTTAGCCATGTAATAAATCTAGTAAAGACATTTGAAATCTATAAAGTGTATTTATAGATGGTAAGTTTAGCTATCATCGGCTGTGTATCTATTGGTTGGATGGTTACTGGCATGGTTAAACGTTTACAAACATTTGCCCACTTTATTAGCTTGTTAAAAGTTAAGATTTATGATGGCTGGATGCCTACACAGTTACTTGTTATTGTTACCCATAAAAAGAGGGTCACTATTGTCGGTACTACCTATTGTTGGATCATGTCCCAAATTTGACAACTTAAGATTTCATTTAGGTACCTTTGCAGTTGTTCAGTCTAAATATTTACTTCTTCTGCCTGTCCATCTGGAATTCATGCCAGAAAATGTGTATTGGAATTACATCTAGGACAAGATAGATAATTTTTCACCCTGCAAAAAATATACAACAGCCAGTTTTTGTACATGTGCGGTTAGAACATCTATTCAGAAAGCTTAATCCACAAAATGCACACCAATAAGAGTTTAAGGCCGATTTATACAACGTAACTTTCACTTTACTTCCGCTTTACTTCGGCGTAACTTAACCGAAAATTAAATAAAATACATGGGAATATATTGGCAAATTTATACTTCACTTTAGCGCTACTTTACTGAATCATTTAGCTTTAAGTCGTATAAAGTCGTACTAACTCGAGACCCGAGCTTGGTCATCATGCGCAAAATTTGCAAAAATGAGATATTCATCTTTATTGTCAAGAGTAGTGATTACGAAATATCGTTTCGTACGATACCTGGTTAGGTCTTCTTATGTAGGTGTTGTACAAAGCGATATTCCCTAATTACCGTCCAGGTGTAAATTGTCAGAAGTCGTTCAGACACATGCGCTAAACTGATCCCAATTTCACGTAACTTTGCAATCTGTAAATTAGGCAAATTTGTAAAGTTAAGTGGAAGTGAAGTTACGCCTAAGTAAAGCAAAAGTTACGTTGTTTAAATCGGCCTTTAGGGTTGGCGTGGAAGCCTACCAAAAAAAACTCTTTAATTTGCCACATTATATCACGATAGCTGATCTGCTTCAAATTTTATAAATAATAGATACTAAATAAGATTTTACAAAAATTTTTGAAAAAGTTATTCTTACGGTTATTCTCCTATAAAAATTTCTTTTTCTCTTAAATAACCCCCGAAGAGAAATATTCTAGGTTATCAAATAAGGCAATAAAAACAAGAAATTTTTAAAATTTAAAGAAACAAATTGCCTGCGGCGCTATATTTTTGCTTTACGAGATGTTTACACAAAATTTTGTAAACATATGAAAAATAAGTTTTTAAAAAACTTATGCATAATACTTTTTCTAAAAAATTGCTTCATTCCATTTGGGAAGGTGACAATTTTTTAAATTTACATTTTAGAAACTTGTTATGCATCTATTTGCAATGTTTGGTGTAAATTCAACATTATCGAATATCACCCTTTGAAGGCCAAGGCCATTTAGGAATAGAAACAATTTTTTTTAGAGAAATAATTGTTCAAAAATCTTTTTAAAATTTTATTTAGCACCTATTTGAAAATTTGGTGCAGATCCATCGTGATGTAATGTTGCAAATTAACGGGGACTTTTTGGGGGGCTACCACGCCAACCCTAAACTCTTATTAGTGTGCATTTTGTGGATTTATATTTCCGAATAATATTCTAACGCATATAAAAAATATAGCTGTTGTATATTTTTTGTAGGAATTGCTATGGTTTTTTCAATATTGGCCTATTCTATTTTAATTAAATTAGGTTTCCATGGTTAAAAAGATTAACATTCTTGTACAGAGCATTGACTGAAAAAAGAGAACTCTTGTGATTCCTGAAAATATGAATCACCTTTTAAATATTACATTAAAGCTCAGAATGCTGCCATACGATCATAAAACTTGGTCTTCTTTTCCAATAATTATTAAAGTTAATTTTACCTTCATTTTCTACGAACTGTATAAGTATTCTTGTCACAAATTATCTGCGCTAAAAATGTAAATAATTAAAATCTTGCTACATTTTAATTTCAACAGTTAAGTGACATAAAATTTTATGAAGGCGGCGCAGAGATTTATTTTTTTCAAAAATGGTTGTCGGCTCCTTCTGGTGTCGGGAAAAAGTATACATCTTGTATAAATAGTTAGTGAAATGTATCATGACTGAGTTGCGTTGAAGACTTATTAACTCTAGAAAGGCGCCAATAAAAATAAGGCATATTTTAAGAGCGGCATCAGGCACAGATATCGTCTGTCTGTCTGTGCATCCAGCCACTTCTTTCCTTCCATCCTTCGTCCTCTAAGTTGCCAATACTGCTAATTGTCCTCTACACAAGCTAAATTGTTATGGACATCTTTACCACATTTTAACTGATCAAAAAACCGATTCCTTTAATAAACTAGTTAGCGGGTTAGATCATTGAGTGGGTTAGGTTTTATTATAAAATGCCGACATTTAATAGGATACTCCTCGCAGTAATTAAGCAATCACAATATTTTATAAAAGCAACATTTTTTTTAATTTAAAACAAAAATCTGCGAAGAGGTCGAACTATTAACTCACTTTCGCAAAAAAAAATATTTATTAGCGAAGACCATCAATATGAATTCTGACACTGACGTTTAGGATTTAATTTGACTTTAGAAAGATGCTGCTTTGTTTCAAATGTTTTTGCAAAGTAGTCCGGTGCGTAAGGTAAATTAATCTGCATTTTGAGGTAGAAACATGAAATTTGGAACATATGTTCCTTAGAATATTTAAAAAATATTTGGATATGGAACCCCCCTGAGAAAGTCCCAGGAGCACCCCAGGGGGGCCCTCTTTATTGGAAGTTTGTAGGATTTTTTTTCAAATAACTGTTTATGTTAAATGTTTAAAAATCAGATGGATGATTAATAATATGTTAGTCTTTAACGTCATATTTTTTTTTGGGAAAAATCCCCACTGGTGGCCCCAAATTTTCATTTTTATGATTTTTGATTATTTCTTAAAAAACAATTTTTAAATTCAAAATTATGCAATTTAAAGATTCTTTTTACACATTTAGACAATTGACCCACCCAAAATATATGTTAACCCCCCCAAAATCCCCCTTTGCCAAAAATTTTACATTTTCATAATTTTTTTTACCAATTGTGCAGGATAAATGTTTGACAATTAAATAAAAAATCACTATTATTACTATTTTGAGAAAATAAAATTTATTTTAAGACCCCCCAACTGCTTCCCCCCCCCCCCACTAGCGCATTTTAATTTTTTCTTTATTATTTGTTTTATTTTAGATTCATATACACTTTCACGACCCCATTTACAGATTAATATCCTTGACCCCCCACAATATCTGTAAGCCCCCCAAAATCCCCTTTTACCAAAAATTTTACATTTTTATATTTTTTTAATAACTGTGCAGGATAAATGTTGGACAATCTAATAAAAAATCATTAAAATTATTATCTTTGGGAAAAAAAATATTGTATGACCCCCAAATGCTTCCCCCTCCCCAATAACAAAATGTAACAGATATTTTGGGGGGTCCAGGATATAAATCTGTAAATAGGATCGTGAAAGTGTATATAATTCTAGATTAAAACAATATTAAAGTAAAAATTAAAATGCCGTAATGAAGGGGAGGTGGGGCCCATTTGGGGGTCTTACAATAATTTTTTTCCCAAAGATAATAATTTTAGTGATTTTTTATTGGATTGTCCAACATTTATCCTGCACAATTATTAAAAAAATTATAAAAATGTCAAATTTTTGGCAAAGGGGGATTTTGGGGGGCTAACAGATATTTTGGGGAGTCTAGGATATAAATCTGTAAATGGGGTCGCGAAAGTGTATATGAATCTAAAATAAAACAATAATAAAAAAAAAATTAAAATGCGTTAGTGGGGGGGGGAAGCAGTTGGGGGGTCTAGAATAAATTTTCTTTTCTCAAAATAGTAATAATAGTGATTTTTTATTTAATTGTCAAACATTTATCCTGCACAATTGGTAAAAAAAATTATGAAAATGTAAAATTTTTGGCAAAGGGGGATTTTGGGGGGGTTAACATATATTTTGGGTGGGTCAATTGTCTAAATGTGTAAAAAGAATCTTTAAATTGCATAATTTTGAATTTAAAAATTGTTTTTTAAGAAATAATTAAAAATCATAAAAATGAAAATTTGGGGCCACCAGTGGGGATTTTTCCCAAAAAAAAATATGACGTTAAAGACTAACATATTATTAATCATCCATCTGATTTTTAAACATTTAACATAAACAGTTATTTGAAAAAAAATCCTACAAACTTCCAATAAAGAGGGCCCCCCTGGGGTGCTCCTGGGACTTTCTCAGGGGGGTTCCATATCCAAATATTTTTTAAATATTCTAAGGAACATATGTTCCAAATTTCATGTTTCTACCTCAAAATGCAGATTACCCTTATTTTTTGAACCTTACGCACCGGACTAAAGCCACCTAGACCGAGGCCAAGACTTATGGGACTTAGAACTTTTTTATTACTAAAAACCTTTCTTTTGGCTTTTTATGCCCTAATAACTTAACAAAAAAAAATACAAAAAATTATTTTTAATACAGAATGACCTTTTCTTTAATTTTTTAGAAGAAATTTTTTTAGTAAATCAAATAATAACGAGAATACGGCGTTTTTTTTAATTGGGGGGCTAATGGGGGGTCGGATCAAAAAAATTTTAGATAAATTTTTGTTAAGAGTTTAAAGGGCTTTAATATTACGGAAATTTTTTTTTTCTTAAATTTATAATAACTGAAATATGAATTTTTTACCAGTTTGGAGGCCCTGCTACCCCCCTTTTATTATCCGATTTTTTCCAATAACAATCCCAACCAAGATTTTAATGAGAAAAATTTTTCCTGCAAATTTGAACACGATTGGGTTTTTCGTTCTTAAGTTATCGTGTTTACAAAAAACGTGACAGACGGACGGACGGACGGACGGACGGACGGACGGATTTTTTGAAAGTTGTTCAAAATTCGATGAAACGCACGAATCTGCAAGAATTTTTGCTCTACGACGATTTTTGACGATTTTAGAATTTTCAAAACAATCACAATATACTCCTCGTTTTCGACTTTGTCTGCGAGGAGTATTATAAGGCATATTTTAAGAGCGGCATCAGGCACAGATATAGTCTGTCTGTCTGTGCATCCAGCCACTTCTTTCCTTCGTCCTCAAACTTGCCAATACTGCTAATTGTCCTCTACACAACTTAAATTATCATGGACATTTTTACCACATTATAACTGATCAAAAAACCGATTCCTTTAATAAAAAAAAACGTATTTAGTCCGAGAAAATCTGACATTTGGGCAAGACATTTTTCGGGCAGCACAATTTTTGTAGAAAAATGTAGTATTTGATATCTAGAAACATAATTAGCATGTGCGCACTCATTCGCATTTGAGCATTTTGTGCTAGAGCCCCCCAAAGAACCCCCTTTCATTCGTAATACTAGATCATGGGGTATCTATACCAAAATTTAAAAATAGACACTAAACAAGGTTATAAATAGATTTTCATAAAAAAAACCAAAAAAAATTTCTTTACTTCCTAAATTGGGACCATTTATTTTTTTGTAAATTTTTTTTTATGAAAATCTTTTATTTAGAACCTTGTTTACTGTCTATTTTCAAAATTGGTAATATTTATCCTGTTGGATTTACACAAAATTTTGCAAATAGATTCATAAAAATGTTTTAAAGGACATTTTAAAAAGAAAAATTCCCTAATAATTTTTTCATCATCCATAAAAAATAGCCCTCCAAAAGGACAATACATTTTTTTTTAAGAAAAATGTTAGAAAAATGTTTTTAAACATCTAATTTTGCATCAGCTTGCAAAATTTTATCCAAATCAAACATAATAAATCTTTCTTATTTTGGAGCTATTTAGAGGGTGAAGGATTTTTTTAGGAGATTTTTTTTTGGAAAAATTTTTTTAGAACCTTGTTTAGTGTCTATTTTCAAAATTTCGTCTTGTATTACTAATGAAAGGGGGCTCTTTGGGGGGCTCCAGCACAAAATGCTAATATGCGCACATGCTAATTATGTTTCTAATTATCAAATACGACATTTTTCCACAAAAATTGTGCAGCCCTAAAAATTTCTGAAGAACAAAAATTTTTTGTAAGATTTTCTCGGTTTTTTTTAGAAGCATGGCTTTTGCAGTTATTTGCAGAACAATAAGTATAGATATTCTTGTGTCGTTGCTTCTGCGTTCTGCGTAGGTGAGTTTTAGAAGCCATTTAAAAGCGTCTCGACGTCGACTAGTCTTCTCTTCATCATACTTGTTTTCCTTGCTATATAGGAATTATAAATTTGAGAACTAAAACAAACATCTATCATAACTGATATCACATTTTGTACCACTTAATTTTTCATGTAAATTCATTTGCGGTTTTGTATGCTAGTTATAAAACTCCACTGCCAAACAGACTCAATATTCTAGGTCACTAATTAAAGCCAGTCTACTTTTGTACCTCCCTAAAAATTGGGCTGCCCAACAAAAAATAATTTTTTTTACATTTAACTGTTGTGTAAAATTCTTTGAATCGAAGTCATTTAATTGCCTAGAATTTGTTAATCTTGCGGTGTGTCACTTGTGCATTTTCCGTGGGTTTTAACTGTCGCAAAGCATCCATGTATTTCCGGCGGGACACTCCGCCTGTTTTTGGTAGAGCTGTCTTAGGATGGGCGCTAAGACTGGTGGGTCCATGTTTGATACTCAAGATCAGCAGGAAATAGTGGTGATGTGGTGCATCGTCGCCAAAAGTAAAAATCAACTCGGCAAGACATTGTTGCTGAGATAATTTTCTTTGGAAGCAGTCAAAAATGTTTGCATAAAATTTTTCTCAAGACCATTTTTTTTTTTTAAACTCTCCAACTTAAAAAAATTATTGTGGCTAAAAATACTTGTCGTATTTTAACAAAACTTTCGGTGTAGTCCTAATAAACTTGAAGGGTTTGTTTGGCACTTGTGGTGACGTTGGTGGCGCCCCCTATTTGTCTATATGCTAAATATAAACCCTCGTATTTAAAATGTTTATCCTAGTAATATGTTTTAGTGCCCTGTGTGCATACACATAACTAGGCTCATTGGCTGCCTATTTCTCGGTTGTTTAGCCTCATATCTTGAGCTGTTACCTTGTTTACAAATTATTATTAAAACAGATTTATAAAGCTGCCTAGCGAGGAGCTGAGATGCTTACTTGAGCTAATTTGCTATATTTAACATTTTAGACACATAAATTTGTAAATGTACCTCAATGCAAAGCAAACTCATCTCAAATTAAAGGATAAGTACACCTTTATAACTTGACTGTCTGCCTCTGTATTTTGCCAAACAATTAGCTAAGATATTATCTCTCGTTTAATCACAATTTTCAAGTTTGCTTTTGCCAAGTTTCACCCACAAGTTTATTTGGATATTTTTCAAATGTGGCAAAAACTGAATAAATAATTTAAGTGAATTATCTGCGAAGAGTAACAAAAATACATTTCTATTTATGAAAACTGAAAAATAAATTATTAGCCTCATTAAAGGAATCAATTTTTTTACTCTTATGGTAATTTTTTTTTGGTGTGTTAAAAAATTAGCACTTGTTGTGAAACGATCATGATCATTGTCTTACAAACAAGATAATTGGTAATAAGGTAATAAAATATGAAATAATGTATAAATTGTATAAAACAAACATTTTTATAAATGGCCGCGAAAAAGTATGTCAATGAGATAACCTCATTGAATATTTCTTATTCTGCAAGTAAGACATTGTAAATACCTACATACATACCTACTTACCTACCATTTAAAACAATATTAACTTTCATAATTATTGTATATTGAGTGACCATTACTAATAAATGAACTGAACTGAAAAAATGTCATCCTTTAACGTAAACTTAAATTTCTGCAGGTCTAAGATAAGTAAAAAACGTTAACAATTCTTACAAAAAATATACAACAGACAGATTTTTAAATGTATTAGAACATCTATTCTGGAAGCTAAATCCACAAAATGCACACTAATAAGAGTTTAGGGTTGGCGTGGTAGCCCCCGAAAAAGCCCCATTTAATTTGCAACATTAGATCACGGTGGATCTGCACCAAATTTCACGAATAGATGCTAAATAAGATTTCAAAAAGATTTCTAAAAAAATTAATCATCTAAAAAAATTTCTTCTCCCCTCAAGCAGTGGCCCCCGAAGAGTAATATTCAATCATGTTGAATTTACACCAAACTTTGCAAATATATGCAAACTAAAATTCTAAAAAACTTGGGAACAAAAAAGTTACGACAATCTTTATGCACTCTACCGGTGGTAACTCCATTTCTAGGGGGGCTACAAATGTCAAAACAAGTTTAAAAGAAATATTTTTATTGCAGTTAATGATTCCATCAATTTTATTATGTTTCGACAAACCATTTGTAAGATATTTAGGATCAAGTATTTGTAGTAAAGTAGACTTAAAAGGGTGTAGTTTTTAAACGGCGGCGGTGCCCCCTAGCCTTGGACATGTCTCGTGTATCTGTCGTTAATATACTCTTTGCAAAAGAGTATATTGCGATTACTTGGACCTTCTCTAAAATCGTTAATATTCATCCTAGAGCAAACATTTTTGCAGATTCGTTCGTTCCATGACTTTTTAAGACTTTTATTTTTTGTCCGTCTGTCTGTCTGTGACGAAATTTGTGACCACCATAACTAAAGAACGTTTTATCGGATTGACTTGAGATTTAACACAAAAATCAATCCCATTTATAGGAAGAGCGCTATTGTTTTTGAAAAAAATCAAGTAATAAATAGAGGGTTAAAAACACCCCCAAAGTAGAAAAAAATTCATATTTTCGTTAATATCAACTTTACAAAAAAAAATATTTTTAATAAAATTAAAGATTGTTTTTTTTCCTATAAAAAAGCGTCTGATAATTTTTTTGTATCCCCACCCGTTTACAAAAAAAATAAGTTTTACGTTGTTTTCAATAAAATAAAAAATGCACCTTTTTAATCATCTACTGCGAAGAGTATCATATAGAATGTGTAACAATTATATAATGAAGATAAAGACTGGCCCTCGCTAAAAAGTAAAGTAGAATCTGACCTACATCAAATCATGGAATGGTTTTCTGAAAATAAATTATCTGTCAATGTGAATAAAACTAACTACTTACCTTTCTTCTGTAACTCTGACTCCTCGCCTTCATTCGTCAACCTAAAAATAATAACTCCAAACGGTAGCTACGAAATTCTACCAACAAATGAAATCACTTACCTGGGAATTATTGTGGACTGTCATCTAAGATGGGACAAACACATCGAAATTCTCCTTAAGAAACTGAGAAGCATGCTTTATCTTTTTAAATGTATTAGCTCATTTATAACAGACATAAAACTTATCAAAACAATTTATTATGCCTTGGTAGAAAGTTTCTTTAGATATGGAATCATCTGTTGGGGTTCTGCAAGAAACACCGTCTTACGATGCCTAGAAGTTATACAAAAGCGCTTTCTTAAGGTAATGCTGAAAAAACCAACGACATATTCCTCTGATGAGTTATTTAAAGAAGCTATGCTATTAGACGTCAGACAGTTGTATTTCCTCAAAGTATCACTACGACTTTTTTATGATAAAAAAACCTTAACGATGCCAACCCATACTTATGATACTAGACAAAAAGCCAACTCTGTAGCTCCGAAAATGAACCTAGCCAAAGGACAAAGATCATATGAAGTTCTAAAACACAAAATATACAATAATCTGCCGGACCATCTACGATGCCTGAATTCGTATGAGCAATATAAGCGAGGATGCAAACTTTTTGTTATGGGCAAAGAAAGAATGCACTTTAAAGAAATATTTGAAGTTACCAAATAAATATATCCAAGCTATAACTCAAACGATAAAATTTTAAAAAAAAGTTATTCCAATATTTATGTCTATACTGTTCCTATTTTTTACTTACTATATTTATTATTACATTATTCAATTATTTTTCTCATGTTCTCTCACGTCAAGTCTAGACTTAGTGAGTTTTTGTTTATTTACATGCATTGTTATTTGTTATTTTATGTAAATAAACCATTATTATTATTATTATTATTATAAAAATAAAAAAAATAGTCATAAAAAATAAGCTATCTGCGAAGTTTCACTTTTTAAATGATCTATTCCACTCACTGATGATCTAACCCGCTCTTGTTTTTGTTCTCTATCTAGTCTCTTAAAAGATGTACTTGTTTCGGGGATATTCTGTAGTTTTTGGAGTTTATAAGCAAACCTCGTGTTAATGTAATGTAGGCGATATTGGGTGATGGTTTCATTGAAATCAAGAAGCAAGTAAGCAAGCATCGAAGGATATCCTCTCTTATGCAGACTAACTTGTAACAATGAAGAATTGAGAACCCTACTTCCGTCTTAACTAAAGGTAGGTACCCACAGATAGTACCTATGTTCAGCCACCAGATTATCTTATTATTCATTTATAATTACTTTAAGTAAATATTATTCTTAGAAAGACACCCTTTTAGTTTGGGAATTCCATGTTCTACTTGACATACAATTCTTGTTAAAAATGGGGTTACCCTTTGTTGGTTTTAAAATTAAAAAAACAATGCTGTGTTGATTGATAGGGATAGGATCCAAAAGGCAACGAAAACCAAAATTAAAAGGATGCCGACGTTTCGATTTATTTAAAATCTTTTTCCAGGCGGAACTCTAAAATTAATTTACAAAAATCAGTCTTGCACTAAACATTTACATGAGTTCTTTTTTAGCCTCTTTTGGATTCTACCAATACCTCAAAATACCAAATACCACAAATGTAATTTAATGTAGACTGATTATCGGTCGGTTCGGCTACTAATAATGCCCCTATAAGTGATGGCTAAAGACCGTTTTCTAGAATATCTTACAAAAGAAAGAAGAATAAAAAGCGAAGAAAAGGAAAAGAAGGCCTACACACAGACAGACACAGTGCATTTATGACGTGATTGCGGGCATGTCTCATCCAGTCATCAGCTACCTACACTCTTCTTCTGTCCTTTAACTGCATCTCTACCATTGACATACCAATTATGGATTTTGAAAAATTGTGTCTACTATATGGAGAGTTTATACAACTTCTTTACCTCAACTTCTTTCTTCTTTACCTCATAGTCTTCTAAGATAAATATGTGTGAATGCCATTTG
Source organism: Cartodere bifasciata (assembly GCA_963920755.1). Lineage (NCBI taxonomy): Eukaryota > Metazoa > Arthropoda > Insecta > Coleoptera > Latridiidae > Cartodere > Cartodere bifasciata. The sequence continues at coordinate 260,108 of OY987194.1, read as the reverse complement.
GCGTTTAAACAGAAAGTCTTTACCTCCGTCTCTCATAGTTTTTACTTCAAATATTTTATCTTTTATGGTTAGGTTACAGACTTAAAGGTAAGATTTCTTTTCGATAACATTTGAACTACGCAATCAACATTTAAACTATGAATTTAACATTTGAACTACCTCGGTTAACAAATTATGTTATCCTAACCTTAAAAATGTCAAAATAAACAAACTGTGTAATTCTGTTATAAGTTTTCCAAATAATAATGAGTGAAATAGATATAAACGAAGAATTCCTTTTAGACCCAGTACAAAGTAGGCCATTTTTTGACAATAAATTATGGGAGAAGTAAAAACATATTACTAAAAAAGGTTACGTTCTTGTTGAAACTTAGAGGTAAGTGGTAGAGTTGTATAAACCATAATTTTTAATTCGGAGAACTCGGAGGTAAAGACTATGAGGTAAAGGGGAAAGAAGTTGGGGTAAAGACGCTGTATAAACTCTCCATAAAGGTGTCAAGAATTGGAGGACCACCATTGGGATCTTGCTAACCTTAAGAGGTTCAAGATCGGTTAAATAGTGCAAAGTTGCCTATTTTAATGCCCATTAACCTCCTGAAGCAAAACTGAATTATCTCTAATCGTTTTTCGGTCACCTTTAAAAGTCTAATAAAGTGCATTTCGGTTATTTGGCTGTAACGATTTTGTATTTCAGTGAATTTTTTTTAGTTGACCAAGAAATATTTCCGGCAGCACAATTTTTGTGGTAAAATGTAGTATTTGATATCTAGAAACATAATTAGCATGTGCGCACTCATGCGCATATTAGCATTTTGTGCTAGAGCCCCTCCAAAGAGCCCCCTTTCATTCGTAATACTAGATCATGGTGGACCTAGACAACATTTTGGAAATAGACACTAAACACGGTACTAAAACGATTTTCTTAAAAAAAATCTTCTAAAAAATATTGTTCACCCCCTAAATAGCCCCATAAAGAGAAATATTTATCATGTTGGATTTACACCAAATTTTGCAATCAGGTGCAAAATAAGAGTTTAAAAAACCTATTCTTTTTAATTTTTTCTAAAAAAATTTTTTTGCCTCTTTGGGGGCTATTTTTTATGAAAAATGAAAATAATTTTTTGAAGATTTTTTTTGAAAATATTTTTAGAACCTTGTTTGGTGTCTATTTGCAAAATTTGGTGTAGATCCACCATGATCTAGTATTACGACTGAGAAGGGGCTCTTTGGGGGGTTCAGCACAAAATGCTAATATGCGCATGAGTGTGCACATGCTAATTATGTTTCTAGATATCAAATACTACATTTTTTTACAAAAATTGTGCTGCCCGAAAAATTTTTTAAAAACCACGACTTTTTGTAATATTTTCTCAGACTAAAAAAAAATTAAAGTCTGTTAAATGTATTTTTAAAGTCCATAAATAAAAAGTCAATGATCCTTTTGAGATACAGATGTGCATATTTGGTATTTCTGATGTGACTGAGTCTCAGTCAACATCTTGCAACATGGCTCTAACTTTTAGGTAGATACCTACTATTTCCAAGAATCGCAAATTCTACCTACCATTTTACCAATTTTATACGTTTCAACTTTTACAATATTATACGTTTTCTTTACAAAATCTGCAGTCTGCATACAGATTCTCAAAAGTTTGCATTTTATTACAGAGTGACAAAAAAGATACAACAGCATACTATACAGGGTACTTTAAATCTTGTGGGTAATTTTATGTCAATTCAATGGGTGTATTTCACAAGTAACACATTTTAATTTTTTGGTTAAAAATAAAAAGTAGACTTAAGCATGAGCTTTCACTAAAAATCTCTTGCTAGTGGCTGGTTTAGGTGGCTGGTTTAGGTGTTCTAGCGCTCCAAATTTTAAATTTTTGGGGGAACTTCCCGGACTTCCCCTATTTTGGGGCATTCCCTTTCGGCCACTTCCACTATTCTAAGGTGTAGCACATTGCTTAGCAACATACAAATGTATTCTTTTCTATGTTTCTTAAGTCAACCCGCGCGCTTAGTGACAGATTGCCTAAAATATGGAATATTTTTATCTTTATTTTGATCTATTTATCGTGGCGTTGATAATAAATACCTAAAATGTTAATAAAGCAAAAAATTAGGTAAGAAAAAATGAAGTAAAAGTATAGATCCAAGAAGGTGGAAAGGAAAAAACAAAAAGCGGCTAGTAAAAGCTGGTCCAATTTAATAAGATAATTTTAAAATTTTGCTTTTTTTTTTCTCGAAAAGCAGAGACTTGTGTGATCTAAAAATTTGCAAAACATCATAGTTTAATTAGAAGAATTAATTATAAGCAAATATTTATTTTTATTAGGCTCACCCATTAACGCTTAAACATTCAAAATAAAAAAAATGCAAATGATTATTTTTGAACTCCTGATAACTGAATCTACTTACAAAACTACTGCTGCATTGATTTTAGAAATGATCTTAGTAAAAATTGTAGTTTTATTTACGCGAAAAAATATCTAAAGAAAAATGCGTCTTGTTATTTATGTATGATTGTTTTTGGAACTCCTGGTTGCTTAATCCACGTAGCACAATTATTTCTACAAAATACAAGCTAGTTTTTATAGTGCATCAGTCTTAAATCTTTGTGAGTAAACATATCACCATCACACATACCATAAAAACTAAAGAATAAGAAAGAAAGAAATGTTTTCATTTCTCTGAATGAAGAAATGTAGAGTAGTTCTAACCTTGAACTAACTAAGGTTAGGCATGCATGCATGTGTGTGCATCCTAGACTAGAGATAGATATCCTAAGTATCTGACAGTCCCATGCCTGTTAGCTTTCAACATAATTAATGATAACTATTTTTAAAATCAACCTTTTAGTCACTTGCTCTAACAGTTCTAACCGAGAGAGAGCTTGTTGGGTGAGATATTACAGATTACCAAATATTAATTCCATTGCGTTTCCTTTCCGGTGGTTCTTTATGTTCAAATATTTAACATAGACACTCATAACTTAGGCGTGTATTAAAAAATATTTCTAGATGCATTTTTGATGTTTAATAATCAAAATTTAAATGAGTAAAAAATGGCGAATGCGCCGGACCACTACCAAATTAGATAAAAGAGGGGATTAGAAAATTGAATTTTTATACAGAATATCGTATAATTAGCGCATTACTTGATGGTAGGTTGATGAGGCATGCATAGAAACCCCCGAGGGGGGTTTCACTATAGAAAAAAATAAAAATCATTTATTTCGTAGACTGTTACACATCAGTATTGAAATTTGTCTAATATTTGATTTAACTTAAAACTATTACAAAAATAACAACAAGAATAGAGGGTTATTCTTGGAGCCTGGGGAATTGGTGTACACAATTGAAGGAATTTTTTTAGAAATTGAAGAAATTTTTGGGGAATCGGGAAAATTATTTGGGAATTGGGGGAATTTGCGAAATTTTTTGGGAATTTGGAGGAATTTTTTAAAATTCCTCTTGTGGGAAGTGGTGTACACTATTCGGGTATGTGAATTCCCCCTCAGGAACCCCCAAAAATTTGTTAAAAACAATCTTTTTTATACAGGGTGCCCAAACATTGCTTTCTCAGGGATCCATGAAAAAATGTAAAAAAAATTCATCTGTTATATTTATTGAGGAAAATGCGAACAAAGTCGTATAAATTTGGCAACACAGTCTAATAAAATACATCTAAAAATCCCATCTATGAGTCTTGATCATACACTTTTGCATTAGATTTTATTGACGTTGTTATCAGCTTCATTTCGTAAAAATTTTGTAAAATTAAATTGATTTTAAAAATGCAATTCGAGCATTTAAAAAAATAAAGAAATGGTTAAATGGTTTAAGATAGACTGTAGCTTTGTATTAAACCATTTTTTTCGTTAATATCAAGATTGTTAAAAAAAAATCTATCTTCATTTGTTTGTTTTTTTAATGGTCGAATTACATTTTTATAATAAATTTAATTTTACAAAATTTTCATATAATGAAGCTGACAACAATAAAATCTAGTGAAAAAGTGTATGATCAAGAATCATAGATGGAATTTTTAGATGTATTTTACTAGACTGTGTTGCCGAATTTATACAACTTTGTTCGCATTTTTCTCGATGAATATAACAGATGGATTTTTTTAGATAATTTTCTAGGGATCCCTGAGAATGCCCCAACAACGTACCATCGCATTTATGCACCATTTTTTGAACACTTTGTATTACAATGGCGGAGAGATTGCACTATATTTTTGGTAATTTTTAACAGAAATATTAAAAATTACACAAAATCAGGTAATTCCTAGATTATCCATGTAATTTCGCTATTCCCTTTTTTCTAAACAGTGTTGCCGAACTTATCAAACTTTAATCGTATTTTTCTCAGAGATTTTCTGAGAGTCCCCAGAAACGTTCCATATTTTGTAACACTTGGTACAAGTTACCAAAGGGCAAAAGGGCTCATTCTTTAGAATCAGAATGCAGGAAGAATGTTCAAAATAACCAAAGGCTGATTGAGTCAATGTAAGTAGTTGATTTGTAGCTAAGTAATACAGTTTATAAGTTTATAAGAACAAGGTATAAGCATCGTGAAAGACCGTTATGCAGATTTGGATAGGTACTGCCTGACTAAGGTACTCACGCATTTCTTAAGGCCAATTTTAGAGTGCCGTTAAAGCCATCGTCCTTTCTTTATATCAAACCAACGGCAACACTTACTTGTTACTTAGATATACAAATTATATTTACATTGCATTGTGCCTGACCGTTTTTCAATATTATTAATATGTATTTTTATAAACAATTTCCGTTTTAACGGAATTTCAGGCAAAGATGAATTGAAGTTGCAAAGTAAGTTCTTTTCATTTACAAATTTCAGTACCAAAAACTTTCGGGATTTATATTTGCGTTCTATAATAAGCACATTATAAATTCCGAAATTTGTTTTTTTAATGTTGCCGAATTGCTTTGTTAAAACCCAAAATTTCATTTTATAGGTTGGTTTTTCCAGATGCAAAAAGAATGAATTCTTCCTTTGCAAGGTACTTGCTATAAACTATCAGGGGACATAGTTTTTTTGTAGAAGCGATAACTAGAAGAATTGGAGAAACGATATCAACGGTTACATTTTCTCAAAAACGCCTATTCATTCAGTATTAAGTGAGCAAAGTTTACAAATGTCATTATTCAATATGTCTGGCCTAAATTTACTTTTTACTTCAAAATGTCAATGTTGCCAATCTAATAAAAATTAAATTTAAAGTTAAGTTTTTGATTCAAATTAAAAATGCTTTTTAAGACGGGCGTTTCAAATTCATAGATGATGTTCTGTGCACTCAAAAGTTCGAAAAAAGTCATCTTCCTAAATGTCAGTTATTTTCGAAATTTCAAAAAAATTTGTAAAAATACGGAGGAATACATCAATAACTATGATTAAAAATATGTAGGATAATGTTTGTAATACATAGAAATGGTACTAATGCAAGAAATAATAAAAATATGGTAAAATAGTACTTTTGGTGTTTTTCATTGTACATTTAAATCTTTGAACTAGCACATCTATATTAGGAAAAAACGTAAGTTGCAATTTTAATCATTTACAAGCTTAAAAAACCATGGTAAATTAATGTAATATGGTTTGGCATAGACACGTAATGTATATAAACCAAAAAATGTATCCGTAGTAAAAAAAATACAAAAATAGTATAATGATTTTTTAAGTCAGATTTTCGACACAAAGAAATAACCGATTTAAATGAAACTATAATACATTTGTAGCCCTATTTTTCAATACTACATTTAGTTTTAATATAGGATGGGGCCCTCATGTAGATGTGCTATTTAGTAGAAGACGGGACTCAACGGGGATGACTTATGCGAGCTTCTAGGAGCACAGATTTTCAAATCTGTGAATTTGAATTAAAACCCTAGTCTTAAAATGGATTCGAGAATCACCCCCAATTACCCACGGCGACGTTAAGAAACATCCTGTATATTTGCGCATTGTACACAGAGGTTGGGTGTTTGGGATATTATAGATCCACAGATAGGTAAACTCTGTGGTCTCCCCAGAGCCGCCTCAGATGCTGCTCTTATCACGTCTAGTCAAAATCGCCCACTAGATATACCTCCTTTACTATACTCTTCAAATATTTAAAACTAATAAATCTCTTTAACCCTCCATAGGGTTTAATTTTAGAATGATTCACAGAATAAATGAAAACATTTCTTTGTCTGTATCTAAATTAGGGAAGCCTAAAAATAATCGTTTAAAATTAAAAGTTGGTAGAGTGTTTACCAAAGTTTCAGTATTATTTCTTTAAAATGTATAAAATTAGAAGGAAATGCTTGATGCATGCCTAATAGCTCATAAAATCAATGTATAAATAGAAGTGTCTCCGTTCCTTGCCTTACGTACGTTGTCTGACTCAAAATCGAGGGGACTTCCACCATCACTTTTTTATTGTACTGTCGTGGACATGGAATTTAAAACAATTTTTTATCAGCCACCTTTGATTTTTTGAATTTTACTCTATTGTGAATGGGGTTTTTTTATGTCAGTTCTTGAATGTTATTTTGACAACAAATGCGTCAAATGTATTTAATTGAAACAAATTATGTAAAATGTGCTGCCGGCGAGAAAAAAAGTGAGAAGATATTTCCTTTTTTTAAATAATTTTGTTTTAGGATAACAATAAGGCTCTAATCTTCGTAAAACATCAGAGAAATGTTTCTTATTAATGTCCACTTCGCATAAAACTTGAGATGTTTAAGCCACTATTTTGACCATATTTACAATGCCAAAATTGATCGTTTTAAATTCCATGTCCACGATAGTACATACAAAATATAAAAGCAAAAGCTTACGTTAAGTCAATTTGTAACATAAAATTGTGGTAGTACAAATTTAGAAAGATGGTTCACCCCTCGATCTAACTTTATTCTAAAACAGAAGCTCATTTATTTTTAAATTACACTATTAAGTCAATCTTTCAACAAATTTTAGATATTTAACGTTGAATTAGTTGAGAAATTTTCAATTAATTTTGTTATTCATTTTATTACGTATGACTAGAAATCTAGAGATAGTTTTTAAACGTAATTTTTAGAAGCTATACAGGGTGTCCAAAAAATGGCGCATAAACGCGATGGTACGCTCTTGGGGCATTGTCAGGAATCCCTAAAAAATTGTAAAAAAAAATCCGTTTTTCGAGAAAAACGCGAACACAAAGTTGCATAAGTTCGGCAACAGAGTTTGTAAAATAAATCTTAAAAACTCATTTAGATTCTTGAGCATACATTTTTGCATTAGATCATATTGACATTGTTGTCAGCTTCATTTCATAACATTTTTGTTAAATTAAATTGATTATAAAAATGTAATATGACCATTTAAAAGATAGACAAATGGTAAAATAATTTTAAATAGCTTGTGATTGTATTTATAACCATTTCTTTTGTTATTATGTGCCAGTGTTCAAGATAAAAAGGGCGATTTATAGAACGTTACTTTCACTTTACTTCCGCTTTATTTTGTCGTAACTTTACAGAAAATTAAATAAAATACATGGGAATGTATTAGCAAATTTATACTTCACTTTAGCGCTACTTTGCTGCTCTATTTAGCTGAAAGTCGTACTAAGTCGAAAGCCGAGCTTGGCCATCATGCGCAAAATTTGCAAATTAGATATTCACCCTTATTGTCAAGGGTGGTGATTACGACATATCGCTTCGTACGAAACCTGTTAGGTCTTCTTATGTAGGTTTCGTACGAAGCGATATTCCGTAATTACCGCCCAGGTGTAAATAGTCAGAAGTCGCGAGTTCAAACACATGCGCATACCTGTTCCCAATTTCACGTAACTTTACAATCTATAAATTAAGTAAATTTGTTAAGTTACGCGGAAGTGAAGTTACGCCGAAGTAAAGTGAAGGTATATTATTATTTAAGAACGATATTTTTTAACAATTTTTTAGGGGGTAACTAGACATGTCCCAACAACGTCCATCGCGTTTATGCGCTATTTTTTGAACACCCTGAATTATTAAAGAACGTAGGTAAATATACAAACTAAAAGGCAAATCTGAACAGAATGTCAAAAAAAGCAATTTTGGTAATTTTTTTCGCAATGACACAAAAAAAGCAGAATCCATTTAATTGTTTGCATATAAAAGTACTACAACACAAAGTTTGTCATTTAACCAACCCTTTTAAAGAAAATCGAGATTTGACAATAATGCCCCTTTAAAGTTGAGACACCCTGTATAGATCCATAGTAGAGTATAATCAAGAAGTAGTAGTGTACACAGATAGAATGCACATAGCATATTATGATCTGTTTCTGTGTGAAGATAGATAAAGATAGGTAGATAGATAGTGATATCTATTTATCTACCACCCACCCACGTTATGGCAACACTGTAATACTTTAGTAGCTAACCGATATTGTGCTTGCTTGCTTGCTCTCTATCTGGCAAGCCGCATGGGATTCACTAATACACTGTTGCCACATCTACTACACAGAAATCTGAGGTGCTATCGTGGACATAGAATTTAAAATGATCAATTTTTGCATTGTTAATATGGTCAAAATAGTGGCTTATACATCTCAAGTTTTATGCGAAGTGGACATTAATAAGAAACATTTCTCTGATGTTTTACGAAGATTAGAGCCTTATTGTTATCCTAAAACAAAATTATTTAAAAAAGGAAATATCTTCTTACTATTTTTCTCGCTGGCAGCACATTTTTCATAATTTATTTTAGTAAAATACATTTGACGCATTTCTTATCAAAATAACATTCGAAAACTGACATAAAAAACCCATTCACAAAAGTAAAATTCAAAAAATCAAAGGTGACTAATAAAATCTTGTTTTAAATTCCATGTCCACGATAGTACTAACTACATACTACAGGATGTCCTGCCAGGAACGAGTGCATCTTTCAAGAGGGTAGAATATAGAGGACCAACAAATAGACAGATACACTACATGTCCTAGGCTAGGGGGCACTATCGCCGTTTAAAAAATACACCCCTTTAAGTCTACCTCACTACAAATACCCAATCCTAAATATCTTACAAATGGTTTGTCGAAACATAATAAAATTAATGGAATTAATAACAGCAATAAAAACAATGCATTTAAACTTCTTTGGACATTTGTAGCCCCCCTAAAAATGGAGTTGCCACCGGTAGAGTGCATAAAGTAAAACTGAAAAAAATTTTATGCATTTTTTTTAAATAATTTTTCCTGAACAAATTATTTGTCAAATGGAGTGGTTTTTGTTGAAAATGAGTTAGTTTAAATATAATCATTTCATAGGAAATAACAAAAAAATATATTATTGGACCTGAAACGGCTTCAAATAAAAAGGTTCAATTTTTAGAACAGGGGAGGAGGTTTTAAGCCCCTAAGGAAAAAAATAAATGTTTATCCCTCTTATATCGTTTAAAGGGTGCTAAGAAATGGATTTTTTGAGAGGACAACGTATAATTATTTAATTCCATCGTTTTAGGGCTATTCAATATCGAAATATGGGGCCCCGGCTTCAATTTACACACTATATCTCAATAAGGGTTGAAATATAAAAATTTCACCAAGGATCAAATTTGTAGGACATTTTCCGCTCGATATTTTTGCATCACCTCAAAAAAGCGTGTGAAGCTTTGGAAAAAAGTTATGAGCCAAAAACAGTTTTTTGTGACCTTTGACCCCGAATAACTTTTTAAGCTCACAGCAAATCGATGTCGATTTTAAGACAACTTTTATAATGTCTAAACGAAGGTATATGCAAAATTCAGCGACCTGTCTAAAATTCCGAGGTTATTCTTTATTTGGTTGGGTTACAAGCAATTTGCGTTTAAAGCTGACATCTGGGTGGCTCATCATTATAATCTTCAAATTAAAATAATAATTTTCAATATTTACAGTGAAAAATGTATGCTGGGAATGTTAAAATATGATAAATAAGAGAACTATTTTTACAAAAGAAGTCCTTCTTTATTTCTTAAAGGTATACACCTATCAAACCTGAAGTGATTGACAGCTGTTTTGCCCTATTAGGTCTCATCAGAATCACGTATCAGGGATAGTCGATGCATACCTTTAAGAAACTAAGATACTTGTGTATTTTAACAAAATATCGAAAGGAGGACTTGAGATGTTATCGCCATCTGCCGAACCAGAAGTGACTCACACTAAGGGTCGACAGTGAATCTTAGATTTCACCATTTTATAACTATTTTTACACCAATGGGACCTAAAAAACTATTTTGTTTTTCTGTAAATGACGTTAAGAAGACCAATGTTGGAAACACAGAATAAGACAAAAATTACCATTTGGTCCGCAATGTTGGTTGCCTTAGGCATATTTCACAGACAGTATTTTAATGCACCTCTGTGAACTGTGACGTAGGACTTCACCGTGTCTATTCAGAAGGATAACCTAGGATTTCCGTCACAATCCGACAACAGCTTATGATATCAAACCGTAGAATGCAGGCAGGCAGGCAGGCTTGCTCAGGTCAACTTCCCCTGTATGTGTCGCTGCCTTTACCCCCACTCCTCTCCCACAGGCTGCCTACTTGCCTGTGTGTAGCTTTGTAACAGACAGTCGAACATCGGTACTCGTCGCCGCGCGTCCTTATTACGTCATCCATAGCACACTATGTGTAAATACACTACTAAATACATTTATAAACATTGATGAACATTGTTGACAAAGTTTTATTGTACTGGGATTTTTTCTTTATGTTTTCCACGACCAAATGTTGGGTTATACTTCCTATAGGTAATTTTTTTGAATAAATATTAAATTTGCAGGTTATGTTATGCATTTTTGGATTGCATTTTAAAGTGTTTCGGGTATTTTTTGAATGCATTTTCAGGTTATGTGCGCTGTTTTGGATTATAAACGCATTTTAAAGTGGATTTAAACACATTTAAGTGATTTTTAAATTAGCACAGTGATTTTAAAAACTTGGACAGTGACTTTAAAAACTTGAGAAGTAATTGTTAAAAATTAGCCTGCGATTTTAAAAACTTGAAAAGTGATGTTTTAAAATTAGACTGTAAATTTTAAAAACTTGGACAGTGATTTTAAAAACTTGAGAAGTAATTCTGTGGTAGGGAGGCAAAAGGGGATAAGTATAGAAATGTCATTTGTGCATGTCACTCTAAAAATGGTTTTCTCACAAATATTAAACAATATTAATGCAGTAATGAGAAGCTACATAAAAAAATAGATTCCACAGTACGTATATGGCTGATCCAATTTGTAAATATCTAAATGTTTCTATTAAAATTCGGTTTCCGAAAAACACATTTTTTTAAATGTCAAATATACTTATCCCCTTCTGCCTCCCCAACACAGAATTATTAAAAATTAGCCTGCGATTTTAAAAACTTGAAAAGTGATTTTTTAAAATTAGGCTGTAAATTTTAAAAACTTGGACAGTGGTTTTAAAAATTGAGAAGTGATTTATAAAACTTAGACTGTGATTTTAAAAACTTAAAAGTAATTCTTAAAAATGCGACTGTGAATTTTAAAAACTGATTTTTAAAACAGACTGTGATTTTAAAAACTTGAAAAGTGATTTTTAAAACTTAGACTGTGATTTTAAATGGTGCATTCAGGAACTATTAAATTATAGTCCGAGAAAATCTTACATTTGGTCAAGAAATTTTCCGAGCAGCACAATTTTCATAGGAAATTGTAGTATTTGATATCCAGAAACATAATTACCATGTGCGCACTCATGCGCATATTAGCATTTTGTGCTAGAGCCCCCCAAAGAGCCCCCTTTAATTGGTAATACTAGATCATGGAGGATTTACACCAAATTTTGAAAATAGACACTAAACAAGGTTCTAAAATGATTTTCGTAAACATTTTTTTCGTAAAAAAATTTCTTCACCCCACAAGTGGCCCCAAAACGAGTAATATTTATCACGTTGGATTTGCACCAAAATTTGAAAATAGATTCAAGGTTCTAAAAAACATTTTTGAAAAAAAAATACTGTAAAAAAATTTCTTCGCCCCCTATGAAAAATAGCCCCCAGAAGGGTCAACAATTTTTTTTTCAAAAATATATTTCAAAAATGGTTTTTAAAACCTAATTTTGCATCTGTTTGTAAAATTTGGTGTAAATTGAACGTGGTAAATATTACTCATTTTGGGGCCGTTTAGGGGGTGAAGGAATTTTTTGGAAGAATTTTTTTCATGAATATCATTTTAGAACCTAATTTGGTGTCTATTTGCCAAATTTGGTGCAGATCCACCATGATGTAATATTACGAATTAAAGGGGGCTCTTTGGGGGGGCTCTAGCACAAAACGCTAATATGCGCATGAGTGCGCACATGGTAATTATGATTCTAGATATAAAATACTACACTTTTCCACAAAAATTGTGCTGCCCGAAAAATTTCTGAAAAATAAGGGTTTTTTGTAAGATTTTCTCGGACTATTAAGAAATTAAGTTAAATTAAGAATTAATTTAAGAAATCTACAGCAGTTGATTGGTTGATTTGACATTGACATTGAAGTTTCTCATTTGTCAGTGTCAAATCAACCAATCAACTGCTGTAGATTTCTTAAATTAATTCTTAATTTAACTTAATTTCTTAATTTAATAGTTCCTGAATGCACCAAAAATCTTCAAAAGTGATTTTTAAAAAGTAGACTGTGATTTTAAAAATTTAAAAGGTGATTTTAAGAAATTAAACTGTAAATTTTAAAAACTTGAAACGTGATTTTCAAAACTTAGACTGTGATTTTAAAAACTTTAAAAGTGATTATCAAAACTTAGACTGTGATTTTAAAACATAAAAAGTGATTTTTAAAACTTTGACTGTGATTTTTAAAACTAGACAGTGGCTTTTAAATTTGACATTCAAGGATTATTAACATCAATTTAAAGTGCCTTTTTTGGGATTTATGGAACTTCTAAACATTACAGTGCATTTACCATAATTTGAAGTGCCAAAATTGGATTATAACCTCACAAATTGTGTCTAAAATTCAGGATGTCTCATTGATGTAGAATTCTGAGTGAACCATATTTCTTAGAGCAAAATAAGAAAAAAAGTTCATATAAACATGTGTCCTATTTTGCTCCCTTATTAAGTTACAGCTTTTTAAAAATCCCCTAAAAAATCAATTTTTTGGAAATATTTCCGAAACGAATACTTTTTTCCAAAAATGTTATTGGACCTTTTTAATTTATCTAATTACTAGAAATATTTTCTCATTTCTAAAATTTCCAAAAAAAGTGTTTATAGTGGGGATTCTTGGGGAGCTATAAGTTCAAAAAAGTCACAATCGGAGAAATTTTTTTCTTGTTTTGGTCCAAGAAATTTTTTGTTAACTCAGTGTTCTATATCAATGGGACATCCTGTATAAATAAATCTAAAGACTAGAAATTCAAATTCACAGTTTCGAAAATCTGTGCTCCTAGACACTCGTATAAGTCATGAGCTCACGTCAATCAGGGTTGGCTTGATTTAAATCAATTGATTTAAATCACGATTTAAATCATGATTTAAATCAAGTGATTTTTTTAAAAAAATCATTGATTTAAATCAAAAATTAAAAAGCCTAAATATTTATCAAATTGTTATTGAACATTGACCAAATAGGTAGTTAAGCCGACAATATTACAATAGAAGGCTAACCCCTTTTTAAACCACCCGCTAAGAACAGGTATATTTTTGTTAAATTTTATATTTAAAATACTCAAACCATCTCATTTTGTACCTACATACCATTTTTAATGTTATTACTCCAATTCCAATAAGATTTTGGAGTAGGTAATTTAGACTTATTAAATTCAAAAAGAGTTTTTTAGGTAAATCTTGAATTATGCATTTTATTGGGTATTTTTTTAGTTTTTCTATCTTTTTTAAAAAAATCTTAAATTTTTTTTAATAAAAAAATTGCGATTTTTTTGATTCTGATAAGTTAAACCCAGTTTAAAATCCTATTGGAATTAAAATACTAACATTAAAAATCGTAGATACCACTTTTTAGGTAAAAAAATCGAAAAAATCAAATAAATCAAAAAAATCATGATTTTTTTAAATTAAATCATGATTTTTGATTTTTTTAAAAAAATCATGATTTTTGCCAACCCTGAGTCGTCAATTCTACTAAATAGCACATCTACATGAGGGCCCCATCCTACATTAAAACTAAATGTAGTTTTGAAAACTAGAAAAAAGTGGCTACAAACGCAGATGGTTTCATTTATCGGTTATTTCTTTGTGCCAAAAATCTAACTTTGAAAAACCACAATATTTTAATGATTTTTGAAGTCAGATTTTCGATACAAAGAATTATGCGATTTAAATGAAACCACAATACGTTTGTAGCCCAATTTTTGCAGTTTTAAAAACTACATTTAGTTTGAATATAGGATGGGGCCCTCATGTAGATGTGCTATTTAGTAGAATTGACGGGAGCTCATGACTTACGAGCTTCTAGAAGCACAGATTTTCGAAACTGTGAATTTGAATCTCTAGCCTTATGATGCTATCAAAATTCAAGTTTGATTTAAATGGTTGTCCCCAATTTTAAGAGAGACCCTGTATTTACCAAACATTTAAATTTTAAATATTGAAGTGAATTATTCGAAAAAATCAAGCAACCTTCTAGGAATTCCACAAGTTAAAATTTTACCTGCTTCACTTTCAAACGTCATTCATACTAAAATCGAATCTTATTTTCGGCATAGCCACCCCTAATAAAATAAAAACCATCGAGAGAGCCATGGGAATCATAACTTTCCCATGGCCAACTTTAATTTCGGTCCATCATAAAAAACTATTCGATATAAATTATGACTATTTTGTGACACTTGCATTTAAATATTATGTGATTGACAACTGTCAATAATAATAAATTTGTAAACAAAAACAATAAACAAATGTGCAAAATGCCTACTGGATTATTTAAACAAATTTAAACTAGTGTTATGAACTGTTTTATCAGTGCGAAATGGATTTAATAAAATATCGAGCAAAATAGAGAGTAAAATGCTTTGAAGGCGACTTTTAGAGTGATTTCTATTATTATTGTACTTTTTCCATACGTAAACAAAGTCACAAACGAGGAGTATACGATTTTTTTGCCCCCTTAGATATTTTGTTGACTAAAAGTATGGCTAAGATTTTTTCTAGAAGGGGTTTTTAAAAAAATTGAAGTACAAATTACAAAAAAATTACTGGTGCAAATGTCGCAAAATTTGTGACAACGATTTTTTTAAATGTTCACTGTATTTTTGGGATTTGGGGATTTGTTTAAAATTTGGTAAAAAAACAAGAATTTTTGCTTTAAAATGAAAATTGACAATTTTATAGACTGGCAAACAGTATTTAAAAATACAGAATTAATTTTTTTCACATTTCCATTAAAATAAATAGAAAATTGGATAACAATGTACGCTGTTAGGGCATGTCTAGAGATCCTTGGAAATTTAAAAAAGATCAATTTTGTCTTATTTCTGAGAAAGATAGTTTGATAAATTTGACAACTCTGTTAAAAATAAAGTGCATTTAAAAACTCATCTTGATCATACCTTTTTGCATCAGATTTTATAAACATTGTTGTCAGTTTGATTTTTTTAAAAATATATAAATTTTTAGGAATCCTTGGAAACTTGTTTAAAAAATCCACCTTTCTTATATCTGAGGAAAATAATGTTAAAGTTTGATAAATTTGGCAACTCTGTTAAAAAAAAGTGCATTTAAAAACCCATCTAGATTCTTGACCATACCTTTTTGCATCTGATTTTATAGACATTGTTGTCAGCTTCATTTCATGAAAGTTTTGTAAAATTAAATTGACTATAAAAATATAATTTGACCATTTAAGGCTAGAGTTTTAAATTTACAGATCGAAGATCTGTGCTCCTAGAAGCTCGTATAAGTCATCTCCGTTGAGCTCCCGTCAATTCTACTAAATAGCACATTTACATGAGGACCCCATCCTTTATTAAAACTGTATTTTTGAAAACTAGACTAGGGCTACAAACGTATTATGGTTTCATTTAAATCGGGTATTTCTTTCTGTCGAAAATCGGACTAAAGAACAAAACTATTACAATGATTTTTGACACAAAAAAGTAACCGATTTAAATTAAAAAAAATTCTTTTTGCGAATTTTAAAGTTGTTTAATAGTAACCTAGAAAAAAACAACAATTTAATAAAAAGTGCACCAAAATTCATTGACCTCGTCGCCTGGTCTAGTTTTTAATTCATTTCTTATGTACATTGTTTGTTAGGACGGACAGAATATTCAAAATTTAATCAATATTTAATATCGTGATATTCAGACAATAAAAAGTAGGCTAATTTAATTTATGAAAATTTAACGATTAAAGTAGGTTGTGTGTCTAACTTTTGATTATAAGCTAACAAAAGAATTGTGTTTTGATGGATATCTTGATTTTTATTTAATAAATACAAATATTAATACCTGAAATTAATACTTTAGCACTTTACAGGATGTCTCCTAAAAGTTTTCTATTTTATTAAATACATTTTTATATTTGCGTTCTATAATATGCACATTATAAAACCCGAAATTTGTTTTTTTAAAATTTCTAAATTGCTTCATTATTAAACCCAAAATTTTATTTTATTGGTTGGTTTTCCTGATGCAAAAAAATGAATTCTTTTTTTGCAAGGTACTTTTTATTTACAAATTTTACTATTATAATCAATCGGGGGACATAGTTTTTTTGTAGAGGGAATAACTAGAAGAATTGGAGAAACGATATCAATGGTAATATTTTCTCAAAAACGCCTATTCATTCAGTATTAAATGAGTAAAGTTTACAAATGTCATTATTCATTAAGTCTAACTTTAATTTATTTTTTACTTCAAAATGTCAATGTTATGCTATAAGGTTGGTCATAAAATCAAAATTTTAGTTTTTAATTCAAATTAAAAATGCTTTTTAATGAATTAAATGAAGCAAATATAAAAAATAGTATAAAAAACTCGTTTTATAAGGCGTTTTTTATCACTTGTCCATTGGAAAACTCGCCGAATGTTTTAATATACTATTATTTTGTTACCAAAAACATTTTTATTTTAGAGCTTCAAGATAATATTTTTGATAAAAAAAACTAATTTCAATTTGTTAATTAACTAGATATGGGTTAGGTCAGTGGATAGGTTAGATTAGTGAGCCTGTTAGAGTTTTTTTTATAAAATGCCGACATTTAATAGGATACTCCTCGCAGTAGGTAATCAGAGAATAATAAAATTAAAAAAAAAACAATAATTTTTTAATATTATCAAAAAAACTCTGCGAAGAGGTTAAACTATTAACTCTTCTATAGAAAAAATATTTATTTGCGAAAAGCATAAATAGGTATCTGACACTGACGTTTAGGATTTAATTTGGCTTTGGAAGGATGTTTTTGTTTCAATTTTTTTTGCAAAGCCTTCTTGATTGAACCTAGACTTAAGTGACTTAGAGATTTTTTTATCACTAAAAACCTTTTTTTTTACCTTTTTTGTCTAAAAAACTTCACAAAAAAAAAAAACAAAAAATATTTTTTAATACAAAATTTAATTTCCTTTCATTTTTATGACCTAAGTTTTTTTTGTAAATTGAAAAATAACGAAGATACGGCTCTTTTTTAAATTGGGGGCTTAAGAGGGGCCGGACAAAAAAAAGTTTAATTTACTTTTAGTAGAGAATTAAAAGGGCTTTAAAGTTATCAGAAAAAAAATTCTGTAATTTTTATGATAACTAAAATATGAATTTTTTCTCACTTGGGGGGTGCCGCAGCCCCCCTTATTACTTTCCGATTTCTTTCAAAAACAATAGGGATCTAGATTTTAATGAGAACGATTTTTCCTGAAAATTTGAACTTGATGGGATCATTGGTACTCAAGTTAGAGTGTCTACAAAAAACGTGACAGACGGACAGACGGACGGACAGACGGACGGACAGACGGACGGACGGACGGACGGACGGACGGACGGACGGACGGACGGACGGATTTTTTGAAAGTTGTTCAAAATTCGGTGAAACGCACGAATCTGCAAGAATTTTTGCTCTACAACGATTTTTGACGATTTTAGAATTTTCAAAACAATCACAATATACTCCTCGTTTTTGACTTTGTCTGCGAGGAGTATAATAAATGACGTTTTCAGATAACTTACAAATGATTTATTTGTTGCCTAACACTTCTTTCTTCATTTCTACAAATACGACGATGTGATAAGTTTTGAAAATAATTAATGAACCATAACGGTTGAGTGGTGAACCCACATATTTTAATTAGTTGTAATCTTTTTTATTAATGTATTAATTGATTTTGATTAAATTAAAATTTGGGGTAATTTAATTATTTTTAAGTCATAATATAATTTATCTAAATTGATTAATTAATTAAATATTATATCAAAATTAAATTTCTAAGAAAACTAGAAATGAAGAAATTTCACCAGCAATTTATAGTTTTGTTACAAAATGCATAATACAAGTTTTTTATAAAACGCATTCTTAATTTTTGACATTACACGTTTTTGCAGAAATTTTTAATTTTTGTCGATTTAAAAATATTCTTTTCGAGTTCGTTAACGAAGAGTATAATGAAATGAAATATTTGGCCTAGTTTGATAAGTACTTAGCCGCCTAATGCTCTACTTTACTTATGTAGATGCAAACGATACCACTTTATATCTTTTGCATTTATTATACTCCTCGCAGACAAAGTCGAAAACGAGGAGTATATTGTGATTGTTTTGAAAATTCTAAAATCGTCAAAAATCGTCGTAGAGCAAAAATTCTTGCAGATTCGTGCGTTTCATCGAATTTTGAACAACTTTCAAAAAATCCGTCCGTCCGTCCGTCCGTCCGTCTGTCTGTCCGTCTGTCCGTCTGTCCGTCTGTCCGTCTGTCCGTCTGTCACGTTTTTTGTAGACACTCTAACTTGAGAACCAAAGATTTTATGAAGTTCAAATTTTCAGGAAAAATCGTTCTCATTAAAATCTAGATCCCTATTGTTTTTGAAAGAAATCGGAAAATAATAAGGGGGGCTGCGGCACCCCCCAAGTGAGAAAAAATTCATATTTCAGTTATCATAAAATTTACAGAATTTTTTTTGTGGTAACTTAAAAGCCCTATTAATTCTCTACTAAAAGTATATTTAAGTTTTTTTCGTCCGGCCCCACCTAAGCCCCCCATTTAAAAAAAACGCCGTATCTTCGTTATTTATCAATTCACAAAAAAAAGTTAAGTCATAAAAATGAAAGGAAATTAAATTCTGTGTTAAAAAGTATTTTTGTTTTTTTTTTTTGTAAAATTTCTAAAACAACAAAGGCCAAAAGAAAGGTTTTCAGTGATGAAAAAGTTCTAAGTCACGTAAGTCTAGGCTCGGTCAAGGTGGCTTTGCAAAAAAAATTGAAACAAAAACATCTTTCCAAAGCCAAATTAAATCATAAACGTCAGTGTCCGAATTGATACCTATTTATGCTTTTCGCAAATAAATATTTTTTCTATAGAAGAGTTAATAGTTTAACCTCTTCGCAGATTTTTTTTTGATAATATTAAAAAATTATTGTTTTTTTTAATTTTATTATTCTCTAATTACCTACTGCGAGGAGTATCCTATTAAATGTCGACATTTTATAAAGAAAACTCTAACAGGCTCACTGATCTAACCTATCCACTGACCTAACCCATATCTAGTTTTGTTATTATACTATTCGCAAATAAATTGAAAATTATACAGAATGTTCAAAAATTGGCACAAAAACGCGATGGTACGCTCTTGGGGCATTCTCAGGGATCCCTAGAAAATTTTTAAGAAAATCGATATGTTACTTATATTCATTGAGAAAAATACGAACAAAGTTCGGCAAAACACTTTGTAAAATACATCTTAAAAACTCATTGAGATTCTTGAGCATACATTTTTGCATTAGATCATATTGACATTGTTATTTCAAGAAATTTGTATGGAATTAAATTGATTACAAAAATGTAATTTGACAATTTAAAAGATAACAAATGGTAAAATAATTTTAGATAGATTATGCCTTTGTATTTAGTCATTTTCTTCGTTAATATGTGCTGTTATCTTATCAAAATATATGCACTTTGGGGCCTCATATTTCCAAGAATACATGAGATAGATTTTTTTAGCAATTTTCTGGTGAGTTCCTAGACATGCCCCAACAACGTACCATCGCGTTTATGCGTCAGTTCTCGGACACCCTGTGTGTATAGTGTAATGGGTGTATCCCAAAAACATTGTTAAAAAGAATTTATTCCTTTTAATTTCTAAAAAAATACTAATTGGATACATTTGACAACACTGTTTGGGAAGAAACATGTTCAAGACTCATTTATAATTTTTTATTGCACATTTTTGCATTAGATTTTTATAAGCGTTTAAAGTTTCAAACTTTGGAGCCTCATATCTTCGGGGGTATACAGGGTGTTTCCTATATCGTCGTGAAAAAAAAATAGGAAATGTCGGCATGAAACAATTACAAAAAAGTACATTTGGAAATACGCTGTTCGATTTAGTAGTGGTCCGGCGCATCCACCATTTTTTTACTCCTACAATTTTTAATTTTTATACAATAATGCAACCACATATTCATTTCGGTACACTTTGTATAATGGTCAATGACATGCAGTTTTATGAAAGCTTTACCAGTTTTCTAAATTTTTTTAAGATTGAAATATAAAAAACGATATTTTTATAAAATATTATAAATTCTAGAATAGTCAGTAGTCAATAATGTCAGAATGTAGCTGGTATAAATAAACTAGAATGGGTAGAAGTCGGAATCGGTAAAAGTCGAAACGCGTAGAAATTACTCTTCACAAATGAGTAGCTTTAGTAGAATTCGGATTCGGTAGAAGTGTAATTTTAGGTCCTTTAAATCAAATTTAATCAATATTTTATATAATTGCTACACATTCTATGGTATACTCTTCGCAAGAAAACTATTATAGGATAATTAATAGTTCAAAAAAAAAAATAAATTTTGTAAATAAAATTTGCGAAGAGTGCACACTATTAACAGAAAAGACGAAGAATTTTGTTAACGAAGAGGATAAACGTCAATTCTGACGTTTAAGATATTTGAGGTTATTTGTTTTGACAGCTGGCTTTGTTTCTTTGTTTGAAATATTTTTGGCATGGCCTTCTTGACCGACGCGTGACGCGTTTTGGACTTAGAAGTTTTTTGCTATTGAAATCTTTTAGTTTTTGTTTTTTTAACCTTACTAGCTAACTTTACAAAAAATGAACCATCATTTTTAATAGAAAATTAAATTTTTATTAATTTTGTAACAAATATTTTTTTTGTAGATTGAATAATAACGGAGATAGGAGGTTTTTTAGTGTTCGGGGGTAAGTGGGGGGTTGGACAAAAAAAGTAGAATACTTTTTTGTAAAGAATTCAATTTTCCATGTTTTATGTCAAATAATTTTTTTTGTAAATTTAATAATAGTTGAGCTACGATTTTTTTTTCATTTGGGGGGCCCAGAAGGGGGCTTTGTAGTGATGGGATTCTTGTCAAAAACAATAGGGTTCTTCCTCTAATAAAGGTTGATTTTTCCTTAAAATTTGAGTTTAATATCCCTTTTGGTTTTTGAGATAGCGTGTTTACAAGAAACGTGACATACACCCTACCGACCGACCGACCGACCGACCGACCGACCGACCGACCGACCGACCGACCGACCGACCGACCGACCGACCGACCGACCGACCGACCGACCGACCGACCGACCGACCGACCGACCGACCGACCGACCGACCGACCGACCGACCGACCGACCGACCGACCGACCGACCGACCGACCGACCGACCGACCGACCGACCGACCGACCGACCGACCGACCGACCGACCGACCGACCGACCGACCGACCGACCGACCGACCGACCGACCGACCGACCGACCGACCGACCGACCGACCGACCGACCGACCGACCGACCGACAGACGGACGGACAAAAAATGAAAATCTTAAAAAGTCATGAAACGCACGAATCTGCAAAAATTGTCTAATTGCTCTACGACGAAAATTGACGATTTTAGGATTTTCTGATCGATTGCAATATACTCTTGTGAAGAGTATAATAAATGCATTACTAAGTTATTAGATTGCTTTCTTCTGTCCGTTAACATTAACAAAGTAAAAGCTAAGTAAATGTAATATGTAAGTAGGTTTAACTTTTTTACATTGCAATTACAAATATTCAGAACAATAATAGAATCGAGAATAGAATTGGAAAGAGCCTACTTTTAAACTTTTTAATAGATTTTATGTAGGTACCGATGTTGATTTTATAAAATGATTTCATAGAAACTGCATCTTTAAATAAAACGTTTACACTTTTACCAAACTAAACAATTTATTTTCGATACGCATTTGCATAATATTTTGATTATTTTTAACACGTGCCAGTTCAAAATAGTGTTTTTAAATTATTGCTATTTTAGTTCAAATGGAGAGAAAAGCAAAAACAGGACAATTTTTTCAAAGTTAAATTTGACTTTTTACGCCATTGAAATTTTGCTAAAAATCAAATACGTACAAGTATTGATGCATCACCCACAATTTCTTTCCTAGAAGCTTAATTTTTATTTCAATTGAAGGTTTTTCAATTTTCACTTTTTTTGCCTATTTTTTTTAATCTACCAAGAAAGATGAAATGGTTTTTTGAATCGATATTTAGTGAACTTGAAATTTCAGGGTTTTTTTGAATAATACAGGGTGTTACCAAACAAACTAGGGGGTAATTCCTGGATACATTTTAAGTAAAAAAGTTTATATAAACATGTGTCCGAAAATCCTTCGTTTCTGAGATACAGAGTGTCAAAGTTTCTCAAAAAAAATTTTAATCTTAAGATTACTAAAAAGCTAAACCAGATATTTATTTGAAATAATAATAAAAAAAAGAAATTAATTAACTCTTTATTGTTAACTATGTTTTATTTTCATTAACATAAAAAAACCAAACTTAAAAAAGAAATTTTGTTGCCTTTGGGCAATAAATTTTTTTCTCGAAAACGCTTAGTTTTATGAAAAAAGAACAGGACATTAATTTTAGAGATCATATTCTAGGGCTTCTAATTATTTTATGAAAATACCAAAAAAGTAACACACAAAAAAGCTAGGGGTAAACAGCCCCCATGATACCCCCAAATGTGCCCCTTCCAATTATAATTTTTATTTTCTTTCTACCGCCCTTTATGCCTAATGGTAAGAAAATTACCAGTGCTAAGTTTTAAATAAATATCTGGTTTAGTTTCTTGGTAATCTTAAAAAAATAGTTTTTCTTTAGAAACTTTGGCACCCTGTATCTCAGAAAAGAAGGATTTTCGGACACATGTTTATATGAACTTTTTTACTTAAAATGTGTCCAGAAATTACCCCCTGAATTTTTTCCTAGTTATTTGGTAACACCCTGTATAGTTAAGTTAGTTAGTTGCCCCTCTCCCCAAACTCACCATAACCAACCAGAGAACACTGTGCTAAAAACTTTCCGGATCTGTTAAATTAAATGTATTAACAAAAAAAAATGCTCTAAAATAAAAACTATTTTTTAATATTTTGTCCAAGACCAATCTAACATGTTGCCTATGTTTGTTGTTATAGGGATTGGTCACCTGGGGCAGGTCAACCCCAGCAGTTATCTGTCGTGACGACGGTGTGGGGAGTCACCTCGTCTACACAATCAGCTCCCTATCAAGGGGGACCCACTGGACCCCCCTCTGGACCCAACTACAACACTAAACATCACTACAACACTGGGGGGCAATATCATCCACAGCATAACAGACAACCAGGGTAAGATACCTTTATATGTAACCATAGATGAGAAACATAAAGATATCCAGTATTGGGGTATTATTGGGTGCTCAAAAAGGAGCTTATCTTTACTGAAATCTGCGTTTCCAAGAATCATAAAATCGGCTATCTTGAGAGGAAATTTTTTTACCTTGGACCTTGCAAAAAAAATATAATAACCAGCCAAATTTTGTATACATGTGTTCGAACATCTATTCAGAAAGCTAAATCCACAGAATGCACACTAATAAAAGTTTAGGGTTGTCGTGGTAACCCCCTCAAAGCCCCCTTTGATTTGCAACATTAGATCACGATGGATCTGCACCAAATTTTACAATGTTTTACATGTATAATTCATACTTCTTTTCTAAGAAAATTCCTTTTAGTACAGTCAATCCGTATGTGGACATCGACAAAATTCCTGGTAGGCACGTTGGATTTACACCAAATTTTGCAGATAGATGTAAAATGAGATGCTAAAAAATATTTATTAATTACTTTTTTAAAATAAAAATTCTATGCCCCTCTTAAAAGCGCCCTTCGTTTATGGGGCCAAGGAATTATTTTTTGAAAAAAAGTTATGAGGAAATATTTTTAAGCATCTCATTTTGCATCGATCTGCAAAATTTGGTGTAAATCCAACGTGATTGGTTATTTCTCTTTGGGGGGTGAAGGAATTTTTTTAGAGATTTTTTTTTTATAAAAATCTTTTTAAAACCTTATTTGACATTTATTTGCAAAGTGTGGTGCAGTTCCACCGTGATGAATTAAAGGGGGCCCTTTGGGGGGCTATACCTCCGTTTCTGCAATAGGTAGATATACACCAATTTGGGGTTTTACTCTTTGGACATCCAGTAACATCATATAAAAAAGGCGGCCCTACCAGAAAATTTGTCGATGTACCCCCATTATTTAGGACCTATTGACTGTAGTATTTATCCCATTTTAAAAAAAGGGCCCTTAGGTATTTTAAAAAAAAATACTTTAAGTTTTTTAGAGCCTTGTTTTGCATCTATTTGCAAGTTTGGTGTAAATCCATCATGATTGAATATAAGTCTTCGGGGGCCTTTTAGGGGGTGATTTTTTTTTAACAGGAATAATTTCTTCAAAAATCATTTTAAAATCTTATTTAGCACCTATTTGTAAAATTTAGTGCAGATCCATCGTCATATAATGTTGCAAATTAAAGGACCTTTTTAGGGGGCTACCACGCCAACCCTAAACTCTTATTTGTGTGCATTTTGTGAATTAGCTTCTTGAATTAATGTTCTAACACATATGTATACAAAATCTGCCTGTCAAATATTTTTTGCAAGGTCAAAAATTATTTATCTTGGCCCATTAGTAAAATTTGTAATTTTCTAAGCACAATTTAGGGTCAGTCTGTAATAATAGTTGCATTCCTTTGACCCATTCCAGGAATAAAATGATTCTATTTTTTGACACTAATGGCAGTTATTTTGTATTAATAAGAATCATACCAGTCATTTTCTTCATTTTTTTTTAAATGTTAATTATATAGTGTCGAAAAGTGGAATCATTCTATTCCCGGAATAGGTCAAAAGAATGCAACTAATATGTATAAAATCAAACTATTTGTGACAGTGACTAAAATATGAACATAAATGGTTGGATCTCAGTAAGCTGTAATAGTTGACAATTGTAACCCCGTTTTGCCCCGCTCCCCCTCCCTCGCTCGTCACCCCTATCAGGGGTTATTTACCACCACTATACAGCGACATATTTAGCCGGGACTTTTTATTGTTCCCTATTTATGAGAGCATATTTATAAGTGCATATTTCCCAGTTCAGCTCAGGCTCTGTAGACAGCCTTCCTTTCAATTTATTGTATTGTGATTTTCTTTTATCGACTCTTTTATTATACACGGATCATTTTCGGTTACTTAGTTCTCTCTGTATTTAATTCATATTAAACCAATCACCAGACATTAAGAATCATTATCAGCGTAGAAGTTTTAAAACATTATTAGCCTTAAATGTGCATTTTGAATTTTACTCTGAGAGACACTGTTAATTTTTTAGCAAACTATTGCAGCTAACAAAATTAAAATAGTAGTCTTTATATTTGTGTTCTATAATATGCACATTATGAAACCCGAAATTTGATTTTTTAAAGTTTCTGAATTGCTTCATTATTAAACCCAAAATTTTATTTTATTGGTTGGTTTTCCTGATGCAAAAAGATAAATTCTTTTCTTGCAAGCTACTTTTTATTTAAAAGTTTTACTATTATAATCAATCGGGGGACATATTTTTTTTGAAGAGGGAATAACTAGAAGAATTGGAAAAACGATATCAATGGTTACATTTTCTCAAAATTCATTCAGTATTTAATGAGTAAAGTTTACAAATGTCTTTATTCAATATGTCTAACTTTAAATTATTTTTTACTTCAAAATGTCAATGTTATGCTATAAGGTTGGTCATAAAAAACAAAATTTCATCTTAAGTTTTTAATTCAAATTAAAAATGCTTTTTAATGAATTAAATGAAGCAAATATAAAAAATAGTATAAAAAACTCGTTTTATAAGGCGTTTTTTATCACTTGTCCATTGGAAAACTCGCCGCTGCGCGGCTCTTTTTCCAAACCTGGACGCGTGCTAAAAAACGTTTCTTATAAAACTCTATGTTTTAATATACTATTTTCTACTTCCACTTTTAAAATGACACTTATCGCACGATTTAAATAAACATAAAACAATACTTTAGCTATGTCTTGCAAGCCGTGGGCAAACGGCACTTTACCCACGGGGTAAAGTTGCAACAAGCTCATTACACACGGGCCGAAGTTAGCGTTACTCGCAGAAAATGACAGATGACATTTTTTATACTTATTTTAGTTGTCTAAAACGTATAATTTGGTGTTTTCATTTAATAAAAATAAATTCTAAATAAAGTTATAGTAAAAAATTAAGTATATGTTTACAATTCTTAAATATTAAAACCACAAAATGTTGTTAGTTTTTACGAATGTCAACAAGTCTGCTAGAAGAACGCGCGATTATAGCTAAAACCGTGAGTTGTTTTTGGGGTATTTTTATAATTTTAGACCGTATTTAGTGAAGCAGAGGTAGGTTTTGATTTAACAATGACGTTTATTGAATATTACAAAATTTTACTTCATTTCTACAGTCAAAAGGTTTTTTCTAACCTAACTTTTTTTTTAGTAGAAAATTGTTTCATTTAAAAAATTAGAGATTGTTTGATTTTGGGGTCGTAGAAAAAGTATAGTTCGTATCTTTTTATAAACATCTTTATGCACTTGTTTAAAAAATCATCGTGTTTTAACAAACTTGTGAATATAGACTCGTTTATAAAATTTGTTACGAAACTACTGTTTCTTAACATTCAACCCTTTTAAGCACCCACAACAGCTGCTGGAAAAAGTTGTGTTGTAAGGGGGCTTTTTCTAATTTAAAAAAAAATATCTATTTGACAAAAGTTGCACTTTTTCTTTAATTGTGTCAAGGCTTTGAGATAAGGGGTAGGAACAGCTTATGTGGGACACCCTGTACAACAATAGTGCCAAATTTAGATTAACACCCTGTAATATCGATCCATAACAAACATGATGAATGTATGCTTGGTCCTGATTTTCCTAAGCATCATACTGTGAAAACAACCCAAACTAATACACCCCTATTGACGATGACTTGTCTCTCATCAGCCCTTGTTGATGATTGTGTTGTGAGAAACATCCCCCACCCCTCTACTACCCTACCCTACCCCTAACTTGTGCATACTGACTCATTCGATTGACAATTGTTTACTGCAAGCGGGTTGCTTACTAACTCATGGGTTCTCAATCAACCCCTAATTGATTCAAGTAAATGCACAGGGTGTCACCCAAAGAGATTATATATTTAAAATAGGGAAGGTATAAAAATTGATTGTTTGAGGCCAAGATCATTTTGTTTGCCCAATGTAAGTTATATGGACTAATGAGTAAGTGGACGTAAATAAACAAACGTTTTCAATGGAACCTACCTATGGGAGCCTTTTAGATCTTGGACACACACACTGGTTATGTTATGATTAAAAGCAATTCATTTCTAGTCATTCTATTTCTATGATCTCTTTAGCCCGGTTTGGTTCTCAATCAACCCCTAATTGATTCAAGTAAATGCACAGGGTGTCACCATTTAATATTTATTTAATCTGTAGCCGCAAGAAAGCACAAATTTGAGTTAATATCGATGCTATTTTGACCTAAAAACTAAAACAAATGGAAATAATATTTGTTGTCTTTAGGGGTGCTTATTTTGATCACCTGTATTTACGGAAAAAAAAGGGGTTTTCGAGGGGCAAATCAATTTCAAAAATTTCTAAAAAAAAAATGTTGATTTTGCATTTATTTTGCACTAGGCCTCCAGGTGATGAAGATTTTTATAGATTTATTTCAAACATGATTGATACAATTGAACAACCCACTGTATTTAAAAAAGCTACCCCTTATTGGTGACTAGCAGACTTATAATATTTAACGATTGTTACTCGAATTGTTAGTTACACCTTTCGGTTTCTATTATACTCAAAATGTTCACAATTAGGGGTGCTATTATGTTACTAAGTTACAACCGGTCGGTACTTTTTTAACGATTTTATACATACACAACATATGGATTTATTGATGCCGATGAAAGTACACCGTTAAAAAAAAAATGCAAATACAGGATGTCCATAAAATGGTGCATAACCGCGATGGTACTATCGTGGACATGGAATTTAAAACGATTTTTTATTAGCCACCTTGGATTTTTTGAATTTTACTCTATTATGAAAGGGGTTTTTTTTATGTCAGTTTTCAAATGTTATTTTGACAAAAAATGCGTGAAATGTATTTTATTAAAATAAATTATGTAAAATGTGCTGCCGGCGAGAAAAATAGTAAGAAGATATTTCCTTTTTTAAATCATTTTGTTTTAGGATAACAATAAGGCTCTAATCTTCGTAAAACATCAGAGAAATGTTTCTTGTTAATGTCCACTTCGCATAAAACTTGAGATGTTGAGCCACTATTTTGACCATATTTACAATGCAAAAATTGATCGTTTTAAATTCCATGTCCACGATAGTACGTTGTTGGGGCATGTCTATGGAAAATTGTTAAAAAAATCTATCTCATATACCCTCGGAGATATGAGGCCCCAAAGTGTGAAACTTTAAACGCTTATATCTTGAAGATAACAGCACATATTAAAGAAAGCAATGGCTAAATACAAAGGCACAATCTATCTAAAATTATTTTAAAATTTGTTTATCTTTTAAATGTTCAAATAACATTTTCATAATCAATTAAATTTTACAAACATTTTATGAATTGAGGCTGACAACAATGTCAATATGATCTAATGCAAAACTGTATACTCAAGAATGTAGATGAGCTTTTAAGATGTATTTTACAAACTGTGTTGCCGAACTTATGCAACTTTGTTCGCATTTTTCTCGATGAATATAAGTGATAGATTTTTTTGACAATTTTCTATTGATCCCTGAGAATGCCCGAAGAGCTTACCATCGAGTTTATGCGCCATTTTTTGGACACCTTACAAAAACAATATGGGAGGACAGCACAATATTTGTGGCAAAATTTATGTGGCAATAATAACAATGTAAATTTTGGTAATGAAAAATAAACCTACCTACTTAAGGTATCAATTACGGAATTTTAATTTGTTTGTCTTTTAAATTGTGAGACTCCACCTTTTTTATAATTTATTCTCATCCTTTAAAAAAAAGGTCATACAGTAGTATTTAATAGTTGATATGACCCTCATGTTTAATATAAACGTAAGTAAGTAGACAATCCCATAATTAAAGCTATTACTTTGAATTAACAACATTTTAATAATAACAATAAGTTAATAAGCCTCTTTGTTATTTACATTGTTTTTCAAACGGGGTGTGCCATTTTCAAATTTTGTGTTTGGTATCTAAAAAGTAACAAATCACATTTTAGCCCAATCATTCTATTTATAATTTGTAGGTTCCTTAGAAAAAAATCTCAATCAAGATCTGCTTATGCAGAATTGTAGGCACGATCCCTAGGAATTTAAAAGTGAAAAATTCCCACAAAATTTCCGTGACGTTTAGCCCCCATCTTGCATAGAAGTGAGGAGTTAGTTTTTTGTTAATACCTAAACTATTTGGCACCTTTGAAAAAAGTTTTAAAAATTTTTAGGAACATTATTTTAATAAGAATACAATCATTTTAAAAAAAATAATTTATCACTAATATTAACGATTCCATAGCTCTTTGAAAATCACCTTATTTCATCATAATCGTCTATCTTAGTCATAGAGTCCTGAAGCATAGATTGCAGCGTTCTCTGTAGGACCAAATTAGCACATTTTCAAAGTGCTATAAAATCGTTCACATTGATGATTTATTATTTTTTAAAATATGATTGTATTCTTACTAAAATAATGTTCCTATACATTTTTAAAACTTTTTTTAAAAGTGCCGAATAGTTTAGGTATTAACAAAAAACTAACTCGTCACTTCTATGCAAGATGGGGGCTAAACGTCACGGA
The DNA here is from genome assembly GCA_963920755.1 of Cartodere bifasciata. Taxonomy (NCBI): domain Eukaryota; kingdom Metazoa; phylum Arthropoda; class Insecta; order Coleoptera; family Latridiidae; genus Cartodere; species Cartodere bifasciata. The sequence continues at coordinate 229,714 of OY987194.1, read as the reverse complement.
AATTTTGTGGGAATTTTTCACTTTTATGTTTTTGGGGATAGTGGCTACCATCTTGCATAAGCAGATCTTGGTTGGGATTTTTTTCTGGGAGCATTGTTAGAATGATTGGGCTATTAAAAAATTTAAAAGTTTTAAGTTTTGGCATAGATTAAGTATACAAAGATAAGCAGATCAGGAGTTCTATAGGGTGCTCTTTTTTTTATTCAAGTAGTAGTAGTAGTAGACCTTAAAAATGTTGAAAAACTCTATGCCTTTGATTTTGAAAGTAATAAAATTTTGTTTTACCACGAAATATGGTCAATAAAAGTGTGCACTTTTCCAACAATTTAATTAGTTATTTTTATCATTTTGACAAAGGCTACTTATGTAATTTTTTTGAGCGAATAATTTGAACAAAACAAATTAAGTTAGTTAAGACATTTGTAGTATAATTAGGTACGTAGGAACTAGAAAATAATACCATTTGATTTTTTATCATCAAAGTATAAGTTTTTAACTTTTTAATTACATATGCAAGTACCTATTTGTAAGTTACGTATGGCATTGTCAAGGTACCTTCTTGTGGCTATGCAACTAATAATTTGTTAAAAAACATGTTTTTAAAAAGCTATTCACTATTTATCATAATTAAAATCGCTTCCGCATACGCAATATTAAGATGCAAAAAGAAATCTCTAAAAATACAGGGTGTGCGTGTAAATCTATAAAATATTTACAAAAAAATCTTAAATATACAGGATGTCGCAAATTCGGGGGCCACCGTTGGGATTTTGCTTTTTTTAAGTGTTACAAGGTCGGTTAAATGGGGGTCAAGTTTCCAATTTTAATGTCCATTGACCATTCCCCTTCTTAAAGCATAACTTAATTTTTTAAAATTTTTATTATTTTCTGTTAGATACCTTTAAAAAACAAAAAAAAAGCATCATTTCGATTATTTGGCGGTAAGTTTTTTGTATTTAGCGGATTTTTTTAAAATTTAAACATTTGTAAAATACTTTTTCTTCAGCCATTAGTTATTGGCAAAAAAAAATTCTGTTCCATGTTCCCTGAAAATTATCATCTTTTTTTTTTTTTATTGGAGATTAATTACATTTCTTTGTGAACACTTTATTTTCTAGGGATGTTAATAAAAATTTGACAATAACATTTAGCAAGACGTTTTTTTACCAGCAATAAAATTTTAGTTAAAAAGACTTTTCACTACGATTCGTTGCCTAAAAGTTATCATCATGCTTATTATACTCCTCGCAGACAAAGTCGAAAACGAGGAGTATATTGTGATTGTTTTGAAAATTCTAAAATCGTCAAAAATCGTCGTAGAGCAAAAATTCTTGCAGATTCGTGCGTTTCATCGAATTTTGAACAACTTTCAAAAAATCCGTCCGTCCGTCTGTCTGTCCGTCCGTCTGTCCGTCCGTCTGTCCGTCCGTCCGTCTGTCCGTCTGTCACGTTTTTTGTAGACACTCTAACTTGAGAACCAAAGATTTTATCAAACTCAAATTTTCAGCAAAAATCGGTCTCATTAAAATCTAGATCCCTATTGTTTTTGAAAGAAATCGGAAAATAATAAGGGGGGCTGCGGCACCCCCCAAGTGAGAAAAAATTCATATTTCAGTTATCATAAAATTTACAGAATTTTTTTTCTGGTAACTTTAAAGCCCTTTTAATTCTCTACTAAAAGTATATTTAAGTTTTTTTTGTCCGGCCCCACGTAAGCCCCCCAATAAAAAAAAAGCCGTATCTTCGTTATTTTTTAATTTACAAAAAAAACTTAAGTCATAAAAATGAAAGGAAATTAAATTCTGCATTAAAATATATTTTTTGATTTTTTTTGTGAAGTTTTTAAGACAAAAAAGGTCAAAAAAATAGGTTTTTAGTGATAAAAAAGTTCTAAGTCACGTAAGTCTAGGTTCGGTCAAGGTGGCCTTGCAAAAAAAAATTAAAACAAGAGCATCTTTCTAAAGCCAAATTAAGGGTGTAGTCCGTAAGTCATTTTGGTAAACCAAAGTGACAGAAAACGACTTGTTACACAATTCGTTGTCATAGAAAATGATTGTTAAAACTGTCACTTAGGTTTACCAAAATGACTTACGGACTATACCCTAAATCCCAAACGTCAGTGTCAGAATTAATACGCATTTATGCTTTTCGCTAATAAATCTTTTTTTTATAGAAAAGTTAATAGTATAACCTCTTCGCAGATTTTTTTTTGTTATTTTAAAAATTTATTGTTCATTTTAATTTTATTGTTTTCTGATTACTGCGAGGAGTATCCTATTTAATGTCGGCATTTTATAAAAAAAACTCTAACATGCTCACTAATCTAACCTATTCACTGACCTAACCCACTCACTGATCTAACCCATTTCTAGTTTTTTCTTATTCAGATTGGTCAAATCAACATTCTAAACAAAAAAGTTTGCAAGTAAATTCTGGTCTCAGTATTTTTAAAATCAACCTAAAAAATTTTCTTTTTAGTGTAATTTTTAATAAAGTGTTAACCTGGAAATTTATTTGATCTTCTATAAAAAAAAGACATGATGATAATTTTTGGGAAACGAAACATTGCAGGATTTTTTTCTTTAGACAGAATCTGATTGCTGACAAAAAAGCGAAGGGCAATTCATTGAAACAATTAGTGTACATTTTTTAAAGAATTTGTTGAGAATTTGAAAAATTTGTTGAGAATTTGTAGAATTTTGTAAGAATTTGTAGAATTTGTTAAGAATTTGTAGAATTTGTTAAGAATTTGTGTAGAATTTGTTGAGAATGTGTTAAGAATTTGCATTTACAAATTCTAGAATTTGTGAATTAGTGTACACAATTTGCCCATTCGATTTGCAAAAAAGTGTCTTAATAATACCAAATGGCTAATTTTTGCGTTGTTTAACCATATAACCGTAGTTATATCAGACAAAGATAGATTAATAGGTTTCTCTTACAGCTGATAGAGACAGCAAATAACTATGGTTTTATGGTTATTCACGCCGAGAAAATCCCTTAAGTTTTAAAAACCTCTTCTCAAAAAACAACATAACGTACAGTCAAATAACCAAAATGCACTTTTTATTGTTGGTTTTTTTAGGTAACCAAAAAAATAAAGATTATCAAGTTCTGGTTGCGAAAGATTAATAGACATTCAAATAGGCAACTTTGCGCTTATTGAAGCAATCTTGTATTTCTTAGATAAGTGAAATCTTCGGTGAAATCCCAATGGTGGCCCTTAAATTCGCGTAGGACCCATAATGTTTCTCCAATTTTTTCTTAGATTTCCCAGTAATTCTTAATTTACTCAACAATATTCTTGCTCTTTTCTTTTATTGTCCTTTATTGCAGAGTACTGAACCACTACCAACAGCAGCAGCACAATGGCATGAACGAGTACCCTGGCAATACGAACTCTGCTCTAAGTACAGCAGCGATGGTGGCTGCTGCCACGGCCACTGCGACTGCCACAGCCTCGGTTGTAGCTCTCCAAGACTCTCAGTTCCAACCTCAACAGTACCCCAATCCTTCCTATCAACAACGACCTATGGGGATGCAGATACCCCCGCAGCAGATGCAGATGCAAGGTAAGATACATTGGCTTTTAGGAATAATAGAGATGTTTGAAGTATGCCTGAAGATGTTTAAAAAATGCGAAGAGATAGTATTTTAGCCCTTTGAGCGATACTTTCCTTGGGTTCAAAACGGTACTGTCCTATACAGAATGTTTCCCAATGTCATAGAAAAAATTCAGAGTGATTCCCCCATATTAAGAAAGAAATAGAGTTGTTTGAAGTATGCCAGTAAGATGTTTTAAAAAAATGCGAAAAGATAGTTTTTTAACCTTTTAAGCGGTTATTTTCTTCGGCTCGAAATGGTACTGTCCTATACAGAAAGGAATCATTCTCTATTCACCCATTCCGTTCGTCGGTCGACACATCTTAGAAACCGTCAGATTGACTCTCATATTTCTGACGTTTTTGGACGTATCTGAGATGCGACGATCGACGACTTCGGTACGAACGGAAAGGATGAATTCTGTGTTGGGGAGGCAGAACGGGATAAGTATATTTGACATTTAAAAAAATGTGTTTTTCGGACACCGAATTTTAATAGAAACATTTCGATATTTACAAATTGGGTCAGCCATATACGTACTGTGGAATCTATTTTTTTATGTAGCTTCTCATTACTGCATTGATATTGTTTAATATTTGCGAGAAAACCAATTTAGAGTGACATGCACAAATGACATTTCTATACTTATCCCCTTTTGCCTCCCTACCACGGAATTAGAATAGGACAGTACTGTCAAATGCACATAAAAGTGGTACAGTGTCAAATTTGTTTTAGTAAATTTTGCAATAATTTCTTGATTTCTGGTAATTTCTTGACTGTATTCGTAAAATATGGAAAAGCAACGAAACCATCCATTATAGATAGGATTGAATTATGGCAAAATTAAGGCCTCATTTCCCAAAACAAATTTGACAGTATACCACTTTTATGTAAATTTAACTGTACCGTACCGTTGTCATTAAAGAAAATTTAGAGTGATTACTGGACCCATTTTAAGAAACAAAGTTGTGTCCAATTTTTACTATTTTTTAACTTACAGCCCCCCTAGGACCACCATAAACATTTTCCAAAATTTTGCAAAATTAAGAAATATTTCTAGTATTTAGATGCATCAAAAAGGTCCTTTAACATTTTTTGATAAAAATATTCGTTTCGGAAATGAATAGAGAAATATAACTTTTTAGGGGGTTTTCAAAGAGCTGTAATTAACTAAGGAGGCAAAATCGGACACATGTTTATACAGGGTGTCCAAAAAATGGCGCATAACCGCGATGGTACGTTGTTGAGGCATGTCTAGGGAGCCCCAGAAAATTGTTTAAAAAATATACCCTCGGAGATATGTTCCCCCAAAGTGCGAAACTTTAAACGCTCATATCTTGAATATAGTAGCACATATTAACGAAATACCTAAATGATTTAATTAGCTTTAGTCTATTTTGAACCATTCCATCATTTGTTTATTTTTTAAATGGTCGAATAACATTTTTATAATCAATTTAATTTTACAAAATTTTCATGAAATGAAGCTGACAACAACGTCAATAAAATCAAATGCAAAAGTGTATGATCAAGACTCATAAATGGGATTTTTAGATGTATTTTCGTAGACTGTGTTGCCGAATTTATGCAACTTTGTTCGCATTTTTCTCGATGAATATAACAGATGTATTTTTTTTAATAATTTTCTAGGGATCCTTGAGAATGCCCCAAGAGCGTACCATGGCGTTTATGCGCCATTTTTTGCACACTTTGTAGAATGTTTCCAATGTCATAAAAAAAATTCAGAGTGATTCCGGAACCCATTTTAAGAATAATAGTTCAAATGATTTTGTGTCCAAATTTAACTACATATTTTTTTAACTTGTTTTATGGCAAAATTTACAATTTTAAACTTTTTGGGCAAAATTTAAACTGTGAAATTTTGTGGTCACTATTGGCGTTAAATTTAAAACTTAATAAGTATTATTTTTGGCGCGTTTTTTAAATTCTTCATCTTTGGCGTAAAAATATGAAATTTCATATGTTGCATTCAGAATTTTTTTATTAAACAAATTAAATTATCTAAGAGTTAATTTAAGAAAATCACAGCTGCTCATGTCCATCTGAGATTAACATTGAAATTCCTTATTTGCCAATGTCAAATGGACCAATGAACTTCTGTAAATTAAAAACAAAATTTTCTAAAATGTAGTATCTTTTTTTTCAGGTAAGATGACCTCTTCGATGGCATCTAACATGTATCCTGGGGGACCTGGTGTCCCCGGTGGTAGAAGAATGTCCCCTTACCCCATGGGCGTGCAAAGGCCGCCTTATGGGGCTAAGAACGGTCAAATGGGGCCAGGCATGGGGCCTAACATGTCAATGGGGGGCAATATGACTCCCATGACACCTGGGATGAACATGGGACCCCAGATGATGTCACAAGGCAACCAAATGAACACACAAGTAAGTTTATGTTACAAAAAAAATGTCTTTTTTTGCCAAAATTTAAAAAATTCCAAAAAAAGTCAAAAGAAATATTTTTTTCACTACTACCTATAGAAGAGGCAATTGTTGACCGATTTTATACCAGAGAAATCACATTTCTCTCCCTTGGTCAATAATAATTTCCATGTCTATGTACGCTGTACAATAATGAAATGTCAAAACATATGTCAAGGTTTTATCATAAATAGAACGATACTTACAGCAGTTTTTGTGAGTCTTTTACGAAGAATTTTTTGTTTTGAAAACATAACTACTTTAAAATACTTGAAATCATTTTATTGCACAAATATTTTAACAAAAAAAAAATTGTACAGTTGTAAACATGTCGCACTTTTTTCTGCAGCTGTGTCAGTGTTCTATCATTATTATTATATTTACAAATTCCTTATCAGTGACCATCATATTATTTAAACCATTTACGCCATTTACGTGCAAATTATGAGTTATTTTGGAAAAAACACCCATTTGAAGAACTTTTTATTGTTTTGATTGATGTAACGTCATTGTCATTTCCATGGAAATTTCGATTAATTTTTTGTAAAAATTATATACAGGGTTTTGATAAAAATTGAACATATTTTTAAATTAACATTTTTCAAGAAAATGCTAGTGGTGAAAAAATAGTATATAAACCACGGTAGAGAAGGTCATTATTGACTACGCGCAAGCTTTGCGCTAGGTCAATAATGACCCTCTTCTTTACCTTCGTTAATAATGTACTTTTTTTAAGTGACAATTTTTTTTCGTATATAGATGCAATTTAACGGAAGTCATGGGCACGCTCATGGGCAGTACCCGATTCAACAGTACCCACCACATCAAAGGCAGTTCCAGCAAGGTTACCCAAGTCAGCAAAATTTGGGACCTTCACCTAATTTTGTGCAAGGACCACGAGGGCGACAAAATACGCCCCCGTATACCAATAATCCCCATCCGGGGCAACAAGGGCAACAATATTTCCATCCGCAAGGTTAGTACTGGAATTGTTCTTTTTTTTAAACGAGGAGAATCTTATTAATAAGTCAAAAGAAATAAGGCGGTTTTTAAAAATAAAACGGTTTTACTGTATCGACAGTTAATTGCAGATTTTTAACTTTCGGTCAGGATTTTTGTTGCAACTTTAATTAAAAAAAAATTTACGTTGTTTAAGTTTTATGCAAAAATGTCAAACCTGAGAAACATTAAGAATTTTTTCAAAAACTGACAAATATTTTTAAAAATTGTTCTTTTTAAAACTAAAAAGGTTGAAGATTTCGTAATTTTTACAAAATTATCCTAACATTTGGGAAATGTTTAAATACAAGAAGTCAAAAAATGGCACATAAACGCTATGGTACGTTTTTGAGGTATTTTCAGAAATCCCTAGAAAATTGTAAAAAAAAATCGATCTGTTATATTCATCGAAAAAAATGCGAACAAAGTTGCATAAGTTTGGCAACACAGTTTGAAAAGTACATCTTAAAAACTGAGATTCTTGTGCATACATTTTTGCATTTAATCATATTGACATTGATGTCAGCTTCATTACATAAAATTTTTGTAAAATAAAATTGGTTATAAAAATATAATTTGACCATTTAAAAGATAAACAAATGGTAAGATGGTTTAAGATAGATTGTGCCTTTGTATTAAGTCATTTCTTTCGTTAATATGTGCTGTTATGTTAAAGATATAAGCGTTTAAAGTATCGCACTTTGGGGCCTCATATCTCCGAAGGTATTTGAGATGGATTATTTTATCAATTTTCTAGGGCTCCCTAGACATGCCCCATGCGTTTATGCGCCATTATTTGAACACCCTGTATTTCTAGAAGTAGACTATGGCAAGTGAGAAAAAAAAGTAAATTTGGCCAAAATAGAGTTGCTTTCATGTTGGGCTTTGGACTTCTCAGACAGTCCCTCGTATGTCCATTACTGGATTCTTCCACAGAAATTAGAAAAGATAGATTTTTTTTGCACAATTTTCTAGAGATGGGCAAATTCCCAAAATTTTAATCTTTGGGAAGAACCATGGGAATATTGCCGGCAATATTCCCATTTGGAAATATTTCCGTAAGTTTCCAAACGAAAACTTTTAAAAACATTCTCAAAATATTGCCGGCAATGTTCCCATGAAAAAATGAACGAATTAAAATTTAATTAATTACTTAGAAATTTATCAAAAGTTTCCACTTGGAAACTTTTCGGGAAGTTGGCAAACAAAAACTTTCGGGAATATTCCCAAAATACAAAAATAATAACACATAAAAATGACTTCGAAATTTAAAAAACTGCTATTATTATTTTTGAATCTTTACGAATCACTCCGTCTTCTTTTTAAATTCCCATATTGAGAGTGCGAAATTGTTTTGAAATGGCCCATCTCTACAATTTTCCGAGCATGTATCGTGCGATCCACAACGATTGTCATATTTTTGACGTTCCACAGCCAGAGACGACGTCAAATTTTGGGGATCTCACGTTACAAGTTTAGTAATGCCCTAATTTTTAAACACCTTATCTTACACAACTAACAATATTCATTTTTCCAAAAGGTACACCCCAACAACAACAACAATCCCAATTCATCCCCAGCGCCCACACTCCATCAGGCTACACTTCGCAAGGTAATGTCCCCCTCCCTAACCTACAGAACAGCACTGGCGGAGTGGGAGGCGGTTACCCAGGCAACCAGACACAACAGACGCAGTTCCAGCAAGACATGCGTAACGGCATCAACTACCAGCATAGTCCCATCCCCGGGAACCCTACGCCGCCTCTGACACCGGCGGCGAGTATGCCGCAACCTTATATCAGTCCTAATCCTGATGTTAAGCCTAACTTTGGGGATGTTAAACCACCGTTGAATGTACAAAGTAAGTTATTATGTGGGTTTTTGAGTTATTAAGGTACGATTGTGAGTATTGCCTTAGTTGGACCTCTAATAGGACTTTGAATGTGTGTTACTTGGGGTATTGCCTAGATTGGGCCATAAGAAGACCCTCATATGTGTGCTACCTATCAAATCTTATTTCTGTGTTCCTTAAATATAAGGGGGAATCCGTTTAATTGGAGGGATTGGTGTACAAAATCAGAGAATTTGAAGGAATTTAAGGAAATTTAAAGAGAATTTGGGAAAATTTATTTAAGGAATTAATGAAATTTGTTGCAAAAAGTAAATTAATTTTTCATGAAGTGTACAGTAGTCTTGGGTCAGTGAGGTGACTTGTTTTCGTTTACTGCAAGTTTTAAATTTTCCTTTAATGGTAAAAACTTAAAAAGCTTGTTTGAGACGTGCAAAAAGTTTGACGCATAAGGAGAATGTCACAAAGCATAGAAACTGTGGTTATGTAATGTTGGTTGCCTAAAATCAACAAAAAACACCACTTTCTGGTCATTGCTCAGTGGGTTTATAAAAGTTAATTCTGATTAAAAATTGTGCTTACCAGCAACATAAATAAACAAAACACAAGCTGACATATTCTAAAGGTCCATCAATAAGCGTTTAAATACAGAATTTTGACAATTTAGAAGCACCTTTTTTTTGCATTTTTAATTACTAAAATTCTGTATTTACACGCTTATTGATGGACCTTTAGAATATGTCAACTTGTGCTTTGTTTATTTATGTTGCTGGTAAGCACAATTTTTAATTAAAACTAACTCTTATCTTATAACAAGAAATAAGTAGAAGTCGAAACGCGTAGTAGTTACTCTTCACAGATAAGTAGCTCGAGTAGAATTCGAAATCGGTAGAAGTGTAATTTTAAACTTTATTAATCAAAGCTAAATCATTTTTTTATATAATTGCTACACATTCTATGGTATACTCTTCGCAAGAAAACTATTACAGGATAATTAATAGTCTCTTATAAAAAAAAATTATGTAAAAAAAATCTGCGAAGAGTGCAAACTATTAACAGAAAACACGAAAAATTTAGTTAACGAAGAGGATAAACGTCAGTTCTGAACTTTAAGATATTTGAGGTTATTTGTTCTGACAGCTGGCTTTGTTTCTTTGTTTGAAATATTTTTGGCATGGCCTTCTTGACCGACGCGGGACGCTATTTGGACTTAGATGTTTTTTGTTACTGAAATTTTTTAGTTTTTGTTTTTTTAACCTTACTGACTAACTTTACAAAAAACAAACCAAGATTTTTAATAAAAAATTAAATTTCCATTAATTTTGTGAAAAAGATTTTTTTTGTAAATTGAATAATAACGGAGATAGGAGGTTTTTTTGTGATGGGGGGTAAAAGGGGGGTCTGACAAAAAAAGCAACGAATACTTTTCTGTAGAGAATTCAATTTCCTATGTTTTATGTCGAATAATTTTTTTTGTAAATTTAATAATAGTTAAGCTACAATTTTTTTTTCATTTGGGGGGCCCAGAAGGGGGCTTTGTAGTCATGGGATTCTTGGCAAAAACAATAGGGTTCTTCCTCTTATAAAGGTTGATTTTTCCTTAAAATTTGAGTTTGATATCCCTTTTGGTTTTTGAGATAGCGTGTTTACAAGAAACGTGACATACACTCTACCGACCGACCGACCGACCGACCGACAGACGGACGGACAAAAAATGAAAATCTTAAAAAGTCATGAAACGCACGAATCTGCAAAAATTTTTGGTCTACGACGAAAATTGACGATTTTAGGATTTTCTGATCGATTGCAATATACTCTTGTGAAGAGTATAATAATCAGAAAGTGGTGTTTTTTGTTGTTTTTAGGCAACCAATATTACATAACCACAGTTTCTATACTTCGCGACATTCCCAGTTAATGTAAAAAAAAAATGATAATTAGGTATTTTTTCTGAATTTTGCGCCTAAAGAAGATCAATGTAAGAAATTTTGAATTTTAAGCCAAAAAATCAACAATAAAAAAAATTGCAAAAATAATACCCTAATTTTAAATTTCGCGCCATTTATAATAACAAAATTTCACAGTTTTGAACTATGCCCCTAAAGAGGTCAAAATTCATTTAAAATTTTAAATTTTTTTATAAAACACCTAACCTAACCAGTGCTTACGTTTAAAAAACTAGATAAAGGGGAAATGGAGTGGATTTGATGGGAATGCCAAGTAAAGTTTAAGAAGTTTGAGTAAATCTTTTTTCATTTTGAATAAATTAATGTACAAATTCTGTCTACGGGTTTACCCCTCGTTTGATAGGCACCTGCATATTGGATATTTTGTTTTTCATATAACGTGTTTTTTCATAAAATTAGCAAGAAATATTTATTTTTTAGTTTTGCTTTTTATCTCATTAAATTATTGCCAACATTATATTTGTGGATTTTTTGTGATACAGACAAAAATTTTAATTTAAATATGGATATTTACATAATATTATTATTGCGGTATAATAATGTTTAAGTATGATAGGTAAATATGCACGGGTTCCTCGATATTTCAATGAAATTACTAAATTACATTTGTAGTTATTATGACAAAAGGATTGTTTTAGCAAGGTCACTTTGTCATTTAATATTTTTTTTAAACAAGTAATTCAATATTTTTTTCACTGGAAAAACACCGACCTAAGCAATACGGAAATCATTGAAATATTATGTATATTACGCAAATAATAAATAAAAAAATTGTCTAGTATCTTCGCAAGGTGAACTACAGTTTCAAAAAATATTGAACGTCCTTGCTCGAAAAATAATGCTACTGTTTTTAAAAACATTTAGAACGTTATCTTTTGAATTTTTTTTTAATCAACACTAATTTTTTACCAAGTGGTAAGGGTCAAAAAATTTACTTATATTTTTTAAATTTTGTTTTTTTATTATCACGGCCACAAACAATTTTGGTCAACAATGAATGCTTATGTAAAACGAACTGTTAAATCCGAATCTGGCACTGAAAAACATTCAACGCTTTTTTTAATTAAAATCAGAGACACAAATTTTTATTTTATTTTTTTGAAATTTGAAATGCTTTAGAAAAAAAAAGAAAGAACTTGGAAAAATCCAATTGCTAATTATATTCTACGCCTTCTAGTAACCCTAACAACACAGATTAAGGCAAATTATTATACTCTTCGCAAGACTAGGTCCGAAGAGTATATTGCAATCGATCAGAAAATCCTAAAATCGTCAATTTTCGTCGTAGAGCAAATTTTTGCAGATTTGTGCGTTTCATAAATTTTTAAGATTTTCATTTTTTGTCCGTCCGTCGGTCTGTCTGTCACGTTTCTTGTAGTCACGCTATCTCAAAAACCAAAAGCGATATCAAACTCAAATCTTAAGGAAAAATCGATCCCTATAAAAGGAAGAACCCTATTGTTTTTGGCAAAAATCTGATTACTACAAAGCCCCCTTTTAAGCCCCCCAAATGAAGAACAAATAACCCCAAATTTCTGAGACGTCAGAACTGACGTTTATCTTCTTCGTTGACGATTCTTTGTGTTTTCTGTTAATAGTTTGCACTCTACGCAGATTTTTTTTAAATTTGTTTTATTTAAAAGAAACTATTATCCAATAATAATTTTCTTGCGAAGAGTATACTATAGAATGTGTAGCAATTATATAAAATGTTGATTTAGCTTTGACTTACAAAATATAACATTAAACTTCTACCGATTTCGAATTCTACGCGAGCTACTCATCTGCGAAGAGTAACTTCTACCCATTCTAGTTTTTTTTTATTTATCAAATTGTAACTAATAAGTCTAATTCAATTTTGTCTTTTCCAGAAGAAGAAGAACTCCGCCTAACATTCCCAGTCCGAGACGGCATCATCCTACCCCCCTTCCGTCTAGAACATAACCTAGCAGTCAGCAACCACGTATTCCAACTTAAACCCACGGTTCATCAAACATTAATGTGGCGAAGCGATCTTGAACTACAACTCAAGTGCTTCCACCACGAGGACAGACAAATGAATACTAATTGGCCTACGAGCGTCCAAGTGTCAGTAAATGCTACCCCGTTGTTGATAGACCGAGGGGAAAACAAAACATCGCATAAACCTCTTTATTTGAAGGATGTGTGTCAGCCTGGGAGGAATACCATTCAGATTACTGTGGCTGCGTGTTGTTGTGTAAGTATTTCCCTAGTTGGACCTTTAAGAGGACGCTGTATGTGTGTTTACTTGGGTATTACCCGAGTTGGACCATAAACAGGCCACAAAATGTGTGCTACTTGGGTTTTTTTTGTTTAACCCTTTTCTTCATGATTTTGAATCCGCAGAAAAAAAAAATATTTGACCGTTTTTTCTTACTAATTAGGCCTTCTTTAGAGATAATTTGGCAAAAAAAAAATTTTTTTTGTTTCCGTATACATTTTATGGCCACGTATCTTTAAAGATACATCAAGGGGTTACTAGAGTTTTATACATGTATCTCTGAAGATACATTTAGCAGTTATTAGGGTCTGAGTCTTGTATCTCTGAAGATACATTTAGCAGTTATTAGGGACTAAATCTTGTATCTCTGAAGATACTTTAGGATGTTTTAGAATCTAATAATTATTGTAAAGGCAAATAATTAAATAAATAATGTTAATTTCTAAAAATTATACAGGGTGTCCGCGATCAATGTGCTTTTTTTTTAATGGGAGATAGCTGGGAAAAATCCAAGACATTTGGTAAAAACAGTTTTTTGAAAAAGTGCCCTCCTTCGGAAATAACGGCCTTCAAACATGTAGACTAAAAACCCTTAATCGTAAATATTTACCAAACGATTTCACCAACCATCATGAAAGTTGTACTATCAATAAAGGTAATAAAAAGGGTCATTTTAAACCCATTTTGAAATTTGGTGCCCCCTTTAAAATGGGTTAAACACTAGTAGTGTAGATAAAAACTGCATGTAATTTCTTTACCTTTAAGAATTTTGTAATTTTATGTATTTTTTTAAATACCCCAATTTAAGTAACAACTTTTTTACTACTTGAAATATCTAAGAAAGTGTATCTTTTACGAATAAACTACCAAAAACACCTTTGATGTACCCCATAGTTTTGCATAAGACTAGACTTTCTTTTGAAATTTGTATGTCACTTACCACTGTCACTACATTGAAGTAAGTTTTTTGTCAAATCAACGCAAAATATGGGGTACATCAAAGGTGTTTTTGGTAGTTTATTCATAAACGGTACAGTTTCTCAGAAATTTCAAGTGGAAAAAATGTTTTTACTTAAATTGGGGTATTTAAAAAAATACATAAAATTACAAAATTCTTAAAGGTAAAGAAATTACATGCAGTTTTTATCTACACTACTAGTGTTTAACCCATTTTAAAGGGGGCACCAAATTTCAAAATGGGTTTAAAATGACCCTTTTTATTACCTTTATTGATAGTACAACTTTCATGATGGTTGGTGAAATCCTTTGGTAAATATTTACGATTAAGGGTTTTTAGTCTACATGTTTGAAGGCCGTTATTTCCGAAGGGGGGCACTTTTTCAAAAAACTGTTTTTACCAAATCTCTTGGATTTTTTCCAGGTATCTCCCATTAAAAAAAAAGCACATTGATCGCGGACACCCTGTATAAATATCTAGCCAAAATAGTGAATACGTCGTCGTATCTTCTAAATAATTCATTTTTGCAAAATTAGCTCTGTTCTTGTTTTAGGCTAAAAATAATACGGCTTCGTTATTTAGGTAATTTATAAGGGAATAATTCCAATGAATGAAGTGTTGTTAAAAGCAAAAAGTATCTTATAGGATACGAATATAAATGTCCAACTACTTCACAAAGTATACACTAGGATACACATTTGGTTACCGGGGTCCCTAACGGTGTATCTTATAAGATACGCGATTTTCAAAGCAATCTCTCATTTTTTCTAAAACAAATATCAATAAAAAAATCTTGTAATATGTATTCTAAGAACCTTATTTTATTGTTGGAATAAAGTAATTTCCATTTATTTACATAATAACCAATATTTTGGAAAAAATCTTACCCGATGCATGATGAAATCGTCATAACTTCACACTTCAACAAACAAAGCCATACTAAAAAGCATTCCAAAACCTCAAAAATGCATTATTTGCCCTACTTTTTTCCTATTTGGTTAATTTATAGGTGCCGTTAAAGATACAATTAGCCAAATTGAAAAAATTATAAATATTTTTCTTAAAAAAAAATTCGGTAGTCAACGTATCTTAAAAGATACAAAATGAAGAAAAGGGTTAAAAGCGATATTTTTCACATTTTTTCGACATTTTAACATTTTTATACTCTTCACAGACAAAGTCGAACAGTATGTTGCATTTGATCGGATCTTCTCATCCTAGAGCAAAAATTGCAAATTAGCAGATTCGTTCGCTTCATGACTTTATATGACTTTTATTTTTTATCCATCTGTCTGTCTAAAGAACGGTTTATTTAATTGACTTGATATTCGGTACGAAAATCAATCTCATTTGGGGAAAGAACCCTATTGTTATTGGAAAAAATCAAATAATAAATAGAAAGTGAAAACCACCAACAAAGTTGAAAAATATTGATAGTTCGATTATTATCAATTTTACCAAAAAACATATTTCTAACTTAATTAAAGATTGTATTTTTCCCTATAAAAAAGCATCTAGTTATTTTTTTTAAATCATCCCCATCCGTTTACAAAAAAAAACAAGTTTTGGGTTTTTGTAATAAAACAAGAGCGGGTTAGATCAGTTAGATCAGAGTGGGATAGATCATTTAAAAAGTTACCCTTCCCAGATAGGTCTTTTTTTATGACTATTTTTATATAATTGTTTCACATTCTTTATGATACTTTTCGCAGTAGATGATAAAAATGGAACTTTTTTTTTAAAGGGGGTGGGGATAGAAATAAGTTACCTGATGCTTTTTTATAGGAAAAAATACAATCTTTTATTTTATTAAGAGTATATTTTTTCGTTAATTTGATATTAACCGAAATATGAATTTTTTTCAACTTTGGGGGTGGTATCTACTCTCTATTTATTATTTGATTTTTTGTCAAATGGGGTTCTTCCTCAAACAAGATTAATTTTTGCACCGAATCTCAAATCAATTAAATAAACCGTTCTTCGGTTATTATGATGACAAATTTTGTTACAGACGGACAGACAGACAAAAAATAAAAGTCTTAAAAAGTCATAAAACGAACGAATCTGCAAATTTATGCTCTACGATGAATATTAACGATTTTAGAGAAGGTTCGACCAATCGCAATATACTCTTCGACTTAATCTGCGAAGAGTTTAATACTACATTTTTTTACAAAATCGTAGTGTCCGAAATTTTTATTGTACAAATATAAGACTATTTACTGGATATTGCCCGAATTGTGCCTTAAAAAGACCACAAAATGTGTGCTACTTGGGTTTTTTTGTTAAAAAACGATATTTTTACTAATTTTTCACCATTTTGACATATTTTTTCTTTTCAGTCGCACTTATTCGTTCTCCAACTAGTCCACCGGCCATCAGTACGTTCAGTACTTCAAGGCCTACTCAAAAAACGTCTCCTAACAGCTGATCACTGCATTGCAAAGATAAAACGCAATTTCAGCAACACGAATGGCGGTAACGATGCTATAGAACAAACAGCGCTTAAAGTTTGTCTCAAATGTCCGATCACGTTTAAGAAAATAACCCTACCTGCGCGAGGGCACGAGTGTAAACACATACAGTGCTTTGATTTGGAGTCTTATTTGCAGCTTAATTGTGAAAGAGGAAGTTGGCGATGTCCTGTCTGCAAGTAAGTATCCAAAATATGGTTTTTTCCAGTATTGGACCTTTACCGGTCCATCAAAGATGTGTTACTTGAGATTGCCAATATTGGACCCTAAGGGGGCCACTAAGAATGTGCTACTTGGGTGCATTTTAATAGCTATTTGTGTAACCAGCGTTTTTATTCAATTTTTAACGATTTTTTGTGTTTTTTAATGATTTTTTGTGTTTTTTAATGATTTTGTGTGTTTTTTTAACGATATTTTGTGTTTTTTTAGTAAACCAGCCCAGTTGGAAGGTTTGGAAGTGGACCAGTATATGTGGGGTATTTTAAATACGTTAACGTCATCTGAATGTGAAGAAGTAACAATTGATAGTCAAGCTAATTGGAAAGCGTCTAAAACTATTGGCATTAAGGTAAGTGAAGTTGCTTTTTTTAAGGGAGGTTTGCCAGAGAAACTTACAAATTCGTGCAAATTAAAACTAAACAACTAAAACAAGAGTGGGTTAGGGCAGTAAGCGGGCTAGACAATGCTCTTTGCAGACATTTTTTTGTTATAAAACCATATTTGCCTTTCTTGCTTTATAAAAAGAAATTATTTGGGTTTATTTTAGAGGAGTTGGTTAAAAAAAAATTATAGCAGACAAAATGAAAGTTGTTTAAAATAAAAAAATTCACGAATCTGAAGAAATGTTTGCTCTAGAATAAATGTTTTTAGCTAAAAAAAGTTAGAAAAAATCCGGTCACATTTTTAAAATCCACTATTTTTTATTTTTCGAATTTTTTCTATTTGAAGATTTGACTTCAAAATGGTTTTCCTTCATTTGCGAATAAATCTTTCGCCTTTTACTGATTAATTAACCATTAAAAAAAAAGAAAACGTTGTGATATGTCGATTTTTTTTTAAGGGTAATAAAACTTATATGTTTTACGGGATGATTTCGTTAAAAATCTTAAATAGCACAAATAGGGCCTTATTTTTAAGCCACAATTTTTATTTTTTCAGCAAAGTAAATTTTTTTTTAAATCCGATAATTTTATAACGTGCAATCCACAAAATTTTACGTTGACTCTACTTACAGGAACGTTAAAAATATGACAATCGACATTGTTTTAACAATGAAAAAAATTGAAATTTTACATTGCATGGCAAGGGTCAACGATATTTGTATTATCCACAGAAATTGTTTTATTTAAATTTAAAAATTTTGTTTAATTTCAATATTTTAAAATTAGTTGATTGTAAGGAGAAAAATTGTGGGGTCCCCCCTTAACACTTAGTGACATTTAAAATTTTAAAAATTTTTAAAAAGTTGGCCGACTTTGCCAAAATTTTCAATTTGCTGAGAGAGAAAAATTGTAATATCCAAATTAGACCCCACTTGACCTATTGTTATTTAAATATTAAATATAATAGTTAGCTTTGAAAATAGTTGAACAGTTGTCAGTATAGATTTACTATTTAATAAAGATTTATTTTAAACTAGAGTTTCTTTGATAATAAATTAAGAAACACCCATAGTGCCATTTAAGATTACTGGCTGGGTGGTCCCAGTCAGTTTTTCAACCCCTTTTAGAGGGTTGAAAAAAAAAATAAAAGATATCCCTATAAAAAAGTAGCATAGAACTTTATTAAAAAACATAAAAATTTCTCAGTTCTCATGTGGTTTTGGAACTTTTGATTTGTTATTATGCGACTTTAAAACAAAATCGACCTGTCTTGTTTTTTCAAAACTTTGTTAATGCAATAATGGGAGTGGAAACTTTTTCTTGGACCACCATGTAGTTTTTAACCTCATCTGCAAAGAGCATACAACAAAAACGTATTCAATTCACTTTTATTGCTGACTAAAGCGATACCGTTAGCGAGTAGCCAAACTAATTCTTGTAACGTCACAAAACTGGACCTTCTAGAAAATAAGGCCTACAGAATCCAAAAAATGGAACATAAAAGTGCGCCGGCCTGATAAAATGAAGTATGCCTTGCTACGAATCACTTTTTGTCTGCCAAAAAATGTGACATTTCTCTTGTTGTCAATAAGTTTTAAAAACACGACATTGCAAGTTTTCTAACAAACCCCCCTAGATCAACAAAACCCCCTTTAACCCCGCCCTTATTTCTCTAATTCCAGCTAGAAGAACCAGACCCCTCAGACTCATGCTCAAGCAACCCCTCCAAACGAGCCACCCTCATCAACCACAACAAGGCCATGTCCCCAGGCTCAATGACCCTCCCTACCATGCATAACTGGGACATGGCACAGAGTACAATGTCGCCTTACATGCCGCCGGATATGCATAGTATAGCTAGTGGGTCTATGATGGGTGGCAGTGCGGCGGCAGCGTATTACCCTGGGGGTACGCAAGGGGAGTATGTGCAAAGTAGTGGCGGGCCGTTGACGCACTTGAGTGAGACTGTTAACTCGTTGGATCCTTTGAATGCTATGGAGAAGAGTCTTAATGATCAGGTATGTTTGTTTTGGGGTTTTGTTACTTATTTAATTCTAGGGCGTTTTTTGAAAACTTGTCATGAATTTTGTCAGTCAAAAAAATCATTTCGTAGACGTATTTTAACGTATTTGGTAAATTTTCTGTGTTGGGTCATGATTGGGACATCTTATGTGTGCTACTTGGGTAAAGTACCTAGATAGCACACATAATATGGTCCATGTGGGGTCCAATACAAGAAAAATTCTTTATTAAGAGCATTTTAAGAAGACTTGCCTTCTTAAATGTTCTTCTTAAATAGTCCTTTAGAATGTCCCCTGATAGTTATTGCATAGCAGCTGTCTAAATAATTTATAAAAGTCTCAACAAAAATTAGGAAAAAAAGTTCTGTATGATTTTATTAAGGAAATTTTAAAACCCATCTTAAATAGTTCTTTGAAAAAGAAAATAAAGTACTGATACAGGTCAGTTGTACAGGTCGATATTCTTTTAAAGAAGGACATCTAAAATAATACTTTTAATGTTTTCTTAAACCCTCTAACACTGGGGTGACCACCTTGTTAAAAATTAAAAATCTGGATTTAAGGTTGATGCACTTAGGTCTTTTAATTGGGCCCATTGTACATGCCTCCAACGAGACCTGAGACAATTCCAGCCTCAGGTTCGGATCTTTAACGTGCACGAGTATACGCACCCGGAACCACCGGCTTTACTTCGCTTTCGAACGAAGGTGTCCTGAGATACAAATATCTCTCCACTAAACGTGACCAGCAGCCTTTTTCATTTTTGATCACTCCTGGGGTATGAACCCAGGTCACTTCACTCCTGGGGTTTAAACCTAGGTCACTTTGGTTAGGAGTCGGACACTGACTCGTTAAGCCAGCTGCGCGGCTAACAGGGGTCTTATTTTTTAGCCACAATTTTTTTTCTCTTTAGCAAAAATAAAAATTTTTAAAATATGACAATCTTTTTATAAAGGAAACACTTATATAAGTTTTATTCGATTTTTAAAATTTTTACTCTAGTAAAAGGAAAAAAAATTATGATTTTTAACAGGGTAGTCACCCCGGTTAGATGCTTAAAGATAAAAATTAATTGATATTATTAATGAGAAAGAGATTAAAAGAAAAGAACCTTTGTCAGTATTTCCCATTTTTAGGAAGTTTAATTAGTTTTCAAGTCGATCGACTCATTTAGCTAAAAAGAAAAACTTTTGTATATGTTAGTATCCCCCTTTAAAACAAAATCTAATTGTCTCGGCATTTTTTTTCAATAAAAAAATTGCCTAGGAAATAATGGGGTGGAAACATTTTCTTGGACCACTCTAAATTACCCCCCAAATCAAAGTTATTAAAAGTTTTCTTGACTACCTCAAAAATATTTTCTGCAATTTTTTTACTACCTTACTAACAAAAACATTTCTTTTTTCAGATGCCCCACACACCACATACCCCACACACCCCTCACACACCCCACACCCCCGTGGGCACCCCTGGGTCAGCCCACACCCCAGGTGGGGGCCCCCCTTCAGTCCCCCCCTCTGATCTACACAACACTAGCAACAACAGCAACACGAGTAACCTTAACGATGTCGATATCCCTTCGGATCTTAATTTTGACCCTGCTGCTGTTATTGATGGTGAAGGAACTGGTCAGGAGGCACTTAATGTGAGTAGTGTTGGTTAAAAATGGGTTAAAAATAGGATAAAAAACGTGTTGCGGGTGTTTTTATGTGGATTGACTGTGTTGGACTATAAGTGGGACATATTATGTGTGCTACTTGGGTTATTCCAGGTAGCACACATTAAATGTTCATTTTAGGAGCCAGTGAAGAAAATAAGCTTTCTTTTAAACCGAGGGGGAATTCATTCATTCATACCCAAATAGTGTACAGGGTGAGTCTCTATGAATTCCCCCCCTACTTTTCTCAGCTATTAATAATATTTTTGAAAAATTTAAAACCTGGTTTAACTCAGCAAATCCTAAAGTTTTTGAATCCAAAGTCAAAATTTTTGTAGGTCCTATAAGTATACAGGGGGTAAAAAAAAATATTTTTTTTTAAATGGAACACCCTATATTTTTTTATTTTTTCTTTTAGAACTTTTTACCCTGAATTCAAAAATATATAACATGTTAATCTTAAAATTAAAAATGGCGGAGTTATTAATTGTCAAAATTTATGTTTTTTAGTCATTTTATCCAAGTTTTTTGTGAATAACTTTGTTATAAAACTAAAAAACCCGATTTTCATTCATTATTATGATCTAAGCAAACAAAATATAACTAAAATCAATTCAACATGATTTTATTTTAAATTTTTGATTTAAAATTAGAAAAAAATGACAAAAAATAATGAATTTTGACAGCTAATAACTCCGCCATTTTTAATTTTAGCGTTAACATGTTATATATTTTTGAATTCAGGGAAAAAGTTCTAAATGACAAAATAAAAAAATATAGGGTGTTCCATTTAAAAAAAAAATATTTTTTTTTACCCCCTGTATACTATAGGCTTTACAAAAATTTTGATTTTGGATTCAAAAATTTTAGGATCTGCTGAGTTTAACAAGCTTTTAAATTTTTAATAAATATTATTAATAAGTGAGAAAAGTAGGGGGGGAATTCATAGAGACACCCTTTACACCACTTCCCCCAAAAGGAATTTTTTTTGTAAAAAATTCCTCTAAATTTTCAAAAAATCCCACAAATTCCCAAAAATTTCCTACAATTCCCCGATTTTTTTTTTCACAATTATCCTAAAAAATGTTTACTAACTAACTTATTAGGCGAGAAATTTAAAAAAATCAATAAGGCATCAGAATTAGATTTATTTTATCAAAACAGTGTTTGGCGAGATATTTTAAATTTTTGAGTATTTTTGGCGCGAAATTTAAAAAAATTAATAGGTTTTGGCAAAATATTTTTGAAAAAGGGCTTTTACCACTGAATTTGGCTAAAAAGTAATCGATTACTGAAAACAATGATCACGATTACATTAAATATTAAAAAAAAATGTAATCAATTACTTTTCAAAGTAATTATTTCCAATCTTGGATAATGACCCTTCCTGTTGAGGTACACCTTCGCGTTCGTTTTACTTGGGAATAGGGTGATTACCTGGTAAACGTACTTCGCTTCGCACTCTCCTACTGTTAGAATGTGATGATGAGGCATAAAAGTTATTTGAGTAGTGCCCGGGTAATAAAAATTCTTGTGAAGAATAGTATTTTTCAAAATACCTTTGTTATCAATTTTTAAACTAGTTCGTGGCTTAACTTGTGCTGCCCCAATAAATTTAATTTGACCGTAAGTTTTGTAAATCACCTTGAAATTTCTTAAAAAAATTGCTCTTATTTTTCCAAAAAATAAATTTACTTCACATAAAAATTCTCTAATTCCCATAAATTCTTCCAATTCCTAAAAAAATCCTCCAATTGTGTACACCAATTCCCCTACTGAAACTCCCCTCGATTTTAACTGTGGACCTAATTTTTTTAAATTTTTTTCAGTTGCTCCCAGACAGTGTGGACCCAATGGAACTCTTGAGTTACCTAGACCCCCCAGAATTAAATACACCCCCCTCAAGTGGGAGCAGTAATGGCCCCCATAATACCCCCACCAGTGACGATATATTGGCTCTATTTGAGTAAATATCCCCCTAAAAAAAATGTATAAAAAAAGTTCCTGACTATAAACTTTTAAAGTGTGATAAAAAATATTTGAATCGATACAAAATGATATCGAATTGCAAATCAAGTATAAAACGGCATTATTACAATGGGGTGAAAAAAAAAATCAATCAAAATAAGTCAAATTGTTAACAAATATACAAGGAGTTGCAAAAATATTTGCACTTTCTCACTTTTTGAAGGAATTAAAAATAATAATTTTTCCTTGGTAAAGTGGACAGTATTTTTGCATCACCCTGTATGTAAATAAATCACCAGAAGTTGATTATTGATTAATCTTCGGCCAGTTACTCTAGTATTACAAAATTTTATTAATTATAAGGATAATTTTAAACTTAATATAGAAGAGTAGATGAATCGCTAGCGCCCCCTATTATTAAGCAGCGATAACTTAATGTTGTGCAAACATGCTTTTTAAGTATTATTCTGTGGCATTGACATACTAACTATGGATTAGTAACATGAACCACATTTTTGTTATTTAAAGAATTATTTTTTACAGACAAAAAATATTTTTTTGGAACAGCTGAATTAATTTTTTATTTTGGTTATTTTATTAACCGGATAATTCGAGAGGTTTTGAATAAATTTTAAACTTTTCAGGGGTATATTTGTATAATTTTGGTATTATAATGGTTCGAAATTTAAAATCACCTATTTTTGGCGCATTTTTTAAATGTATTCGTACAAAAATTAATTGGGGTTACCTAGGAGATCTGTCATACCACCTGTCGTTTCAGATGCTTACTGACATTACTTCTCTTTTTTATACTTTTATCAAATATAACGCTAATATACCAAACAACAAACTGCCGCCGGTTTAAAACATTCTACGTACCAGCTAAAAGGTTTGTATAACATTTACGGAGTGTTTTATAACTTTAATTCTTCATAATTAGGTACAAAAGGGCATAATGACTCATTTACAAAGGTGCTTTTAATGCAAAATCCGTGCATCCAAAAGAATGCGGATTATTTAAAACATTCACGGAAATCCTTTTGTAAATGAGTCATAATTTTCTTTTTTACCTAATTATAAAGAATTAAAGATGTAAAACATTCTCTAAATGTTATACAAACCTTTTAGATGGTACATTGAATGTTTTAAACCGGCAGTTTCTTGTTTTTTGGTATATTAGCGTTATATTTGATAAAAGTATAAAATTCAGAAGTAATGTCAGTTAGCATCTTAAACGACGGGTGGTATGACATATATCCTAGGTAACCCCAACCAATATTTGTACGAATACGCTCCATTTACGTAACGAAAATACTGCTTCATAAATGTGTCCATAGTTAGTATGTCTATGTCCAACTGCGCATGCGCGATACTGCGTGTCTGTGCTTCTCTATGCGCGCGCATCTATGGACGTCATTAGCGTTGCTACGCAACGTGTTGCTAAGTAACACCTTAAATATGAACTCTATGACTGTGATATACCTATTTATAATTATTTTATTTCATTTATTAATTTAGGGATAGTATAATTTTATTTATACGTGTTTCTTAATGCAAAATATTAATTTTGACATTAGAAATATGTAAAACTAAACTAAAAATGATTTTTGGAGTTACTTAGCAAACCAACGATTTTTATTCACGGGTCCAAGTTCCTATAATTGTTTGTTGATTATAATCACCCTGTATAATGTACAAAATGTCCAAAATACAGGGTAAGGCCAAAAAAACAGGCTATTTTTGTTATAATTTCGAAAAATATAATAATTTTTATGAAATTATTCAAAAATAACCTAAAAAAATGAAAGGGAATTTTTGAGGACATTTTTTTGTGACTCACCCTGTATATGACTTAAAAAAAGAGCAGCACACAGCGCGCAGTATTTAATTAAGGCAAATAAATGATTCTAAACCATAAATAGCAAAAATAGGTGTCAATAATAACTGTAATGAGTATGTAAAGTAGATCTAGATTGTTAAAAATATAATAAAGGGCGATTTATAGAACGTTACTTTTACTTTACTTCGGCGTAACTTCACTTCCGCGCGCGTAACTTAACAAATTTGCTTAATTTATAGATTGTAAAGTTACGTGAAATTGGGAACAGGTATGCGCATGTGTCTGAACTTGCGACTTCTGACTATTTACACCTGGGCCGTAATTACGGAATAACGCTTCGTACGAAACCTACATAAGAGGACCAGCAGGTTTCGTACGAAGCGATATTCCGTAATCACCACCCTTGACAATAAGGGTGAATATCTCATTTTTGCAAATTTTGCGCATGATCGGCCAAGCTCGGCTTTTGACAGTACTACTTACAGCTAAATGAATCAGCAAAGTAGCGCTAAAGTGAAGTATAAATTTGCTAATACATTCCCATGTATTTTATTTAATTTTCGATTAAGTTACGCCGAAGTAAAGCGGAAGTAAAGTGAAAGTAACGTTCTATAAATCGGCCTTAAACCACGATACTGAAGTGTAGAAAATAAGCGAGACATCTAATCAAAAGTATTTCTTGTCTCGGATTTGATATTTGAAAGTTTATAAATTGTTTTTTTACAATCTTAAAAAAATGTTTTTTCACAAAAGTATTTCATACAAAAAAACTGTTTTTACTCCAAAAAACAGTTTTTTTTGTTTAACACCATTTAAATTTTGATCTTGAAAAAAATAAAAAAATTGCCAATACAAAAAAACAATTTTTTTTAAATATTTTTCCCAATATTGGACCAATAGTATTTAGTGCTTTTGCGGTGACATTTTAGAAAACACCCTGTATAACAATGCAAGTAGACCAATTTAACAAGCATATCTTTTTTTTATATTACTATAGAATTTTTGGACCAAAAAAAAAATGGTCCCTTGAAAAATATTGGCAATTTTTTTTTATTTAAATTTTACAACCACAATAGTTAATAAAAATGTACCTACTACCTTAATGAGTTTTTGCTAAATATTGTAAATATGTGTAAATTAATTATTTAAGAAAAATTATCTAGTATAACGTCTACTACATAGTTCATAAGATTTTTCTCTGACATTTTTTTTATTTGTAATAATAAATATAAAGGGTACAAAAAAAGATTTAAAAAATACAGACTTGTTTTATCTTCAAAAAAAATTTAACCTAAAATATTTTTTTTTAGGGATAAAAAATGTCTCTATTTTTTTTTGTCTTTACTGTACCCTTAAAAGGGGTTTAAAATACCCCGTTGTATTTAAACGGCATCTCCTAAAAATTAATGCTGCATTAAAACTTTTATTAAACGCCTATATTTTAAATATAATTATTTAAAACAGTACAAATAAATTTAAATATTTTTTTCGTCGAAATTTACGTAATTTTATTTTTACATTATTTTTGTGTTATATCCGATTTATCAGTGTTTTGTGCAATGAATAAAAATGTAGACTGATTTTGTGTCTTTTATTTTGAAAAATCACCTTATTATACTCTTCGCAAGACTAGGTCCGAAGAGTATATTGCAATCGATCAGAAAATCCTAAAATCGTCAATTTTCGTCGTAGAGCAAAAATTTTTGCAGATTCGTGCGTTTCATGACTTTTTAAGATTTTCATTTTTTGTCCGTCCGTCTGTCTGTCTGTCTGTCGGTCACGTTTCTTGTGGTCACGCTATCTCAAAAACCAAAAGTGATATTAAACTCAATTTTTTAGGAAAAATCAACCTCTATAAGAGGAAGAACCCTATTGTTTTTGACAAGAATCTGATAAATTCAAAGCCCCCTTTTGCGCCCCCCAAATGAAAAAAAAATCGTAGCTCAACTATTATTAAATTTACAAAAAAAATTATTCGACATTAAACATAGGAAATTTAATTCTTTACAAAAAAGTATTCTTAAGTTTTTTTTGTTCGACCCCCCAATTACCCTTTAGCTCAAAAAAAACCTTTATCTCCGTTATTATTCAATCTACAGATAAAATATTTTTTACAAAATTAAAGAAAATTTAATTTTTTATTAAAAATGTTGATTCATTATTTGTTAAGTTAACTAGTAAGGTTAAAAAACAAAAAAATAAACTATTTCAGTAGCAAAAAACTTCTAAGTCCGAATAGTGTCACGCGTCATTCAAGTAGGCCATGCCAAAAATATTTTAAACTAAGAAACAAAAGCAGCTGTCAGAACAAATAACCTCAAATATGTTAAACGTCAGAACTGACGTTTATCTTCTTCGTTTACGAAATTTTTCGTGTTTTCTGTTAATAGTTTGCACTCTTCGCAGATATATTAAAAAAAAATATTATCTTATAATAGTTTTCTTGCGAAGAGTATAGTATAGAATGTGTAGCAATTATATAAAATGTTGATTTAGCTTTGATTTAAAAAAATAAACAATTACACTTCTACCGAATCCGAATTCTACACGAGCTACTCATTTGTTGCGAAGAGTAACTTTTACGCGTTTCGACTTCTACCGTTTCGATTTCTACCCCTTCTAGTTTAAACATAATCTACACTTAAAAACATAAAATTATAGTCAAAAAAGAGCGGTAAACTTTTAAAAAACAAAAGCGACATCTTGTGGCTGATTTTAAAAGCTTAAGCTTCACGTAATTGTTAACAGAGGTCGCTAGTTGTACCAAACTTAACAAAATCAGCTGTTTTACCCAAATAAAGATTTATATACGATTTAAAAGGGTTAAAAACGCTAAAATAAACCTTTTTGAAGTAAATACAACTTAAAATACTCATGCTAAAGGTGTTTAGGCCTAGTTTTTTACTTCCAACACTACTTATTAGGTATGTTATTCACAAAAACTCAAAAATTGTTACTGAATGAAAAATTATGTTTTTTTCTAGTTTTGGGCGTTCTTTTTTGTGCTTAACCAAAGAAATGTCTGCAAATATGTGTTCTAGCCCCACTAACACCTCTTATTGCCCTGGTTTATTATCAATTGCCTATGTCACCGTTCCGAATGAAGAAACCGCAAAAACCATTGCAAATGGCTTAGTTTCCAATAAATTAGCGGCTTGCGTTAATATTATCCCCAAAATAACGTCTGTTTACGAATGGGAAGGCAAAATAAACGAAGATTCTGAGCTTTTACTCATGATCAAGACTAGAACATCAAAAATAGAAAAATTAACAGAGTTTGTTAAGAAATCTCACCCGTACACGGTTTGCGAAGTTATAACAACCCCAATCGAGGGTGGAAATAATGATTATTTAAAATGGGTTCAAGATATTGTGCCCCAAAAATAGAAAATAGCCATACTTACCCTATATACGAACTTTTTTTAGCTATAAGTCAAAAAATCAATTTTATTTCGTATTGCTTTTGATTACACTAAATATAGGGCATCCTATTGCGTAATAAACACATTATAAACACTAAACAACCTTTTTTTTTCATATTCAAAACGTATTTTTCGGTTTTAAAACGAAATTCGAATTCAAACTTCAAAAATTGCAATATGGCGTCAGCTTTGTTGCCAAGTTTAAGGAGTGCGTTCAGAATCTTTTTAGAAACTCAAAATAATACCATTTTTTTCATTAAATTTAAGCTTTAAATGTTTGCAACTGCATTTATATAAAATAGTTAATAAATTTAAACCAATAACCATGTAGTTTTTGTGTTAATAACGCTCTAATTCAGGTTTATATTACGTTTTAATATAAACCTGACAACGGTGTAGCGTCACAGGCTAGGCAACCGTAGTACCAACTGTTACACCATTAAACGTAAAGAAACTAGAAAAGTGAGGTTATCTTAATTTTCACGTGTGTTGTTCAAGTAAAGTGTGCAAAAATTTTAAAAATGGGGCTGCCTGACTCTGTAGCGCTGGAAAAAAGTGACCAGAAGAAGTTTACGAAGAAAACTGATCAAATAAAACGGAAACTAAGCGTAAGTTTCACATTTTAAGAACAAACCTGTATGTGCTTGAATTTTTCGATTTTTAGTCTGGGACTCTTAAGATTGTTGAAGACGTTAAAGAAAGACGTGAGAATAAGAATAAAACCCGTGGTTTAATTTACGTAGGGCATATTCCACACGGTTTTTACGAAGAAGAAATGAAAACTTATTTTTCACAATTTGGGACTGTAACAAACACACAAGTTTGTCGTTCTAATAAAACAGGCCGATCAAAAGGATTTGGTTTTGTTGAATTTTTGCATGCTGAAGTTGGTAAAATTGCAGCTGAAACTATGAATAATTATGTCATGTTCAAAAAACGAGTTGTCTGTAAGTTTTTAATTATTTTTGTGGCCCTCGAATTCACGACACCCCGTATCTATTAAAAAAAATTTGATACATTTATTGTCAATAAATATTGTAACTTTAAGGCTAGGGTTTCAAATTTACAGATCTTCTAATTTGTGCTCCTAGAAGCTCGTAAAAGTCATAAGCTCCCGTCAATTCTACTAAATAGCACATCTACATGAGGGCCCCATCCTATATTAACACTAAACGTAGATTTGAAAACTACAAAAATAGGGCTACAAACGTATTTTGCTTTCATTCAAATCGGTTATTTCTTTGTGTCGAAAATCTGACTTCAAAAATCATTACACTATTTTTGATTTTTTTTCGACTACCGCGGATACATTTTATGGTTTATATACATAACGTGGTCTATGCCAAACCATAATACGTTTATTTACCATGGTTTTTTTAAGTTTGTAAATGAATAAAATTGCAACTTACGTTTTTGCCTAATATAAATGTGCTCGTTCAAAGATTTCAATGTAAAAAGAAAAACACCAAAAGTACTACAGGGTGTCCGCGATCAATGTGCTTTTTTTTTAATGGGAGATAGCTGGAAAAAATCCAAGACATTTGGTAAAAACAGTTTTTTGAAAAAGTGCCCTCCTTCGAAAATAACGGCCTTCAAACATGTAGACTAAAAACCCTTAATCGTAAATATTTACCAAACGATTTCACCAACCATCATGAAAGTTGTACTATCAATAAAGGTAATAAAAAGGGTCATTTTAAACCCATTTTGAAATTTGGGGCCCCCTTTAAAATGGGTTAAACACTAGTAGTGTAGATAATAACTGCATATAATTTCTTTACCTTTAAGAATTTTGTAATTTTATGTATTTTTTGAAATACCCCAATTCAAGTAACAACTTTTTTACCACTTGAAATTTCTGAGAAAGTGTACCTTTTACGAATAAACTACCAAAAACACCTTTGATGTACCCCATATTTTTGCATAAGACTAGACTTTTTTTTGAAATTTGTATGTCACTTACCACTGTCACTACATTGAAGTAAGTTTTTTGTCAAATCAACGCAAAATATCAAAGGTGTTTTTGGTAGTTTATTCATAAACGGTACAGTTTCTCAGAAATTTAAAATGACCCTTTTTATTACCTTTATTGATAGTACAACTTTCATGATGGTTGGTGAAATCGTTTGGTAAATATTTACGATTAAGGGTTTTTAGTCTACCTGTTTGAAGGCCGTTATTTCCGAAGGGGGGCACTTTTTCAAAAAACTGTTTTCACCAAATGTCTTGGATTTTTCCCAGCTATCTCCCATTAAAAAAAAGCATATTGATCGCGGACATCCTATAGATGTGCTCGTTCAAGGATTTCAATGTAGAAAAAAAAAACACCAAAAGTACTATTTCAATATATTTTTATTATTTCTTGCACTCAGTACCACTTCTATGTATCACAAACATTATCCTAAATATTTGTAATCATAGTTATTGATGTATTACTCCGTTTTTTTTGCATATTTTGTTGAAATTTCGAAAATAACTGACATTCAAGGAGATGACTTTTACGAACTTTTGAGTGCACAGAACTAGAGTGCCTTGATTTTGACAGTTATTGTCGCCTTATAACGAGCGAGCATTTAAATTCTACCTCGAACCTTGCCATGGAAAACAAAAGCTGCTTTTCCGTAGGTCTTTGATAGTTTCCACTAATGTCATTTTTGATGTTGTCATCTTTTTTTGACGTTTAAACAAACTATCAAAGACATACGGAAAAGCAGCTTTTGTTTTCCATGGCAAGAGTCGAGGTAGAATTTAAATGCTCGCTCGTTAGAGTGGCGACATGCATCATTCTTTCTCTGTCATACAGATAACGTCATTAATTGTGATTGTAAGTTGTAATTGTTGTCACTTTGGCTATAACGTTGATGACGTTATCTGTATGACAGAGAAGGAATGATGCATGTCGTCACTCTATAAGGCGACAATAATTGTCAAAATAATCAAGGCACTCTACACAGAACATTCAATTTTTGAATTTGAATCTATAGCCTTAAAAAAAGTTTATCGAATGTCGTCAGAATAATTCAAAATTAAAAACAGTTTTATTTTTTTTTTAGCTAATTATATTCCTTTTGAAAAACGTCCAAAACACATTTTCATTGGAAAAAAATCAACTGCTGAAAATCCAACATTAAAATTCCGTAAAATGCGTCAAACTGCGCAACGAAACAAAAAAATGGAGCCAGCTGAAGGTTTAAAAAAATCCAGATTAGCCTCCAAAAATTTATCCAAAAAACTTAAACGATTACAAGAAATTGGCATTAAATACGATATTGTGCCTCAAAATGTACCTCAAGACCTTATTTCAGATGAAAAATCGCCAAAAATTAAAGAAAATAAAACAAAAATCGTAAAATCCATCGAAAAAACTCCAAAAACTGCAGCAAAAATTCAAAAATCGACAAAAACAACGTTAAAAGAAAAATCTCCAAAAATAGCAAAGTTGGCGACGCGTAAATCAGTAAAAAAATTGACAAAAGAATCACCACAGTCGACTAGGATACTAAGAAACAAAAGAAAATCAATTGTTTAAACAATTGCCCACTAAGATGTAAAAAAATTATTTTTTATTTTAAGAAAATTCTACTTAAACTGTAAGTAATTTTGATTTTTAATTAAAGTTTCTTTTTAAATGTGTCTTCTATGTATTTCTTTAATATTTCTATTTGTTTCTTACCTCTTTATTCAGTAGTTTATAGTTTGTCCGTAATTTTAATTAAAAAAAAATTAAGAATTAAAAAAAATAATTATTGAACAACAAAAAAAAAATCTTAAAGTTTTTATTTTTAAAAAATGTTTAAGTACACAGTTAATAGTTCTGTGTTGGGGAGGTAGAAGGGGATAAGTATATTTGACATTTAAAAAAATGTGTTTTTCGGACACCGAATTTTAATAGAAACATTTAGGTATTTTGGTATTTACAAATTGGATCAGCCATATACGTACTGTGGAATCTATTTTTTTATGTAGCTTCTCATTACTGCATTAATATTGTTTAATATTTGTGAGAAAACCATTTTTAGAATGACATGCACAAATGACATTTCTATACTTATCCCCTTTTGCCTCCCTACCACAGAGTTAATACTAATGATTAGAGATTTAACATAAATTTTGTAGTTTTACAAACCGAATTACATTTTGAATATGGATTTTAGCATTTAATATTTCTTTTTAACTTTTTATTACATGGAGCACATTTTTCTACCTCCTCTTCAACTTCAATGGTTGTTCTTTTTCTCTTCATTCGACGATTTTGAAACCATACTTTTACCTAAAAAAAAACAATTTGTTGAAATTTTATACAAAGAATTTTCTCTTTTTTGGAAAAAAAAAATATTTTTTACAATTTTTAATTTATTGTAAGAAAAATGATATTTAAACAAATATTCTGCGTGTAATTTTTTAAAATGCACATAATTATGGACCATATTTTAATAATTGGGGTTTCCAAGAATTTTTAGAACTGACATAACGTAATTTTTTTCATATTTTTAAAAATTTAACATATATACAGGGTGTTACCAAATAAGTAGGAAAAAATTCAGGGGGTAGTTCCTGAACCCATTTTAAGAAAAAGAGTTCATATGAACATGTGTCCGAAAATCCTTCGTTTTTAATTCAGCCCCCCCAAAAACCGCTAAAAAATCAATTTTTTCGCTATAATTTCGAATAGAATAATTTTTTCAAAAAATTTTATAGGACCTATTTGATTTATCTAAATACTAGAAATATTTTCCGCTTTGTAAAATTTAAAAAAACGTGTTAATAGTGGGGGCCCTTAGGGGGCTGTAAGAAAAAAAAAAAGTCAAAATCTGGCATATGTTTATAGGAACTTTTTTTCTTCAAATGGGTTCAGGAATTACCCCCTGAATTTTTTCCTACTTATTTGGTAACACCCTGTATACCAAAAAAGCAACAAACAGCCGCTTTAAAACATTTAATGTACCACCTTAAAGTGTTATTTAGAGTTAAATTAAATTAACTCAACGCCACTCAAAGCTACTTTACTCCACTTAACTTGACGCGACTAAATTAAGGCAATTATAGTATAAATTTACACGTTAGTTTACTTAAGCTATTTAGTAAACGCCATCTATCGGTAAATGTTAGAATCGTCTTATTTCTGTAAATATACAGCAATCATCTGAAATTCTTCGATTATCTTTGTAATTTTAAAAATTTGGTCTAGTAGCCGATAGATGGCTCTAGTGAAGAGGCTTACTCTACATTGAATTAGCTGAAATTAACCAAAATTAAGAAATAGAACCTTAAGTAAACGTCAAGTTAAGTTAATTGGATGTGTAAATGCGATTTCATCTTTTGTATAATTTATTTCAGTCGCGATACGTTAATTATAAGTGAAGTTACGCTAAATCATGCTTAAAGGTTTGTATAACATTAACGGAGTGTTTTCCATATTCAATTTTAGATAATTAGGTAAAAAAGTGCCTAATGACTCATTTACAAAGAAACTTTCAATGCAGTCCGCGGTGCATAAAACAAAATACGGATTTTTTTACACAACTATCGAGTGAGCAAATAAAAACAGCCCATAAGTTGGCCACGGGGATTGTCAAATTATTGTTAATTGACAGATTTTACATTGTTCATAGCCTACTTAGAGGCCGTTTTTAATTGTTCACCCGATATGAAAGTTCCTTTGTAAATGTCATTACTTTTTTTTACCTAATTTACTAAAATTGGCGATGTTAAACACTCCGTAAATGTTATACTGCACCTTTTAGATGGTATATTGAATGTTTTAAAGCGGCGGTTTGTTGTTTTTTTGGTATATTAGCGTTATGTTTGATAAAAGTATGAAAGTAATGACGTTATGTCACCATCTTGAACATAGAGTGCAAGTATGACACATATCCTTGGAAACTCCAACCAATTTTTGTTCGAATATGGTCCATTTAACATTTTTTTAGAGGTAAATGAACAAAAAACTTACTTGTCTCTCTGTAAGTTCTAAAGCCACTGCAATTTCATATCGTCTTAGTCTTGTCAAATAATTAGAAGTGGTAAATTCTTTTTCTAATTCTTTAATTTGGTTTTTTGTAAATGCTGTCCTTTCTTTTCTGTTACTGTTTAGATGGGGTATTTCTTTATCTGTAGATACTTTAGATTCTGTAAAAAAAAAGTTAAATCATGACTATTAAAATATCAAAAAAAAACGTTTAAAAAACATTAAAAATACCCTCTATAAAATATTCGCAAATAATAAAAATCAATATGGATTATTTGATTAGGAATAAAGTTAGAGGTGTTCGTGTAAAATTGTAATAAATATTTATTTATATTGGCAGCTTAAAATCATAAAAGTGATCTGTCTGTTCGTCCGTCCGTCTGTGCGTCCATCTTCCGCCGGAAACATTCATTTAGATTTATAAACATGCTATTTTATTGATTTTTGATATAAAATTTATAAACATGGCAATTTTTTTTCAAACCGTTGCCAAACAATAATTTTTTACTGCTCTAAAAATAACTAAAAATTTTTTTATTGGACTATTTTTCTTAAACTGTTTATTTCTTCATTAAATTTCTCGCTTCAAAGTTTAAAGTTTTCAAAATTTGTTTGGAAACGATAAACTTTGGAACAAAAAATTTGAAAGTGTAAAATAATTTAAGAAAAATAGTTTCATTGTAAAAGGATTTATTTATTTGGCAAAAAAGTTATACTATTTTTTTTACCTAACAATTAGAATCAAATTGAAATAAAAAAAACAGTTTTTCCTATTGACCTGGATAAATTTAGAGCATGATTCCTGGACCCATTTTAAGAAAACACTTTATACAGGGTGTTACCAAAAAACTAGGAAAAAGAGGGTAATTCCTGAACCCATTTTAAGAAAAAAAGTTCATATAAACCAGATATTTATTTGAAATAATAATAAAAAAAGGAAATTAATTAACCCTTCATTGTTAACTATGTTTTATTTTCATTAACATAAAAAAGCCAAACTTAAAAAAGAAATTTTATTGCCCTTGGGCAATGAATTTTTTTCTCGAAAACGGTTAGTTTTATGAAAAATGAACAAGGCTTAATTTTAAAGATCATATTCTAGGGCTTCTAATTATTTTATGAAAATACCAAAAAAGTAATGCACAAAAAATGCCCCTTCCAATTATAATTTTTATTTTTTTTCTACCGCACTTTATGCTAAATGGTAAGAAAATTACCCATGCTAAGTTTTAAATAAATATCTGGTTTAATTTCTTGGTAATCTTAAAAAAAAAGTTTTTTTTTAGAAATTTTGGCACCCTGTATCTCAGAAAAGAAGGATATTCGGAAACATGTTTATATAAACTTTTTTATTTAAAATGTGTCCAGGAATTACCCCCTGAATTTTTTCCTAGTTATTTGGTAACAGCCTGTATAAAAAACATGTATCCGATTTTGCCCCCTTAGTTAGTTACAGTCCTCTGAAACCCCTTAAAAAATTAGTTTTTTTGCTTTATTTTCGAAACGAATAATTTTTTCAAAAAATGTTATAGCACCTTTTTGATGCATCTAAATACAAGAAATATTTCTTCATTTGTAAAATTTCAACAAAAGTGTTTATAGTGGTAATCCTTAGGGGACTGTAAGTTAGAAAAAAGTCAAAATTGGACACAAGTTTATAGAAACTTTTTTTCTTAAAATGGGTCCAGAAATCACCCCTTAAATTTTTTTCTACGACATTAGAAACACCCTGTATGTAATCTTACCTGAGGCACAATTTGAATAAATATTGTTATTATTATTACAGGGTGAACTTTGTTGTTCATATTCTTGCAAAGAATCATCTTGAACATTGTTTTTGTAAAAATTAATTTCACTAGAACTAGGTTCGTAAAAAATTTCACTTTTTCGTTCATCATTTAAAGAAAAATTCGAAGCACTACTAATTTCAAAATTATGACAAACACTATTAAACATTACTGGATGATTTTTAATCAAATTATTATTTAACTGTTGATAATCAGAAATATTATTGTTATTAAAGGGTCCAAGAAAAATGAAAGCACCTTGTTGTTCCATCGTAAAGATTTTGTCAACTAAAATTTTAAAATTTAATTTTATTCAAACTAACTCTCAAAGAAGATTACCGGCAAAGTTAAAACTTATCTGTTTATCTAATTAGTGTAATTTTACGAAGATATGGGACACATTTCAGACCTCATTTACATTCTGAAATGAATGACATATTTTTAAACAACCAATGAAATTCGTCTGTTTTTTTAAAGGGGTGGATCCGAGCTTTTTTATTGGTGCAGCACCAAATTTAGGTTTTAACTTTTTTTATAGATGTTTAATTTGACATCTTAATTGGGTGTGAACTTTTACTTTTATTAGGATTTAAAAAATTGTAATAGTCAAGCTTCTAAGATTCCTAAAAACCTTTTTTTTTTCTGTCCTAAAATCATGATTTTTGCTTTAAAATTTTAAGTGGAAGAAAGTAGAAATTTTTATTTTAAATAAAAGTTTTGTTTCTAAAATACAGTGTGTACAAAAACTGGCGCATAAACGCTATGGTACGCTCTTGGGGCATTCTGAGGTCTCCCCAGAAAATTGTAAAAGGGACATTCCATGTAAAATCGACCAATCATAGTTGCTATTATTTGATTTATTTTATATTTGGTAGGTACAATCCTTAGCCTTGGTAAAGGTGGTAAAAAAAACCATTTTCTAAATTTTCATAATTTTTCTTGAAAAAATCGGAAAATTGAATTTTCCGATTTTACGATTTTGGAAGATTAAAATTGGTAGTAATTTTAAGTTGAAAATTGACACTTCTTTTTATTAAAAAATCACCAGCTGCATATTTGCACTCCTTCTCTACTATTAATTACCCCAAACTATGGAAAATGACCAAGTTTAGGTGCAAAAAAAGCTCTGTGGGACTGGGTAAATTTTTTTTTTATTACTTTAAAATGTTATTGAGCTAGTAGAGATTCATAATCAAAATAATTTTGTTTGTGATTTAACTTCGTTTGAAAACAGCATTGATTTTAAAATGTAACCGATTACGTTAAATTTAAACAAGATCGAATCGTATTTTAAATTCTTGGATGATTAAAATTAGTAATAGTTTTTAGTTGACAATAGACATATGTTTCTACAAAAAAAATATGAACCGCATAATTGCTCTCCTTCTCTACCAGGCAGCCATGGAAAAGGACCAAATATGGCACTAAAAAAAGTTATGTGGGACTGAGTAAATTTTTTTTTAATAATTTTAAAATGTTGATGTGATAATAGGAACGCATAAAATAAAAAAATTGGTTTGTGATTTAACTTCGCTTAGAAACAGCAAAGGTTTTAATATCCTACCTTTACAAAAAATCGAATCACAATATCGTTTGTTTTTTTTATTGTAAACTATGTCCTTGGTAACATTTTAACAAAAAAATAAAAAAAAATTACTCACTCCCACATAGCATTTTTTGGACCTAAATTTGGTTATTTTTTATAGTTTAAGGTGCTAACCGATGGGGAAGGAGTGCAAATATGCAGCTGCTAATTTTTTAATAGAAAGAAGTTCCCAGGAGTAAGCACTGGACTAAACCTCAAAAGAATTTAAAATTATGCAGCAACTTGAAAACCGAATTTTGGTCGATTATATATGGAATAGGCCAAAACAAATCCATCTGTTATATTCATCGAGAAAAATGCGAACAAAGTTGCATAAGTTCGGCAACACAGTCTGTAAAATACATCTTAAAATCTCATTTAGATTCTCGAGCATACATTTTTGCATTAGATTATATTGACATTGTTGTCAGCCTCATTTCATAAAATTTTTGTAAAATTAAATTGGTTATAAAAATGTAATTTGACCATTTAAAATATAAACAAATGGTAAAATAATTTTAGATAGATTGTGCCTTTGTATTTAGCCATTTCTTTTGTTCGTATGTGCTTTTATCTTCAAGATATAAACGTTTAAAGTTTTGCACTTTGGGAACTTATATCTCCAAGGGTATTTGAGATCACGTTTATGTGACATTTTTTGGACACCCTATACTTATTGTTTGTAAAGAGTTGAGTTTCTAGCTGCACTAATTTATTTTTAAAGATTTGATTGACAATTAATTAGATAATTAGTACAGATGTATCATCGCAAACGCACGTCAAGGTATGGATTCTATTTTAAACTGAGTGAAATTGAAACTGAATTTTAGCATAGTTTATTTTCCTAATAAAAAATAAAAATTTAAAGGTGAGAGTAGCAGACAAATTTAAAAAAGTATTGCTTTATAGAAAGAAAAAAGTAACAAAACCATAGCAAAATTATTTGCTAAATAACTTGAAAATGTACCAAGTCATTTTCTTGACGTAAGAAAATGATAACAAGCCAATCGGAAGTTGGCCTATTCCATATTTCCCCTAAAAGGTAAGGTATGTCTTTATTTTCATAAGGAAATAATAACAAAAATGAATATTTAACATATCTGTATCATACCATAATAGGGTGCGACCCCTAAATACCTATACTGCTTTTAAAATAAACAAACATTACATAAGACAGTCTATCTTTTCTAAAGACAAGTTTAGGTTATTTTGGTAAAAAAAAAATATGTAACCACACAATTTAAATTTGCACTTTTGTTCAAAAAAAATTGTTATATTTTTTTATTTTTTACTGAAAAAAAAAAATTATTTTGTGCTGTTGTAAGTATTAGGGAAAAAGTAAAGCCTGCTTATAGTAAATTTTTTTCTCGTTTTGACCTGAGAATTTACAAAAAATTTTTATTCCATTTTTAATCATGTGTATACTTTTCGTCAAAAACAAACAACAACAATTTTTTAATATGGCGCCTTGAATAATCGTTAAACTTCCCTTTTAAAAAAAAGTTTTTTTGTATAAAAGAAAGTTCCCATAAGTGTAGATCGCACGCAGGCGGTATATCTTTATAAAATCTTGTAAATTACCAAGTTTACAAACATTTCTTAATTTCTAAAGAAGCCGACTACTGCCGGTCTTTAATATTCGTACCTAATTCTTATATTCCACAATTTAGTAATTATCCAATTATATCCCTATGACAACTTTTTGTATGGGTGTAAAGTACCTACTTACATACGATTTATTATACTCCTCGCAGACAAAGTCAAAAACGAGGAGTATATTGTGATTGTTTTGAAAATTCTAAAATCGCCAAAAATCATCCTAGAGCAAAAATTCTTGCAGATTCGTTCGTTTCATCGAATTTTGAACAACTTTCAAAAAATCCGTCCGTCCGTCCGTCTGTCACGTTTTTTGTAGACACTCTAACTTAAGAACCAAAGGTCCCATCAAGTTCAAATTTTCAGGAAAAATCGTTCTTATTAAAATCTAGGTCAAGTTCGTTGTTGGTAAAAATCGGGTGATAACAAAGGGGGCTCCTGCACTCCCCAACTGGAGAAAAAATCATATTTCAGTTATTATACAATTTACAGAATTTTTATTTCGATAATATTAAAACCCTTTTAATTCTTTACAAAAAGTATATTTAAGTTTTTTTTGTCCGGCCCCACCTAGGCCCCCTATTTAAAAAAAACAGAGTATCTTCGTTATTTATCAATT
This sequence comes from Cartodere bifasciata, assembly GCA_963920755.1. Taxonomy (NCBI): domain Eukaryota; kingdom Metazoa; phylum Arthropoda; class Insecta; order Coleoptera; family Latridiidae; genus Cartodere; species Cartodere bifasciata. Next base: position 190,115 of record OY987194.1, on the reverse strand, counting down.
CACAAAAAAAAGTCAAGTCATAAAAATGAAAGGAAATTAAATTCTGTGTTAAAAAGTATTTTTGTTTTTTTTTGTCAAATTTTTAAGACAAAAAAGGCCAAAAGAAAGGTTTTTAGTGATGAAAAAGTTCTAAGTCAGGTAAGTCAAGGCCCAGTCAATGTGGCTTTGCAAAAAAAATTAAAACAAAAGCATCTTTCTAAAGCCTATTTAAATCCTAAACGTCAGTGTCAGAATTAATACTTATTTATGCTCTTCGCTAATAAATCTTTTTTTATAGAAGAGTTAATAGTTTAATCTCTTCGCAGATTTTTTTATAAAAATAAAAAAATTATTTTTTATTTTTAATTTTATTATTCTACCTACTGCGAGGAGTATCCTATTAAATGTCGACATTTTATAAAAAAAAACTCTAACAGGCTCACTGATCTAACCTATTCATTGACCTAACCTATCCACTGACCTAACCCGCTCTAGTTTTTCATTTAATAAGAATTTTTTATTACGTTTGTAATAAGACTGTCATTTTACGTGCATATGGTAAAATAATTATTACTAAATCAGTAAGTTGTTATATTAAATCATAGTAGGTAGTGATTTCATTTTTATTTCACTTCCCACACAAAAGTGGTAGAAAAAAGTTTAATTTTAATTTTTAAATTTATTGCATTTTTAATCAACTTTTTAAATTAGTTTTTTTAAAAAAAGATGGCCTGCAAGATAAAACAAAATAAACTTTTGTAAGAATCGGATATTTTCTAAAATAACATTTGTAGATTTAACGTAAAAAAAAAATGCTCTTTTATGGGCTGACGATTTACAAATGAGTGCATATGCCGCGGGTAAAAAACACAAACTAGATCTCGCTTGTTTTTAAAAAGAAAATACAAATAAATCACTCGGAAAAATAATATAATAATCTTAAATCAGCCATAAGTAGCTATAGATTTTATTTTCTCTTTCATTTCGTAGAATAACATTTCGATTTATTGACAAACGTTATTGAAACATTGAGAGCTAGAGTGCATTGATTATTTTGACAGATATTGTCGCCTTATAGAGTGACGACATGCATCATTCTTTCTCTGTCATACAGATAACGTCATTAATTGTGATTGTAAGTTGTAATTGTTGTCACTATGACAGAGAAAGAATGATGCATGTCGTCACTCTATAGGGCGACAATAATTGTCAAAATCATCAAGGCACTCTATTGAGAGCGTTCGAATTGCCAGCGTCTTTTTGCTTTTTGCTGAGGATTTTTTCAGGTGCCAGGTAAAATGTATTTAACTTTTGCTGACTTACCAGGTGGAATGGTGCAAATTTGTATATTTTTATTTAATCATTGGGGTTCCATCTTTAATATACAACACTTTTATACTATTGGAATCCCTTTATTAAAAACTTAATTTTATAATTGAACAAAGGTAATATATTATGACATTCAATGACAACTGATGATAACACAAAGTGCTAATACTAGAGTGCTAGATCTACAGAAATTAATCCACTTCTATGACTCAATCTAGCAAGCAAATTTGTCGCTGAATTTTTTGACACATGCTTAGTTGTCATTAAATGTCATATTATATTACCTTTGTTCAATTATAAAATTTAGTTTCTAAAAAAGGGATTCCAATAGTATAAAAGTGTTGTATATTAAAGATGGAACGCCAATGATCAAATAAAAATAAACATATTTACACCATTCCACCTAGTAAGTCAGCATTAGTTAAATACATTTTACCTGGCACCTGAAAAAATCTTAAGCGAAAAGCAAAAAGCCGCTGGCAATTCGAACGCTCTCAATTTATAGGGTATTTTTATACAGGGTGTTCCTAAATTGGCACCACCTGTATGGTACGCTGTTGGGCATGTTTAGAAATCACCAAAAAACTGTTAAAAAAAATCTACCTCATATTACCTTGGTGATATGAGGCCCCAAAGTGCGATACTTTAAACGCTTATACCTTGAAATGACAAAAGTACACTTTTGTCATTTTTGTAAAATGAAAACTCTGTGGCAGAGTAAAAGAGTAAAAAATCATTGAAAATGAATTTGCGGGTACAATTAAGACTGTTATATTTAGAGGTGACAATAAATAAATTGGATAATTAACAAATATTTATTTAATATCATAGTCAACTGAGTCATTTAGACAACAAACTTGTAGGAGAGTGTTTATTACAGAAAGATCCTTGATCAGCATTGTTCTATAATCTACAAATATGTTAGCAAAACAAGAACTTATGTCATTTAGCAATTGCTCATCAATTGTATGATTTATTTAATAAGGAGTTTTATGAAGCTAAAGCAAATATTTAACTTCAGATTTGTGAACCTCTTTGTAACTTGTCAATTGTTGAATTTTTTTACAGAGAAGCATAATTATTTTGTGCAAGTTTAAAACAAAAATAAAAAAAAAATAATTTTTTTTTGGAACTAATTATGCATGCTTAGAGTATCTCATAAAAAGTATACAGAGTGTTTCCTAATGTCGTGGAAAACATTTGGGGGATAATTTCTGGATCCATTTTAAGAAAAAAAGGTTTTTTTTTACGACATTATGAAACACCCTGTATTTGTAAAAGAAAATACACATTCATATTTCTACGTAAAGAAAGAACAATTAAGAATTCTTTGTCTTGTAGTTTGTCGATTTAAAATTCCACGCATCACGCATCGTCGATAAATTTGCCTAATTGAACTAAATTAATGTAAATTTACATTTACATTGTCTGTAGACATTCTTATGTTTTAATATTTCGATACCTACTTTGAGCATCCAACCACATAGTATGTTTAAGAAAATATTTTAATGAAGCTTATTCGTACAAAAATTGGTTGGGATAACCTAGGAGATCTGTCATACCACCCGTCGTTCCAGATGCTAACTGACATTACTTCTGAATTTTATACTTTTATCAAATATAACGCTAATATACCAAAAAACAACAAGCAGCCGATTTAAAACATTCTACGTACTATCTAAAAGGTTTGTATAATATTTAGAGAGTGTTTTACATCTTTAATTCTTTATAAATAGGTAAAAAAAAGGAAAGTATGACTCATTCACAAAAGGATTTCCGTGAATGTTTCAAATAATCCACATTTTTTAGATGCACGGACTTTGCATCAAAAGTACATTTGTAAATGAGTCATTATGCCCTTTTTTACCTTATTATGAAGAATTGAAGTTGTAAAACACTCCGTTAATGTTATACAAACCTTTTAGCTGGTACGTAGAATGTTTTAAACCGGCAGTTTGTTGTCTTTTGGTATATTAGCTTTATATTTGATAAAAATATAAAAGTCAGAAGTATTGTCAGTTAGCATCTGGAACGACGGATGGTATGAGATTTTCTAGGTTACCCCAACCAATTTTTGTACGAATAGCTTCATTGACAGAAATATCTGACGCAAATCAGGTCGAATAAAAAAACACGTCTTGTATGTAAAAAAAGCATTATGTATGAATTTTTTTAAGTAAACAAAATGCTCTTTTGGAATGCACTTGTGGTCCAGTTGGCTAGTCAGCCCAGCTGGGAGCAGCGATCTTTGATATTAAATTACATACATTCTGGGGTGTCCCAGAATTGGCGCACCACCTGTATGGTACGCTGTTAGGGCATGCCTGGGGATTCCAGGAAAATTGTTAAAAAAAATCCAACTGTTATATTCATTGAGGAAAATGCGAACAAAGTTGCATAAATTTGGCAACACAGTCTAGGAAAATACTACACAGTCTAGGTAAATAAATCTAAAAATCCCATCCATGAGTCTTGATTGTACACTTTTGCACTAGATTTTTATTGACATTGTTGTCAGCTTATTTCAAGAAAATTTTGTAAAATTAAATTGATTATAAAAATGTTATTTGACCATTTTAAAGAAGAAAAATTGGTGAAATGGTTTAAGATAGACTGCAGCTTTGTATTAAACCATATTTTTCGTTAATACGTGCTGTTGTTTTTAAGGTATATGCGTTTAAAGTTTTGCATTGTGGGGCCTCATATTTTCGAGGGTGTATAAGATGGATTTTTTTTGACATTTTTCTGGGGATCCCTGGGCATGCCCCAACAACGTACCATACAGGTGGTGCCCTAATTCTGGGACATCTTATATCATGGCTCACTTTGTATGTTGGCTGTAAGCAAAACACAGACTCTAAGAAACATATCTTTATTTAAACGTTTTGAACAAGATAAGTTTCCAAATCAACCTACTCATCTAAAAATCAAAGAAAATTTTGCTCAGGTCGGGCCTCCTCGATCCTTTAGTCCTAACGACGGCCCATTTTGCTTGCTTGACGTTGATACATGGAAAGTCTTTTACGCATCGCCATCTTCCATATGAACAGGTACAAATATGACAATCGGCCGCCTTTACTATTTTACGTTCCGTAAAGCAGATTCTTCCATCTGTTAGTTACCAATCAAATGCAAAAAAACAAGAAATGGGTTAGATTAATGAACGGGTTAGAAGTTACTCTTCGTATTTTTTGAATATCAAGTGTGTTCTATTTATATAATGTGTCTACATTTTATTAAATACTCTTCGCAGTATTAATTTCAGAAAAAAAACAGTCTTAAAAAGAAAAAAAGTTATTGCACTCCTGGGACTCGAACCCGAGCGCTCCGTTGTGAGACAGACCTCCTAACCCGCTAGCCCATCAAGACTATGTTAGTTCGGTCGCTTATACGCGATACGTACTTAGCATTGTTTTGTTTCATTTGTTTTTTGATTTTAAAGAAAATCTTTCGCCTACTACGTTTTTTTTTGCTTCACTCTAAACGACGCATAAAACTCACATTCTAAGGGCATCTTTTGCTTTATCTAATTGCTATTTCTGGTTAACGCGAAGAGTTATAAAAAAATTTTTGATGAATTATGGTAGGTTTTGCCAATATTTAATTTAGTTAAAAATATTTTTTAAATTAATTAAATAATAACTTCGATGTAATTTTTTTAATTTTGTAAATCAATTTTAACAGTTTTATAATTATCCGATATTTTTCAAAAACAATAGGGTAATCCCTTTTGTGAAAACTGATTTTTCCAGAAAATTTGAACATGATTGGAGCATGCGTTCTTGAGATATCGTGCGCACAAGAAAGTGTGACATACAGACGGACGGACGGATTTTTTGAAAGTTGTTCAAAATTTGACGAAACGCACGAATCTGCAAGAATTTTTGCTCTACGACGAAAAATAATGATTTTAGGTTTGGCCCGATCGAATTTATAATACTCTTTGACTTTGTCTGCGAAGAGTATAAAAACAAGAAATAAGTAGAAGTCGAAACGCGTAGTAGTTACTCTTCACAGATAAGTAGCTCGAGTAGAATTCGTAATCGGTAGAAGTCTAATTTTAAATTTTATTTATCAAAGCTAAATCAATTTTTTATATAATTGCTACACACATTCTATGGTATACTCTTCGCAAGAAAACTATTACAGGATAATTAATAGTCTCTTTTAAAAAAAGTTATGTAAATAAAATCTGCGAAGAGTACAAACTATTAACAGTAAACACGAAGAATTAAGTTAACGAAGAGGATAAACGTCAGTTCTGACGTCTCAGAAATTTGGGGTTATTTGTTCTGACAGATAGTTTTGTTTCTTTGTTTAAAATATTTTTGGCATGGCCATCTTGATCGACGCGTGACGCGATTTGTACTTGGAAGTTTTTTGCTTCTAAAATCTTTTAGTTTTTGTTTTTTTACACTTAATGGCTAACTTTACTAAAAACGAACCAACATTTTTAATAAAAAATTAAATTTTCATTAATTTTGTAAAGAATTATTTTTTTTGTAGATTGAATAATAACCGAGATAGGAGGTTTTTTGTGTTGAGAGGTAATTGGGGGGTCGGACAAAAAAACTAAGGAATACTTTTTGGTGAACAATTAAATTGTCTATATTTTATGTCAAATAATTTTTTTTTTAAATTTAATAATAGTCGAGCTACGATTTTTTTTTTCATTTGGAGGGCTGAAAAGGGGGCTTTGAAGTACTCGGATTCTCGTCAAAAACAATAGTGTTCTTCCTCTTATAGGGATCGATTTTTCCTTAAAATTTGAATTGGATAGATGTTTTGGTTCTTAAGATAGCGTGTTTACAAGAAACGTGACATACATCAGACCGACCTACCGACCGACCGACAGACGGATTTTTTAAAAGTTGTTCAAAATTCGATGAAAAACACGAATCTGCAAGAATTTTTGCTCTAGGATGAAAATTTACGATTTTAGGATTTTCTGATCGATTGCAATACAGGGTGTTTCCAAATAACTAGGAAACAATTCAGGGGGTAATTGCTGGACCCATTTTAAGAAAAAAAGTTCATATAAACATATGTCCGATTTTGACTTTTTTTTTTCTTACAGCCGCCTAAGGATTTCCGCTATAAGCACGTTTTTTTAAATTTTACAAAGAGGATAATATTTCTTGTATTTAGATAAACCAAAAAGGTCCTATAAAATTTTTTGAGAAAAAATTATTTTCAAAATTACAGCGAAAAAATTAATTTTTTAGGGGTTTTTTGAGAGGCTGTAACTCAGTAACGACGCAAAATGGAACACCTATTTATATGAACTTTTATTCTTAAAATGAGTCCAGGAATAACCCCTTGAATTTTTTCCACGACATTAGGGAACACCCTGTATACTCTTGTGATGAGTATAATAATTGGGCTATTAGAAACTACTTACGCTTAGCACCGCCACCAAAATTAACAAGTCCAGCCAAAACTATCAAAATAAAAACAAAATTCAAAAATTTCATGTTCAAACAAACTTATGAAAGGATCAGTTTTATAATTCTGATACTGTTTTTTTGTTCCATACAATAATAAACTTTTAACTTAACCAATAAAAATACAACGTAGGTAGTGCTTAATCTTTTTTAATCAATTTGAAAAATCAATTAAAAAAGAAATTGTACATAAGTCGTAAATCTTTAATAAATCTTTAAATTAAGCCTTAAGGCTAGGGATTCAAATTCACAGATCTTCGAATCTGTCCTTCGTTTATGAGATACAGCGTGCCAAAGTTTCTAAAAGTTTCTAAGATTACCTTGAAACTAAACCAGATATTTATTTAAAACTTAGCACGGGTAATTTTCTTACCATCAGGCATAAAGTGCGGATGAAAAAAAATAAAAATTATAATTGGAAGGGGCACATTTGGGGGTACCATGGTGGTTGTTTACCCCCAACTTTTTTGTGTGTTACCTTTTTGGTATTTTCATAAAATAATTAGAAGCCCTAGAATATGATCTTTAAAATTAATGTCTTGTTCTTTTTTCATAAAACTAACCGTTTTCGAGAAAAAAAATTCATTGCCCAAGGGCAACAAAATTTCTTTTTTAAGTTTGGCTTTTTTATGTTAATAAAATAAAACATAGTTAACAATTAAGCTTTAATTAATTTCTTCTTTTTATTATTATTTCAAATAAATATCTGGTTTAGCTTTTTAGTAATCTTATAAGATTAAATTTTGTTTTGAAAAACTTTGACACCCTGTATCTCAGAAACAAAGGATTTTTGGACACATGTTTATATGAACTTTTTTTCTTAGAATAGGTTCAGGAATTACCCCCTTAATTTTTCCTAGTTATTTGGCAACACCCTGTATTTAAAAAGAAACTAAAAAAAAGCACATGTATGAATTTTTTTATTTTTTTACGCATCGCCATCTTCCATATAAACAGGTACAAATGTGACAATTGGCCGCCTTTGCTATTTTAAATTCCGTAAAGCAGATCCTTCCCTCTGTTAGTTACCAATCACATGCAAAAAAAACAAGAAATAAGTAGAAGTCGAAACGCATAGTAGTTACTCTTCACAGATAAGTTGCTCGAGTAGAATTCGGAATCGGTAAAAGTGTAATATTAAATTTTATTAATCAAATCTAAATCAATTTTTTATATAATAGCTACACATTCTATGGTATACTCTTCGCAAGAAAAAATATTACAGGATAATTAATAGTCTCTTATAATAAGAAATTATGAAAATAAAATCTGCGAAGAGTGCAAACTATTAACAGAAAACACGAAGAATTAAGTTAACGAAGAGGATAAACGTCAGTTCTGACGTTCAAAATATTTGAGGTTATTTGTTCTGACATCTGGATTTGTTTCTTTGTTTGAAATATTTTTGGCATGGCCTTCTTGACCGACGCGTGACCCTATTTGGACTTGGAAGTTTTTTGCTACTGAAATCTTTTAGTTTTTGTTTTTTTAACCTTACTGGTTAACTTTAGAAAAAACGAACCATTATTTTTAATAAAAAATTAAATTTTCGTTAATTTTGTGAAAAAGATTTTTTTTGTTAATTGAATAATAACAGAGATAGGAGATTTTTTTGTGGTGGGGGGTAACGGGGGGTCTGACAAAAAAAACAACGAATACTTTTTTGTAGAGAATTAAATTTTCTATGTTTTATGTCGAATAATTTTTTTTGTAAATTTAATAATAATTGAGTTACGATTTTTTTTTCACTTGGGGGGCTAAAAAGGGGGCTTTATAGTACTCGGATTTTTGTCAAAATCAATAGGGTTCTTCCTCTTATAGGGATCGATTTTTCCTTAAAATTTGAATAGGATTGGAAGTTTGGTTCTTAAGATAGCGTGTTTACAAGAAACGTGACATCCCACAGACCGACCGACCGACCGACGGACGGACGGACAATAAATGAAAATCTTAAAAAGTCATGGAACGCACGAATCTGCAAAAATTTTTGCTCTACGACGAAAATTGACGATTTTAGGATTTTCTGATCGATTGCAATATACTCTTGTGATGAGTATAATAATTGGGCTATTTGAAACTACTTACGCTTAGCACCGCCACCAAAATTAACAAGTCCAGCCAAAACTATCAAAATAAAAACAAAATTCAAAAATTTCATGTTCAAACAAATTTATGAAAGGATCAGTTTTATAATTCTGATACTGATTTTTTGTTCCATAAAATAATAAACTTTTAAATTGCTTAACCAATAATAATAAAAGGTAGTTGGTCCTTAATCTTTTTTAATCAATTTGAAAAATCAATTAAAAAAGAAATTGTACATGAGTCGTAAATCTTTAAATTAAGCCTTAAGGCTAGGGATTCAAATTCACAGATCTTCGAATCTGTGCTCCTAGAAGCTCGTATAAGGCATCTCCGTTGAGCTTCCGCCAATTCTACTAAATAGCACATCTACATGAGGGCCTCATCCTATATTAATGGTAAATGTAGTTTTGAAAACTAGAAAAATAGGGCTACAAACGTATTATGGTTTCATTTAATCCGGTTATTTCCTTGTGTCGAAAATCTGACTTCAAAAATTATTATACTATTTTTGATTTTTTTTTTCGATTACGAATACATTTTTTGGTTTATATACATTACGTGGTCTATGCCAAACCATAATACGTTTATTTACCATGGTTTTCTTAAGCTTGTAAATGATGATAAACTTACGTTTATATACAGGGTGTTTCCAAATAAGTAGGAAAAAATTCAGGGGGTAATTCCTGAACCCATTTTAAGAAAAAAAGTTCCTATAAACATATGTCCGATTTTGACTTTTTTTTTCTTACAGCCCCATAAGGGTCCCCACTATTAACCCGTTTTTTTAAATTTTACAAAGGGGAAAATATTTCTAGTATTTAGATAAATTAAATAGGTCCTATAAAATTTTTTAAAAAAATTATTCTTTTCGAAATTATAGCGAAAAAACTAATTTTTTAGGGGTTTTTGGAGGGGCTCTATCTCAAAAACGAAGGATTTTCGGACACAAGTTCATATGAACTTTTTTTCTTAAAATGGGTTCAGGAATTACCCCCTGAATTTTTTCCTACTTATTTGGTAACACCCTGTATATATAAATGTGCTCCTTCAAAGATTTCAATGTAGAAAGAAAAACACCAAAAATACTATTTTACCATATTTCTATTATTTCTTGCACTCAGTACCACTTCTATGTATCACAAACATTATCCTACATTACTTGAATGATGTGGTTATATTTGATGTTGAGCACTGGTATTTTCATAAAATAATTAGAAGACCTAGAATATGATCTTTAAAATTAATGTCTTGTTCTTTTTTCATAAAACTAACCGTTTTCGAGAAAAAAATTCATTGCCCAAGGCAACAAAATTTCTTTTTTAAGTTGGGCTTTTTTATGTTAATAAAATAAAACATAATTAACAATTAAGCGTTAATTAATTTATTTTTTTTATTATTATTTCAAATAAATATATGGTTTAGCTTTTTAGTAATCTTATAAGATTAAATTTTTTTTTGAAAAACTTTGACACCCTGTATCTCAGAAACGAAGGATTTTTGGACACATGTTTATATGAACTTTTGTTCATAGAATGGGTTCAGGAATTACCCCCTTAATTTTTCCTAGTTATTTGGCAACACCCTGTAATTAAAAAGAAACTAAAAAAAGCACATGTATGAATTTTTTTAAGTAAAGAAATAGTATATTAAAACATAGAGTTTTATAAGGAATGTTTTTTAGCACGAGTTTTCCAATGGACAAGTGATGAAAAACGCCTTATAAAACGAGTTTTTTATACTATTTTTTATATTTGCTTCATTTAATTCATTAAAAAGCATTTTTAATTTGAATTAAAAATTCAACATGAAACTTTGTTTTTATGACCAACCTTATAGCATAACATTGACATTTTGAAGTAAAAAATAAATTTAAGTTAGACATATTGAATTATGGCATTTGTAAACTTTACTCATTTAATACTGAATGAATAGGCGTTTTTGAGAAAATGTAACCATTGATATCGGTTCTCCAATTCTTCTAGTTATTCCCTCTACAAAAAAACTATGTCCCCCGATTGAATACAGGGTGTTACCAAATAAGTAGGAAAAAATTCAGGGGGTAATTCCTGAACCCATTTTAAGAAAAAAAGTTCATATGAACATGTGTCCGAAAATCCTTCGTTTTTGAGATACAGCCCCCCCAAAAACCCCTAAAAAATCAATTTTTTCACTATAATTTCGAAAAGAATAATTGTTTCAAAAATTTTATAGGACCTATTTGATTTATCTAAATACTAGAAATATTTTCCCCTTTGTGAAATTTAAAAAAACGTGTTAATAGTGGGGGCCCTTAGGGGGCTGTAAGAAAAAAAAAAGTCAAAATCGGGTATATGTTTATAGGATCTTTTTTTCTTAAAATGGGTTCAGGAATTACTCCCTGAATTTTTTCCTACTTATTTGGTAACACCCTGTATAATAGTAAAATTTGTAAATAAAAAGTACCTTGCAAGAAAAGAATTTAACTTTTTGCAACAGGAAAACCAACCAATAAAATAAAATTTTGGGTTTAATAATGAAGCAATTCAGAAACTTTAAGAAACCAAATTTCGGGTTTCATAATGTGCATATTATAGAACGCAAATATAAAAATGCTGTTTTGGAATGCACTTTATGGTCCAGTTGGCTAGTCGGCCCAGCTGGGAGCAGCGCTCTTTGATATTAAATTACATATTATATCATGGCTCACTTTGTTTGTTGGCTTTAAGCAAAACACAGACTCTAAGAAACATATCTTTATTTAAACGTTTTGAACAAGATGTATTTTTTTTAAATTACCAAAAAAAAAAATCTCATCTAAAAATCAGTGAAAATTATGTACATGGAAAGTCTTTTACACATCGCCATCTTCCGTCTATACAAGTACAATCATGACAATCGGCCGCCTTTGCCATTTTAAGTTCCTTAAAGCAGATCCTTCCATCTGTTAGTTACCAATCACATGCAAAAAAACACTTTGTAGTGGCGTCAAACTAGCATGAAAAACCTTAAAATCTCTAACTTTGGGGAAACTCAATGGATTGACTTCATTTTTTTTGTAAAACGTTTAAAATTGAATATAAATCACTAATAAAAACTAAAATGGCGCCGCTAGTCCTTCCTGAATTTTTTATACTCTTCGCAAACTATATCTCGCTTATTATTAATTCCACAGAAAAAATCATTCTTATAAAAATTAAAGAGAATAAAATTTTGTAATAAAAAAAATATTGCCCGCTCCCCTCCGAGCTCTGCCCTCTTATAACCCCCCAAATTTTAAGTAATTTTTTTTTATGCTTATTTTTTAAGGAACAAAATCAACATTCATTATTTACCTAATTAAAAAAAAAAATTTGATATAAATGTTTAATAATAAGCGAGATACAAATTTTTCCAAGTTGGGGGGGCATAGTGGGGGAGCATTTTTTTTTAATTTAGTAATTAATGAACGTTTTTTCTGTTTCTTAAAAAATAAGCATGAAAAAAAAATATTTAAAATTTGGGGGACTATAAGGGGGCGGAGCTCGGAGGGGGGCGGGCAATATTTCTTTTATTACAAAATTTTATTCTCTTTAATTTTCATAAGTATGATTTTTTATGTAGATTTAATAATAAGCAAGTTACAGTTTGCGAAGAGTATAAAAAATTCAGGAAGTACTAGCGGCGCAATTTTATTTTTTATTAGTGATTTAAATTTATTTCTGAATGTTTTCCAAAAAAAATGAAGTCAATCCATTGAGTTTCCCCAAAGTTAGAGGTGAAATGCTAATTTGACGCGACTATTTAAACTACATACAGGGTGTCGCCCGAAGAAAGTGCATGTTTTAGTAGACAAATATACGATTTATGAATGCATAATTTGTGAATGTCTATGTAAATAGGTCAAAATGTCAATAAAATCTGATGCAAAGTAGATCCAAATTCATAAATGGGATGTTCTGTGCACTCAAAAGTTCGTAAAAGTCATCTCCCTGAATGTCACTTATTTAATTTTCTTTTATAGCCCAATCATTCTAATAATGCCCCCAGAAAAAAATCCCAACCAAGATCTGCTTATGCAGGTTTGTAGACACTACCCCCAGAAACATAAAAGTGAGAAATTCCCACAAAATTTCCGTGACGTTTAGCCACCATCTTGCATAGAAGTGAGGGGTTAGTTTTTTGTTAATACCTAAACTATTTGGCACTTTTGAAAAAAGTTTTAAAAATTTTTAGGAACATTATTTTAATAATACAATCATTTAATAAAAAAAAAAATCACCAATATGAACGATTTTATAGCACTTTGAAAATGTGCTAATTTGGTCCTACAGAGAACGCTGCAATCTATGCTTCAGGACTCTATGACTAAGATAGACGATTATGATGAAATAAGGTGATTTTCAAAGAGCTATAAAATCGTTAATGTTGGTGATTTATTATTCTTTTAAAGATGATTGTATTCTTATTAAAATAATGTTCCTAAACATTTTTAAAACTTTTTTCAAAAGTGCCGAATAGTTTAGGTATTATCAAAAAACTAACTCCTCACTTCTATGCAAGATGGGGACTAAACATCACGGAAATTTTGTGGGAATTTTTCACTTTTATATTCCTGGGGGTAGTGTCTACAATCCTGCATAAGCAGATCTTGGTTGGGATTTTTTTCTAAGGAACCTACAAATTTTAATTAGAATAATTGGGCTATTAGAAACTACTTACGTTTAGCACCGCCACCAAAATGAACAAATCCAGCCAAAACTATCAAAATAAAAACAAAATTCAAAAATTTCATGTTCAAACAAACTTATGAAAGGATCAGTTTTATAATTCTAATACTGATTTTTTGTTCAATAAAATAATAAACTTTTAAATTGCTTAACCAATAATAATAAAAGGTAGTTGGTGCTTAATCTTTTTTAATCAATTTGAAAAATCAATTAAAAAAGAAATTGTACATGAGTCGTAAATCTTTAAATTAAGCCTTAAGGCTAGGGATTCAAATTCACAGATCTTCGAATCTGTGCTCCTAGAAGCTCGTATAATTCATTTCTGTTGAGCTCCCGTCAATTCTACTAAATAGCACATCTACATGAGGGCCCCATCCTATATTAACACTAAATGTAGTTTTGAAAACTAGAAAAATAGGGCTACAAACGTATTATGGTTTCATTTAATCCGGTTATTTTCTTGTGTCGAAAATCTGACTGACTGACTGACAAAAAAATAAAGTAATACTTTTGTAGTTTTCAAAACTATATTTAGTTTTAATATAGAATGGGGCTTCATGTAGATGTGCTATTTAGTGGAATTGACGGGAGCTCAACGGAGATAACTTATACGAGCTTCTAGGAGCACAAAGCATCGAAACTGAGAATATGCATCTCTATCCTTAGAGGCCGATTTATAGAACGTTACTTTCACTTTACTTCCGCTTTACTACGGCGTAACTTTACAGAAAATTAAATAAAATACATGGGAATGTATTAGCAAATTTATACTTCACTTTAGCGCTACTTTGCTGATTCATTTAGCTGTAAATAGTACTGTCAAAAGCCGAGCTTGGCCGATCATGCGAAAAATTTGCAAAAATGAGATATTTACCCTTATTGTCAAGGGTGGTGATTACGGAATATCGCTTCGTACGAAACCTGCTGGTCTACTTATGTAGGTTTCGTAGGAAGCGATATTTCGTAATTACCGCCCAGGCGTAAATAGTCAGAAGTCGCGAGTTCAGACACATGCGCATACCTGTTCCCAATTTCACGTAACTTTACAATCTATAAATTAAGCAAATTTGTTAAGTTACGCGGAAGTGAAGTAACGCCGAAGTAAAGTGAAAGTAACGTTCTATAAATCGCCCTTTAAGCCCTATAGTACAGTCAATCCGTATGTGGACATCGACAAAATTCCTGGTAGGGCCAGTAAAACCTCAAATTGACGTATATCTACCTATTGCAGAAACGGAGTTATGGCCCCCCAAAGAGCCCCCTTTAATTCATCACGGTGAAACTGCACCAAATTTTGCAAATAGATGTCAAATAAGGTTTTAAAAAGATTTTTATAAAAAAAAAAATCTCTAAAAAAATTCCTTTACCCCCCAAATAGCCCCCAAAGAGTAATAACCAATCACCTTGGATTTACACCAAATTTTGCAGATAGATGCATAATAAGATGCTTAAAAACATTTCCTTATAACTTTTTTTAAAAAAATAATTCCTTCGCCCAATAATCGAAGGGGGCTTTTAAGGGGGGCATTTAATATTTTTTGCAAAAAAAGTTGTTGATAAATATTTTTTAGCATCTCCTTTTACATCTATCTGCAAAATTTGGTGTCAATCCAACGTGATTGGTTATTAGTATTTAGGGGCTATTTGGGGGCTATTTAAAGGAATTTTTTTAGAGATTTTTTTTTTATAAAAATCTTTTTAAAACCTTATTTGACATCTATTTCCAAAGTTTGGTGCAGTTTCATCGTGGTGAATTAAAGGGGGCCCTTTGGGGGCCATAACTCCGTTTCTGCAATAGGTAGATATACGCCAATTTGGGGTTTTACTCTTTGGACATCCAGTTACATTATATAAAAAAGACGGACCTACCAGGAATTTTGTCCACATACGGATTGACTGTACTAATATCTAAATGTATGTTTCAAGGAGGCCTAGAGGTCCACAGATACTTACAAAATGCATTCAAGTTGAGTTGGTCAATGCAGTCCCACACAATTTGTTTATTATTCAAAACAAAGTTGCATCGGTAGCGAAAGTCACTAAGGCAGACTGGTTTTGTCTTAAAATCTACTTTTTACCTGATCTTATTCTTCCAATAATAATCAGCTTCAATCAGTACCCGGCTAGCAGACCAAAACAATTGTATATTCAAAAATTAATTGGCTTTAATTATTATAAATCTAAAACACCAGCGCGCACGGTTACTTAATATTTATTTTAAGCTTTCAGTTCATTTATAAGAAGCTATTTACCTCGTACATCGCTATTTACCAAAAGTATTAAATTATTGTGTCTTATAAAAACGTACTAACAATATTACTAACAAAATAAACAAATAAAAAGCGTTACCATGGTAATGTTCATACTTGGATTTTATGACATAAAGTAGTGAGAAACAGTCTACTATGATCTTAAGTGTTAACAATTTATTTAGTTCCATTCTCAACTTTTATGTGTGTGTAAACCGGTAAAAAAAAAGTTTAAATAAATAGTGCAGTTGTGTTTATGTAAAGTGACTATTTTTAAATAACTTTTGCGAAAAAATGCCTGCTAAAGCTCGATACAATTATTCCAGTAAGTATTTTTTTTTAATCTTTCATCTTGGTTTTTTTAAATTTGAATTTTTGTTGGTTAAAATTATCGTAAGACAAAATTTTTTTAAAATTAGGATTATTTTAATTTTTTTTTAATTCGTTCATCTGTCACCTTTTTGAAATTTTTATACTCCTCGCAGACAAAGTCGAAAACGAGGAGTATATTGTGATTGTTTTGAAAATTCTAAAATCGTCAAAAATTGTCGTAGAGCAAAAATTCTCCGTCCGTCTGTCACGTTTTTTGTAAACACGATAACTTAAGAACGAAATGCCCAATCGTGTTCAAATTTGCAGGAAAAATTGTTCTCATTAAAATCTTGGTTGGGATTGTTATTGGAAAAAATCGGATAATAACAAGGGGGGTAAAGGGACCCCCAAACTGGTAAAAAATTCATATTTCAGTTATTATAAATTTAAGAAAAAAAAAATTTCCGTAATATTAAAGCCCTTTTAACTTTTTACAAAAATTATTCTGAAAATTTTTTGATCCGACCCCCCATTAGCCCCCAAATTAAAAAAAACGCCGTATTTTTGTTATTATTTGATTTACTAAAAAAATTTCTTCTAAAAAATTAAAGAAAATGCCATTTTGTATTTAAAATAATTTTTTTAATTTTTTTTTGTTAAGTTATTAGGGCATAAAAGGCCCTAAAAGAAAGGTTTTTACTAATAAAAAAGTTCTAAGTCCCATAAGTCTTGACCTTGGTCTAGGTGGCTTTGCAAAAACATTCGAAACACAGTAGCATCTTTCAAAGTCAAATGAAATCCTAAACGTCAGTGTCAGAATTCATATTTATGCTCTTCGCTAATAAATAATTTTTTTTTTGCGAAAGAAAGTTAATAGTTTGACCTCTTTGCAGATTTTTTTTATATAAAAAAAAATATTGCTTTTATAAAATATTGTGATTAATCACTGCGAGGAGTATCCTATTAAATGTCGGCATTTTATAATAAATCCTAACCCACTCAATGATTTAACCTATTCACTGATCTAACCCATTTCTAGTTTGTTACTTTTTTTGTTTATCAAGTTGGAAATATAAACAATTTAAACCAAATGCAAAATTCGCAATCTCTTTAAAAAGGTTTATTTCTGAAACAGAACATAAATTTAACAATTTTATGATTTATTAGAAAATTGAAAATACAAATTTTACGATAGTTAATCATAGCTTTATTTTATAGCAGAAGTAATTATACAGTGTGTCCGCTATGAATTAACCCCTCTTTTTTCTAAATTATTGGAAAATTCTAAAATATTAACAAATTTTATTTTTATTAGATTGGCAAGATTAACATTTTGAAATAAGAACCAAATTATATTTGCGTTCTATAATCAGCACATTATAAAACCCGAAATTTGGTTTTTTAAGGTTGCTGAATTGCTTCATTATTAAACCCAAAATTTTATTTTACTAGGTTGGTTTTCTAGACGCGAAAAGATGAATTCTTTCCTCGTAAGGTACTTTGTATTTTCAAATTTTACTATTATAAACTATCGGGGGATATAGTTTTTTTGTAGAGACTAAAGCGAATAACTAGAAGAATAATTGGAGAAACGATATCAACGGTTACATTCTCTCAAAAACGCCTATTCATTCAGTATTAAGTGAGTATAAAGTTTACAAATGTTATTATTTAACATGTCTTACCTAAATTTACTTTTTATTTCAAAATGTCAATGTTGCCAATCCAATTTATTTATCATGGGACACACTGTATGTTCAACAATATTTTACTCCTGCTCAGTAAAAATAATGTAGTTTTACTTAGGATGCATGCAGCATATTCCAAAATGAAAACAAACAGAACAATAAAATTTAACGTGCTAGAAAATCATGTGAAAATGATCTAAAATAGATATAGAAATGACATCAGATTTTAAATAGTCATACATGACCACAGATAACTGCATCATATTTAGTTTTGTTAATGTGTTCACCTGTCACTTGATTTTATATTATATTTTTTTTTGTATCATTTATAGCATCTTGCTATAATATCGTAGGAGAAATGGCTTTTTATTTTATTTACAATTTTTAAATTTGGTATTTTATAGAACCCTTTTAAAAAAGACCTTGCATTTTGAGGTAACGTTTCGGAGACTATACAGGATGTCCCAGAATTGGCGCACCACCTGTATGGTACGTTGTTGGGGCATTCCCAGGGATCCCCAGAAAAATGTCAAAAAAAATCCATCCCATACACCCTCGAAGATATGAGGTATGAGGCCCCAAAGTGCAAAACTTTAAACGAATATACCTTAAAAACAACAACACGTATTAACGAAAAATATGGTTTAATACAAAGCTGCAGTCTATCTTAAACCATTTCACCAATTTTTCTTCTTTAAAATGGTCAAATAACATTTTTATAATCAATTTAATTTTACAAAATTTTCTTGAAATAAGCTGACAACAATGTCAATAAAAATCTAGTGCAAAAGTGTATAATCAAGACTCATGGATGTGATTTTTAGATTTATTTTCCTAGACTATGTAGTATTATCCTAGTCTGTGTTGCCGAATTTAAGCAACTTTGTTCGTATTTTCCTCAATGAATATAACAGATGGATTTTTTTTAACAATTTTCCTGGAATCCCCAGGCATGCCCTAACAGCGTACCATACTGGTGGTGCGCCAATTCTGGAACACCCTGTATTTAATCTTTATTAGGATATTTATCAGAATGCACTTTTAAACTGTTCCTGATAATTTATAAACAGTACATACATCAATGTTGTAAATTTTTAAATCAAATAAAAAGTTAAACTTCGCAGATAGCTCATTTTTTAGGACTATTTTTTTTATTTTTATATAATTGTTACACATTCTATATAATACTCTTCGCAGTAGATGATTAAAAAGGTGAATTTTTTATTTTATTGAAAACAACGTAAAACTTATTTTTTTTGTAAACGGGTGGGGATACAAAAAAATTATCAAATGCTTTTTTTAGGAAAAATACCATCTCTAATTTTATTAGCAATATTTTTTTTCGTAAAGTTGATATTAACGAAAATATGAATTTTTGTCTACTTTGGGGGTGTCTTTAACCCTCTATTTATTACTTGATTTTTTCCAAAAACAATAGGGCTCTTCCTCTAAATGGGATTGATTTTTGTGTTAAATCTCAAGTCGATCCGATAAACTGTTCTTGAGTTATGGTGGTCACAAATTTCGTTACAGACAGACAGACGGACAAAAAATAAAAGTCTTAAAAAGTCATGAAACGAACGAATCTGCAAAAATTTTGCTCTAGGATGAATATTAACGATTTTAGAGAAGGTCCGAGTAATCGCAATATACTCTTTTGCGAAGAGTATAATAAACTATCTTATTGCCAATAAAATAAAATATTCTAGCAATGCAATAAAATCAAAGAATGCCCATAAAAGATAGGTTATTTTTCAGCGAGTTTTCTTAGACCACGAAAGGCTGTCCTAGTTTTCATACCTTTGAAAATATCGGAGAATTTAATACCGAATCAATTAGTTAAAGTGCATGTTTGTCTATTATAGTTTATCTACCCTAAATAGAAAATAGGTTAACGTCTGATGAGTGATGCAATCATTTATACGGGGCTAAATAAGTATATTTAGAAAACTCAGAAGAGGACAAGGTCAATGCTACAGGAAGAGGTTTTTAAAACCATGTCAAAAAATTAGGACAAAATAAAAAAATAACTTTTTTAAACCTTATAGAAAAATTTTCCAATCTGTAAAATCGTTTTCTAAGAATGTTTAAAATACTTACTTGGGGTGATTCCTGATTCCATTTTTGAAAAAAAGGTTCCAACCGAGGGGCAATTCAATAAAAGAATTAGTGTATATTTTTTTAAGAATTTGTAGAATTTATTGAGAATTTGTAGAATTTGTTTAGAATGGGCGAGTTTCATGAAAAAATTTTATTTGCTTAAACGATTCCTTTTATTAAACTATGTTGTTTTGCAAATTTTTAGAATCCACAAGTCTCTACTTTTCGAGAAAAAAAATAAATAAAATTTAAAAATTGCGTTTAATTGGACAAGCTTTAACAGCCATTTTTCCCCTACCACCTTCTTGAATCTATACTTTTACTTCATTGTCAAAGTGACATTTTCTATTTTTTACTTAATTTATTGTTTTACTTACATTTTCAGTATTTTTTATCAACACCACGATAAATAAATTAAATAAAAAGATAAAAATACTTCATATTTTAGCTAATCTGTCACTAAGCGTTGACTTAAGAAACATAGAAAAGAATACATTTTTATGTTGCTAAGCAATGTAATATACCTTAAGATAGTGGAAGGGATAGGGGAAGTGCCCCAAAATTGAGGGGAAGTGCCCCAAAAATTTAAACTTTGGAGCGCTAGAACACCTAAACCAGCCACTGGATAAACACGAGATTATTAGTGAAAGCTCATGCCTAAGTCTACTTTTTATTTTTAACCAAAAATTTTAAATTTGTTACTTGTGAAACATGCCCATTTGTTAGGAATTTGCTAAGAATTTGTTGCGAATTTGTTAAGAATTTGCAGAATTTGTTAAGAATTTGTAAAATTTGTTGAGAATTTGTAGAATTTGTTTTAGAATTTGTTAAGAATTTGTTAGGAATTAGTGTACACAATTTGCCCATCTGATTTGCCCCTCGGTTCCAATTAACAAATACCTAAAAAATTTAATTTTTTAGCTTTATTTCCGAAACAAATAATTTTTTCCAAAAATTGTATAGGTCGTTTTTCATGCATTTAAATACTAGAAATATTTGTTAATTTGTAAGTTAAAAAAAAAGTCAAAATTGAACATTTTTTTCTTAAAATGGATACAGAAATAATCCCCTGAATTTTTTTGTACGACGTTAGGAAACACCCTATATAATGTTTTCTAAAAAACAAACTTGCAGGAAACATTTTTTGATTCACCCTTGCCCCATTCTAAATGTAGTTTAATTGCTGTTGGAAAGAGAATAAAAATGTCATTTTAAAGGTCAGGAAATACCGATTATTCTGTTTTAGTACATTTTTTAGCTTTCAGGAATCCTTGACCTATCTACCTTGTATTTTATACCACTAAAATGTCCTAAATAATTCTAAAAGAAAATTCTAAATCATTTCATTTCTACTATGTATTTTTTGTAGTTAATAAAATTTACTGAAAAAATCTGATAGAAGAATTTAAGAGATTTATTACAATAACAAAACATCTAACATACATTAAAAATGTGTAATTCTAAAATTACGAACAAATGTTTATTTAATAGAAAATATGCGGGAGTATAAGTATACAATATTTAATACTATCTAGCAGTTAGAACATGACTTCATGCCAATTTTATAGCGTAGTTTACATTTACAATAGTCTTTGAAATATCCGACTTATGCCCATCTCAAACACGACTAAATTAATGGACGAGTTTCACAAGTATAAAAAATTGAATTTTTATATTTGCGTTTTATAATATGCACATTATGAAACCCGAAATTTGGTTTTTTAAAGTTTCTGAATTGCTTCATTATTAAACCCAAAATTTTATTTTATTGGTTGGTTTTCCTGATGCGAAAAGATGAATTCTTTTCTTGCAAGGTACTTTTTATTTACAAATTTTACTATTATAATCAATCGGGGGACATATTTTTTTTGTAAAGGAAATAACTAGAAGAATTGGAGAAACGATATCAATGGTTATATTTTCTTAAAAACGCCTATTCATTCAGTATTAAATGAGTAAAGTTTACAAATGCCATTATTCAATATGTCTAACTTGAATTTATTTTTTACTTCAAAATGTCAATGTTATGCTATAAGGTTGGTCATAAAAACGAAATTTCATCTTAAGTTTTTAATTCAAATTAAAAATGCTTTTTAATTAATTAAATAAAGCAAATATAAAAAAAAGTATAAAAAACTCGTTTTATAAGGCGTTTTTTATCACTTGTCCATTGGAAAATTCGCCGCTGTGCGGCTCTTTTTCCAAACCTGGTCGCGTGCTAAAAAACGTTCCTTATAAATCTCTATGTTTTAATATACTATTTTTGGTTAAAAATAAAAAGCAGGCTTAGGCATGAGCTTTCACTAAAAATCTCTTGTTTATCTAGTGGCTGGTTTAGGTGTTCTAGCGTCCAAATTTTAAATTTTTGACTCAATTTCCCTCGATTTTGGAGCATTCCCCTTCCGCCCACTTCCACTATTCTAAGGTGTAGCACATTGCTTAGCAACATACAAATGTATTCTTTTCTATGTTTCTTAAGTCAACCCGCGCGCTTAGTGACACATTGCCTAAAATATGGTATATTTTTATATTTATTTTGATTTATTTATCGTGGCGTTACTAAAAAATACCAAAAATGTAAGAAAAGCAAGTAAAAAATAGGTAATGTCACTTTGACAGTGAAGTAAGTATTGACAATTCCAACAAAATAAATGTCCATTTTTAGGCAGACAAAAAGTGATTCGTAGCAAAGCATGCTTTATTTTATCAGGCCGGCACACTTTCATGTTCATTTTTTTGAATTCTGGAGGCCTTATTTTCTAGGGGGTTCATTTTTGTGACGTCACAAAAATTAGTTTGGCTACTTGCTAATGGTATAGCTTTAGTCAGCAATAAAAGTGAATAGATTTATAAAGGTGAAAGAGGAAAATGGCTGTTAAATCTAGTCCATTTTAACGCAATTTTTAAAATTAATTTTTTTTTTCTCTCGAAAAATACAGAGTGATTTAAAAATTTGCAAAAACCATAATTTAATTTAAGAAATCGAGTAGGCAAATAAAAAATTTTCATGAAACACGCCCATTTTTAAAAACAGAGCTTTAATCCTGTATAAATAAATGACTTCTTAAAAGGGAATTTCGCGAAGCATAGAAACTGTGGTTATGTAATGTTGGTTGCCTAAAATCAACAAAAAACACCACTTTCTGGTCATCGCTCAGTGGGTTTATAAGAGTTAATTTTAATAAAAATTGTGTTTACCAGCAACATACATAAACAAAGCACAAGTTGACATATTCTAAACGTCCATCAATAAGCGTTTAAATACAGAATTTTGGCAATTAAGAAGAACTATTTTTTTGCATTTTAAATTGCCAAAATTCTGTATTTAAACGCTTATTGATGGACCTTTAAAATATGTCAACTTGTGCTTTGTTTATTTATGTTGCAGGTAAGCACAATGTTTAATTAAAATGAACTCTTATAAACCCACTGAGCAATGACCAAAAAGTGGTGTTTTTTGTTGATTTTGGGCAAGCAACATTACATAAGCACAGTTTCTATGCTTCGCGATATTTAGCGGTAATTTATTTGTGTTGCATGTGGTCCTAAAAGGCGTCGCAACGCCTTTGGATGGTCAACATAGCGACGCATTGGTGATTGAGGAATGGCTTTTATTTCCTAGTTGGCTTTGAAAATCCGTCTAAGAAATATCTATCTACTTTACCAAGATTTATTTCTAACTTGTTAAATTTAAATTTGAGTGCGGTTATTTAAATCGAGATCAAAATTTTGGCAACAATTCACCGGTGTTCTATAGTGCTTCGCCATTTTACACCAGACATGGTGGGGTACTACAATCAAGGTAACTAAAGGCTACAAAAATAGTACAAACAAAAAAAATTGAGTGAAAAAAAAAATTATGAATTTTTAAAATTTTGTGATTTTTTTAACTTTGTATTCTTAAACGAGAAATAAAATACTGTGGTAAATGGATAAGGCGGTTTTTTTTGTAAGAAATATGCTAAGAAACAAAAATTAATTCCAGGGTTTTGAACAGAAGAATTTTGTAAAAATTGTATAAAATGCAAAAATTTAAAATTTTTCTATTTACGTTGATCTTAATCAAATTTAAGATTTTCTAAAATGAACATTTTTGACTTAATCTGCGAAGAGTATAATAACCTTCTTTTTTCTGGAAAAGTTTTATTTTACGATGACCCATTTATAATTTTATATGGCATAATTAACTTTGTGAATAAAATAGGTATTTTTAATACAAACTGCAAATATTGTTTTTAGCATTAACGTCAATGAAAAATCAACAAATGATGATTCATGCATAACAAAAAACATTTTAGTAATAAATCTACCTACAATGTTAGGCATAGGTACCAAAAATTTCCGTTTAGGAAAAATAAAATCTCTAAATAATAAATTATTTTGAAAACTGGATTTTTCCAAATTTTTTTTTTACTAGCGTGCGAAAATGGTGTCGAGTTTTCCAATGGACAATTGCTAAAAAACGTCTTATAAAATGAGTTTTTTAACTATTTTTTTATATTTGCTTTATTTAATTTATTAAAAAGCATTTTTAATTTGAATACAAAATTTTATTTTTATTGGATTGGCACATTGACATTTTGAAGTAAAAAGAAAATCTAGGTCAGACATATTGAATAATGACATTTGTAAACTTGACTCACCTCACTTAATACTGTATGAATAGGCGTTTTTGAGAAAATGTTGATATCGTTTCTCCAATTCTTCTAGTTATTCCCCCTGCAAAAAAAGTATGTCCCCCGATAGTTTATAATGGTGAAATTTGTAAATAAAAAGTACCTTGCAAGGGCAGAATTCATCTTTTTGCATCTGAAAAACCAATCTTATAAAATAAAATTTTGGGTTTAATAATGAAGCATAAAAGACCAAATTTCGGGTTTCATAATGTGCTTATTATAGTCTTTGCAGACAAAGTCGAAGGGTATTATAAATTCGATCAAAAAATTCTAAAATCGTCAATTTTCGTCGTAGAGCAAAAATTTGCAGATTCGTGCGTTTCATGACTTTTTAAGATTTTCATTTATATCACGATTTTTGTAAACACGATATCTCAAAAACCAAAATTCCAATCAAGTTAAAATTTTCAGGAGAAATCGGTTGCGGTAAGAGGAAACCCTATTGTTTTTGAAAAAGATCCCATAATTACAAAGGGGGTACCGGTGCCCCCAAACTTTAAAAAAATTCATATTTCAGTTACTATAAAATGTACAGAATTTTGTTTTTGTAATATTAAAGCCCTTACAATTTTTTACAAAAAGTTATCGGAAGTTTTTTTGTCCGACCCCACATAAGCCCCCAAATTAAAAAAAAACCGTATCTTCGTTATTTTTCAATTTACAAAAAATAATGAGGTTATAAAAATGAAAGAAAATTATATTCTGTATTAAAAAGTATTTTTTGTTTTTTTTTTGTCAAGTTTTAAGACAAACAATGGCCAAAAGAAAGGTTTTTAGTACTAAAAAAGTCCCGTAAGTCTAGGATCGGTCAAGGTGGCTTTGAAAAAAAAAAATTAAAACAAAAGCATCTTTCTTAAGTCAAATTAAATCATAAACGTCAGTGTCAGAATTGATACCTATTTATGCTCTTCGCAAATAAATCTTTTTTTTTTATAGAAGAGAAGAGTTAATAGTTTTACCTCTTCGCAGATTTTTTAAAAAAAATACTGTTTTTTTTTTAATTTTATTATTTTCTGATTACTGCGAGGAGTATCCTATTAAATGACGACATTTTATAAAAAAAAACTCTGACATTCTCACTGATCTAACCTATCCACTGACCTAACCCGCTCTAGTTTAATATTTGTGAGAAAATCATTTTTAGAGTGACATGCACAAATGACATTTCTATACTTATCCCCTTTTGCCTCCCTACCACAGATTTATTGCAATACAATGCGTGGAAAAAATATTCTTCGTAAAAATTGCAGAAAGTGTCATTTCCTCCCTTGTTAGGAAAACAACTATTTAAAGTCTACAAGGTGTCCGAAAAAATGACACATAAATGCGTTCGAACGTTGTTGGGGCATGTCTAGGAACCTCCAGAAAATTGCTTAAAAAAATCTATCTTATACAGGGTGTCCCAGAATTGGCGCACCACCTGTATGGTACGCAGTTGTGACATTTGTTTATCCTAAAAATGGTCTAATTTCCTGTGCAATTCAAAAACCTATTTAGTTAGTTTGTGTCAAAACTGGAGGCCCTAAGTTATAACCAAAGCCATTTTTGGAAAGTTACATTTTTAAACTTTATAAAAATGGCTATGGTTTTAACCTTGAACCTCCAGTTTTTGCACAATCTTCGTTTAAACACGAACTGTCAAAATAGACTTACTAGGTTTTTGAATTGTACGGGAGAAATAACATTTTTATAATTAATAATTAATTTCACAAAATTTTTATTAAGCGAAAGCTAACAGCAATGTTCCATTTTCTTAACAGGGTTGCAGTATTTATTGAACTTTAACCATATTTTTCTTAGAGATAAGAAACGATAATTTTTTTTTAACAATTTTTTACGAATTCCTAGGCATGTCCCAACAACGTACCATACAGGGTGCGCCAATTCTGGGGCCCTGTATAACTGATGGAGTTTTTTTTTACATTTTTCTAGGAATCCTTTATAATGCTCCAACATTGAGTTTATGTGCAAATTTTTTAGCACCCTATGTAGTTTTTTTTGTGTTCTATAAATTTTAGGATTCTATTTTTGCACATCACTCTTTTTAAAACTAAAGTAGACAATACGCTGCATCGCAAGAATCTGCCTCATTTACAAAGATTCTTTTTTTATTTTTTTTTTACATTTTTTTCTGTTCATTTTCACAGATGTGCCAGCCTCGGCAGAAATAGACAACACGTCGAAATACACCGTGAATACAACATCGACAGGGAAATTACTCATATCTAAAGTATTATGTGCCTTACTAGTCCTGGGGGCTATCCTCCTAGCCTTATTAGCTGCCTTAGCCGTATATTTCCTAGTTCCACAACACTGCCATAGTTCCTCTCCGGAGGCTCTAACTAGAGTCACTCTACCTCAACAGAGATATGTCAAGTTGCCTGAGAAAATTTTGGATCCTATACATTACAGGTAAGATCGCTATAATAAAAGATAGAGACATCCCTGAGGTAAAGACACTAGAAAGAAAGACTGGACAATACGCTACCGCTTTTGATTGGTCGCCCATTCCTGAGGCGGCTAGATACTTTCACATTATAATGACATAATTTTTTGAATTTGTCAATGAATTTGTCAAAAAAATTAAAAATATAATTTTACTGGCAAACATATTTCAAAGCGTAAGTATTGTGATTTTTCTTCATTATACAGGGTGTCTCAAAACGGGCGCCCACGGACCCCAAGGCGTGGTAGAGGAACACAAATGATTTACAAAATCAGTAACGAAAATTTTTTGTGCGGGCCCATTCCAAAGATATGGGGCTTCAAAGGTACAAACTTTGCACCCTTATAGCGACTTTCTTAAGTAATAATAAAACATAATTTACTTAATTATTGAAAGACAGGGACTAAAACTAATTATTTATTGCAAAATTTCGGTCCAATGATGTTTATTTCCCATAAAAAATGAATTTTAATTTTTAGAATATTACCCCAAAATCTATGCGGCAACATTGTCTTACCTTTTGATTTTGATTAAAGTTGCCATGCTCGTAACTAAGGGAAACTGAGCATAAATTTTATTTATCAGTGATAAGTGTCATTAATTTATTGTTTGCGTCAATTTTTAATTCAAGTTTTTTTAAATGATTCGCTTTTACTAACAAGAAATATGGTAATACGAATCCACAGTATTAAGTGCCCCAATAAAGTTCCTGTGAGAATAGAGCCGATTTGATCCAAATGGTAAAGGTGTTTAGTTTGGAGCAGCATCAGAAATTTGTAATATTTGAATGAAATAAGTTCCAATGTGAGCCCCAATGCAGAATTACAATCATTCCCCAAATGAAGAACCTTGTGATGAACAATAGGTAATGGATGTGTTACCAGAAAAGTCTAAACTTACTTTGTTATGGCCGTAATTTTTAACAGTTTTGTTGTTGTTTCGAACATACATTAGTTTTTACCAATTACGATATGATTTTATTGATTTGTTACATTTTATAAAGAAAGAAGTATAAAATTCAGGTATTCAAACTATTTTGTATTTTTAAAATTAAAAATAAAAATTAACCTATTTCCTAATGTCAAGTTGAAGTTTCATGTTTGCTCACCTACTAACTTGATTTTTTTTAAACTAAGTGGATTTAAACTAACAGTGTTGCCAAACTTTGCTAAGTTTGCAGCCCCATATTTTTGAAATGGGGCCCCCAATAAAATTTTTATTTCTGATTTTGTATATCGTTTGTGTTCCTCTACCACGCCTCGGGGTCCGTGGGCGCCCATTTTGAGACACCCTGTATAATACAATTTCAGGCTTCCAATTGTACAAATTAATATTATAATTATTAGTCTATTGGATTTTTACAAATTAATATCATTTTTGAAATTTTTGGTTGCGGAAGTGCTAAATGGAAGAACCCGGCGGCAAAGGATTTTAAAATGTTCTTCATTCCAAAGAATTATTCAGAAAGAAACTTGTGAATGAAAAAAACAGGCAAAAAAACTAAATTTAAACAGGCAAAAAGAAAAATGTAAAAGATTTAAAAATTAAAAAGTAGTTTTTTTAACTTTTATTTATCATAAAGGTAAAGTATCTATAATTTTTAGGAGCCAGGCGTAACAGAAATTAATAAAACTATTAATTAGAGAATTTATGAAACTAAAATCAAAGGCAAACCGAACGATAATTTCCTGATAGCAGTATTTATTTGTGCTTTTCCTTTTCCTACTATTAATTTTTTGTGTATTTATTGAAGCTTGCTTCAAATCTAAAAATTAATTTAATGTTTTAACGAAACGGTTAATTTATTTTCTAATTTTATTTTAAAAAAAAAGTATACAAAAATTAAAGCATGCTTACTTGCTAAATGCTAAATAAATAAAATCTATGTTTGACCACAAATAAAAATTTAAAAAGTCTTTTGGATCCTCCTATGGAATGGGCGGCAGTTCTATGAATTTTTATGATACCATAGAATAAGATCAAACTGGCTAGTCTTTTATTCTAGTGTCTTTACCCTGAGGTAAACATTTTCATCAAGAGGGCTGGGTAATTTAGTCCAATTGTCAAAAAACAAATTTTAGGTTGGGTGATATACAAATGTCATCACAAAAATTACCTGTCAGATTTGTGAGTTATGTTAAATTTACTTTTATAAAGCAAGAACAGCTACAAAACTAATATTAAACTGTTTAATTACAATCTTTACCTGTCCCAGTACCTCATCCTTGTGAATTTATCAAGATTTCTCCTAAACTTCGCTTGGATTGTACGACGAAACTAATATTGAGGACAAAGTGTTTTAATATGCTTTTTTTTATCGTCCGGTGCATCCACAAGAAAAATATTCGTGTAAATGCAAGTAAAGTAATTGTGATTATTGATTTTTAATAATTTATTGAAATAAGGAAAGTTTTTTAATAAAAAACGTGCACACATAATGAGATTTGTAAAAATATTTTTAAACACTTACCAATTGCCAAAATTTTACCAAAATTAACGCTTATTTTAAATAAAAAGGAATATAAAACATTTAATTAATATTAAATAACTGGTTTCGCACGTAAAGTAAGTACTGTGTTTTTATATTTTGTAAAAAAAATCATTTCTTAACAGGGGTAATTGTCAGTCGCGGAATCCAAGCGAAGTTTTAAGAGAAATCCAGGTAAATTCACAAGTATGAGGTGCAGTCACAGGTAATGTTTGTAATTAAACAGTTTTATTTTAATTTTGTAGAAGTTTTTGATGTATAAAAATGAAATTTACAATTTTCGCAAAAAAAAATCGATCACTGTCATTTGCATCAACTGACAGATGTCTTATTTGACAGTTGGACTAAATTGCAAGGCCTACTTTGCGAAAGGCGAAGAAGTCTCCACCTCCTTTTAGCACCTTAATTACAGGTAACTTTGCGAAAAATACAATTTATTGACGGATAAATATCAAAGAAAATAATTTATTGCCTAGGCCTAATACTTTGATGAAATTGTCAGTTTATAATCATATCATTGTAAGAATGGTCGTAAAAGATTTGTTTTCATTTTTAAAAATAATTTGGTACGTAAATGTTTTATTAATTCCAAATTGTTGTAGGAGGATCTATTTTTTAAACAATTTAATTACCGAATAAATTTGGGTTTTATACTTTAGTGGAAATGCATGTTTACATTCATGGAACATTAAAATTATTTTGGGAAGATCTAAAACTATTTCTTTCATACTTTTTACAAAATATTATCGATAGCGTGTTTAATTAATTTTCCTAATGGATATTTGATGATTTCTGTGGCGAATGTTTAATATAAAACAAAGATTCTCTCCAAATCACACTTTATTTAGAAAAATCTGAATCCGTATTTCGACAGTTAAGCTGTCATCTTCAGCAGAGGATAGCATTTTCTAAATAAAGTGTGGTTTGGAGAAAATCTTTGTTTTATATTAATTTTCTTAAATCTAAATGAATGGGCGCTTTTGAGAAAATGTAGCCCCTAATATCTATTTTTGAATTCTTCTTGTTACTCGATTTACAAAAAAACAAGTCCCCCAATAATTTTTAACTGTGAAATTTTTAAATAAAAAGTAAGTTTAAAGAGAAAAATTCATATTTTAGCATCCGAGGAACCAACCTAATAAAGTCAACTTTTGGGTTTAATAATAAAGTAATTCAGCAAAATTCAAAACTTCTGGTTCTACAGGGTGTCCAAAAGTTGGCGCATAAACTCGATGGTACTATCGTGCACGTAAAATTTTTAACGATCAATTTATGCATTGTAAATATGGTCAAAATGGTGGCTTAAACATCTCAAGTTTTATGCGAAGTGGACATTAACAAGTACTTTTTTCTGATGTTTTACCAAGATTAGAGCCTTATTGTTATCCTAAAACAAAATTTTTAAAAAAAGAAATATATTCTCACTATTTATCTCGCCTGCAGTACATTTTACATAATTTATTTTAATAAAATACATTTGACGCATTTGTTGTCAAAATAACATTCAAAAGCTGACATAAAAAGAACCCCATTCACACTAGAGTAAAATTCAAAAAATCAAATATTTTTATAGAGCGGAATAAATCTATTATTACCATTACTAGTTTTTAAGATGTATTTTTACAATGTGGCCGAACTTATGCAACTTCTTAATTTTTCTCAATGAATATAACAGATGGATTTTTTTATCATTTTTCAAGGAATCCTTCAGAATGCACCAACAACGTACCATTGTTATTATGTGCCAATTTTTGGACATTCTGTATCTTACAATATCGAAGTTTTTCAAAAATACTTCTTCACACTTTTCAGCAAAAAAAAACTGTCTTTTAGTAACTGGTCAAAATACCTATTTTTGTTTTAATTTGCCTGATATAAAACTTTGTAAATAAAGTGTGGTTTGGAGAGAATCTTTGTTTTATATTAGACATTCGCCACAGAAATCATCAAATATCCATTTAATTTACCTCTAAAAAAAATATATTTTTTTTTTATTAATTTGACTTTCATTTCAGACTTCAAATGATCCTAGACATTCCAACAAGAACAACATCAGGAAGCGTGACCATAACAATACGCACCATTACAGAAACATCCGACATTATCCTAAACTCCAAAGATCTAGACATTATCAAGGATAACACGACTGTTAGATCTGCCAAGTCAGGCAGACTGATGGCTATAAGCTCACAGGACCTGTATCCTGACAAGGACCAGTTTAGGATATCCTTAGGGGCACACATGCAGGCTAATGTGGAGTATATCGTGGAACTTAGGTTTAGTGGGGTTATTGGACGTAGTAATGAGGATGGTGTTGTTTTAAGGGAGTTTGAGGATGCTTATTCCAGGAATAATAAGTAAGGATATCAAAACATTCTGGGTGTCCGCGATCAATGTGCTCTTTTTTAATGGGAGATAGCTGGGAATAATCCAAGACATTTGGTAAAAACAGTTTTTTGAAAAAGTGCCCCCCTTCGGAAATAACGGCCTTCAAACAGGTAGACTAAAAACCCTTATAATCGTAAATATTTAACAAACGATTTCACCAACCATCATGAAAGTTGTACTATCAATAAATGTAATGAAAAGGGTCACTTTAAACCCATTTTGAAATATGGGGCCTCTTTTAAAATGGGTTAAACACTAGTAGTGTTGATAAAAACTGCATGTAATTTCATTACCTATTTTTTTAAATACCCCAATTCAAGTAAAAACTTTTTTTCCACTTGAAATTTCTGGGAAAATGTACCTTTTACGAATAAACTACCAAAAACACCTTTGATGTACCCCATATTTTTGCATAAGACTAGACTTTCTTTTGAAATTTGTATGTCACTTACCACTGTCACTACATTAAAGTAAGTTTTTTGTCAAATCAACACAAAATATGGGGTACATCAAAGGTGTTTTTGGTAGTTTATTCATAAACGGTACAGTTTCTCAGAAATTTCAAGTGGAAAAAATGTTTTTACTTAAATTGGGGTATTTAAAAAAATTAATAAAATTACAAAATTCTCAAAGGTAAAGAAATTACATGCAGTTTTTATCTACACTACTAGTGTTTAATCCATTTTAAAGGGGGCCCCAAATTTCAAAATGGGTTTAAAATGACCCTTTTTATTACCTTTATTGATAGTACAACTTTCATGATGGTTGGTGAAATCGTTTGTTAAATATTTACGATTAAGGGTTTTTAGTCTACATGTTTGAAGGCCGTTATTTCCGAAGGGGGGCACTTTTTCAAAAAGCTGCTTTTACCAAATGTCTTGGATTTTTCCCAGCTATCTCCCATTAAAAAAAAAGCACATTGATCGCGGACACCCTGTATATTTGGGTAGTGAGTGTTTTAGTAAAAGATGTTTTTTATTGTGTCTATAAAAATAATTTTATTACTTGGTACAGACATAACTATGTATTAAAAAACAACCTTTTATAAAAAAGCCAAGATAGGTAAATTTTTACCTTGCAAAAAATATACAACAGCCAATTTTTTCATACACGGTATTACCAAAAAACAAGAAAAAAAATAACTAACTAGTAAAAAATTCAGGGGATAATTCCTAAACCCATTTTAAGAAAAAAAGTTCACATAAACATGTGTCCGAAAATCCTTGGTTTCTAAGATTGTTGGGTTGTTTAAATTTACAAAAAATTAGTTTTTTAAGATTACTAAGATACTAAACTAGATATTTATTTAAAACGCAGCATGGGTAATTTCTTTGCCTTAAGGCATAAAGTGCGCTAAAAAAATTAAAAATTATTATTGGAAGGGGTACATTTGGGGGTGCCATTGGGGGTATCTGTATCTCAGGATTTTCGGACACATGTTTATATGAACTTTTCTTCTTAAAATGGGAAATTACCCCCTAATTTATCTCCTAGCTTCCATCTATTTAGATGGAAGCTAAATTCACAAAATGCACACAAATAAGAGTTTAAGGTTGGCGTGGAAGCTCTCCAAAAGGCCCCAAATTTACAAATAGGTGGTAAATAATAATTTAAAAAAAAATATTTCTTTAAAATAGTTCCTTGTTCACCTAAATAGCCCCCAAAGAATAATATTCAATTATGGTCAATTTACACCGAACTTGTGTACGGATGCAAAATACTGTGCTAAAAAACTTATACTTCATCCTTTTTTCTAAAGAAATTCTCTTATCCATTTGGAAGGGGTCTCTTAGAAAGGTATGGACATTTAAAATAAAAAAGGTATAAGTTTTTTAGAGACTTCTTTTGCATTTATTTGCAAAGTTTGGTATCAAGGATAACACCACTGTTAGGTCTGCCAAGTCAGGCAGATTAATGGCTATAAGCTCACAGGATCTCTATCCTGACAAGGACCAGTTTAGAATATCCTTAGGGGCACACATGCAGGCCAATGTGGAGTATATCGTGGAGATTAGGTTTAGTGGGGTTATTGGGCAGAATAATGAAGATGGTGTCCTTATTACGGAGTTTGTGGATGCCTATTCTAGGAATAACTAGAATGGGTAGAAGTCGGAATCGGTAGAAGTCGAAACGCGCAGAAATTACTCTTCGCAAATGAGTAGCTTAAGTAGAATTCGGATTCGGTAGAAGCAGTGAATATAGTTTATATTCTTTAAATCAAAGCTAAATCAGTATTTTATATAATTGCTACACATTCTATAGCATACTCTTCGCAAGAAAACTATTGAAGGATAATAGTTTTTGCTTAATAAAACAAATTTTATTCGAAAAAATCTGCGAAGAGGGCAAACTATTAACAGAAAACACGAAGAATTTTATCAACGAAGTGGATAAACGTCAGTTTTGACGTTTAACATACTTATGTGAGGTTATTTGTTCTGACAGCTGCTTTTGTTTTGTTGTTTGAAATATTTTTGGCATGGCCTTCTTGACCGACGCGTGATGCTATTTGGACTTGAAGTTTTTTGCTACTGAAATCTTTTAGTTTTTGTTTTTAAAACCTTACTGGCTAACTTTACAAAAAATAAACCAACATTTTTAATAAAAAATTAAATTGTCATTAATTTTGTGAAACGGATTTTTTTTGTTAATTGAATAATAACGGAGATAGGAGGTTTTTTTGTGGTGGGGGGTAACAGGGGGGTCTGACAAAAAAACCAACGAATACTTTTTTGTAGAGAATTTAATTTCCTATGTTTTATGTCGAATATTTTTTTTTGTAAACTTAATAATAATTGAGTTACGATTTTTTTTTCACTTGGGGGGCTGAAAAGGGGGCTTTATAGTACTCGGATTTTTGTCAAAAACAATAGGGTTCTTCCTCTTATAGGGATCGATTTTTCCTTAAAATTTGAATTAAATTGGAGTGTTGGTTCTTAAGATAGCGTGTTTACAAGAAACGTGACATCCCACAGACCGACCTACCGACCGACCGACCGACCGACCGACCGACCGACCGACCGACGGACGGAGAAAAAATGAAAATCTTAAAAAGTCATGAAACGCACGAATCTGCAAGAATTTTTGCTCTAGGATGAAAATTGACGATTTTAGGATTTTCTGATCGATTGCAATATACTCTTCGGACCTAGTCTTGCGAAGAGTATAATAAGTAAGGATATCAAAACATTCTGGGTGTCCGCGATCAATGTGCTCTTTTTTAATGGGAGATAGCTGGGAAAAATCCAAGACATTTGGTAAAAACAGTTTTTTGAAAAAGTGCCCCCCTTCGGAAATAACGGCCTTCAAACATGTAGACTAAAAACCCTTAATCGTAAATATTTAACAAACGATTTCACCAACCATCATGAAAGTTGTACCATCAATAAAGGTAATAAAAAGGGTCATTTTAAACCCATTTTGAAATTTGGGGCCCCTTTTAAAATGGGTTAAACACTAGTAGTGTTGATAAAAACTGCATGTAATTTTATTACCTTTGAGAATTTTGTAATTTTATTTATTTTTTTAAATACCCCAATTCAAGTAAAAACTTTTTTTCCACTTGAAATTTCTGGGAAAATGTACCTTTTACGAATAAACTACCAAAAACACCTTTGATGTACCCCATATTTTTGCATAAGACTAGACTTTCTTTTGAAATTTGTATGTCACTTACCACTGTCACTACATTGAAGTAAGTTTTTTGTCAAATCAACGCAAAATATGGGGTACATCAAAGGTGTTTTTGGTAGTTTATTCATAAACGGTACAGTTTCTCAGAAATTTCAAGTGGAAAAAATGTTTTTACTTAAATTGAGGTATTTAAATTTTTTTTATAAAATTACAAAATTCTCAAAGGTTAAGAAATTACATGCAGTTTTTATCACCACTACTAGTGTTTAACCCATTTCAAAATGGGTTTAAAATGACCCTTTTTATTACCTTTATTAATAGTACAACTTTTATGATGGTTGGTGAAATCGTTTGTTAAATATTTACGATTAAGGGTTTTTAGTCTACCTGTTTGAAGGCCGTTATTTCCGAAGGGGGGCAGTTTTTCAAAAAGCTGCTTTTACCAAATGTCTTGGATTTTTCCCAGCTATCTCCCATTAAAAAAAAAGCACATTGATCGCGGACACCCTGTATATTTGGGTAGTGAGTGTTTTAGTAAAAGATGTTTTTTGTTGTGTCTATAAAAATAATTTTATTACTTGATACAGAAAGAACAATCTATTTAAAAAACAACCTTTTATAAAAAAGCCAAGATAGGTAAATTTTTACCTTGCAAAAAATATACAACAGCCAATTTTTTTATACAAGGTATTACCAAAAAACAAGGAAAAGAATAATTAACTAATAAAAAATTCAGGGGATAATTCCTGAACCCATTTTAAGAGAAAAAGAGGTCATATAAACGGGTCTAGGAGAATTCACCACCCACAATTCACCGCCGACAATTCATCGCCCACAATTCACCGATCCACAGTTCATCGATAAGACACTTCATCGACAAGTCAATTCACCGCCACACAATTGTTCGATGGGAGAATTCATCGCCTAGTATGAAAATTAAATGAAATGATTTTAAACTAGAATGCTTTCTGATAATGTGTTGGTACATTTCTAGCATAACAACACCGAGAACAATTCACCTAGTAATATGTCCCTCAGTGTAATGCCCACAATTTTGGACGCACTGTTAGGCACCGACATAGCTAGAGTTGTTTATATTTTCGTTTTAGCAGCAAAACTTAACCTAACCTACCTAACCTAATGTCCCCCAGTGGAAAGTGTCCCCCAGTGCTTTCATATAAGTCAGTCTAAAATTCAAAAAAAAGTATGCATATTGGACTTTACCCAGGTGAAAAAATTCCATTACCTCTATCCTTTCCGTTTTTGAACATTTAAGTCTGCAAATATTCTAGGTAAATAAATATCCAAGAAATTTTAATAAAATCATTGGGTAATTATTATCTATAATTATTTTGGTGGCAGGCAATATTCTAGGTAAATAAATTTCTGTTATTTATTTTGTTCATTGAATAAACTAATATTCATACTAGTCGATGAATTCTCCCATCGAACAATTGTGTGGCGATGAATTGACTTGTCGATGAACTGTCTTATCGATGAACTGTGGATCGGTGAATTGTGGATGATGAATTGTCGGCGGTGAATTGTGGGTGGTGAATTCTCCGGATACCCATATAAACATGTGTCCAAAAATACTTCGTTTCTGAGATACAGGGTGCCAAAATTTCTAAAAAAAAACCGTAGGACAATGAAAAAATTAGTGTACATTTTTTAAGAATTCGTTGAGAATTTGTAAAAAATTTGCAGAATTTGTTAAGAATTTGAAGAATTTGGTAAGAATTTCTTGAGAATTTGTAGAATTTGTTTAGAATTTGTTAAGAATTAACTATGAATTTGTTGGAAATTTGTTTTTTTCTAGTTATTTGGTAACACCCTGTTAAAACATTTATTCAGGAAGCTAAATTCACAAAATGCACACTAATAAGTGTTTAGGGTTGGCGTGGTAGCCCCCACAAACCTCCTTTAATTTGCAACATTAGATCACGATGGATCTGCACCAATTTTACAAATAGGTGCTAAATAAGATTTTAAAAACATTTTTGGAAAAATTATTTTATTAAAAAAATTCTTTCTTTCCCTAAATGGCCTCCGATGAGTAAATCACCCTTTCCGTTCGTAACCAAGTCGCCGGTCGACGCATCCCAGATACGTCCAAATACGTCAGAAATAAATGAGTAAAATAAGGTGCTAAAAAAAACTTATACTTAAAAAATTTCTTCATCCCAATTGGAAGAGGCCGAAAGGGGCCCTTAGAGGATAATTTTTTCTAAAAAAATATCTATTTATACAACAAGTAAGGAAACGATGGTCATTATTTCACGAATGCGAAGTTTGTAAAACGAGGCTTTAGCCGAGTTTTGTAAGAGCATAAGTGAAATAATGACTGTTTCCTAACGTGTTGCATACAATATTTTATCTACGACCGCTTAATAACTTAAAAAAAAATAAAAAATATAATAAAAATTTTAAAAAAATTCTTGTGGTACATCCTGTAGACCTAATTGTCATCATGACAACATGTCAAATTTGCGTGAAAAAATGATCTCATTTCCTAACTTATTTAATTTCCGTTAGGTTATGATTTCATTACCTAACTCATTTTATTTCCGTGAAATAAAGTAAGTCATTAGGTAACTTAAATGAGTAAGATAAAGTAGCTGTTACCTAACGGTAGTAGATAAATTAAGTTTAAGTATTTTAGAGCCTTGTTTTGCATCTTTTTAAAAAATTGGGTGTAAATCCAACATGATTAAATGTTGCTCTTCGGGGGCCATTTAGGGGATGAAGGATATTTTGCAGAGAAATATTTTTTTCAAACATCGTTTTAAATATTATTCTTTGGAAGCCACTTAGGGGAAGCGACAGAAGGTATTTTTTTGAGCAATGATTTTTATCAAGGATAACACCACTGTTAGATCTGCCAAATTGGCCATTACCTCACAGGACCTGTATCCTGATAAGGACCAGTTTAGGATATCCTTAGGGGCACACATGCAGGCCAATGTGGAGTATATCGTGGAGATTAGGTTTAGTGGGGTTATTGGGCAGAATAATGAGGATGGTGTTGTTATTACGGAGTTTGTGGATGCTTATTCCAGAAATATTAAGTAAGGATATAAAAATATACATTTGGGTAGCGAGGGGGTTTTAATAAAAGAGGTTTTTTATTGTGTCTTTAATAATCATTTTATTATTTGATACAGAAAGAACTATCTATTTAAAAACAACATTTTATAAAATAGTCAAAATAGGTAGATTTTTACCTTGCAAAAAATATACAACAGCCAAATTTTGTATAAAGGGTGTTAACCAAATAACTAAAAAATACAAGTTTGGTGTAAATCCAACATAATTGAATATTATTCTTTTGAGCCAAATTTTGTATAAAGGGTGTTAACCGAATAACTAAAAAATACAAGTTTGGTGTAAATCCAACATAATTGAATATTATTCTTTTGAGGCCATTTAGGGGAAGAAGAATTTTTTTTAAAGGAATAATTTTTCCAAAAATGTATTAAAATTATTATTTAGCACCTATTTGTAAATTTGGGGCTTTTTAGGGAGCGTCCACGCCAACCCCAGAGGATTTTCGGACACAGGATTATATGATTTTTTTTTCGTAAAATGGGTTTAGGAATTACCCACTGAATTTTTTCCTAGTTATTTGGTAAACCCCTGAATTTGTTAGGACATTTATTCAGGAAGCTAAATTCACAAAATGCACTCAAATAAGAGTTTTAGGGTTGGCGTGGTAGTCCCCCAAAAAAACCCAAATTTACAAATAGGTGCCAAATAATAATTTTAAAAATATATAATATTTAAAATAAATTCCTTCTTCCCCTAAATCGCCCCCAAAGAATAATATTCAATTATGTTTAGTTTACACCAACCTTGTATACACATGCAAAATAAGGTGCTAAAAACCTTAAACTTCATACCTTTTTTCTTATGTCTTATCCTTCACCCCAATTGAAAAAGGGCCCCTAAAGGCCAATTTTAAAAAAAATATATATAAGTTTAAGTTTTTTAGAGTCTTGTTTAGAATATATTTAATTTGGTGTAAATCCAACATAATTAAATATTACTCTTCGTGAGCTATTTAGGCAATGAAGAATATTTTGTGGA
Organism: Cartodere bifasciata; assembly: GCA_963920755.1. Lineage (NCBI taxonomy): Eukaryota > Metazoa > Arthropoda > Insecta > Coleoptera > Latridiidae > Cartodere > Cartodere bifasciata. The sequence continues at coordinate 150,527 of OY987194.1, read as the reverse complement.
GAAATAATTTTTCCAAAAATCTTTTTGGGGGCCACTTAGGGGAAGCGAAAGAAGGTTTTTTAAGCAACGATTTTTCTAAAATCGTTTTTAAAGTCGATTTTAAAATATTACTTAACATCTATTTGTAAAATTTGGTGCAGAAAGGGGGCTTTTTGGGGGGCTACCATGCCAACCTTAAACTTTTATTTATGTGCATTTTGTGGATTTAGCTCGGGATTTAGCTTCGTCCTATTCTAACAGATATAAAAAATATGGCTGTTGTATATTTTTCATAAAAATTGCTATGTTTTTTCACTAACCATCTTGGCCTATTTTTTTGATTCCCATTTTAAGCTCTTTATAATTCATTTATTCTATTTTTTGCATAGATACTAGAGGTAATTTTAAGTGATTTTTTAGATCGATAGTATTCAGTCAAACTTCACCATTGGGGGCTAGAAAAATCTTTCCTTGTTTTGATGAACCATCTTATAAATCTTCTTTTGAAATAAGTATTGGTCGACCTAACACTTTAAAAACCTTATCCAATATGGCCACAGTCCAAGTACCCTACAGGTAAGTACCCTAAAAATATGTTAAAAAAAATTCATTTTTTTAAAAAAGATCCCTTTTGGAAAATTAAAAAAAATACTACATTTTTTTAACATTTAATTTTGAAAATGTTAATTCAAAAACACATGTTTTAACTACATATTTAAAGATTTTATTTTTTTAAATTTTCTTATCTCTAGACTTTTTTTGAATGAAATAATGTTTTTCGCACATCGTTTATTAAAATACATTCATTTACGCACTCCAAATCGTTGATTAAGGGCCCCTATTAATGCATGGATACGAGAGCCCATAGAAACGCTGTTCTATGTTTAAAATTACTATTTATGTTTCTACATTACAAATGTTAAAGTAGCTTTAATTACGATTTAAACAACAAAAACCAAAAGAAATTCAATAATTACCGTTAAAAAGAATGAGAAGCAGATCCTTTTACCACATTTTAACGAAATAAGATTAATTTTCTATTCACAATTTATAAAAGTTCGGTGACAGCTCTTCTTCTTCTTCAACTTTAATAAGTTTGAATGGCCGACGCATTGTTTCTGTTGGTTGGTGAAATAACTGTTTTATTTTATAGTTTATTTAATAATGATCTACGATGTGCGATGCAGCATTGTAACCAGTTCGTATGTTAAATGGCGATTAATAAACTCACTTATTAGCAAGCTTGCTGATCGCTCGCTTGTTAAAACCGCTCGTTTATTAATCGCCTTTATTAACACATTTACTGGTTAAATAACTATTAAATATGTTTTTATATTTGCGTTCTATAATATGCACATTATGAAACCAAAAATTTGGTTTTTTAAAGTTTCTGAATTGCTTCATTATTAAACCCAAAATTTTATTTTATTGGTTGGCTTTCCTGATGCAAAAAGATGAATTTTTTTCTTGCAAGGTACTTTTTATTTACAAATTTTACTATTATAATCAATCGGGGGACATAGTTTTTTTGTAGAGGGAATAACTAGAAGAATTTGAGAAACGATATCAATGGTTCCATTTTGTCAAAAACGCCTATTCATTCAGTATTAAATGAGTAAAGTTCACAAATGTCATTATTCAATATGTCTAACTTTAATTTATTTTTTACTTCAGAATGTCATGTTATGCTATAAGGTTGGTCATAAAAACAAAATTTCATCTTAAGTTTTTATATCAAATAAAAAATGCTTTTTAATGAATTAAATGATGCAAATATAAAAAATAGTATTGTTACGAGAAGAGGGGTTTTGGGGGTTCTACCCCAATCTCGGTTTAGAGTGGGCCCTAAGGCCACACTCGAGTAGAGGGATATAGAAACAAGCAGGTTAATTCAAATTACTTATTAAGTTAAGGATTATAAAAGGTACTTACATGTTAAGAAAGGGGAGCACAGTTTACTTTCATGGGTCACACCCAAGTGCCGAAACAATTCCTTTGTGATGGCTTAGCCAACTCATAAAGTGTTTTTGCTGAGTACCCTTTAATTGTCAAAACTATTGCTTAATTTTGTAGGTCGACCGACACCTAGTTACTTTGGATTGCTCCATAGTAACAGCGATAATCGCCAACCCAGAAATTAGCAAAGTCATACAATCAAAGGGTACATTCTTATTCGTTTTATAAAGCGTTTTTTATCACTTGTCCATTGGAAAACTCGCCGCTGCGCGGCTCTTTTTCCGAACCTGGGCGCGTGCTAAAAAACGTTCCTTATGAAACTCTATGTTTTAATATATTATTATTATTTTAGTCCACAAAATAGTCCAGACTTTACCTGGGACCAATATGCCCCTACACCAAGAATACCAACATATCTAGTAAGTTTCTTACTCCACGATCTGTATCAGCATCCTCAGTCAACCTCAGTAGTCAAACTGTGGACTAGAAGTCACCTAGTCATTTATGGGACGTATGCTGTGCAAGTAGCACCTAAGATTATCGCATTTTATGAACGATATTTTAACATAAGTAGGCCTTTTACTAAGATTGATTTAGTGGCTTTGCCTGGTGCTGATTTTGAAGTTAGCGAGTATCCTGGAATTATATTTTTCAAGTAAGTGACTAGTTTAGTTATTACAAGTAATTTTTTTTTAACAATAAATGCTTAGGTAAAACTCTGAATCTGGCACATAAAAAGTTTCAATATTTTTGGTATAATTGCGAGCTTTCAAAGAGAACTTCTAACGCGATAGCTGTTTTTTTTTAATGTTTTAATTTTTAAAACGTTTCTTGTATAAAAATCTAAATGCAGATTCTTATTCTATGTAAGACAGAAAAGCAATCTACAAAATGAGTTTTATTAAAATCGGAGACAAATTTTTTTTTAAACTTTTTTTAAAATTTGGGCAATTTTAAATACTTAAATCTAGCAAAAAATTTAAATCACTTTGGAAAAAAAATCCGATTTGCTAATTTGTTTTCTATGCCTTATAATAAACCTAAAAACACAATTTAAAGCAAGTCAATTTTTTTTTAAATTGCCCCACTTTTAACTGAGAAGTAAGGTCAAATTTTTTTTATTTTTCACGACCACAAGTAACTTTTTGCAGCAATAAGTGCCATTAATGCTTACACTTAAAAAGTTTCAACACTTTTAGTTTTATTGCTATGAGCTTTCAAACTTCTAACGCGAAAAGTTACTTTTTTCATAATGTCCTAATTTTTAAAATATATTTTTTATAAACAATTTAAATGCAGATTTTAATTCTACAACAAAAAAGCAATCTACAAAATAAGTTTAATTAAAATTTAGAGTCAAATTTTTTTTTTCACTTTTTAAAAATTTGGCCAACTTTGAAAATCTCTAGAAAAGGAACTAAAGCACTTGGAAAAATTTTTATTGCTAATTTGTTTTCTATAATTTCTAATAAACCTAAAAGCACAGTTTAAGGCAAATCCATTTCTTTTAAATTGTCTCATTTTTGACTGAGAGAGAAGGGTCCAAATTTTATTAGTTTTTTATTTTTCATGACCACAAATAATTTTTTCCAACAATAAGTGCCATTAATGCTTATGTAAAACAAGCTGTTAAATCCGAATCTGGCACTTAAAAAGTTCCAATGCTCTTAATTTAATTGTTATGAGCTTTCAAAGGCAACTTCTAACGTGACACCTGATTTCTTTCAATATGTACTAATCTTTGAAATATTTTTTTTACAAAATCTAAATGCAGATTTCTATTCTACACCAAAAAGCATCCTATAGTATAACAAGTTTTTTGATTTTATTGCTATGAATTTTCAAAAGCAAATTCTAACGTGACACCTGATTTTTTTTTAAATTTTCTTATTTTTTAAAATATTCTTTTGTACAAAATCTAAATAAAAGATTATTTTACAACAAAAAAGCAATCTACAAAATAAATGTCACTAAAATCAGTGACAAATAACAGCTCTAATTTTTAAAATATTATTTTAGTAAAAATCTAAACGCAAATTGCCCTATTTAACCAATTTTGCATTAACCTATGATTAACAAACAAAATTAAAAAGATGGTTTTTAACTTGGTGATAGCCCCCTGTATTTCACCTTTTATCACAAAGGTCCGTGGTGTTATCCCATAAAAATTAAAATTCACCAAAAAACCTTATTTTTTTAGCGAAAACTTACTTCTCTTTAACCAAAACTCATCGTCAATCTTCGACAAACGCCAAATAGTACTAAATCTAGCCAAAAACATAGGTCTACAATGGTTTGGCAACACCGTATCCCCTAAAAACTGGAACGACTATTGGTTATACGAGGGGTTATCCACTTACTTACAATATTTAGCTGTTGATAGCGTGGAACCTGATTGGTTATTTGCACAAGAGTTTATTATGTATGAATCTGTTCCTAGTTTGTATTTGGATGGTTTTAAATCTACTCCAGCTCTTGATATGGTCGTTGATAGACAGGATCAAATAAAGAATGTTTTTGAAGATGGATTTTCACATTCTAAAGGTATTTTTAAACAGGAAATGTCTCCGAAATTAGTGCATCTTTTAAGAGGGTAGATAGAGGACAAAAATTGACCAGGGTTGGCATTTCGACAATATTTTTTAATTTTGTCCGGCCCGGTGGAAAAAATGGACCGGTTTTTACATTACCGATTTTTTATGTGTTTTCGTCATCGCAAATAAAAATATTTTTTTTTAAACTTTAACATTTCTTGCAATTTTGTCAGACAATTTTTTTCGGACAGACAAATTGGAAAAAAACCAGGGGAATTTTTCCTGACAAATCATGCCAATCCTGAAATGTACCCTCTTATAATAGTCCGATAAAAACTTAAAAAAAATCCTTGTTTTTCAGAAATTTTCCGGGCAGTACAATTTTAGTGGTAAAATGTAGTATTTCTGTGTTGGGGAGGCAGAACGGGATAAGTATATTTGACATTTAAAAAAATGTGTTTTTCGGACACCGAATTTTAATAGAAACATTTAGATATTTACAAATTGGATCAGCCATATACTTACTGTGGAATCTATTTTTTCAGGTAGCTTCTCATTACTGCATTAATATTGTTTAATATTTGTGAGAAAACCATTTTTAGAGTGACATGCACAAATGACATTTCTATACTTATCCCCTTTTGCCTCCCTACCACAGATTTGATACCTAGAAACATAATTAGCATGTGCGCACTCATGCGCATATCAGAATTTTGTGCTAGAGCCCCCGAAAGAGCCCCCTTTCATTCGTAATACTAGATCACGGTGGATCTATACCAAATTTTGGAAATAGACACTAAACAAGGTTACCAAAATGATTTTCGTAAAAAAAATCTTTCAAAAAAAACTCTCTAAATGGCCTCAAAAAAGAGTAATATTTATAATGTTGGATTTACACCCAATTTTGCAAATAGAATCATAATAATGTTTTAAAGGACATTTTAAAAAGAGAAATTTTCTAAAAAAAATTTTTCACCCTTATTAAAAGACAGCTCCCCAAAGAAGCAAAAAAATTTACTTGATAAAAAAGTTTTTTTAAAATCTAATTTTGCATCTGCTTGCAAATTTTGGTCTAAATCAAACATGATATTTATCATTTTAAGACTATTTAGGAGTAAATAATCTCTTTTAGGAAAAAAATGTTTACGAAAATCTTTTAAGAACCTTATTTAGTGTCTATTTGCAAAATTTGGTCTAGATCCACCATGATCTAGTATTACGAATGAAAGGGGGCTCTTTGGGGGGCTCTAGCACAAAATGCTAATAACGCATGAGTGCGCACATGCTAATTATGTTTCTAGATATTAAATACTACATTTTACCATAAAAATTGTGCTGCCCGAAAAATTTCTTGACCAAATGTAAGATTTTATTGGATTATAAGATGCACTCGTTTCGGTAGTTTATTTTTTATTTAATGCATTTCTAAAATTTTTATTTTTTTACAGGAAGTTGCATTTTACGAATGCTAAACAACATTTTAGGTGCTGAAACTTTTAAAAAAGGGCTTCAACAATTCCTAATTAAGTTTAAGGATCATACAGCTACAGTAAACGATTTTTATCAAACTTTGGAAATAGAGGCCATAAAAAACAAAATATTTACCACTAATACTTCTAATTTTCCCCAAATCATAGAACCTTGGGTACAAAATCCAGGTTTTCCTGTTATTTTTGCATCGGTTAATCCAGACTCTAATAGATTAACTGTACATCAAAAGAGATTTTTGCTAAATTCAAATTCTCAAAAAGAAACTTCGGAAAATTTGTGGTGGGTTCCAATTTCTATTTCAACCGACGTAAATCCGGTTACAAACGAAACTAAACCGACAATTTGGTTAAAAAACAACGCCAATACTGAAGTACAAATAACATTTAATCATTGGTACTTGTTAAACCTCAACCAAACTGGTAAGTAAAACACGCTACAAAAGTAGCGCCAAAACTCGGGTTGTCTTTTATACCTTGCATATACAGGGTGTCCAAAAAATGGCGCATAAACGCAATGGTATGCTCTTGGGGCATTCTCAAGGATCCGTAGAAAATTGTCAAAAAAAATCCATCTGTTATATTCATCGAGAAAAATGCGAACAAAGTTGCATAAATTCGGCAACACAGTCTAAGAAAATACATCTAAAAATCCCATCTATAAGTCTAAAAATCCCATTTATGAGTCTTGATCATACACTTTTGCACTAGATTTAATTGACGTTGTTGTCAGCTTCATTTCATGAAAATTTTGTAAAATTAAATTGATTATAAAAATGTAATTCGACCATTTAATAAATAAACAAATGGTGGAATGTTTTAAGATAGACTGTAGCTTTGTATTAAACCATTTATTTCGTTAATATGTGCTGTTATATTCAAGATATAAGCCTTTAAAGTTTCGCACTTTGGGGCAACATATCTCCGAGGGTATATGAGATAGATTTTTTTTTACAATTTTCTGGGGCTCCTTAGACATGCCCCAACAACGTACCATCGCGTTTATGCGCCATTTTTTGGACACCCTGTAGACAAATAGAGGGCGCCACCAACGTCACCAAAAGTGCCAAACAAACCCTTCAAGTTTATTAGGACTATACCGAAAGTTTCGTTAGGATACGACAAGTATTTTAGCCAAAATAATTTTTTTAAGTTGGTCAGTTTTCGAAAAAATGAGACTACTTTCAAAGAAAATTATCTCAAAAACAATGTCTTGCCGACTTGATTTTTACTTTCGGTAACGATGCACCACATCAATTCCTATTTCATGCTGATTCTTGAGCATCAAACATGGACCCACCAGTCTTAGCGCCCATCCTAAGACAGCTCTACCAAAAACAGGCGGAGTGTCCCAGAAATACATGGATGCTTTGCGCTAGTTAAAACCCGCGGAAAATGCACAAGTGACACACCGCAAGATTAAGACATGAAAGGCAATTAAATGACTCCAATTTAAAGAATCTTACATCAACAGTTGAATGTGAAAAAAATTATTTTGTGTTGGACAGACTAATTTTTTAAGGAGGCACAAAAGTAGACTAGTAACCTAGAATTTTGTGTCTGTTCGGCAGTGGAATTTCATAAATCGCATACAAAACAGCGAATGATGACCAATCATGAATTTACATAAAAAAAAATTGAAAATAACGGGCAATAAGCTTGTAGGGGGTTTCATGTAAAGAATAAGCCAAAAAGAGGTATACCGCGTTTCCTAGCAGCTCGCGAGGTTAACTAAAGAATGTACTGTGGCGAAACCACTTGTCGTATCTTAACAAAACTTTCGGTATAGTCCTAATAAACTTGAAGGGTTTGTTTGACACCTGTGGTGACGTTGGTGGCGCCCCCTATTTGTCTATATGCAAAATATAAAAGACACTCTTGTAAAGTTATCTTTTAAACTTTTAAAGGTGTACATTTTTAATTTTTTACAGGGTATTACATAGTAAATTATGATGACAAAAATTGGCGTAGTTTAATCGATGCTGTACTGGAAATTCCTCCAGAAAGTCGGGCTATGCTTATCACATCTGCCATGCAATTATCCCGGGCTGGACTACTTGATTATGATATTCCATTAAGACTTATATCCCGCATGGCCCAACATGATAATGTTATTACTTTCTTACCGTTTTTAGCTGCCTTTCGGGAACTACAGGTAAGTTAATAAATTTTTTCGCACATCGTTTATTAAAGACATTCATTAACGCACTACAAATCGTTGATAAATGACCCCTATTATTGCATGGATACGAGCCCATAGTAACGCTCTTTTATGTTTAAAATTACTATCTATGTTATCTACATTACAAATGTTAAAGTAGCTTTAATTACGGTTTAAGCAACAAAAACCAAAAGAAATTAAATATTTACCGTTGGAAAGAATGAGAAGCAGATCCTTTTACCACATTTTAAGGAAATAACATTCAGTTTCTATTCACAATTAATAAAAGTTCGGTAACAACTCTTCTTCTTCTTCAACATTAATAAATTTGAATGGCCGACGCATTGTTTCTGTTAGTTGGTGAAATAACTGTTTTGTTTTATAATTTATTTAATAATGATCTACGATGTGCGATGCAGCATTGTAACCAGTTCGTATTTTAAATGGCGATTAATAAACTCACTTATTAACACACTTACTGGTTAAATAACTACAGGGTGTCCAAAAAATGGCGCATAAACGCGGTGGTACGCTCTTGGGGCATTCTCAGAGATCCCTAGAAAATTGTCAAAAAAAATCCATCTGTTATACTCATCGAGAAAAATGCGAACAAAGTTGCATAAATTCGGCAATACAGTCTAGGAAAATACATCTAAAAATCCAATCTATAAGTCTAAAAATCCCATTTATGAGTCTTGATCATACACTTTTGCACTAGATTTTATTGACGTTGTTGTCAGCTTCATTTCATGAAAATTATGTAAAATTAAATTGATTATAAAAATGTAATTCGACCATTTAATAAATAACCAAATGGTTGAATAGTTTAAGATATACTGCAGCTTTTTATTAAACCATATGTTTCGTTAATATGTGCTGTTATATTCAAGATATAGGCATTTAAAGTTTTGCACTTGGGGGCAATATATCTACGAGGGTATATGAGATAGATTTTTTTTAACAATTTTCTAAGGCTCCCTAGACATGCCCCAACAACGTACCATCGCGTTTATGCGCCATTTTTTGGACACCCTGTATTAAATGGTAAAACCAATGATGAGAGGATCTTCCCCTTAATTGCTGCATGTTTATCAGAAAATATTGTGATCGTGATATTTAAATGATGCTCCATCTGTTTAATTTTCTCATGATTGTGAAACACTGACCTAACAATTTTTTTTTTACAGTTTAAATTTGATGGAGCGTATTCGTACAAAAATAGTTTGGGGTAACCTAGAATATCTGTCAAACAACCCGTCGTTCAAGATGCTAACTGACATTACTTCTGAATTTCATATTTTTATTAAATATAACGCTAATATACCAAAAAACAACAAACTGTCTATTTAAAACATTTCACGTACCAGCTAAAAGGTTTGTATAAAATTTACGGAGTGTTTCAAAACTTCAATTCTTCATAATTAGGTAAAAAAGGGCATAATGACTCATTTACAAATGTACTTTTAATGCAAAATCCGTACATCCAAAAAAATGCGGATTATTTTAAACATTCACGAAAATCCTTTTGTAAATGAGTCATAATTTCTTTTTTTTGCCTAATTATAAAGAATTAAAGATGTAAAGCACTCTCTAAATGTTATACAAACCTTTTAGATGGTACGTAGAATGTTTTAAACCGGCCGTTTGTTGTATTTTGGTATATTAGCCTTATATTTGGTAAAACTATAAAATTCAAAAGTAATGTCAGTTAGCATCTGGAACGACGGGTGGTATGACACATATCCTAGGTTACCCCAACCAATTTCTGTACGAATACGCTTCATTCATGAATTGTTGTATTGTTAAAAAATACTAAACTTAAAATGAATATTGTAGATTCTATCAGAAAACTTAGAAACAACGCCAGCTTATGGACTATTCGAAGATTTCCACATGTTTATCTTTGATAGCGAGTATCGAAGAGTAGAAATGAAAGACTTGGACGGAATAGTGGAGGATTATTATCTGCCTCGCAGTGTGGCTAGAAGTGTATTGGAATGGAAATGTCTAACTTCCAGAACTGAATGTTCCAACGAAGCTATCAGCCGATATAGAAATTGGATAAATGGACAACAAGGAGGGTAAGTTGACAGACATTAAGCAAAAAATGTAGTCATCTTTGAAAATTATGATTAGGCCATAGTAAAAAACACAATATAGCACTTCTTACAATAAATACAGGGTGTTACCAAATAAGTAGGAAAAAATTCAGGGGGTAATTCCTGGACACATTTTAAGTAAAAAAGTTCATATGAACCTGTGTCCAAAAATCCTTCGTTTCTGAGATACAGGGTGCCAAAATTTCTAAAAAAAAACTTTTTTTTTAAGATTACCAAGAAACTAAACCAGATATTTATTTAAAATTTAGCACGGGTAATTTTCTTACCATTAGGCATAAAGTGCGGTAGAAAAAAAATAAAAATTATAATTGGAAGGGGCACATTTGGGTGTACCATGGGGGTTGTTCACCCCCAACTTTTTTGTGTGTTACTTTTTTGGTATCTTCATAAAATAATTAGAAGCCCTAGAATATGATCTTTAAAATTAATGTCCTGTTCTTTTTTCATAAAACTAACCGTTTTCGAGGAAAAAATTCATTGCCCAAAGGCAACAAAATTTCTTTTTTAAGTTTGGCTTTTTTATGTTAATGAAAATAAAACATAGTTAACAATGAAGGGTTAATTCATTTCTTTTTTTTATTATTATTTTAAATAAATATCTGGTTTAGCTTTTTAATAATCTTAAGATTAAAATTTTTTTTGAGAAACTTTGACACCCTGTATCTCAAAAACGAAGGATTTTCGGACACATGTTTATATGAACTTTTTTTCTTAAAATGGGTTCAGGCATTACCTCCTGAAATTTTCCTAGTTATTTGGTAACACCCTGTATAACAACATCCAGATTTTTATTTGGTATTTGTGTTAAAACATATTCTCTACAGGAATAGAAACTAAATCCACAAAATGCAAACTAACACCTTTAAGGTGTGTTTCCAATAATATAAATCCACGCTTGGAAATTCCAATTTTTAAAAAATTGACCGCGTTCAAATTGCCAGCGGTTTTCTGATTTTACATGATTTTTTGTTATTTCTTATTTTTTTAATTGCTGCAATAATATTCATAGTCACCACGTCTCCAATAAGAACTGCCAATCCAATTGGAATTTTCAAGTGTGAATTTTGATCATCGGGAATGCACCTTAATAAGTGTTAAAAGTTGGCGTGGTAGCCCCCAAAAAGCCCCCTTTAATTTGCAACAATAGATCACGATGGATCTGCAAAACATTTTAAAATAAAAATATTCTTCTAAAAAATTCCTTCACCCCCTAGATGGCCCCCGAAGCGTAATATTTAATCATGTTGAATTCACAGCAAACTTTTTTAAATAAATAAAAAATAAAGTTAAAAAAAAATTATACTTAATAAGTAGTTTCTCTTTTTTTATATGGACTAAAAGAATTTTTTTAGAAAAAAAGTATAAATTGTTTAGAACCTTATTTTGCATCTGTTTGGTGTAAATCGAACATGATTTTCGGGGGCCTTGTAGAAGGGGAATAATTTAATTAAAGAATATTTTTTGTTTATCTTATTTAGCACCTATTTCTAAAATTTGGTGCAGATCCATTGTGACTTAATGTTGCAAATTAAAGGGAGCTTTTTGGGGGCCACCACGCCAACACCAAACACTTATTAGTGTTCATTTTGTGGATTTAGGATTTCCTGAATAGATGTTTTAACACATATAAAAATTCTGGCTGTTATATATTTTTTGCAAGAATTGCTTTGACTAAATACAAGTAAAACTGTATTTTGTAGACTTCCTATTCCAACTCACCTAAGAGATTTAATAGTTTGCGTTGCAATTCGCGATGGGACTAAATTTGAATGGGATTTCGCTCTTGACCAATATTTAAGAGGACACAAAATGGAGTACAATAATGCTCTTTTGGATGGCATGGGCTGTACCAAGGAACCATGGCTACTTTCGAAGTAAGTAATTGTATTTTTTATTAAGAGAGAAGATAAACATTCGTAAATAAGAGATGGCGCTATTTTACCGATTTTTTTCCAATTAAAAAAAAACAGGAAATCATATTTTGTCCCATTTTAGATACCTAAACATAATAATCGAAGAAAAAAATATTAACAAATTAGATGCTGAACGAATTTTTAAAAGTGTAGCCAACAACAAAATTGCCACATCTATGGTTTTTGATTTTCTAAAAAAACACTGGAACACTTTAATGAAACGATATGGTGACATCTTTTTATCCAAATGTATCAGACATTTACCCCGACATATGAATACTGAAACACAGCTTTCAGAAGTAAGTTAACGTAGAATGTCGCGAAGCATAAAACTGTGGTTATGTAACGTTGGATGCCTAAAATCAACAAAAAACACCACTTTCTGGTCATTGCTCAGTTGGTTTATAAGAGTTCATTTTAATTAAACATTGTGCTTACCAGCAACACAAATAAACAAAGCACAAGTTGATATTCTAAAGGTCCATTAATAAGAGTTTAAATGCAGAATTTTGGCAAATTAAAATGCAAAAAATAGTGCTTCTAAATTGCCAAAATTCTGTATTTAAACGCTTATTGATGGACCTTTAGAATATGTCAACTTGTGCTTTGTTTATTTATGTTGCTGGTAAGCACAATTAATTAAAATTAATTCTTATAAACCCACTGAGCAATGACCAGAAAGTGCTGTTTTTTTGTTGATTTAAGGCAAGCAACATTACATAACCACAGTTTCTATGCTTCGCGACATTTCCCTTTTAAAAACGGTGCTCAAAAAAAAACAAAAATTTTTTTTTAGTTACACCGATTTAAAGACAGTTTTACGAATTATTCCGAATCTTTAGAGCAAGCTATTAATTTTGCGATAGATTTATTGCAAGAAAAAGTGCAATGGATGAAAAATAGCTACGAATCCATAGAAAAATTTCTAACTTCGCATAAACATCATTACGATTTTTAAGGTTTTTAAATTTTAGACTAATATTTTTTTTTATTTTTTAATTTATTGTTACCTAGCAAATATTTTGAAATGTGATTTAAGTACGCTATTAAATAAATCAAAATCTTTATTTAGACACTACATAAAGTCTTATTTCTTAAAAGGTCAAAAAATATTACTTTAGTGACGTATATGGCGAACATAAAGTAACACTTTTCTGAACTGTATCATAGCGTTTTTATTTTTACTGCCGGCGACAGTAAAAGTAACTTTTACTGTCGCTACCAAATTTTTTTTTTCTTAAAACGTTAAATAAACATCACTTTAATGACGTTTATTTTAAAATAAATAAAAGTCAACTAAAATTAGTAAATTAAATGTGTTATAAAAGCATTGTATTTAGAAGTTTTAAGAAAAAGTATCGTTTACTAGACAGAGTTAAAGTGGCTTTGTGTGCCTCGGCAGAATTGTCTGTCTCGCTTCGCTCACCAGACAATCTTTCTGCCTCGTCACAAAAACCATCACTTTAACTTAGTACTAAAATCTACTATATTTGGAAAAGAAAATCCAATTCATTATTTAAAATTTTATTTATATGATGTAATAATAGACAAAAATTAGCAACAAAAATTTTTCGTTCCTTTTTTTTTCTCAATATTTTTAAACGTCCTAACATCGATTTACACTAAATGTAATAAATAGTCAAATTTAACAAGCTTTTTTGTTAATTTTACAAAAACTTAACATTAATAATTAGTACAGCATACAAGTGCAAAAGAGCAGAATCGTTCGCTGAAATGTTTAAGACGGGCGTTTCAAATTCATAAATGATATTCTGTGCACTCAAAAGTTTGTAAAAAGTCATCTTCCTGAATGTCAGTTATTTTCGAAATTTCAACAAAATATGTAAAAATACGGAGTAATACATCAATAACTATGATTAAAAATAAGTAGGATAATGTTTGTGATAAGTGGTACTGAGTGCAAGAAATAATAAAAATATGGTCAAATAGTACTTTTGGGGTTTTTCTTTGTACATTTAAATCTTTGAACAAGCACATCTATATTAAGGAAAAACGTAAGTTGCAATTTTAATTATTTACAAGTTTAAAGAAACCATGGTAAATAAACGTATTATGGTTTGGCATAGACCACGTAATGTATATAAACCAAAAAATGTATCCGTAGTCGAGAAAGAAATCAAAAATACAGGGTGTTATTTTGTAGACTTTACTAGCGTTTTGCTCAGCTATGTGCAATTCAATTGCTATAAAAATTTCTGGAATGACCATTTAAGACATGTGCTTGCGATTGGTAAATACAAAATTTCAATTGGTTTATTAGTTTTGCAGAAAACGACAGTCATTAGGTTTTTATTACATTTTTATTGTAATATTTATTTTTTTTCGAAAAATCTATATTATTTTACATTTAAATCAGTTTTTACATATTAATTAAGAATGTTCGTTTTTTTAGAATAAATTCATAAAGATTCCTAAAATACCTGGCTAGAATGGTTCTTTTTTTTATTTAGGCAGGCGTTGAATTTGTTTTGCTCTTATGACACTCATTTTTTTGACGTTATTAACAATAAATCACGATTGTCATAATTTGTCAACACAATAAGAACACAGAAAAATTTTAAATCTGTAGCACACTTACCCAATACTACAGTCAATCTGTCCTAAATAAGGGGGGTACATCGACAAAATTCCTGGTAGGGCCGCCTTTTTTATATGATGTAACTGGATGTCCAAAGAGTAAAACCCCAAATTGGCGTATAACTACCCATTGCAGAAACGAAGTTGTGGCCCCCCAAAGGGCCCCCTTTAATTTAATTTAATAAAAATTTTGCAAATAGATGTCAAATAAGGTTTTAACAAGATTTTTATAAAAAAAAAATCTCTAAAAAAATTCCTTCACCCCCAAAATAGCCCCCAAAGAGTAATAACCAATCACGTTGGATTTACACCAAATTTTGCAGATAGATGCATAATAAGATGCTTATAAATATTTCCTTATAACTTTTTTTCAAAAAATAATTCCTTCGCCCAATAAACGAAGGGGGCTTTTAAGGGGGGCATAGAATTTTTTTTCAAAAAAAGTTATTAACAAATATTTTTAAGCATCTCTTTTTACATCTTTTTGCAAAATTTGGTGTAAATCCAACGTGATTGGTTATTACCCTTTGGGGGCTATTTAGGGGGTAAAGGAATTTTTTTAATGATTTTTTTTTATAAAAATCTTTTTAAAACCTTATTTGACATTTATTTGTAAAATTTGGTGTAGTTCTACCGTGATGAATAAAAGGGGGCCCTTTGGTGGGCCATAACTCCATTTCTGCAATAGGTAGATATACGCCAATTTGGGGTTTTACTCTTTGGACATCCAGTTACATGATATAAAAAAGGTGGCCCTACCAGGAATTTTGTCGATGTCCACATACGGATTGACTGTACTACAAGGTAATTAATAAATAAATTAATGTAAAAAATTTTTAAGAAAAAGCTTTTATTTAAATGCTCTAAAAAGAAAGAAATAAATTTTTTCAATTAAATTAAACCCATTAATTTGTCACAATATACACTTTTTATGATATAAAAGCTTGTCGCGAGATTCTGCATTTATGTAGATTTATTTTGTAAAATACATACATTTTTTTCTTTTTTCAGAACCACTTAAATTAAAAATTGGTAAATGGTATAAGTATTGTATTCTTTTTATTAATTGCAATAGTAAATTTCGCGACAAGCTTTTATATCATAAAAAGTGTATATTGTGACAAATTAATGGGTTTAATTTAATTGAAAAAATTTATTTCTTTCTTTTTAGAGCATTTAAATAAAAGCTTTTTCTTAAAAATTTTTTACATTAATTTATTTTACATTTTTTAGTTTTTACTGAAGATGTTTTTTAATCATTTCATTCAGTATGTCATTGCTATAACCTTTTATTTGATACCCATATTGGCAAAATATTTAAAAAAAGAGAATCCGCCATTTTTTTTAGGGCGCCATATTGGATTTTGAATTGTCACATATCTTACTATATCCTACTTGTCATTACCTTTCATTTGATACCCATATCGGCAAAATAGTAAAGAAAAAGCTAATTAGCCATTTTTTTGGGCGCCATATTGGATTTTGAATTATGTCATATATTTTACTGTATTCTACAAGTCATAACCTTTCATTTGATACCCATATCGGCAAAATAGTTAAGAAAAAGCTAATTTGCCATTTTGTTGGGCGCCATATTGGATTTTGAATTATGTCATATATTTTACTGTATACTACCGGTCATAACCTTTCATTTGATACCCATATCGTGAGAATTGTTTAGAAAAAAGTCATCCGCCATTTTGTTGTGGACGCCATATTAAGTTTTTAGGACTAAAAAAGTTACCATTTTGCATTGTCACCGGACTTCCACATGTATACAAAATTTCAGAAAAATTGGTCAAGCGTAAGTGTTTCAAAATCGAGTTGTAAGATTTGTACTACACAAACACACATACATACATACATACATACAAACATACATACATTGCGAGTTAAATAAAAGCTTTTAAAAAAGGCTAAATCAGCCGACTATGTTAGAAAAACATATTAAATTAATTAAATCGATTATAAAGCAATGGTAAGGTGTATTAAAAATGTAAAAAATGATTTGTACGTAAAATAATCCAGATTTTTCGAAAAAAAAATAATTATTAACATAAAAATTGATAAGTATGATTGTTACTGTCATTTCTGCAAAACCAGTAGAGCAATTAAAATATTGTTTTTACCAGTCGCAAGTAAATGTTTTAAATGGTCTTTTCAGAAATTTTTAAAGAAATCGAATTGCACATAGCTGAGCAAAACGCTAGTAAAGTCTACAAAATAACACCCTGTAGTATAATGATTTTTGAAGTCGATTAAAATGAAACCATAATACGTTTGTAGCCCCATTTTTGTAGTTTTCAAAAGAAGGCTTAGTTTTAATATAGGATGGGGCCCTCATGTAGATGTGCTACTTAGTAGAATTTGCGGGAGCTCAACGGAGATGCCTTATACGAACTTCTAGGAGCACAGATTCGAAGATTTGTGAATTTGAAACGCCCGTCTTAAACACAAAATATTTTCAAATTACGGTATATTTTGTGTTTTAAAACATGCTATATAAGTTTTATAGTGGTAAAACTTATACAGCGTGTTTTTTGCTGTAGTTTTTTACAAAAAAGCGAAGTGCACTTATTTGCTGTACGTATTGTTTTTTTGGTATAATAATAAATAGGTCCGTTTTGACAGTGTTTACTCAATAATTTCGGATTCTTGCTGGACCAGTTTGAAGCGACGTGGACTTTTGACAGTGTTAGGCCCAAGGTTTATAAGTCTACCTTTTGTTTGAAGGTATTTTTTTATGTAACGTGCCACTAATTTTTGTGGTCGAATTTGCCACTCGTTCATTACTTCTTTGGAGGAATTTACCTGAAAAAAATATTCAATAATAATAAACTGTCTTTTCTAGACTTAATTAATTATTGCAGTTTTTCTAATAAGCAGACCAATAGACACCGTCAAGACCTCCGTCACAGTTCACAGAAGTGCATTAAAATACTGTCTGTGAAATTTTTTTAGGCAACCATCATTACAGACCAGAGAAAATTGTAATCTTTTTCTTATTTTGTGTTTCCAACATTGGCCATTTTAAAAAATTATTTAAAGAAACATAAGAGAGTTTTTTAGGTCCCATTGGTGTAAAAATGTTGATTGATATCTTACTTACGATATTTTAATTTAAAATTACCCGAAAATCTACCGCAAGAATTAAAAAATCCCTTATTAATCGCATGATTATGATCACCCTCCAAGATGTCAGCTTTAAACGCGAATTGCTTGAGAAAGCAACCATATCAAGGGGTATGGTTTGTTCGAGGTAATAGAAAAAAATGTTAATTTTACAATGAGACCAGACCTCTTGATATGGTTGCTTTCTCAAGCAATTTCCGTTTAAAATTCACATCTTGGAGGGTGCACAATATTAACATATAAAGTGTATATTATGGAGTTTTACAATAAACTAACTTGAAATATCGAATTTATGACATTACAGCACATTTTTATACCGAGTGTTTTTAAAGGAAGCCTTTAATTTTCACAAAATATTGTTCTAAAAAAGTGGCTAAATCTGACAGGATCAAAATTCTACTTCACAGACAGTTTTTTAATGTGGATCTGTGACGTAGGAGTTGACCGTGTCTATTGGGTAAAAAAAATAAATAATGTCACTATGACAATGAAGTAAAGGTACAGATTCAAGAAGGTGGAAGGGAAAAATGGCTGTTAAAGCTGGTCCAACTTAACGATATTTTCAAATTTTATTTATTTTTTTTTCTTGAAAGTAGAGACTTGTGTGATCGAAAAATTTGCAAAACACCATAATTTCATAAGAGGATTAAGCAAACAAAAAAACCTTCAAGAATCACGCCCATTTTAATTGTTAGTGGTTTTAAAAAAAAAATGTTAATTTCACTTTTTTTGTAAAAAAATTTTTTTGGATTTTTTATTTCTTAGACTTACTTGATCTCCTTTGAGTCTGTCAAGTAAAGTGACACAAATATCAGCCGCCTTGATACCAGCATGATGGGTCAACGCTGCAAATGGGACAGCCTCCATTTCAATGTTTACTACTCCATTGTCACTTAATTGTTGCAGATATGTCATTTTATCTTGCTCTGTGTACTCGCAGAAGGCTCCATCTAGCCGCCCTTGACCTTTAAACAAAGTGAAATGTCAAAAATCGAAAAATTATGCTAACTTCACGTACCTTACTAGATTAGGTGCGTGACGTTTGCACTACAAATTTTACAACGCTAAAATGAATATTGAGAGAATTAAATAGATATACAGGGTGTTTGCTTTTTTGATATGTCAAATAGCTAAAGAAAATCCAAGACATTCGGTAAACACAGTTTTTTAAGAAAGTGCCCCCTTCGGAAATAATGGCCTTTATGCAGGTAGACTAAAAACACTAAATATTTACCAAACGATTTGTCTAATCATCATGAAAGTTGTACTATCAATAAAGGTAATAAAAACGGTCATTTTAAACTCATTTTGAAATTTAGGGCCCCTTTTAAATGGGTTAAACACTGGTAGTGTTGATAAAAACTGCATGTAATTTCTTTTTCTCTGAGAATTTTGTAATTTTATTTATTTTTTCAAATACCCCAATTCAAGTAAAAACTTTTTTAGCACTTAAAATTTCTGAAAAACTGTACCGTTAACGAATAATTGGTCAAAAAGACTCTTAATAATAATATTTTTGCATAAGACTAGATTTTCTTTTGAAGTTTCTATGTCACTGACCACTGTCTCTAGGCTGAAGTTAGTTTTTTGCCAAGATAAAAGCATAATATGAGGTATATTAAGAGTGTTTTTGGCAGTTTAGTCGTAAACGGTACAGTTTCTCAGGGATTTTAAAGGGTAAAATATTATTTACTTAAATTGTGGATTTTAAAAAAATAAACAAAATTACAAAATTCTTAATAGTAGTTTAACCAGTGTGTTAATAAAGGCGATTAATAAACGAGCGGTTTTAACAAGCGAGCGATCAGCGAGCTTGTTAATAAGTGAGTTTATTAATCGCCATTAAACATACAAACTGGTTACAATGCTGCATCGCACTTCGTAGATCATTATTAAATAAATTATAACGAGCGAGCATTTAAATTCTACCTCGACTCTTGCCATGGAAAACAAAAGCTGCTTTTCCGTAGGTCTTTGATAGTTTCTACTAATGTCATTTTTGATGTTGTCATCTTTTTTTGACGTTTAAACAAACTATTAAAGACATACGGAAAAGCAGCTTTTGTTTTCCATGGCAAGAGTCGAGGTAGAATTTAAATGCTCGCTCGTTAAAATAAAACAGTTTTTTTACCAACTAGCAGATAGAACGCATCGGCCATTTAAATTTATTAAAGTTGAAGAATAAGAAGATACTGTCACCAAACTTTTATTAATTGTAAATAGAATATGAATGTTATTTCCTTAAATGTGGTAAAAGGGCCTGCTTCTCATTCAATACAACGGTAAATATTGAATTTCTTTTGGTTTTTGTTGCTTAAACCGTAATTAAAGCTAATTTAACATTTGTAATGTAGGAACATAGATAGTATTTTAGAGCATAGACAAGCGTTGCTATGGTCGTCGTCGTTATGTATTAATAGGGGTTCTTAATCAACGATTTGGAGTGCGTTAATGAATGTCTTTAATAAACGAAGTGCGAAAAAGGTCATTTAAAACTGCATATAGTTTCTTACTACATGCAGTTTTTATCAACACTAATTTTAAAATTGGTTTCAAAATGACCATTTTTATTACCTTTATTGATTGTACAAATTTCATGATAGTTAGACCAATTGTAAATATTTAGGATTACGTGTTTTTAGCCTAACTGCTTAAAGGCGGCACTATTTCCGAAGAAGGGCACTTTTACAAAAAACTGTTTCTACCGAATGTTTTAAATTTTTCCCAGCAATTTGCCATATCAAAAAAAATTAAACAATACGCGGACATCCTGTATTGATGCTGAATCAATTTAATTCTCACATCATTGCAAATAAAATATCAATACATTAAAAACCATGCCAACTTCACGTACCTTACCAAGCTAGGTCCGTGAAGTTAACCCCTACAAATCATAAAACAACACAAACATATATTTTAACTTCTCACCTTCATAGAAATCATTACAACACATAGTACACCCCACCACGGTGTCATAGGGATCCTCAGGGTCAGCACAAGCCTTCAGCTTCCTCACTAAGTCCTTATCAAACACTGCAGGTCTCTTCACCAGCTTGCCGAGCATAGGCACCTCGTAGTGGTGGTTGCCCATGCCGTCTACTGCGTCATTGGATATGACCACAGTGCCCCCTTCCAGGCCTATCCCCCCGCAGGTGCCTATGCGGAAGAAGATGGGGTCTTTGCACTTGGCGTGGTGCATCAGCTTTATTATCTCGTGTAGGAGGATGCCGATAGATGGCACTCCCATTCCATGCTGTGCATAGGGGTATGGTTAGGTTTTATGAGTATGGGGGCTTAAAAGTTTGTGGGCAGTTTGCTGATCGTGGCAGCTTAATTTTTAATATGAATTGCCTGTTTTTTTTTTTAAATAAAATGCGTTTTTTAGATGGTACGGCAAGCAGGAATTTAAATAGGCCAAGATAATTATTGAAAAAACATAGCAATAGACTCTGTCAAGTCGACTACTTCACAGTTCATAGAAGTGAATCAAAATATTGTCTGAGAATTTTTTTTTAAGCAACCAACATGACGGGCCAAAGAAAAAGGATTTTTTTTTGTTATTGTTATGATTACAACATTGCTCTTTTTTATCTAAATAAAAACAGAAAACCTTTTTGGAAATCATTGCTTCCCAGCATAAATTTTTTACTGTATGTACTATCGTGGACATGGAATTTAAAACGATCAATTTTTTCATTGTAAATATGGTCAAAATAGTGGCTTAAACATCTCAAGTTTTATGCGAAGTGGACATTAACAAGAAACATTTCTCTGATGTTTTACGAAGATTAGAGCCTTATTGTTATCCTAAAACAAAATTATTTAAAAACGAAAATATCTTCTTACTATTTTTCTCACCGGCAACACATTTTACATAATTTATTTTAATAAAATACATTTGACGCATTTGTTGTCAAAATAACATTCGATAACTGATATACAGGGTGTTACCAAATAAGTAGGAAAAAATTCAGGGGGTACTTCCTGAACTCATTTTAAGAAGAAAAGTTCATATGAACATGTGTCCGAAAATCCTTCGTTTTTGAGATACAGCTCCCCCAAAAACCCCTAAAAAATCAGTTTTTTCGCTATAATTTCGAAAAGAATAATTTTTTCAAAAAATGTTATAGGACCTATTTGATTTATCTAATTACTAGGCATATTTTCCCCTTTGTAAAATTTAAAAAAACGGGTTAATGGTGGGGGCCCTTAGGGGGCTGTAAGAAAAAAAAAAGTCAAAATCGGGCATATGTTTATAGGAACTTTTATTCTTAAAATTGGTTCAGGAATTACCCCCTGAATTTTTTCCTACTTATTTGGTAACACCCTGTACAAAAACCCCATTCATAATAGAGAAAATTCAAAAAATCAAAGGTGGCTGATAAAAAATCGTTTTAAATTCCATGTCCACGATAGTATTTAAAAATAATTTTTTATTTGAAGATAATGATGAGCCACCCAGATGTCAGCTTTAAATGCAAATTGCTTGAAAAAGCAACCATATCAAGGGGTATGGTTTGTTCTAGGTAGTAACGAGCGAGTATTTAAATTCTACCTCGACTCTTGCCATGGAAAACAAATGCTGCTTTTCCGTATGTCTTTGATAGTTTGTTTAAACGTCAAAAAAAGATGACAACATCAAAAATGACATTAGTAGAAACTATCAAAGACCTACGGAAAAGCATCTTTTGTTTTCCATGGCAAGAGTCTAGGTAGAATTTAAATGCTCGCTCGTTAGAAAAAAATGTTAATTTTGCAGTGCTACTTACGTGACTTCTTGATATGGTTGCTTTCTCAAACAATTTGCTTTTAAAATTCGCATCTGTGTAGGTGCGCAACATTGCCAAATATACTGTAATTTTCAAAGTTTTAATGAACTAAACTTGAAATTGAATTTAAGACAGTATAGCACATTTTTATACCAAAGGTTTTCTAAGAAATCCTTTTATTTTCATAGAATATTGTCTTGAAAAAGTGGTTAAACTGACAGAATCAAAATTCTAATTTCACATACAGCTTTTCAATGTGGATCTGTGACGTAGCTTTTGACCGTGTCTATTCTTACAAAAAAATATAAAACAGCCAAATTTTGCTATGGATGTGTTGTAACATATTCTATTCTAACAAATATAAAAATCTGACAGATATTTTTTGTGAGGATTGCCATGTTTTTTTATTGTCTTTTTGTATTTTTTGCAAGCAGAATTAGTTAGTGGTACTTACGCTAATAGAAAGTATGGGCCCAACTTTATACATGCTGTACCGATATGAATAACGTGAGATATCTTGCAGGGTTGTCCCTGTTGGCAGTTTGTAGCCTATTTCCTCCATTATGTAACTTGCAAAGTCTTCCATACGTTTTGGAGTTCCGCCCATACACACGAACTACAAAAGAAAATAGAAAATAAAATTAAAAAAATTGTCTTGGTTTTTTTTTAGCCTATTTCATTTTTTTCTGAAGAGGGATTTTAGGTACCTTAACATCTCCAAACATTTCCACAAGATCATGGGACCCACTTCCTAGAGCTATGTGATACAATATGTCCTGATCCATAAGCTCCAAATGGGGATTCGTGAGCTGGACTGTGCCATCAAAAAACCTATGCAAAAAAAAAACACAGTAAAAAAAATTGTCTTTTAAAAATCATTTCTTTTAATTAATTTTGTATAAAGAATGTTTTCTAATGTCGTAGGATGAATTCTGGACTTATTTTAAGAAATAAAGTTCATATAAACATGTGTCCCATTTTGCTCCCTTAGTTAGTTACAGCCCTCTGAAAAACCTCCAAAAAATTATTTTTTTTCGCTTTATTTCAGAAACGAATAATTTTTCTAAAAAATGTTATAGGAGCCTTTTGATGTATCTAAATACTATAAATATTTCTTCATTTGTAAAATTATGAAAAAAGTGCTTATAGTGGTAATTCTCTGGGGGGCTGTAACTTAAAAAAAATTCAAAATCAGACACAACTTTATGTAAATTTTTTTTTCTTAAAATAAGTTTAGAAACCACCGGCCGATTTTTATCACATTAGAAACAGCCTGTATAAATTGCATTAATGACATTGCATTCATAAATGATAAAGAAAATCAATTGCATAAGGGTTTAATAATTTTACTCGTAATTTTATTTATCTTAATAATTATTTGCGACCTTTACAAACAATAATTATTGAGAAATTCATTTTGAGAAATAATCGGCGTATAAAATATGTATTTCAAAACTTACAATTAAAAGTTAAACATGACATTCTAAGCTTTTCAAAAAAAAAGGATAATTGCATGTTGCATGTCAAAAAAAAAAAAGAACATTTTAAATGATATTGTGCAAAATAGATATTAATGTATCAAGATCGTAAAATGTTACGTTTTTGACCGCATGTGACAAAATTATGACTTTCTGAAAAATAAAGAAGAATATTTTAAACCGAGTTTTAAACTTTGAAAAAAATTGTTAAGACTTGGGTTTCAAATTCACAAATCTTCCAATCTGTGCTCCTAGAAGCTCGTATAAGGCATCTCCGTTGAGCTTCCGCAAATTCTACATGAAGGCCCCATCGTATATTAAAACTAAATGTAGTTTTGTAAACTAGAAAAATAGGGCTACAAACGTATTATGGTTTCATTTAAATCGCATATTTCTTTGTGTCCAAAAACCTGACTTCAAAAACCATTTTAATACTTTTGTTTTTTAAAGTTAAATTTTCGACATAAAGAAATAACCGATTTAAATGAAACCATAATACGTTTATTGCCCTATTTGAAGCCCTATTTTTGCAGTTTTCAAAACTACATTTAGTATTAATATAGGATGGGGCCCTCATGTAGATGTGCTATTTAGTAGAATTGACGGGAGCTCATGACTTATACGAGCTTCTAGGAGCACACATTAGAAGATCTATGAAATTGAAATCCAAGTCTTAAGGTATTTTTTAATAAATATCCACAAAATAATTGGTTTAAGCAATACCTAAGTATTTTATAAAAGGAATTAAATTATATTCCATTTTTTTTAAATTTAATTTTTAGAAAAAACTGTTTTTTTTTTCATTTTTACTTTAAAATAATTTGAGCAATATTTTTTTAGTTTGTTTTTTTATTAATAAAAAACTACGAAATAAAAAATAAATACCGTTGTGCTCCTTGATGCATTTCAGCTACTTCATTATCCTTTTCATTATTTTCACCACCATTTTTATGACAAACACCATTACCTTTTATTTTACACACACCGTTCTGTCCGTTTTGCGACATTTTTAAACAAAAACTTAAAAACACTAATTTTAAAACTAAAAGGCACCTTTTTATAGAGAATCTAGTCTAGCGTGCCATGTAAGATATAACTGATAGACTGATAGGCAACAAACAATAGAACACTATTTACTGTTACCTAGGTTACGCTTTATTAAAGTGAGCGTCCCTGAATAACTATGTACGTGATGGTACGTTCACTATTAAGATTATTATGCACTTTTGTTCAAAATAAACTATTGTATGTACTTCTAAGATTAATTTATTATATTTCTAAACCTGTATGATATCTACAAATGTTTAGAATGAATTGAAAGACCGCGGTGCATGCATTTAATTTTCATTTTAAAACTGTTTATGGAACTTCTATAATTATCGCTGCGACATTGAATTTTTATTACGTGTTTTATTTATTTCTCTTTGATACAGCTTTCTTATCACTAAATTGTTTATTAAAGCCCACCTACCATGCATGATGTAATGTGTATTACAAATATATTTTCGATTAATCATTTTTTTTTAAACATAAATACAGTGTGTCCCAGAATTGGCGCACCACCTGTATGGTACGTTGTTGGGGCATGCCCAGGGATCCCCAAAAAATTGTCAAGAAAAATCCATCTCATACACCCTCGAAGATATAAGGCCCCAAGGTGCAAAACTTTAAACGCATATACCTTAAAAACAACAGCACGTATTAACGAAAAATATGGTTTAATACAAAGCTGCAGTCTATCTTAAACCATTTCACCAATTTTTCTTCTTTTAAATGGTCAAATAACATTTTTATAATCAATTTAATTTTACAAAATTTTCTTGAAATAAGCTGACAACAATGTCAATAAAATTTTAGGCAAAAGTGATAATTAAGACTCATAGATGGGATTTTTAGATTTATTTACCTAGACTGTGTAGTATTTTCCTAGACTGTGTTGCCAAATTTATGCAACTTTGTTCGCATTTTCCTCAATGAATATAACAGATAAATTTTTTTTAACAATTTTCCTGGAATCCCCAGGCATGCCCTAACAGCGTACCATACAGGTGGTGCGCCAATTCTGGGACACCCTGTATTTTAAGCAAGGAAAATTATATTTAGGTCTAGAATTACCGTGTAGGGATACCTACAGTACCTTAACTGATTTTTAAATATAAATGCTTTTATTTTAATTAATTTAATTGAGATAGGTTGTGTATCACGTAAATCGTGATTTTTGTTATGGAAAATTTAATATGTTTTTTTTTAATACCTACCTATTGGTAATATTTGTGTTTGTTTCGTTAATAAACTGAATCATTATTTTATAATGATAAAATCGAGCAAATAATAATAGGTAATTTAATAAAAGTGCTATTAGATTAATAACTACTTAAACCAATTTGTAGACTTTTTGCAGATAAAATCAAAACTAGTCACGGATTATTTTAATATTGCGCAAAACTAAAAAAGTTTTGCCAATTTTTTTGCGAAAGTATTTTTCCTTTTTTTTTTAACATAGCACTGTTTTGTTATATTTTTTTAAATATTTTTTTTACGCAGTTATTTTTCATTATTTTTTATTTTATGGTTTATTTCAATTTCTAAGAAAAAAATGATTTAAGTATACAACTAGGTATAAGTGATTGATTAATAAACAATTTATTTTATAAATCGCATGATTTACAAATACATTAATAGGAATGCGATAAGCTATTATTACTAACAATTGGCTTTTTCACATTTTCTAATCATAATTTTTCAGAAAATAGGAAAAAGTGAGCTTATACAATAGATTTTAAAAACTACAATTTATTTCAAAATAATCCGCAAAATATTATTATCTTATCAATAGCAATAATAAAATCATAGGGCGAATAAAATTGCAAAAATGAAACAAATATTCCACACTTTACAAAATAGTGTCTAAAAAAAATGTAGTAAAAGTAACGTGCAATCCACAAAATTTGACGTCGACTCTTGAATGTAATTTGATATAAATCATATTATCAACAGAATTATTAAGGTAAAAGAAAGTTGGGTCAAAGCAATTATTATATTGTATTGTAAGAAATAGGAGACCGAGGGGTTTCAAAATATTAAATAGCGGAGATTTAGATAGATAGA
This sequence comes from Cartodere bifasciata, assembly GCA_963920755.1. Lineage (NCBI taxonomy): Eukaryota > Metazoa > Arthropoda > Insecta > Coleoptera > Latridiidae > Cartodere > Cartodere bifasciata. Next base: position 123,292 of record OY987194.1, on the reverse strand, counting down.
TAGATAGATAGATAGAAATTTTATTTTGTAAAAATATTGTAACAAAATATTGCTAAAATTAGTTTAAACAAAATACGTCAAAAAAAACAACTTTTAAACCTCAGGGGCTTAATCTTAAAAAGAAATCATTTATAGAATATGGCTCTAAATCAATTAACAATGTTTTGATAGTAATTGAAAAAATTTTTAAACCTTTGATACATTGTATATTCTGAGGCAACGAATTAAATAGACGAATACTCATATAGAACATGTTTTTTTCGGTTTGCGTAAGGTGATGTTTTGGGAAAACATACGCAACATTTCGTACATTTATATCGTGTCTTTTTTTTGCTGATTCATAATAGTGCTTGTTCTTGAAGTTGAAAATAAGGCATTCCAGAATGTACAACGCACTTACTGTGAGAATGTTTTCACTTTTAAAGCGGCCCCTACAGGAAGTTCTATAAGGAAGCCCTAATATGGTTCTAAGAGCGTTTTTTTGAAGCCTAAATACTCTGCCAATATCCGATGCACCGCCCCAAACTGGAATACCAAATTGGAGCAGTGACTGGAAATTGGCAAAGTATAAGAGCTTCATGGTCTTCTTATTGAACAATCTGTAGACAACCTTAAAGCAGTATATAACACTTGCAAGCTTTGGGCACAAGGCATTTATGTGTTCGGTCCACTTCAATGTAGAATCTAAAGTTATACCAAGACACTTTGTGGATGATTTAATTTCAATTTTTGTGTCAGCGTACTCTATAGAAGGCAAAGATAACTTGTTTTTAGTTGTTGTAAATGCTACACATTGGGTTTTGCTAAGGTTTAAAAATAGTTTATTTGACAATAACCAATTTTCAATTAGGGGTAAATATTCATTCAGCTCAATTTTTAAATTATCTAGCGAAGGATCTTTAAAGACGATTGTGGTATCATCTGCGTAATGCAGTATATTGTGTCCAGAGTCTAAAAGTACATTTGACAGATCATTAATATATATGATAAACAGTAACGGACCCAATATACTGCCTTGAGGCACGCCAGACTTTATCTCTCTCTTTTCGGAAGAATGCCTTTTGTTTTCTTGTTTAATTTCAACGTACTGCTCTCGTTTTTCCAAGTAACTTTTGATCCAATGCAGAACATTACCCCGAACTCCATATTGAAATAATTTTTGTATCAAAATTTCCGAGCTTACGCAGTCAAACGCTTTGGAGAGATCAAGAAATAACCCCAGGGGTATTTCCTTGTCCTCCAATGCATTTGTTATTGATTGTGTAAGCTCAAACATAGCAGTGTTTATATTTTTTGATTTAACAAAACCATGTTGTTTGCTGTTAAATAATTTAAATTTTGAAAAAAAATTTATAATTCTGGAGCACATTATTTTTTCAAAGAGTTTTGAAAACGATGGCAAAAGACTGATGGGTCGATAATTACTAAGTTCACTTTTATCATCTTTTTTGTAGACCGGGATCACAACTGCAATTTTTAACTGATTTGGAAATATCCCAAATTTAAAAGAGTTGTTTAATAAGAACATGATAGGCTTTACAATAAAGGGTGTTGCACTTTTCATTATGCTTGTTGGGATTTCATCGTGTCCAAAAGTGTTTTTACTTTTAATGTTTTTGAGAGTGGCAAGAATTTCAGTTTCAGTTACTTCAAATAAATACATAGACTTTGAATTTGATTCAACACTACAATAAAAAGGCACTTTTGGAACACTTAGAAGCATATTCGGCACCACATCTACAAAAAAGTTATTAAAGTTATTTGCAAGATCATGCAGGTTTGTAAACTGATTAAAATTGGAATCCCTTTTCTTTTTGCAAAGCGCAGTTTGATTATTTACAACATTCCACAGAGTTTTATTTCGATTATTTGAATTTTGAATTATACATTCGAAATGTTCTTTTTTATGTTTTGAAAGGGCATAATCGTAATCTCTTTTTAGTTTTTTATAATAAGGTATATAGATTTCATTATTTCTCGATAAAACAAGAGCCGCGTCCAGTTGGCTTTTAAAGAGTGTAATTTTAGGATCATTTAAATGTACGACATATTTTTTACGGGAATCGGTTTTTGATTTTTTAAAAGGAAAAGAGATTTCAAAGTAAAATTTAAAAACGTTCATAAAAATCTCCCATTGACCATTTACATCATTTACTGGTACCCTGTATAGCTCTGTCCATTGTTCATTTGCTATAAAATTTAAAAATTGAGCTGTATTTTCCGTATTTATACACCTTCTTTTAACAACAGATGTTTCTTTGGGTTTTTCATTATAAAAGGTAAATATTATTGCCAGATGATCTGAAATATGCGTGTCGATGACCTGAGTTTTGTATGATTCGATATTAGTGATAACGTTATCAATGCAAGTTTTTGTTGTTTCAGAGATTCTGGTGCATTCCTTTACAGTAATACAAGCGTTATAACTATTTAGTAGATCAACAAAATCATTTTTAACACGATAATTTCTACATAAATCAATATTAAAATCAGCGCATACAATGTATCGTAAGTTTTCACATAAGATTTTGCCAAATATAGTGTGCATTTTTTGAAAGAATATATTAATATCTGAATTTGGAGGTCTATAAATTGATAATAAGAGAATTTTAGAATTTTTGTTGTGTATTTCAACCGCGGCACATTCAAAGATATACGGGATTGAGAGTTTATTAATGTCTGATCTTCGAGTGAAATTTATACCGTTCTGCACATATAGGGCGGTGCCACCGTGCGCGCCTTCGGTACGGCAGAAGCAGTCAGCCAAGGTGTATCCTGGAAGTGTTATATAAAGGTAACAACATTGGTGTATTATACAAAAAAATACCTAGGTTCCAAAATAATTTTAGGGCTAATTAATGGCTTTGGATTTCAGTTACCAAAGATAAACCAAACCATTGGTTGCGATTGGAACCATATTCTTAGTCTAATAAAACTTTTAAAATTCGAATTCACATATCCCGAAAATCCGTAAATTTAAATCTTTAGTCTTAATAAAAAAAATATAAGCTTAAATGCAATTGTCTTGATAAAAAGTGGTTAATTAATAGATAACATTAGACTAAAATTGTAAAAATCAAAGGAGGGTAATAAAATCTTGTTTTAAATTCCATGTCCACGATAGTACATGTCACAGATGTTCCATTTTAACACTTTCCAGTGGGGTTTTTGAAGTTTCTACTTTAAATAAAAAAAAAAACTATCGAATGTAGCCGTCTAAGATATTGATCCTTGACACTTAAAACTAGAGTAATTTATTAACAATTTTGTAAGGGTTTAGTTAGAAAAAAATGCCCTAGGAAAGAGTGTCTTAACAAAATAAATAAAAATAGTTTAAAAAAAAGTTCGCTGCAAAGAATTTCTTTAAAAAGCTATGTTCACAATGCACAAAAAAATTTATAATTCGGGAAATATCTAAATGATCCCAAATTAAGGTTCCGCAAATTTACATTTTTGACAATATGGCAAAGTAAGTACGTAAAGGTTAAATAATTGAACCCAATTAATCACACAAAATTAAAAATCAGTCTCAGACATTTTGTCAAATTCCCACACTAAATCGCCCATCAACATGCAACCATAAAAATACAAATAAATCCAACTTACTCATCAGTTTCCTCTTCTAGGATACTTCTGGCAGCCATTTTGTGCTTCAAGGATTTATATCCTTATTAAGGATACACTAGGTATGTATACTTTGTACTGGAATGTGTTAGATATGTCTTTGTTTAATGTTTACTGAATGACGTTAATACTGACTATCGGTGAAGTATGGATATAAGCCAAAAAGGGTGCGTCCTTATGAAGGTCCTGTGCGCAGGACCTTTAACATGCGTTGTCCTGTTGCGTCCCGAATATCCATTCTTAAGGGCGATTTATAGAACGTTACTTTCACTTTACTTCGGCGTTACTTCACTTCCTCGTAAGTTAACAAATTTGCTCAATTTATAGTTTGTAAAGTTACGTGAATTTGAGAACAGGTATGCGCATGTGTCTGAACGCGACTTCTGACTATTTACACCTGGGCCGTAATTACGGAATATCGCTTCGTACAACACCTACATAAGAAGACCAGCAGGTTTCGTACGAAGCGATATTCCGTAATCACCACCCTTGACAATAAGGGTGAATATCTCATTTTTGCAAATTTTGCGCATGAATGACCAAGCTCGGCTTTTGACAGTACTACTTACAGCTAAATGAATCAGCAAAGTAGCGCTAAAGTGAAGTATAAATTTGCTAACATTGTATGTATTTTATTTTCTGTAAAGTTACGCCGAAGTAAAGCGGAAGTAAAGTGAAAGTAACGTTCTATAAATCGGCCTTTACAGTATTGAGTTTACGTCTCATTGCTAAACCATTTTATTAGATATTCCCTTCCTTTGTATGTTGCCTTTACTTATTGCTTCTTAGAGAATGTGCTGTATCTACTTTTAAACACATTTTGTAAGGTTTTACTACAGAAAGGAATGCAGCAAAAAAATAGAGGAATGGGATTTTTAGTTATATTATCCTTATTTTAAAAGAATCAAAAATATGCAGGATACCGATTTATTAAAAATGAGCTGAGAAAGTGTTTCGCAAAAAAAAACAAAATTGAATTCTAAAAAATTAGTTTGGTGGAAATATCTTTACAAAAAAAACAAATTTGTGTAGCATTTTTAGTTATTAAAGCACAGTTTTTGTGGGAAAATGTAGTATTTGATACCTAGAAACATAATTAGCATGTGCGCACTCATGGGCATATAAGCATTTTATGGTAGAGCCCCCCAAAGAGCCCCCTTTATTCGTAATACTAGATCATGGTGAATCTTGACCAAATTTTGGAAAGAGACACCAAACAAGGTTCTAAAAAAATGTTCATAAAAAAAAACTCTCTAAAAAAAATTTTTTTACCCCCTAAATGGCCCCAAAAAGAGTAATATTTATCATGTTGAATTTACACCAAATTTTGCAAATAGATTTACAATAATATATTAAAGAAATTTAAAAAAAAAAAACCTCCAAAAATTTTTTTTATCCTTTATGTAAAATAGCCCCCCAAAGGAGCAAAACATTTTTTTTTTAATTTTTAGAAAATAGGTTTTTAAAATCTAATTTTGCATCTGCTTTGCTTGCAAAATTTTTTCTAAATCAAACGATAAATATTTCTTATTTTGGGGCTATCTAGGGGGCGAACGATTTTTTTTAGGAGAACAATTTTTATGAAAATCCATTTAGAATCTTAATGTTTAGTGTCTATTTCCAAAATTTGGTCTAGATCCACCATGATCTAGTATTACGAATGAAAGGGGGCTCTTTGTGGGGCTGTAGCACAAAATGCTAATATGCGCATGAGTGCGCACATGCTAATTATGTTTCTAGATATAAAATACTACATTTTCCCACAAAAATTGTGCTGCTCGAAAAATTTCTTAGACAAATGTAAGATTTTATGGGACTACATACCATTTTATGTTTTCACGCTGTAAAATGTGGGGATGGATGAATTGACCTCCCTTTTTTTCGGTTATGTAAGTTACTGCACTTTTTTTAGTTTTTTAACGTAACCGAAAAACAGTTAAAGATTATCCAGTTCTGTTTACGGAAGATTAATGCCATTAAAATAGACACTTTAGCTCCATTAACCGACCCTATCTTTTTAAGATAAAGCCTGATAAAGGAGATTTTAATGGTGGCCCTAGAAGTCTTGACTCCCTGTAGTTCCAGCTGTTTTAGAAACTTTTATGATTTCCAAAATTTATACTATCATCGGAAAAATTAATCCCATTAAAAACTATTTATTTCATGAATCGAAATAATGTTTGATAACAACAATTTAGCAAGAAAATTACGATTTAAAAACAAGCACATATTTTAATGTTGCTTCACACCAAATTAATAATCTTATTTTTTCGCTATTCATCAAAACAAAATCAATGTTTTTCTACAAAAATTTATTTCTCAAATTTAAAATTAAAAAGTAACAAGTCAAAGTTATATTAAATCTACATTTAGGCATTGAGAATATTATAAATCTTTATTACAATAGAAATACATTATTAATAAATATAAATGTTATTTTACACAGATAGGTACAGGAGAAGAACAAAAATGACAAATACAAAAAACAGAAAAAAATTGACAAAAAAAAGCATCAAAATTTGGATGCCAAACTTACATTTCTTCTTCTTTTTTTACAGACAATGGCTTAGGTCATTTGAAAAATTGGAAAAAATAATAAATGTCTAACAGAAAAGTTAGAAAAAAAAAGAATAATAAATCAAAACACAAAAATGCCTAAAAATCGAAAATAATAAAATATGGAAAAACGTCAAAAATGTTTTCTTTGTCGAATACCGTTAATGTCCAGCGAAAACGGTCTAAATGCCTTTTTATAATACCATTTTTAATACAAATATACACGAAAAAATCTAAACACAAAATGCGATTAAACAAAATACAAGGTGTCCAAAATTATACAGTGTGTCCCAAAAGTAGACTGATAAACTGAAATGGTGAATTCCTTGGACCCAAATAAGAAGTGTCATTTTAGTTTGTTATATCCTTAAAATTAAAAAAAAAGTTTTGATAATATTTTACAGATTTTTTATTATTTTTTTCAATGCAATAACCAAATTTGCAAAAAAAAGTTTAAAGGACTTACTTTTTTTGTGTTTTATTACAAAAGAAATGAACTTTCAACTAACCCCAAAAAGTACGCCCCTAAACATAATTTAAAAATTTTAATCAATGCGTTGGAAAGATAATAAAGACCAATAAAAATGCAGAAAATATTATTAAAATATTTTATACGGTTTTTAAGATATCGCAAATTAAAATTTCATTTTTTGACCCCTTTAAGGGACTGTAACTCAATAACGGGGAGAAAACGGACACAGGATTATAAATTATTTTTTTCACATTTTAGTGCAAAGAATTTGTCATATCGGCAAGGATTTTTTTTCAAAATTACAGGCTTGACAACTAAGCAAAAAAAAAACGGAAAAAAAGGCACGTCTATAATTTTTACAGCAAACTGGTAAAATGTTACTTCTGACATTAATTTTGTGGCAATTTTACTGTCAGAAAGTGACAGTATAACATAAAAAACATAAACACAAAAAAAGTGTCAATGGATTTGTGCCATTTTTTCTTTCTTTTTTTCTTAGTTGTTAAACCTCTGAATGGATCGTATTCGTACAAAAATTGGTTGAGGTAACATAGGAGATCTGTCATACCACCCGTCGTTTCAGATACTAAATGACATTACTTCTGAATTTTATATTCTTATTAAATATAAAGCTTATATACCAAAAAACAACAAACTGCCGGTTTAAAACATTCAATGTACTATCTAAAAGGTTTGTATAACATTTAGAGAGTGCTTTACATTTTTAATTCTTTATAATTAAGTAAAAAAAATTATGACTCATTTACAAAAGAATTTCCGTTTAAAATAATACGGATTTTTTTAAATGCACGGATTTTGCATTAAAAGTACCATAGTAAATGAGTCATTATGCTCTATTTTACCTAATTATGAAGAATTAAAGTTGTAAAACACTTCGTTAATGTTATACAAACCATTTAGCTAGTACGCAGAATGTTTTAAACCGGTAGTTTGTTGTTTTTTGGTATATTAGCGTTATATTTGATAGAAGTATAAAATTCAGAAGTAATGTCATTTAGTATCTGAAACGACGGGTGATATGACAGATCTCCTATGTTACTTCAACCAATTTTTGTACGAATACGATCCATTCAAAGGTTTGACAATTAGGAAAAAAAGAAAAAAAGAGCACAAATCCATAGACACTTTTTTTGTGTTCATGTTTTTTATGTTATACTGTAACTTTCTGACAGTAAAATTGTCACAAAATATATGTCAGAAGTAACATTTTACCAGTTTGCTGTAAAAATTATAGACGTGCCTTTTTTTTCCTTTTTTTTTTGCTTAGTTGTCAAGTCTGTAATTTTGAAAAAAAAAACCTAGCCGATATGGCAAATTGTTTGCATTATAATGTAAAAAAAAAATATTCTATAATCCTGTGTCATTTTTCGCCCCGTTATCGAGTTTCAACCCCTTAAAGGGGCAAAAAAATAAAATTTTAATTTGCGATACCTTAAAAACCATATAAAATATTTTAATAATATTTTGTAGATTATTTTTTGGTCTTTATCATCTTTCCAACGCATTGATTAAAATTTTTAAATTATGCTTAGGGGCGTACTTTTTGGGATTGATTGAAAGTTCATTTCTTCTGTAACTGTACTAAAACACAAAAAAAAGTAAGCCCCTAAACATTTTTTAAAAATTTGGTAGATATCGTCTATTCGCCATTTCAGTTTATCGATCAACTTATGAACACCTGTAAAAACCCCCTTAATTTCCCACTCTACCACATAAAAGTGCGACACCCTGTATACACCAACAGCAAAAAATTACGTCACAACTTTGGAATAAAACAACAAATACGGCGTTGACGTCGAATTCGGTTTATACGCTAACAAATCCAACAAATCTGCATCTGTCATACGCCTTATGACGTCATCATCACATTCTAACCACTCTCCACCTTCCCCCACCCCGCCATCCCCACTCCTAACCTCACTTTGATTGTTGATTTGACAGCTGTCACTGTGACACTTGAGCGCGCAACAAGCGAAACCACGACACATGCTATTTAAATTTAGATTATTGGTTGGATTTCGGGAAGGTTTAAAGAATTTGAGAATGTTCAAAGATTTATCTGAGGTGGAAGTGGCTAAGTTTGAATTGGAAGTGGATGAATCGCGTTCACATTTGAAGTAATCTTCGAAAGGTGCGTGAGGTTGTTTAACGTAAGTTATGTAATGCCCGGACGCCATTGAGCCGCCTAAATGCATTATAACTCCTGATAACTCGTATTTATGTTGCGGATTTTCAGATTTAAGACACGTGATGCAGAAACATGTTAATTCTAACGGAGTGGGGAGAAATGACGTCACTTTTTGCACTCCCGCACTTGTTGACGTAAATCTTTTTAACTGAAGTATCATTATATTAGGTAGACGTTCGAAATGCACTTCGCGACTCGCTTCATTGTACCGTTCACACTTTTCACATAAATATTTATTCGCGTCACATAATTTCTCTGATGTAACACAGGCTTTTTTGTATATTTCCGAGGTGGCCATGGATCGGAGGTCAGTGTCGTCGTCCTTGAAGTTGACAGGTACTGGGATGTCATAGAATGTTTCCTTGCGTTCTGTGACCGATTCGCATTCCAGGCATTTAGTTCTGCGGAGTGTTACGCCCTCAAAGTCGCTAGTGAGGAAGTTGTAGTTTATTTTTTTGGTTGTGTCGCCGTTTGTTGATGAGGTTTCTGAGGTTCTGAAATAATACGTTAAATATTGAAAGAAATGTTGAATTTTGGTTTGTTTTTAAATGGGTAAATTGGGCTACAAAAAAATTGTAAAGGGTTTTTTTTATTGAGAATAGAAAATAGCAAGGTAAATGGATTAGAACAGAGAATGGGTTAAAATGCAATATTATTTATAAAAAGCAATATTTTATTAAAAAAAAAGTTAAAATTTGGTATTTTTTATTAACGGGCCAAGGTACAAAAATATATTGCGTTTTAAACAAAAAAAATACAATCTTAAATTTAATCAAGATTTTTTTTTATAAAATTAATATTGAGATTGATTGTTTATCAACTTTAAGATGCTTTATATCCCTTTGGTTTTTCCCAAAAAAAAATGCTTTATTTCGCAAATAAACGAGTTCCAAAACTAGATCTCATTTCCTCATTTACGTCAGCGCCAAATCAACAGTAGTTCTGTCAAAATAATAATAAAAAATATCTTTATTGAGTTAAACTCAATAGGCCATTGACCGAGGTCCTTCAGCCAACTGTCAAAACATTTATTTGTTATTTGACAAAAAAAAAAAAAAATTTCGTCTAGCGATTGTTGATTTGGCACTGACGTAAATCAGATCTAGTTTTGGAACTCGTTTAAAGATTATAACGTTTAAATCTGTGGTAAATAGGCAAATGGGGATAAGTATAAAACTGTCATTTGTACATGTCACTCTAAAAATTATTTTCTTGCAAATATTAAACAATATTAATGCAATAGTGAGAAGCTAGCTGAAAAAATAGGTTTTAAAGTACGCATGATCCAAATTAAAAATATCTATATGTTTCTATTAAAATTCGGTGTCCGAAAAACACATTTTTTAAATGTCAAAAATACTTATCCCCTTTTGCCTCCCTACCACAGAAATGTAATCTGCAAAAATATGTTCCTGCACAACAAAGTACAGGGTGTTTTCTAATGTTGTAGACGAAATTCAGGGGGTGATTCTTGGTCCCATTTTAAGACAAAAAGTTCACATAAACTTAGGTCCAATTTGCCTTTTCTTTTTTAACTTACAGCCCCCCAAGGATTACCACTGTAAACACTTTTTCCAAATTCTTTCAAATTAGGAAATATTTCTAGTATTTAGCTGCATCAAAAAGGTCCCATAGCATATTTTGAAGAAATTATTAGTTTCGGAAATAAACCAAAAAAAAATTATTTTTTTACGGGTTTTTTAGAGAGCAAAAGTTTATACGTGCTATTTTTATTAAAACGGATCCAGAAATCACCCTCTGAATTTTTTCCACGACATTATAAAACATCCTGTATTTAATTTAAACAGAAAGTAAAAAAATTCAAAAACATTCCGAGAATTTAAACTTATCATTCTTAAATAAATATTGCAACAAACGACCTGTCATTAAATTTACACTTGAATTGTTTGTAAGCTTAATCCATTTACTTAATCAATTATCAATCGAGTAATTATAAAAAACTGGAAACACTAAAATTTAAAAAAGAAATGCACTAACGCCACGCACCTATCATTCACGTCGGTAATACCGTTTCCTACAATACCAAACTGTAATTCTGATTGTACGAATCACCGCTAGATGTCAGCATCTACTAAAAATATAATTTATCCTTATTTTACGACATACCTTTCGAAATCCTTGGAATTTTCAGGAATAACAGATTTATTAGTTTTTTGCTTAACACGTCGAACAGGCCATAATAACTTGCTGGTATTTTTAACCGGTCCAGATAACTCACTAGTTTCCAATACATTAGGATGATTTTCAATGAGTTGGGTCAGAAAATCGCAAGTTTCCCGAATGTTATCCAGAAGGTGCACTAGGAGTTCGTGTGCATCTTGCTGGTTATTACCTTCGAAAATATCATTGGCTTCACGTACTGCTTGTAGTAAATCAACTGGTTGGTACGAATTACAGTTTTCGCGCACTTCCGAAGATCTCATGTTTGCGTAAAGTTCATGGAGCTTCTCGGTCACTATTTGCACTTTACTTTTTGGAATAAACGCACTATTCACCCCTCCGAGCGATAACAAGTCCTTACTGCTCGTGCTTCTGCCAGAACTTAACGAAATTCCACTAATATTCCGCCCCAAACTCGAAGTTTTAGGTTTAATGTCTAATTTACTGTTCACTACACTTAAATCCGCGATAAGATGGTGCAAATTGTGCAAAAACCGTGGCGCGAACCGTAAGGAATACAAAACACTGTTTAAATAACACGTATTCCCCATGTTGGACAACGAGGAGACACTATTTTCGCCCCGCTGCTCGTTTTTGATGTACCCGTTCAACATTTTGTTCTCTGGGCTAAATCTCTTACTAATGGAGTCCTCGCTATCCTGTTGAAGCTTCCTCTTAACTTGCACAGCATCTACTCGTTTGGAAGTACTCAATTTACTCCTTGAAGGAATTGTTTTATTATCCAAAACAGTCATCTTCCTTTGCAAACCTGAAAATGCGAAATGTCTCCATTTTGCGTCGTATTTTTTGTAATTTTTGGAATACTTACATGTGTATAAGAGTTTATACCAGAAGCAGAAGGTTCTTGACTAATTAGTTTCGGTATTTTTGATGAAATACAGTGTTATTTGCATAATATTAAATAAAAAATGTTAATTGTTTGACATATGACGCAGTTGACAATGTTATGTTGACATTTGTCTGTGCTTGTTTTGGGAGGTGCGTTCCGAATCTATGATTTAGCGCATAGAAGAGTGTATGTTGCCAGTCCTACTTTGTTGTATGGTTGGTTGCCTAGTTATCGGGTTAAAAACAAATTTAATTTTTTTATTGAAGTCCCACCATGAATTTGAGATTTGAAACAAATAATTAAAATTTTTAATCATTTCTGTTTAGGTTAAGCAATTTAAAAAAACCTTGTTAAACAAAAATAATTATTTTTTCTTAATAAAAAAATTAGATTTTAATTAAAAATAGTGGGAAGTTTAATAATCCATTATGATAAATATAAATCGAACACCCTTAATTTTTTGAAATTAATATAGCCGTTTTATCAGCTTTTTATATGATTAATATGTTTGAATATAAATAGGGTATAAAAATTATATCTGTATTTGATTTCTTAAAGAGAATTATATAAATATGAAAATTGTAGGTTATCTTCTTCTTTTGACACTTTTGGTAGCATTTATAAATGTGTCCTACGCTATATCTGCAGGTAAGCAAAAGTTTTATTTAAACAAATTAAAATATCACTGCAAAAATTGCAAAAAAGTTTTAATTTTTTTTTTAACTTTGGGGTGCTTTTTTGACATGGATTCTTAGAATCCAAACAACGACAAATTATAATGTTCCTTGACTCAATAACTCAACATGATTGGTCGAAAATGAATCATGATTTGATGGACTTTAAGACTGCGGTTTAATTTTTGACATTACGTCATCGTGGAAACAACAAACAGCCTTAAAAATCCATGCGAAAAAAATGCTACTCCTAGTGTACTATCGTGGACATGGAATTTAAAACGATCAATTTTTGATTGTAAATATGGTCAAAATAGTGGCTTAAACATTCCAAGTTTTATGCGAAGTGGACATTAACAAGAAACATTTCTCCGATGTTTTACGAAGATCAGAGCCTTATTGTTATCCTTAAACAAAATTATTTAAAAAAGGAAATATCTTCTTACTATTTTTCTCGCCGGCAGCACATTTTACATAATTTATTTTAATTAAATACACTTAATTGACGCATTTGTTGTCAAAATAACATTGGAAAACTGACATAAAAAAACCCATTCACAATAGAGTAAAATTCAAAAAATCAAAGGTGGCTGATAAAAAATCGTTTTAAATTCCATGTCCACGATAGTATGTAAAAAATACTTGATTTACAAAATTTTTTTTTTATTAAGGGGGTAAATGTCCCGTGGAAGGGTCTGCAGCAAAATTAGACTGCTGTAATGATTGTTTGTGCTCAAATCATAGATGGGTGTGCATTGCTCATAAATGTGATGATTGCTGATTTATTAAATATTCAAAGGAAACGGACATTTTTAGAAAGCCTAAATATTCACTGATTAAATAAAAACCTATTAAAAAAACCAAAAATGTTTTATTTTTGAATAGTGCAAAGAAATCTATAAATACCGACAACTGATGGCAACATTATTCTTCCCATACAAATACAAAACTTGTGAAAAAAAAACAGGTTAAGATTCATTTTGAAATAAAAGTGCTAAGTGGTTAGATTTCTTCCTCTCAGCCGGACTGCTCGGGTTCGAGTCCCAAGAGCGGTAAAACTTTTTTTAATTTTTTTTTTTTGCTATAAAACTAGTTTTTTTTTAAATTTTATTACTACGAAGAGTATCCAATAAAATGTGCATACATTATATAAAAAACATTCCTTGAATCCAATAAATCTGCAAAGAGTAACTTCTAACCGACTCAAAGATCTAACCCATTTCTTGTTTTTCACTATAAGAAATAAACTTTTTTTCTAACTTATTTTAAAAACCTTAATGTCATTGCCAGATCTCTTGCAGAGATTTCGGTAAAAAATCAATACATAAGGTTTATAAGTTGAATAACCGTTTTTGATACTTTTCTGAGATTTAAATATTTTGATTAATGGTTTAATTAAAAATGCACTTGTAGAGGAAGTGCTTTTAATTTTATTGCATTTTAATTAGCAAAGAGGTACGAGTATTTTTACCTTAGTAATGAACTTACTTTCAATGAAGTTAATATTTATACTCCTCGCAGACAAAGTCAAAAACGAGGAGAATATGTATTGTGATTGTTTTGAAAATTCTAAAATCGTCAAAAATCGCCGTAGAGCAAAAATTCTTGCAGATTTGTGCGTTTCATCGAATTTTGAACAACTTTCAAAAAGTCCGTCCGTCCGTCCGTCTGTCACGTTTTTTGTAAACACGATAACTTAAGAACGAAAAGCCCAATCGTGTTCAAATTTGCAGGAAAAATTGTTCTCATTAAAATCTTGGTTGGGATTGTTATTGGAGAAACTCGGATAATAACAAGGGGGGTAGCGGGACCCCCAAACTGGTAAAAAATTCATATTTCAGTTATTATAAATTTAAGAAAAAAAAAAATTTCGTAATATTAAAGCCCTTTTAACTCTTTACAAAAATTATTTTAAAACTTTTTTGATCCGACCCCCCATTAGCCCCCTAATAAAAAAAAACGCCGTATTTTCGTAATTATTTGATATATTAAAAAAATTTTAATAAAAAATTAAAGAAAATGTAATTCTGTATTAAAAATTATTTTTTGTAATTTTTTTGTTAAGCTATTAGGGCATAAAAGGCTAAAGGAAAGGTTTTTAGTAATAAAAAAGTTCTAAGTCCCTTAAGTCTTGGCCTCGGTCTAGAAGGCTTTGCAAAAACATTCAAAACACAGCAGCATCTTTCTAAAGTCAAAGGCAGAATTCATATTTATGCTCTTCGCTAATAAATATATTTTTTTTTGCGAAAGAGAGTTAATAGTTTGATCTCTTCGCAGATTATTTTTAAATAAAAAAAATGTTTCTTTTATAAAATATTGTGATTGCTTAATTACTGCGAGGAGTATCCTATTAAATGTCGGCATTTTATAATAAACCTAACCCACTCAATAATCTAACCCATATCTAGTTTTAATTGTAGGTAACATTTATAAAAAAAAATTTAATATAATAGTTCTTTGGTTCCCTACAATAAGTAGATACAATTTTACCTTATGAAATTTTTGTAAAATCGAGGGTGGGAAATTTTCCATACTATACTTAAGTAGGTAACTCGGTAAGCCAATAAAGATATCGATGTCCTTAAAACGGACATTACATAACAGATAGATAAAACATTAAGAACAGTGAAAATTAGTGAATTACTCGAATTTGAAACTAGTACTTTCTCTGAATGTTGTCTTAGATAACAAACATTACATTATGGCATCGTAACCTACCTTACTATTTGACCACTTGACTTTGTTATTTACTTTTTTGTCATTTTTTTTTTACTTCTTGCTGTGGTCAATAGGCAATACAGGATATCCATCACAAGTTAATTTTTCTTAAGAAATCCGTAACTTACGTTTTAAGATACTTTTAAACTTAAAAAAAAAAAGCAAAAATAATAAACATTTAAAATTATACGGTGCAATTATGACAACACTGTTTTTCACAATTTTAAATTAAAATTTAACGTAATGATTATCCAAATGTTAGGTAAATTAAATAACAATAAAATTTTTAATTTTTAAAAACAATGCAATATCTATTTTAGGTAATAGATATTTTGAAGTATGTAGGAAATTTATGACCACAAATAAATAAAACATGCTGTATAATTATACAGCGTGTTTAATAATGTCGTGAAAAAATTCAGAGGGTGACTAGTGGACCCATTCTAAAAAAAAAGTTTTTATACAGGATCTGTGTATGCAAAAAATAACGCATAAACGCGATGGTACGTTGTTGGGATCCCCAGAAAATTGGACAATTTTGACTTTCTTTTTAACTTACAGCCCCCCCAAGGATCACCAAAAACACTTCTTTCGAAGTTTAACAAATGAAGAAATATCTACTACTTAAATGCATGAAGAAATGTCCCATAACATTTTTTGAAAAAATGAATTGTTTCGGAAATAAAACGAAAAAAATATGTTAAGGGATTTTCAGAGGACTGTAACTAACCAAGGGGGCAAAATTTGACTCATGTTTATTTGAACTTTTTTTCTTAAAATTGATCCAGGAATCGCTCCTTGAATTTTTTCACGACTTTAAAAAACCCTTTTAAATTAATGCATCAAATATTTACATTTTAATAATCAGATAATAGTACATTATTAACCAAGGTAGAGAAGAGGGTCATTATTGTCCTAGCGCAAAGATTGCGTCCCGAGCCGCGCAGCGGCAAGGGACACAATTGCGCGTAGTCAATAATGACCTTCTCTACCGTGGTTTATATACTATTTTTTTCACTACTACAATTTCTTGAAAAATAATTATTTAAAAATAAGTTCAATTTTTATCAAAACCCTGTATATGATTTTTACAAAAAATTAATCGAAGTTTCCATGGAAATGACAATGACGTTACATCAATCAAAACAATAAAAAGTTCTTCAAATGGGTGTTTTTTCCAAAATGACTCATAATTTGCACGTAAATGGCGTAAATGATTTAAATAATATGATGGTCACGGATAAGGAATTTGTAAATATAATGATAATGATAGAACACTGACACAGCTACAGAAAAAAGTGCGACATGTTTACAACTGTACAATTTTTTTTTTCGTTAAAATATTTGTGCAATAAAATGTTTTCAAGTATTTTAAAGTAGTTATGTTTTCAAAATAAAAAAATCTTCGTAAAAGACTCACAAAAACTGCTGTAAGTACCGTTCTATTTATGATAAAACCTTGACATATGTTTTGACATTTCATTATTGCACAGTGTACATAGACATGGAAATTATTATTGACCAAGGGAGAGAAATGTGATTTCGCTGGTGTAAAATCGGTCAAAAATTGCTTCTTCTATAGGTAGGTAGTAGTGAAAAAAATGTATATCAACCAAAAATTGCTTTGATGACATCTACGACATTAATCGATAGTCAGAATTATATTTCACGTCCAGTCCTCAATATCACTTATAATTAAACCACGTAGTCCGCCTTAGGACGCTCACCGTGCACCTAATTTAAAGTATATAAAATTTCAAAATTCGCGCCACTTTCATTACCCAGCAGTTGGCAGCCCTGCGCTTGTCATTCGTCTTTAGGTGCATCACCGTGACTACGCTGCTCGTAAGAAAGTCGATTTTTTACATAGATTTTCATTCGTAAGTATACCAAAAACTGTTTCTTTTCAGTTTTTATTTAATACAGGTTCAGAAATGCCCAAGAACAAAAGAAGCCCTTCTTCCTCTGAAGAGGAAATACCATCTAGAGGGGACTTACTAAGGAGGTTAGAAAACCTAGAAAAAGCGTTGAATAGAAGTCCTTCACGTTCTTCTGGCCGTCATAAGCATCAAAGCAGACGCCGGGACCGTTCTCGGAGCGAGGCGGACCGGAAAAAAGCCAAAAAACGCAAAAATTCTCCTAAGCGTCATGCAAATAAACGAAGGTTACGGGATCGGTCTCCGAGCGAGTCGAACCGTAATAAGCGGGTGAATTCAGGTAGCATAGAAGAGGAGGCCTCACAGCGGTCAGCTTCTCCTTCCCGCTTAGCCCCTCTACGCTCAATTTCCCCTTCGAGCTTAACCTCTCCTCCGCATACAGCTTTCTCTCCACGTTCAGCTAATGATAGGCACCGAGACCGTTCTCTGAGCGAAACGGACCGTGAAAAAGCTTCGCGGGCGCGCTTAGTAGAGAATAGCTACACACCTATTCATAGTCCGAGAGATATGTCAGGTAAAAAGAATGATGATTCTCCAGGTATCATTATCCACAATGATGTAGTGTTATCAGACACAGTTCTTGAAATGTTAGGTGACAATCCGGGGAAAAATAAATCCACTACAATTAATTGGCACGCCGAATTAGCTTCGAGGTGGTCCTTTATTTTAAGAGAGGGTTTAAAAGAGGAACCTAATACTAATAAGTACAATGTTCCTGAAAATTGTCATTACTTGATGCCCCCCGTCTTAAATTCGGAGGTAAAGGCTATTTTATCCGCGGCACACCTAACCAGAGATAATGCATATACAACGCTACAATCGCAATTAGGAACAGGCCTAACAGCTTTAGGTACGGCCCTAAATTATTTTCTGGAAGAAGAAAAACATTTTCCAAAGCCTTTCTCAGACGCTATCTTACCCAAACTAATTGATTCAGGTAGAATTCTTACGAATCTTTTCTGGGAAATGTCTAAGACAAGAAGGCAGCTAATTTATCCTTCCCTAAACAAACCAATTAAAGAATTAGTGGAGAAAATTCCACCAGGGGAATTTCTTTTCGGGCCCAAATTAGGAGATGAAATTCAATCTATAAAATCGCTAGAAAAAGCTAGCAAAGACCTACGGCCCACAAATAAATCCTCATTTCAGGCAAAAAGTTTTCCCAAAGCAAACTTTCCCTCGAGTTCTCTTAAGGGGAAAGGAGGGGGGAGAAGTAGTACCTCTGGTGTCCCAAGTAAGTCTTTAAACTGGACACGCCCGGCCCCCCGGAGGGAGGGGAGGCCACAAAAGGGGTACACCTCGAAATCGAGAACACATTACACTCAACAGAAAAGATATTAAAGGTAAGTCAATTTTCTGGTCGCCTAAAATTTTTCTACAAAACATGGGAGAAAATTACTTCAAATGCCTTGGTTTTATCTTGGATAAAAGGTTACAGCATACCTTTTCATAGTAATCCCACTGCTCCTACAAATTTAGCTTTAAATAAGCACAATGAAACTGATGGTTTATTAATAAATTCTTCAATAAAGGAGCTTTTGGATTTGGGAGCCATTACTACTTGTAATCCATGCGATGGTCAATTTTTGTCACCCATATTTTTAGCTGACAAGGCAAATGGTAAAAAGAGATTTATTCTTAACCTTAAACAACTAAATAAATTTGTTATTAGTAACCACTTTAAAATGGAGGATTTCAGGACCGTACTTAGGTTATTAAATAAAAACACTTTTATGTCTACCATAGACTTAAAAGATGCATATTTTACAATTCCCATGAATGATAAATTCAAAAAGTTTTTAAGATTTACATTCCATAATAACTTATATGAATTTACTTGCATGCCTTTTGGGCTATCCACAGCTCCTTTTTGTTTCACAAAACTGATGAAACCCATTGTAACTCATTTAAGGTTACAGGGAATTTTGTGCGTTAACTACCTGGATGATTTTATTGTCCTGGGAGACTCCTACGAAACTTGCCAAGAAAACACTAAGATATTAATGCATCTTTTGGAATCTCTGGGTTTTGTTATTAATAAACAAAAAAGTAACATAATCCCTGATACCACTAAAAAATTTTTGGGCTTTATTTTTAACAGCAAAAATTTAACTATTCAATTACCGATTGAAAAGGTTCTCAATATTGATCAATGGTGTTCTCGTTTTATAAATAATCCCAAATGTAAAATTAGGGAACTTGCTAAATTCATTGGTACTCTAATTGCTGCATGTCCGGCTGTATGTTACGGCTGGCTTTACACCAAGTTGCTGGAGCGCGAAAAATGTTTAGCCTTATGTAATAAATTAATGTAAAAAAATTTTAAGAAAAAGCTTTTATTTAAATGCCCTAAAAAGAAAAAAATAAATTTTTTCAATTAAATTAAACCCATTAATTTGTCACAATATACACTTTTTATGATATAAAAGCTTGTCGCGAGATTCTGCATTTATGTAGATTTATTTTGTAAAATACATACATTTTTTCTTTTTTCAGAACCACTTAAATTAAAAATTGATAAATGGTATAGGCATAGGTATAGCCGAGGGGCTAGCCTCGATAAAAAAATTTGTACACCACACTACCAGACACTACCAGTGACACTACCAGGTACTACCCTGACACTACCACATACTACCAGGCACTACCAAACCTTATATTATTATCAATATTATAGCCGTTTTATTATACAGAATGTTCCTTTAAAGCCTTTTTTGGCGAATTTTGGATGTTCCTACTTTGAGAATTAATGCTGCGTAAATTTTTAATTAAAGGTGAGACATAATATGTCACAGATTTTGCCACCGAGAGAGTGGGAGGGTTCCCAATACTTTCATATCGCATGAGAAGTACCTAAGTGACAACTTATTGAAAGCTTGTTCTCGATTTTGTGAAAAGAAGACGGTTTATGTCAAATTATAAGGATAAGCTAGTAATCAAATTAATCAAATTATTATCTAGGTACGAAGGTAGCGTAAGTCGACAAATATTTTTTTACAGTTAAATTTTTTTTTCATAATCGTGTAGAAAATGAAACGATCTTTTAAATAAAGTGTTACTTAACCAATTATGTTATCAACAATTTTTGTAGTACACCCCTATACGCTAAGGGATGACTCTTTAAATGTCAAAATCAATAAAAAATTGACAGGTCCGAATCTTAATTTAAAGTAGAAATATCAAAAATCCATCCTTCTAGAAAGTTTTTAAATAATCACCCTGTATATGTAAATTTTTACAAAAAAGCTAAGTCACCGAAAAATTTCTTAATTGGAATGCATCTATTTTAAATGATAAAAAGTAAAAACATACAAAAATAAATCTTGGGTTGCTTATTTGTTTAATATTTAATTTACATGATTAGGTTGATAAAACTTTCATAAGCATATTGAGTTCTTGTGTCGGCATGTAATATGACTTATTATACGATTAGTCTAATAGCGATTTGGGTATCTTTTTTAATATTTAAAGACCTTCAAGGACTGTTTCAGCATCAAATCATAATTAGTTTCAAAATTTTACATCGAACTCAAAATAAAATTCAAATTTTTCTGAATTTTTCTTTTAAATTTGCCTGTACTACCACGTACTACCAGTGATACTACCACGCACTACCATTGATACTACCACGTACTACCACTGATACTACCAGGCACTACCACATACTACCAGGTACTACCAAACACTACCATTAAGACTACCAGGCACTACCAATGACACTTCCAGGCACTTCCAATGAAGGTGTACACCATACTACCAAGGAGGTTAACCCCTCGGGTATAGCATAGGTATAAGTATTGTATTTTTTTCTTTTATAAATTGCAATAGTAAATTTCGCGACAAGCTTTTATATCATAAAAAGTGTATATTGTGACAAATTAATGGGTTTAATTTAATTGAAAAAATTTATTTTTTTCTTTTTAGGGCATTTAAATAAAAGCTTTTTCTTAAAATTTTTTTACATTAATTTATTTTACATTTTTTAGTTTTTACTGTAGATGATTTTTTATATTTTATTTAGTATGTCATTGCTATAACCTTTTATTTGATACCCATATTGGCAAAATAGTTAAAAAAAGAGAATCCGCCATTTTTTTTAGGGCGCCATATTGGATTTTGAATTGTCACATATCTTACTATATCCTACTTGTCATTACCTTTCATTTGATACCCATATCGGCAAAATAGTAAAGAAAAAGCTAATTTGCCATTTTGTTGGGCGCCATATTGGATTTTGAATTATGTCATATATTTTACTGTATACTACCGGTCATAACCTTTCATTTGATACCCATATCGTGAGAATTGTTTAGAAAAAAGTCATCCGCCATTTTGTTGTGGGCGCCATATTAAGTTTTTAGGACTAAAAAAGTTACCATTTTGCATTGTCACCGGACTTCCACATGTATACAAAATTTCAGAAAAATTGGTCAAGCGTAAGTGTTTCAAAATCGAGTTGCAAGATTTGTACTACACAAACACACAAACACACATACATACATACATACATACAAACATACATACATTGCGAGTTAAATAAAAGCTTTTAAAAATGCTCACCATTTTGAAGCAAAAATTATTCTTTCTCAGCAAGTTCTTCAAGATTTATTTTGGTGGAAACACAAAATAGCTTTTTCCTTTAATAATATAAAGATGGATGTTTATGAAACAGAAATATTCACTGATTCATCCTTATCAGGGTGGGGAGCCTGCTGCAAAGAAGAAAAAGCGCATGGGTTTTGGTCAGCAGCTGATAAAGAGTATCATATTAATGTACTAGAATTAAAAGCGATTTTATTTGGCATAAAATGTTTTGCAAAAAATTTATCCAATTGCAATGTTCTGATTCGATGCGATAACACAACAGCGATTTCCTGTGTAAACCGAATGGGAAGTGTTCAATTTCCTTTATTTAATAATATTGCTCGTGACATTTGGCAATGGTGTGAACAGCAGAGAATTTGGATTTTTGCATCGTATATCTCTTCTAAGGAAAATTATATTGCAGACAAAGAATCCCGTCGTGGTAGTGAGAATATCGAATGGTCTCTTTCTACAATCGCATTTAATTCAATTAAATCTAAACTAGGAACACCAAACGTAGATTTATTTGCCTCTTATACAAATAATAAATGCAAAAAATATGTTTCTTGGTCAAAAGATCCTGGTTCTTTTGCAGTGGATGCGTTTACTCTAAATTGGAATGGATTAAACTTTTATGCATTCCCACCATTTAACTTAGTTTTGCGTACTCTTCAGAAAATTATTCAAGATAAAGCTATTGGCATAGTAATTGTACCATTTTGGCCTACACAGCCATGGTACCCCCTTTTTTCTAAGTTAAAAATGCAAGAAGAAATTTATTTTGAACCAAATGATCAATTATTGTCTTGTATTTCCGGCAGGAGACACCCCTTAGCCCATCAACTTACCCTGGTGGCTGCGAAATTGTCTGGAATGCCTTCAGGAACAGGGAAACACCGGAACCTGTGATCAAAACACTGGTGTCGTCCATTGCTGAATCAACACAAAAGCAATACTTTTCTACTTATCGTTTATGGTGGCTATATTGTAAGGAAGCGGGGGTCCAGCTTTACAATCCCTCAGTCAACGATGTTTTACTATTTTTACAGAAAACAGCAGAAAAGGATGGATGCAAATATGGTACAATTAATAGTCACAGGTCAGCTCTTTCCTTTCTTCTTGCAATGAATTTAGGAGATAATCCTATTATAAAGCGGTTTATGAAAGGCATAAGTAAGTTAAAACCACCTCAATATAAATACGACATTACATGGGACCCTGGCCCATTGTTACGATTTATCGAGCAACTTCAAGTTCCTTTAAATTTGTCGAATTTGTCTCAAAAGCTTGCGACGCTGCTTGCATTAATCACAGGCGGGCGTTTGCAAACAATTTCGCTTATTCGAGTATCCAACATTTTAGAAACCGAAGAGGGTCTTCAAATTCCCATAACAGACCCGATTAAGACAACAAGCATAAACAAATGTCAACCAACTTTATCTATCCCTTTTTACCAAGATAATTTACAATTGTGCGTAGCTAGCACACTCAAGGAATATATAAAAGCTACTTCACAATTCAGAAAATCGGATCAGGATTTTTTGTTTCTTACTTTTAAGAAGCCGATTAAAGTGGCAAATAAACAAACAATTTCCCGGTGGGTAAAGAAACTATTAACTTCAGCAGGTATTGATACTGGCAAATTTAAACCTCATTCAACGAGACATTCCTCAACCTCCGCTGCTCTAAGAGAAGGACTCTCTTTGGACCTTATTTGCAGAACAGCGGGTTGGTCTGAAAAAACCAATACTTTTGCCAAATTTTATAACCGCCCTTTAATCGATAACACTAAATTTGCTAAGACAATTCTAGATTTAAACAAATTATAATATTAATCAACCATATATATATATATATATATCTTTTGTTTTTCCTAATACTTTTCACAAATAAACATTTGTCACTTCTCTCTTTTGTTAAGGAATTCAATCGCATCTTATTCTTTGAACATCTACGTGGTTTAATTATAAGTGATATTGAGGACTGGACGTGAAATATAATTAAACGATCAAACGAACTTACCTGTAATGAAGTTCGATCGTAATTATATGAACGTCCAGTCCGAAGATATCACTTCCCACCCAATTCCCATTTTACATTTACCCCTTTTATGCGATTGAATGTAGAAACCTTTAAACTGAATGACAAGCGCAGGGCTGCCAACTGCTGGGTAATGAAAGTGGCGCGAATTTTGAAATTTTATATACTTTAAATTAGGTGCACGGTGAGCGTCCTAAGGCGGACTACGTGGTTTAATTATAAGTGATATTGAGGACTGGACGTGAAATATAATTACGATCGAACTTCATTACAGGTAAGTTCGTTTGATCGTTTAATCAAAACAAAACATTTCCCCACTTCATTTCCCTTCCCTCTATTTCAAATTTCTTTGCATCTTGAAACCGCTACCGGTGTTTCAAACATTCTTATCAACTAATTTCTGCATTCATAATTAACTAAACAATAACCTCGGGACGTTTCTGCTAAAACTAAAAATGTATTTAATAAAAACTTTGTTTTTAACAATTTTTTTAATTTTATTGGTGACTGAGAAAAACGTGAAATGTGAAAATGTTTTAAATAAAAATGTGCGTGGCTCGTCTATTTTATACGGTGTAGCTTCTCTTAGTGCCAATTTGACCAATAAGTCTCAATGTTATAAGCAACTTGAACATTTATATGAGGCTGCTAATTATAAGAATATTTGGGCATTAAAAGGTATGATTGGTTATTTTATGAATTTGCAAAAAATCTGCATTGCATAATTTTGAATTTTTTGACAAAATTAGAAATAATTCTATGCTTTTCTAAAAAAACGTATTTTTGATAAATGAATAAACTTTACGTAGATAATTCACATTTTTCGTATCCAGGGTGTTATTTTGTAGACTTTACTAGCGTTTTGCTCAGCTATGTGCAATTCGATTTCCATAAAAATTTCTAGAGTGACCATTTAAGGACTGTGCTTTCGACTGGTAAATACAAAATTTTAAATGCTCTAATGGTTTCGCAGAAAATGACAGTCATTACCTTTTTCTTACATTTTTCTGGTAATATTTATTTTTTTTTCGAGAAAGCTTTATTATTTTACGTTTAAATTAGTTTTTACATATTAATTAAGAATCTCCGTTGTTTTAAAATAAATTCATAAAGTTTCTCAAAATACCTGGTTAAAATAGTTCATTTTTTATTTAGGCAGGCGTTGAATTTGTTTTGCTCTTATGCCACTAATTTTTTTGACGTTATTAACAATAAATCACGATCGTCATAATTTTTCAACACAATAAGAACACAGAAAAGTTTTAAATCTGTAGCCCACTTACCTAAGATAATCAATAAAAAAAAGACTAAATCAGCCGACTATGTTAGAATAACTTATTAAATTAATTAAATCAATTATAAAGCAGTAGTAAGGTTTATTAAAAATGTAAAAAATGATTTATACGTAAAATAATCCAGATTTTCCGAAAAAAATAATTATTATCATAAATATCAATAAGTATGATAGTTACTGTCATTTTCTGCGAAACCATTAGAGCAATTAAAATATTGCATTTACCAGTCGCAAGCACAGTTCTTAAATGGTCAGTCCAGAAACTTTCATGAAAATCGAATTGCACATAGCTGAGCAAAACGCTAGTAAAGTCTAACAAATCGCAAAATTTTCCACTTTGAGTAGGTAATCTGCCTTAATTAAAAAAATATCAGTCAGGTAAAAAAAGAAAGATACTGTGTTGGATTATTTAAATTTCGAATAAAAGAATCTTTATTTTTAAATAAATACCAGCTTTTTTACTTACTTATGGAATCACATGGCTTCATGAAAATGCATCGGCTCTCGATTGTCTAAAATTTTCCACAAGCTGCTTTTTTTTATTTTTTTGGAAACATTCCACATTTTTTTAAGGGAGTGGGAATTTCTTGCTATTTTGGTCCCGGTTCTCACTTTTGCTTCTGCTGAGAATTTAATATCCTTTTAAAGAAGTCGTCCTTAATTTTAAAAATATGTTCAACATTTTTATTTTTCGCAAAGTATTTGCTTATTAAATTAAATGCAAAAAATTTAATATTTATTTTATCTGCTTTCTAATTTCAAGAATCACTACAAAATGCAAATATTGGCAATTTTTTTGTCCCAATTTTAGTATTTCTTAAAAATTGACATAAAGGATGCTTAAAAAAAGCGACCACTTTTGATTTTTTTGATAAAATAATTTTTATTTTTTTATGTTGCAAAAATATAGATTTTTTTTATAATTTTAGCAATGGATGCCAGCGGTCAGCCAGGTTCAGGCTTCATCTATGGCAACAATCTATGGATAGGATCGCACAGTCAATGTTCGGATATATCCAATACTAAGAAACTGGAAATTAACTATGATAAAATACCACACTTAAATGCAACACCCTATGATTATCCACCCTTTGCCATGGGATTTGCTAAGGCTTTTATACAACACAACAATACTTTGCAATATCATACACAACTTCCTTTAGAGGTGAGACACTTTTCCATTAGGTAAAAAAAAATTGCAAAAAATATCAACAAAAATTAAAGTTTAAGTTTTTTTTGTAAGAGGCAATTTGTTTTTGTTTTTTAAATTATTTGCAAGGGTTTTAACAAAATTTAATTTGCTTATTGACCACATTGGGATTTTTACTTTTCTTATAGCTAAAAACCCAAACTAAACTTTTATTAGCAACCTAACCCGAAGTCAATTTAAAACATATAATTTTGTGGTTGTTTACATTGATTAATTGGTGGGTTGCAATTTAGCAATTTGCTATCAATCAGCCAAAATAAAAAAACCCGAGATAAAAATCAGAAAAAAATTCTTAAAATTATGAAATCTTAAAAACTAGAGTGTAGGTAAAAATTACAAAAACTGCATGATTTCAAAAGCAAACATAAACTATCGAATACAGGGTGTTACCAAATAACTTTAGAGGGTAATTCCTGAACCCATTTTAAAAAACATTTTTTAAAAAAAGTTTACATAAACATGTGTCCGAAAATCCTTTGTTTCTGAGATACAGGGTGTCAAAATTTCTAATTTTTTTTTTTCAATTACTAAAAACCTAAATTAGATATTTATTTAAAACTTACACACGGGTAATTTTTTTGCCTTAAGGCATAAAGTGCGCTAAAAAAAATTCTAATTGGAAGGGGCACATTTGGGGGTACTATGAGGCTATCTGTATCCCGGAAACGAAGAATTTTCGGAAACATGTTTATGTAAACCATTTTGGTACCCCATGAGATAATCTGTATCCCGGAAACGAAGAATTTTCGGAAACATGTTTAAATGAACTTTTTCTTAAATGGATTTAGAAATTATTTGACATGCATTATACACAAGACCTACGTTATTAAATTAAAAAATATTTTTCATGTTTAAACGAAAAATTTGAACATCTTTTTAAGGAAGTATTTTTATGATTTAATTTTATGTTTTTACATAAAACCTGTGTATGTATTACTTACTCTGCAAAATTTATAATAACCCCTTTATTTAACCAATGTTGAAATCAAATTTTATGTATTTTTTTATTAGAAATGTTGCTAATAATTTTTACAGTTATTGTTTTTAAATTATACAAGTATTGCATCGTATTTATAAAAAAATATTTTTAAGATGTTCTTTTTTAGTTTATAATTCAACTTGGTTTGTGCGTCCCCAAAATTTGTAACAGCGAAGAAATATCTCAAATTCTCCAACTTTATTTCTCCAAAGATTACCTCAGTATTCAGGAAGTGTTTGAGTTAAATTTACGGGTAAAAAATGTTAAAATTTTAAAGGATGACGCAATATGGATAGTTTTTTATACGAAAACTACTCTTTTTCTGTAAGTATTTACGATATTTTATAACATACAGGATGTTAGTTTTAAATATTTTGCAAAAATTCCCACAGAAAAAAGTGTTTTAACAACAATTTTTAAAAAATTTGCTGTTTAAACTAATCAAACTAATGTTTTAAATTTAAACATATCCTGTATAGTTTTTTTTTTATAAAATAAAAAGAGGATATTTCACCTGACACATAAATAAAAAAAGTGTTTCCTTCTTCAATAAATTAATTATAATTAATAATTGTACCGAGAATCAACAAGCTTTTTTCTCATAAATACGTATAAAATTGTTAAGTATCATAAATTCTTTGACAACTTACTTTATTTTAATTTCTAACTTTTTATTTAAATGGATGTTTTTGTTGGTTATGAAACAGCATCATTTTTGGCGTAATTGGGATTTTGTCAATAATTGGTACTATCTATGACGTCCGGAAACACAACAGAGAAAAAATCAAGGACGATTTTCATCCGAAGAAAGTATTTCACACCGATCAAACAGGTAAAATACAGGACGTTCAAAATTGGTACGTTATTGGGGCATGCCTAGGGATCCCCAAAAAATGGTAAAAAAAAAAATTATCAAATGTAATACCACGAATGATGAGAGGATTGCCGGTAATACTAAATTTTATACGAAAACTTCGTTGCGTAGCAATTTTTACGAGTCAAATTGCCATGACAAAAAAACGAGTGCCTAGGCTGCGAAGCAGCCCTTGCACGAGTTTTTTTGTCAATGTCAATTTGACGAGTACAAAATTGCTTCACGCAACGAAGTTTGAGTAAATTAAAAATTAGTATTATCGTGCAATACTCGATTCATGAGTGGTATTCGAAAGATTATTTCCTGACAGAATTTAACTTACTTACAGTTTTTTTTAATTAGGATAAGAAACATTCCAAATTTCTGCAAAATTTAAGTAACCATTTCAGTAGCATTACAACAACATTTTCAACGCAAATTTTTTCGTCTTCAGGTATTAAATACATAGTTTTCTACATAATTTCTTTATTTTTTTGCAAAACACGTGTACCGAACAAAACGCATCTTTGCATTCATTTTTAAACTGTTTTTTAAGAACCTTTCAACACATCAAAAAAAAAGTGCAAGTTATGTCACTAATGTCAACTTGTAACATCAAGTCTGCTTATTGCACAGATCATACTGTGATCATAGAACTTACAACTCCCCCAAAACATTATCCAAAATTTAGGTTGATATAGGAGATTCAACATATAGTTATTTGGGATAAGGAATACCAGAGGTAGTCCTGTAGTGGAAGACATAGTTAAGTGTTTTGAAGAAAAGAACGCTTAGCCATGCCTAAGTGATAACACCACGTAGTCATAGCAACGTTGTGTTATCGCTGCGATAACACAACGGAGTCATAGCAACGTGGTGTTATCAGGCTAAATCGCAGGAAATGCGAGCTCAGATAGCAGGAGATGACTGGAAGGAAATAATCTCATATATCCTTGAAGACATAATAAGCCTATGAACAGGGTGTTACCAAATAAGTAGGAAAAAATTCAGGGGGTAATTCCTGAACCCATTTTAAGAAAAAAAGTTTTATGAACATGTGTCCGAAAATCCTTCGTTTTTGAGATACAGCCCCCCCAAAAACACCTAAAAAAATCAGTTTTTTCGCTACAATTTCGAAAAGAATAATTTAAAAAAAAAAATTATATTTGATTTATCTAAATACTAGAAATATTTTTCGCGTTGTAAAATTTAAAAAAACTTGCCAATAGTGGGGGCCCTTAGGGGGCTGTAAGAAGAAGAAAAAAAAAAGTCAAAATCGGGCATATTATGTTTAAAGGAACTTTTTTTCTTAAAATGGGTTCAGGAATTACTCCCTGAATTTTTTCCTACTTATTTGGTAACACCCTGTATAGGCTTCAAAGTGCGAAACTTTAAACGCTTACATCTTGAAGATAACATCACATATTAACGAAATAAATGGCTAAATACAAAGGCACAATCTATCTAAAATTACTTTACCATTTGTTTATACTTTAAATGGTCAAATTACATTTTTATAATCAATTTAATTTTACAAAAATCTTATGAAATGAAGCTGACAACAATGTCAATATGATCGAATGCAAAAATGTATGATCAAGAGATTTTCGATGGGCTTTTAAGACGTATTTTATAATCAGTGTTGCCGAACTTTTTTGCAACTTTTTTCGCATTTTCCTCCAGGAATATAACAGATAGATTTTTTCATTTTTTTAAAGATTCTTGAGAATGTCCCAACAACGTACCATTTTTTGAACACCCTGTATGCACATTTTTAAAATTTGAATCATTATTAATTAGAAAAAATCCGAGAGGCAATTCAATGAATGAAATGGTGTACTTTTTTTTTAATTTGTGAATAATTTGTTGAGAATTTGTCCATCCGATTTGCCCCTCGGAAAAAACCTAATTAAAAAAAACATATAAAACTTCTTTGTTTGAAGGCGTTAAATTATTATGGTTTTAACTTTTTTTAGACACAAACATCAAAAAATCAAGATGCAACGACACTTTGGGAAGTTTCCTGAAATGTTTCTCGATATACTCAAACGTAAAATCGCTAGTAAATACAAAGTTATCCCCTGACTCCGTGGCTTGCATACACGGACTCAGGTTTTTCAGTATGTTATGGGTGATTATGGTCCACGCTGTATTCTACCAGGCTGACTACTTAGAGAACGTGCCGTATGCATACAGACTCTCAGAGGATATATTTGCACAGATACTTAGCAATTCTACTTATTGCGTCGACACCTACTTGTTTCTTAGGTATACAGTTAATGGGGAATGTCGCGAAGCATAGAAACTCTAGTTATGTAATGTTGGTTGCAGAAAATCAACAAAAAAACACCACTTCCTGGTTATTGCTCTGTTGGTTTATAAGAGTTAATTTTAATTAAAAATTGTGCTTACCAGCAACATAAATAAACAAAGCACAAGTTGACATATTCTAAAGGTCCATCAATAAGCGTTTAAATACAGAATTTTGGCAATTTAAAATGCAAAAAAATAGTGCTTCTAAATTGTCAAAATTCTGTATTTAGACGCTTATTGGTAGACCTTTAGAATATTTCAACTTGTGCTTTGTTTATTTATGTTGCTGGTAAGCACAATTTTTAATTTAGGAGAACTCTAATAAACCCACTGAGCAATGACCAGAAAGTGGTGTTTTTTGTTGATTTTAGGCAACCAACATTACATAACCACAGTTTCTGTGCTTCGCAAAATTCCCCTTTATATAAATTGCTGTAATTATACAGGGTGTTTCCTAATGTCGTGGAAACAATTAAAAGGCTGATTTCTGGACCCATTTAAGAAAAAAAAGTTCATAAATTAATGAGTTCGATTTTTCCCCCTTAGTTACACCCCTTGAATAACTCGTTTTATTTTCGAAACAAATATTTTTTTTAAAAAATGTTAACTTTTTAATGCATATTAAGTAATATATTTTTTCATTTGTAATATTTTGGAAAAAGTGTTTTTAGTGGTGATTCTTGAGGGGCTGTAAGTTAAAAAAAGGTCAAAATTGGTTACAAGTTTATATGAACTTTTATTCTTAAAATGGTTCCAAAATTCACCCCCTGAATTTTTTCTATGAAATTAGGACCCTCAACAGGGTGTTTCAGGTAGGTATCTCTTTAAAAGAAAATAAAAAAAACCCTTTTAAAATCAATTAATTTTGGTTTTAAACCCAAAAATGACAAATTTTAAAAAAATATTTTTTGCACTTCTCTAGTAAAGCAACCTGTATAATAAAGATAATTTTCACTTTTTTAATTGTTCAATTTTTGTGTTTTAGTGGTTTTCTAGTATCGTATTTATTTTTCCAACAACAAAAACCTACAAATGGTAAAGAAACTTCAACAAACGTTATCAAGAAATTGGCAACTTTTTTTATGATGATTTTTAATCGATTTTTAAGGTAAGACCTTTTAATGAAAAATTGCATTAAATTAAAAAAATACCTTCTATTATGGCGCCATCTCGTGATTCAAAATGAACTAAGATTCTAAAAAAGGTCCGTGAAGTTAACCTTTTTAAGCAAAATGTTCTCTATTAAAAAATCTAACTTTTGTTTTAGATTGACCCCAGTGTACCTAATAGTGATCGTATTCTCAGACGTAATGTTCACATACTACAGAGGAGCCTCGTCATTGGAGAGTAGTGAGCACCCAGACATCCTGTGTGAACAGTACTGGTGGCGGAACATCCTGTATATCAATAATCTATTTCCCAGATCACAAATGTGCCTTAGTTGGAGCTGGTACTTGTCTTTGGACACACAGTTCTTTGCCATTGCTATCTTTCTACTTATTTTCTCAGTCATGTAAGTATGGATAGTTTTTTTAAAGAAAAAAAAAAAAATGTTATCTGAAATTTATCCATTTTTTCAGAGCATTTAAAACGATCGCAGTAATAACAATTGGACTCATTTTCGTAAATATAATTTCAACAGCATGGAAATCATACACTATAGGTTACGTACCCACGTAAGTATACAGGTTGTCCCTAAAAATTATCATAATGTTATTTTTTTCTAGAGATGAGCAAATTCCCAAAATTTTAATCTTTGGGAAGAAACATGGGAATATTGCCGGTAATATTCCCTTTTGGGAATTTGGGAATATTTCCGAAAGTTTCCAAACGGAAACTTTTAGGAATATTCGCGAAATATTCATAATAGGAACATTGCTGGCAGTATTCCCATGTATAAAAGGAAAAAAAACTAAAATTTTATTAACTACCTAGA
Organism: Cartodere bifasciata; assembly: GCA_963920755.1. NCBI lineage: Eukaryota > Metazoa > Arthropoda > Insecta > Coleoptera > Latridiidae > Cartodere > Cartodere bifasciata. Next base: position 90,862 of record OY987194.1, on the reverse strand, counting down.
AATATATCAAAAGTTTCCATTTGGAAAGTTCCCAAACGGAAACATTAGGGAATATTCTCGAAATATTCCCAAATTGCATAACTAAAACATAAAATTGGCGCCAAAATTTAAAAAAACTAGTACTATTATTTTTGAATCTTCCCCAATCTTTCCGTCCTTATTATACTCCTCGCAGACAAAGTCGAAAACGAGGAGTATATTGTGATTGTTTTGAAAATTCTAAAATCGTCAAAAATCATCCTAGAGCAAAAATTCTTGCAGATTCGTGCGTTTCATCGAATTTTGAACAACTTTCAAAAAATCCGTCTGTCTGTCTGTCTGTCCGTCCGTCTGAACTCTGTCACGTTTTTTGTAAACACGATAACTTGAGAACGAAGACCCCAATCATGTTCAAATTTTCAGGAAAAATCGTTCCTATTAAAATCTTGGTTGGGATTGTTATTGGAAAAAATCGGATAATAACAAGGGGGGTAGCGGGGCCCCCAAACTGGTAAAAAATTCATATTTCAGTTATTATAAATTTAAGAAAAAAAAAATTTCCGTAATATCAAAGCCCTTTAAACTCTTTACAAAAATTATTCTAAATTTTTTTTGATCCGACCCCCCATTAGCCCCCCAATAAGAAAAAACGCCGTATTTTCGTTATTTTTGAATTTACAAAAAAAATGTTTATTAAAAAATTAAAGAAAATGTCATTCTGTATTAAAAATAATTTTTTGTATTTTTTTTTGTTAAGTTATTAGGGCATAAAAAGCCAAAAGAAAGGTTTTTAGTAATAAAAAAGTTCTAAGTCCCATAAGTCTTGGCCTCGGTCTAGGTGGCTTTGCAAAAACATTTGAAACAAAGCAGCATCTTTCTAAAGTCAAATTAAATCCTAAACGTCAGTGTCAGAATTCATATTGATACTCTTCGCTAATAAATATTTTTTTTTGCGAAAGTGAGTTAATAGTTCGACCTCTTCGCAGATTTTTGTTTTAAATTTAAAAAAAATTTTGCTTTTATAAAATATTGTGATTGCTTAATTACTGCGAGGAGTATCCTATTAAATGTCGGCATTTTATAATAAAACCTAACCCACTCACTGATCTAACCCGCTAACTAGTTTTAAATTTCCGAGAATATTCCCAAACTGGAAAGTTTCCGATTGTCCTTCTCTATTTCTTTTTCATTTTTTTTTATAAAATTTAATTTGTAGTATGGACGAGCAGTTGGTGCAGTTAGACGCCATTTATGATTTACCATGGAACCGAATTGGACCATACTTGGTTGGAGTTATCACGGGTTACATTTTACTTGTTAGAATGAACAAAAAACTGCATTTATCTGAGGTAAACAATTTTTCACTTAAAAAAAATTTTCATATTTTTTTTTGTTTTTTTTTATGACTCAACATTTTAATTAACGTAATTATATTTTAGCGAACAAGAATACTTTTGTGGATGGTGTTTCCCCTGTTGAATTTATGGATATTGTTCACCCTGTATACAAGAAATCTGACCGTTACTTTTTCTGCAATTTACATGGGAATATCTCGAACTTTATGGGGTGTGGGATTAGCATGGACAATTATAGCTTGTTCTACCAGAAATGCCCGTAAGTATTACTTTTGTTAGGTTATTAACTCCCAAAAATAGCGATTAGAGCACTGCAGTTGCCATTAAGGCAACTACATTTGCTAGAAACTACGTTTCTATAGGTATGGCGGACACGGGTAATAAAACTTATGCGTATCCAAGCATTTGCTGGTCAATTTGTGGAAAAAGTCAAATTTGAAAGTAAAACTTTTAAAACTTCACTTTTAGTAAAAATGTCAAAAATGGTTCTAAAAAATGTGTTATTCTTGTCGATTAATCTTAGTTTAAAGGACCACTACTCTAAACACCTTTTGGTATATATTTTATTATCAATCGCATGTAGATATTGTTGACAAAAGAACGTCTTGATTGGAAATTTTATCCCCATTTTACAGTATTTTAATATTTATATAAAATACAATATTTTTAAAGAAGATAATGATTTGGATCATTGGAAATAAAAGCAAGATAGAATAATGAAACATGAAAATTTGGGAAGAACCTTTTTTTCAAAGTTTTAACATTGTGACTGTGGTGAAATGCAAATTTAAGAAACAATTTGTCTATCCAAAATTTTTGATAATCAATCTAACCATACAAGAACAAATAATGTGTTATTTAAATACATACGTTTTTAATCTATTGGCCACAAGTTTATGTGAGTAAATATTTTTTAAATTACATTTTCATTTCACCTATACACCGTACCAAAACTCAATTCTAAATATTTTATTACATTTTAAGTCTGAAACACTTCGGTCGTATGTTATTTGTATAATTTTTTTCATCAATAAATAATTAATTATTCTATTATTATTTACATATTATTTACAGGTTAATTTTAATAAAATTTGCTATATTTTTCAAAATTTGACGCACTTGAAGTTTTTAGATATTTGTCAGAAACACAGAAATTCAAAATATTTTTAATTCTTTAACTAGAAAATAGTAGACTAGTGACTGGAGTATGAACTTGTCTCTAGTTCTTTAATCAAATTGACATAATTCATAACCTAAAATTTATTCAAGATCCTCGTCAAGATCAAAAGGTTACATTTGACTTTTTCCACAAATTGACCAGTAAATGCTTGGATACGGTATCCGCTCTACCCATAAATACGAAGTATTTAGATTTTAAGTGCCCTAGTTGCCATTTCTCACTAGCACCATCTATCGGCACAATTTCATACTAAACCAGCAATTAATCAAGAAATCTGTAATTTTTACAGATTTTTAAAAGATTCCTGTTATTTAAAAGGTGGTTCTTATTTCAAAAAAATACCACGATAGATTACTCTAATGATTTTTGAAATATTTTTTTTAGCTGCTTTGGAGAAATTTTTATCGTTTTCTGGGTGGATCCCCTTAAGCAGACTGACATATTGTGCATATTTACTAAATCCTATTGTGTCTAATATGATCTACCTTGGCTCTGAAAGCAGTTATAATGCCTCCATTGCTGGATTTGTGAGTATTTACAAGAAGCAAAACAAACATTTCTAAACGAGCCTTAAAATATTATAAAATGTTTAATTCAGGTTTTTTAATATTGCATATGAAGACAAGAATTTATCTTTCTTTTTCTGGCATTTTTTCAATCTAATTTTTATTTTAGAGTGTGACAATTTTGGGAATTGGAACCATAACATTTTTCCTGGCATTTTTGTTTTCAATGTTATTCGAAAGTCCTTTCATTTTGTTGACCAAAATGGCTTTTAAAAATGTAACACCAACACCAAAATTGCCCGTTAATGATAACGGACAAATAAGTGCATAAAATAAGAAAAAAAAATCTTAGGAAGCTAGAAAAAGTCTGAATTTTAAAATGTTAGGTAGGTTTTTTTTATACATAAGTACTTTTATGTTTTTAAAATTAACGCTGTGATTTTTATATTTTTATAACTTTAATAAATAATAAAAAAAATTTAGTTGTTTAACTTTACGTACCTAACCTAACTCGACGAGTCTCCGGCAAAATTATTCTAGCCTCACTTTTAAATTTTCAATTTAAATTAAATTGTTGCTGATTTTCAGCAATATCCACATATGATTTTTAAAATACGGCATTCACATTATACTTTTTATGTGTTGTCACTATTTAAATCACTGGAAAACCAATATTATGCAAAAAAATACAAATATCCATAAAAGACAAATTAAATGCGGTTATAACAGAAAGGTCTGTGAAGTGAGCTACTGACGCTATGTAAATTAAGATCGATTATACGCGACAAAAACTTAGCTTTGTATTGTTTCATTTGTTTTATATTATTTAAAGGACTACTACGTTTTTCTTTTGTTTTCATTCTAAACGACGCATAAAGTCCCAGTCTAAGTACATTTTTAGCTTTTATTAATTGCTTTTTCTCATTAACGCGTAGAGTTATAACAAAAATTTTGATGAATTTTGATAGGTTTTACCAATATTTAATTTAGTTTGAAATATTTTTTAAATTAATTTAATAATAATTTCGTTATAATTTTTTTTAACTTTGAAAATTGATTTTAACAGTTTTATGATTACCCGATTTTTTTCAAAAACAATAAGGTTCTTCCTTTTGTGAAAAATGATTTTTCCAGAAAATTTGAACATGATTGGAATTTGCGTTCTTGAGATATCGTGCGCACAAGAAAGTGTGACATACAGACGGACGGACGGACGGACGGACGGATTTTTTGAAAGTCGTTCAAAATTTGATGAAACGCACGAATCTGCAAAAATGTTTGCTCTACGACAAAAATTGACGATTTTAGGATTTTCGGATCGAATTTATAATACTCTTCGACTTTGTCTGCGAAGAGTATAATAAGCTATTTATAATGATCGGTTTAAATTTTAATTATTCGTTTAAGTTACATAAGAGCATTAATCGTAAATGATTGGTATTTAACTTTTTGAGAAAAAATTTTATTGAATTTTTGTAATGCTCTTTTTTTACAAAACTGGCTTGAAACAATTAAACTTAAAAAACTTACTATGTCTGCAAATAATAAAAAAATAAACTCAGTTAATTTTATCACTGATTTTTTTTTTATTTTTTGGTGCACCTGTATTTTTAGCGATTGGCACAAAACTCAAAGTGACATTTTTCCAATCAAAAATTAAACATTTCAAAATTATCGTGCTACTTACCCCAACATTTCAAATCATTTTATCATCATCCTATCCGTTATTAAAATGTACTAGCGCGCTACAAAAACACATAAAACAAGCACCTAAAAAAATGGAAAAATCTAGTTTACCCCCAAGCAAGAAAAATTCCCGGATAACCACAAACGAAGACAGTAAAAAACATATCAAAGCAATAGTCGATTGTTGCCATCAGAAATCCTTGCCAGCGTTGGATAAACCTGCCGCTGAAAGAGACCACATCTTTGGTAGTTGCTCGCAAGTTAAGGGAACCAAAGTTAAAAAAGCTGAGAACACCCCAAATAAGGTTAGCTAATACACTTTTTTTGCTTGATATGGTAAATAGCTGGGAAAAAGCCAAGACATTCGGTAAAAACAGTTTATTAAAAAAGTGCCCCCTTTCGGAAATGATGGCATTTAAGCAGGTAGACTAAAAACACGTAATCGTAAATATTTACCAAATGTTTTGTCGAACCATCCTGAAATTTGTACAATCAATAAAAAGGGGCATTTTAAATCCATTTTGAAATTGGGGACCACTTTTAAAATGGGTTAAACACTGGTAGTGTTAATAAAAACTGCATGTAATTTCTTTACCTCTAAGAATTTTGTAATTAGGCATATTTTTAAATACCTCAATTCAAATTAAAACTTTTGTACAACTTGAAATTTCTGAGAAACTGTACCGTTTACAAATAAACTGCCAAAAACTCTCCTAATGTACCCCATATTTTGCATTTATCTTGGCAAAAACTTTAATTTAGTGACATAGAAATTTCAAAAGAAAGTCTAGTCTTATGCAAAAATATGGGGTACATTAAGAGTGTTTTTGGCAGTTTATTCGTAAACGGTACAGTTTCTCAAAAATTTTAACTTGAAATAGAATTTTTAAAAAAATAAACAAAATTACGAAATTCTTAAAGGTAAAGAATTTACTTGCAATTTTGATCAACACTACCAGTGTTTAACCCATTTTAAAAGGGGCCCAAAATTTCAAAAAGGGTTTCAAATGACTGTTATTATTACCTTTATTGATAGTACAAATTTCAGGATGGTTCGACAAATAATTTGGTAAATATTTACGATTATGTGTTTTTAGTCAACCTGCTTAAAGGCTATTATTTCCGAAGTGGGTCGCTTTTTTAAAAAACTGTTTTTACCGAATGTCTTGGATTTTTCCCAGCTTTTTTGCCATATTAAAAAAAGCAAATTAACCGCGTACACCCTGTATGTGTTTTATAAAAAGTAGCAGTAAGATTAGAGAAATTCTTCCTTTTTCATGATTTTTGCAAACTATTTTTATCGAATTTTAGACAACTTAAAAAAAATAGTTTCTTAAATTCTCCCTATATTTCTTGCGTCCCCTAAAAATTTTTGTATGTGTTTTATAAAGGGCGATTTATACAACGTAACTTTTACTTTACTTCGGCGTAACTTCACTTCCTCTTAACTTTACAAATTTGCCTAATTTACAGATTCCAAAGTTACGTGAAATTGGGAACAGTTAAGCGCATGTGTCTGAACTCGCGACTTCTGACTATTTACACCTGGAGGTAATTACGGAATATCGCTTCGTACAACACCTACATAAGAAGATCTAACAGGTATCGTACGAAACGATATTCCGTAATCACTACCCTTGACAATAAGGGTAAATATCTCATTTTTGCAAATTTTGCGCATGATGACCAAGCTCGGGTCTCGAGTTAGTACGACTTTATACGACTTAAAGCTAAATGAATCAGCAAAGTATCGCTAAAGTGAAGTATAAATTTGCCAATACATTTCCATGTATTTTATTTAATTTTCGGTTAAGTTACGCCGAAGTAAAGCGGAAGTAAAGTGAAATTTACGTTGTGTAAATCGGCCTTAAAAGGGGGCAGTAAGATTGGAAAGATTCTTCCTTTTTAATGATTTTTGCAAACTACTTTTTATCGAATTTTATACAACTTAAAAAAAATAGTTTCTGTAATTCTCCCTATATTTTTTTCGTCCCCTAAAAATATTTCAATTAATTGTTGCACTAGACTGCCCCAAAAATCGACTTGGATAGAATAAATGAACTTGATGCTTTTGACAATCAACACCAATATTACCAATTCCCACTGAGTAGAACGTTTATGAATCACTTATTAAAACCACAAAGCAACTTTGTAAGGAAGTCCGCCCCCACCATGCCCAAGGATAACAAGCCCTCGGTGGCGGGACCATCAAACATTAAACGCAAGAAAAAGTCAGCAGATGAAGAACATTTCGAGGATATTAAAAGTTTTGCTAACTGTTTACTTGAGAACACGCTCAATAGTTTACATTGCGATGAACGTAGGAAGCAGATTGAGGATCTCAAGATGGATTTGATTAAAATTGTGGAGACTGATACTTCCTTGGAAAATAGGTAAAAAAAGCAAAAATGTTTGTTGTAGAATAGGAAACTTCGGTATTGCCAGTGCTTTTTTCGGCAGCAAATAGATTGTTGGTTAAAAAAAAAATCCTATAATTTCATTCTTTTAAAAAGTTAAAATGGTCATAATAATCCAAAATGCAATTTCTAATGATTAGAAAATTAAATAGATACAAAGTGTCCAAAATATGGAGCATAAACGCGATAGTACGGTGTTGGGGTACGTCTGGGGTAGAGTGCCTTGATGATTTTGACAATTATTGTCGCGTTATAGAGTGACGACATGCATCATTCTTTCTCTGTCATACAGATAACGTCATCAACGGTATAGCCAAAGTGACAACAATTACAACTTACAATCACAATTAATGACGTTATCTGTATGACAGAGAAAGAATTATGCATGTCGTCACTCTATAAGGCGACAATAATTGTCAAAATCATCAAGGCACTCTAGTCTGGGGAGCACCAGAAAATTGTTAAAAAAAATCTCAAATATTCTTGGAGGTATGAGGCCCAAAAGTGCAAAACTTTAAACGCTTACATCCTGAAGATAACATCACATATTAACGAAAGAAATGGCTAAATACAAAGGCACAATCTATCTAAAATTATTGTACCATTTGTTTATCTTTTAAATGGTCAAATAAAATTTTCATAATCAATTCAATTTTACAAAATTTTCATGAAATGAAGCTGACAACAATGTCACAATGTCAATAAAATTAGTTTAAAAAGCTATGTTCAAAAATCATAGAAGGGCCTTAAATTGCTTCTTTTGGGTATAGTCCGTAAGTCATTTTGGTAAACCAAAGTGACGGAAAACGTCTAGTTACACAATTTGTTGTCATAGAAAACGATTGTTACAACTGTCATTTTGGTTTACCAAAATGACTTACGGACTAACCCTTTCTTAACAAAATTGCCAAATCTACCAAACTTTAATCGTATTTTCCTCAGAGATAATATAAAAGCTAGATTTTTTTGAACAATTTTCTGGGGATCCCTAGTAGTGATGGCCATAATCAAATGTTTTGAAAATCGATTATTTTCGCTCTATAAAAATAATGCCAATTTTTCTTCTTTCAGTGTCAAATTTCATAGAGCGAAAATAATCGATTTTCAAAACATTTGATTATGTCCATCACTACTCCCTAGGCATGCCTCAACAGCGTACAATGCAGGTGGTGTGTCTACGTATTTAAATGATGCTCCATCTATTTAATTCTCTCATCATTGGATATTTCCAATAATTTAACATTGTTTTAGTGCTGCAGAAGAGATAATTCCATCAATACCAATCCTGAAACGTGAAGAAGGCCAGTGTTCCCTAGCCATCACTGACGCAGTGGCAGTTTGTAACACAATTTGCAATATAGAAGAAGAAGAAGTGGCACGTGCCAGTCAGGAAGTACTATTCGACCCTAACTCACAAACTGACTTTTTGGAGGATTTCGATGTTCCCCCTCTCCTCTCTGATCCTGGGGAACAGTACGATGCTAATAATAGCTTGGTTATTATCGGGGTTAACATGCACAATTATCTGCAAGATGAAAATGAAGCAGGTAAGTTATCTTATAAAGGAACAGGAAAAACAAGTGTCAAGTTTGATGTTTTTAAATTTTGACATATCGTCGCACGCAAATCAAAACATTGTAACCAACAAATGATAGTTTCGAGAAAATGGCGTTTGAAAATTTGACAAACTTTAAAGAGTCTTATCTTGGTATTGGTTTGCAGTTTTGAACCGATAATTTATTTTTATAATCAAAAATTAAATTTTCTTTAAATTTAGTACTCCAATTATACAAAAAAACTGAATCTTCTTTATATTTACGTATTTACAATTTTGGTACGATAAATTGTTTATAGGATAAAATCATTGTATGACATCGTTACCATTTCTTTTACCGAAAATTTGCATATCGTAGAGAACCTTACAATTGTAAGATACCTTAAGTATCTAAACTACCTTAGAATTACCTTAAAAACAGATCTTTCATTTCGGAATTTAAGCCATTATTATAAAAAGTTGCTTCAAATAAATAATTTTTAAATATTAGTCGAAAATTTTTATTAAAAATGAAGATAACTGGTATGTATAATTTGTAAGTGCTTAAGTTTACTTTATTTTGGTCAAAAACATTGTAAACCACTTTATAATTTTTTAAAACGATGAACTATTTTGTATTTTACAATAAAAAAAAAAACAGAAAGTTTTATTGTAACGTACCATACCATGTTTTACAGCCAAATTTTACGTAAATTAAACGATTATACAATGTTTTTACTCTCGAACTGAGGGCTTATTTAGTCACAATTATTTTTCATTTGGGTTTTTATAGCAAAAAAAATTAGAAATACTCGAATTTTAATTTTTTTTATTATGAAGAACATTATTTTCTTTAAAAAAAACCAAAAAACGAAAAACCCATAAGGTCACTTACAATGGTTTTATTTGCGTGCGACGATATGTCATATGTGGATATTGACATATGTCAGTATTTTCTTTAAGTGTTAACGGTCAAACAATAAAGTTAAATTAAATTCAAAATTCAAAACGTTAGTTAATTTGACTATTTTATGTAAGTGGGTTCAAATGTGAATGTGTTTTAGTGATACCAATTAATGGTAATAATGGGTTTCCAGATTGGTTGCTCCAGATGCTGGGGGCGAATGTCATTGGACCAGAGGATGCTATCGATGTGGCTCATGATGAACCGCATTTCTACTGTCAGGGTGATGGTCTAGGTAAGTTCATTTTCATATAAATACATAGAGAATCTTAATCTGCATGTAGGGAATTATGTCAAAAAAATTAAACAATTTACTACATTTATTTTATTTAGTTTTAGCAAATAAACTGTTGCAATGTAATAAGAAAATTGCAAAAAAAATTAATGGAAATACAGGGTGTTACCAAATAAGTAGGAAAAAATTCAGGGGGTAATTCCTGAACCCATTTTAAGAAAAAAAGTTCATATAAACATATGCCCGATTTTGACTTTTTTTTTTCTTACAGCCCTCTAAGGGCCCCCACTATTAACACATTTTTTTAAATTTTACAAAGAGGAAAATAATTCTAGTGATTAGATAAATCAAATAGGACCTATAAAATTTTTTGAAAAAATTATTCTTTTCGAAATTATAGCGAAAAAACTGATTTTTTAGGGGTTTTTGGGGGAGCTGTATCTCAGAAACGAAGGATTTTCGGACACATGTTTATATGAACTTTTTTTCTTAAAATGGGTTCAGGAATTACCCCCTGAATTTTTTCCTACTTATTTGGTAACACCCTGTATTTAACAATTTTTATGTTTATTTTTTTATGGCACATAAAAAATTAAAAAAAAAATTAAATTACACCGCACGTGTTAGTATAGGAGCTTGCAACCTTTAAATCCTCGTCATTAACGTTGTCATGATTTTTTGAAAATTGCATAATCTTCAAAATTAATTTTCTTAGTAAAAAAATGACAGGTCAAACAGCTAAAAACATCATAAGTGGTTTTTTTTTTTCGTACACTTGATTTCACATAAAAGAGGTACACTGTTAAAGTTTGTTTAAATAAATTTGGCATTAATTTCTTAATTTTTGGTTATTTCTCCACTGTATTCATAAAATATGGCAAAGCAACGAAACAACCATCGTAAAAATAATTAAATTACGGTCAAATTAGGCCCAAATTTACTTAAACAAATTTTGACTCTCTTTTATGTTAAATCGAATGTACTACCGTGAACATTAAATTTAAATATTACTTTTTACATTGTAAATATGGTCAAAATATAGTGGCTTAAACATCTCAAGTAACAAGTTCTATGCTAAGTGGATGTTAGCAAGATACACTTCTCCAATGATTTTTTTTTAAGCAAATATATCTTACTGTCTTTCTCGCCTGCAGCCATTTTACATGATTTTTTTTATAAATTTAAAAACTGACACAAAAAAAAACCCCTTCACACAGAGTGAAATTTAAAAAATTAAAATTAGCTGATAAAAAATCGTTTTAAATTTAATGAGCACGATAGTATCCCAAATCAAATAAAAAAACGCGTCCCTAACAAACAATATGTGGTTCTCAAAAAAATTGAAAGGTAAAATTAAAGAAAACAAAATTAAAACCGCATTTTAGTATGATTTTGGTGTTTATGTTTAAATGATTCGGTTTGGATATTTGAGTCACGCATATGTGCATATGTTTATTATACTCTTCGCAAGACTAGGTCCGAAGAGTATATTGCAATCGATACGAAAATCCTAAAATCGTCAATTTTCATCGTAGAGCAAAAATTCTTGCAGATTCGTGCGTTTCATGACTTTTTAAGATTTTCATTTTTTGTCCGTCCGTCCGTCGGTCGGTCGGTCGGTCGGTGTGTATGTATGTCACGTTTCTTGTAAACACGCTATCTTAAGAACCAAAATTCCAATCCAATTCAAATTTTAAGGAAAAATCGATCTCTATAAGAGGAAGATCCCTATTGTTTTTGATAAGAATCCGAATACTACAAAGCCTCCTTTTCAGCCCCCCAAATAAAAGAAAAATCGTAGCTCAACTATTATTGAATTTACAAAAAAAATTATTTGACTTAGAATATAGACAATTTAATTCTTTACCAAAAAGTATTCGTTAGTTTTTTTGTCCGACCCCCCAATATCCCCCCAGAACAAAAAAACCTTCTATCTCTTTTATTATTCAATCTACAAAAAAAATATCCTTTACGAAATTAAAGAAAATTTAATTCTTAATAAATAATGTTGGTTTATTTTTTTGTAAAGTTAGCCAGTAAGGTTAAAAACATAAAAAATAAACGATTTCAGTAGTAAAAAATTTCTAAGTCCGAAACGCGTCACGCTTTAGTCAAGTAGGCCATGCCAAACATATTTCAAACAAAGAAACAAAAGTAGCTGTCAGAACTAATAACCTCAAATATGTTAAACGTCAGAACTGACGTTTATCCTCTTCGTTAACAAAATTCTTCGTGTTTTCTGTTAATAGTTAGCACTCTTCGCAGATTTTATTTACATAAAATAAAAAATAAAAGTATTATCTTGTAATAGTTTTTTAGCGAAGAGTATACTATAGAATGTGTAGCAATTGTATAAAATATCGATTTAGCTTTGACTTAAAAAATATAAAATTAGACTTCTACTGATTCCGAATTCTATTCGAGCTACTCATTTGCGAAGAGTAACTTCTACACGTTTCGACTTCTGCCCATTTCTAGTTATTTTACAAAATAAGGAATAATTTTTAAAACACTGCAATGACTATAAAAAGGTTAATTGTTAATTAATTTTTGTTATCGATAATAAAAATTGCCATAACAACATTACTTAATGCCATTTTTTGTTTAAATTTATAAATTTATTCCAACGAATATGTTGATGATTTTAATAAAAGGACACACTCTGTATACTAGTTTGTGTCAACATAACGTATTATAGTACGTTCCACAGGTGTGCATCCCTCAGTGATAGCCGTGGAAGTAGACGAAGATGACGAAGCTTCCTCTGAGTCCTCCAGTTCAGCAGGCACACTCCCTATCAGTGGTAAACCCCACCCTGTACACAGTACACCCTGTATAACCCTTGTGTCATAGGTGAGAACGTGACCACGGTACCTGGGGCATCCATCACCACGGACACGCTGCCTGAGGATCTAAGTAGTCTGGGGAGCGGCAGCATGATACCCAGGACGGAGGAGTATGCAGAGTTGCCCGTGTTGGAGGTGGGCAGGGGCACAGACAGTGACAGTGATGACACGGTCTATGATGACCATGATACGTGTGTGGACGGCTGTGCTAAGCAGTGTTGTAAACATAAGGATGTTTAGAATAAAGATTGTTGCATTTGAGATTTTTTTTTTTAATTTGAGAAAATAAAGATCAAAAAGATTATTTTTGCTAATAATTTTTAATAAAGATTACAAGTTGACAAGTCTTAAGTTGCAGAAGTGTCATTTTTGGCATTGAGTGTTGTGGTATTGACAATTCTAATAAGAAAAATGTCACATTTTTTGGCGGACAAAAAGTGATTTTGTATTAAGGCATACTTTATTTTATCAGGCCGCAGCACTCCTTTGTTTATTTTTTTGAATTTTCCAGACCTTATTGTCTAGAAAATATTGGATAATTCGACGTGCGGAAATGATTACATCCTATCTTGTATTTAAAAAAAATGATAATTTAAAAAATACAAAAAAAATTATTTACAGACCAAGACTCTTTGATTTTAAAATGAAATAGGACATTTGGCATTAATTACTTGATTCTGGTAATTTCTTGACATTATGAATATGATTTAATTATGGCAAAATTAAGGTTAAATTTACCCAAAAAATTAACAGTGTCCCACTTTTTTTGCAATTAAGAGTACCTACTTAGTTAAAAATCATAGCAATCCTTTGAAAATAATGGTGTCTTTAAGACAGACAAACTGAAAATATCATTACTTAAATGATGTGATCTAACCTAACCTAACATCAAATTTAACCACATCATTCATGTAATGATAGCAATCTTTACAAAAAAATATATAAGAGCCAGATTTTTTACATGTGTCTATTAATTTAGGAAGCTAAATTCACAAAATGCACACTAATAAGAGTTTAGGGTTGGCGTGGTAACCCCCCAAGAAGCAACATTAGATCACGATGAATGTGCACCAAATTTTACAAATAGGTGCTAAAAAGGATTTTAAAATAATTTTTGGAAAAGTAGGTGTTCCTCTAAAAAAAATTTTTCACCCCCTAAATGGCCCCCGAAGAGGGGCTACCAAACTTGGTGAACAGATGCAAAATAAGATGCCAAAAACCCTAGACTTCATACTTTAAAAAAAGACTTTATTCCCCTAAGAAAGGTGTAAACATTTGATAAAAAAAAAATTCTTCTTTTTAGAGCATTTTTTTGTATCTATGTGCAAAGTTTGGTGTAAATCCAACATGATTGAATATTAATTTTCGGGGGCTATTTAAGAGAGAAGGAAGGAACTTAAAAAAAAATAATTTTTTCCAAAAATTTTTAAAGTCTTATTTAGCACCTGTTTTTAAATTTTGGTGTAAATTAAAAGGGGTTTTTTGGGGGGCTATCACGTCAACCTTAAACTCTTATTAGTGTGCATTTTGTGGATTAAGCTTCCTGAAGAGATGTTCTAACACATATACAAAATCTGACTGTTACATATTTTTTTGCAAGGTAAAAAATTATCTATCTTGGTCTACAAAATAGTATATTAAAACATAGAGTTTTATAAGGAACGTTTTTTAGCACGCGTCCAGGTTTGGAAAAAGAGCCGCGCAGCGGCGAGTTTTCCAATGGACAACGCCTTATAAAACGAGTATTTTATACTATTTTTTATATTTGCTTCATTTCATTCATTAAAAAGCATTTTTAATTTTAATTAAAAACTTAATATGAAATTTTGTTTTTATGACCAACCTTATAGCATAACATTGACATTTTGAAGTAAAAAATAAATTCAAGTTAGACATATTGAATAATGACGTTTGTAAACTTTACTCATTTAGGGTATAGTCCGTAAGTCATTTTGGTAAACCAAAGTGACTGTTGTAACAATCATTTTCTATGACAACGAATTGTGTAACAAGTCGTTTTTTGTCACTTTGGTTTACCAAAATGACTTACGGACCATACCCTTAATACTGAATGAATAGGCGTTTTTGAGAAAATTTAACCATTGATATCGTTTCTCCAATTCTTCTAGTTATTCCCTCTACAAAAAAAATGTGTCCCCCGATTGATTATAATAGTAAAATTCGTAAATAAAAAGTACCTTGCAAGAGAAGAATTCATCTTTTTGCATCAGGAAAACCAACCAATAAAATAAAATTTTGGGTTTAATAATGAAGCAATTCAGAAACTTTAAAAAACCAAATTTCGGGTTTCATAATGTGCATATTATAGAATGCAAATATAAAAAAATGTTTATCACATGAATTGAAATGTTAAAGACCGACACATTTTCTCTTCACACCTTGTACAACGTGTATAATGTGCTTGCATTGATGACTACATAGTTAAGGTTTAATTAAATTAGTAAAGCACGCGTCTAAATATTAATTAAAACCACCTACCTATTTACACATTACGTCTCATAATTAAAATGGAGATTAGAATATTCCAACCATGGAAGTAAGTAGTATTTGTCACATATTAAATCCGTAAAGAAGTGTCCTTCCTAAATAAATTAGTAGATAGATACATTAATCAATAAATTAAGCAAACCGACAATACCTAGGAATTAATCCACTTATGTGAAACCTGTAAAGTTAAAATAGTTAGTTTAGGGACATGGAATTTAATAATGTGTGCTAAGGCTTCTTCAAAATCGTTTTAAGTTAAAGTAGAATTATCTTTCTATGTATGTTGCTGATGGTTAATGAATAATTTGTTAGTTAGTGAATCATTTATGTATGCCTGCTAAATATGACGGTAAGTTTTAAATTATTACAACAATTTGGTTTTAACTTAAAAAGAATCATCCGAAAAATCATTTTTGATCTTTTCAAAGAGTATTTCTTTTGAACTTTGAAAAAATATAGGTTTTTACATAATTGAGAATTATTATTAGAAGAATTTGGTTAGCATTTTTTTTGAATTAATGTTCTGTGTTTATACTATCGTGGACATGGAATTTAAAACGATCAATTTGTGCATTGTAAATATGGTCAAAATAGTGGCTTAAACATCTTAAGTTTTATGCAAAGTGAACATTAACAAGAAACATTTCTCTGTTTTACGAAGATTAGAGCCTTATTGTTATCCTACAACAAAATTATTTAAAAAAGGAAATAACTTTTTACTATTTTTCTCGCCGGCAGCACATTTTACATAATTTATTTTAATAACATAGATTTGACGCTGACGCATTTGTTGTCAAAATTCGAAAATTCAAAACATTCGAAAACTGACCCAAAAAAAACACCATTTACAATGGAGTAAAATTAAAAAAATCAAAGGTGGGTGATAAAAAATCGTTTTAAATTAAAATACTTTCTTTCATAATTTAAAATTGAGAAATATAAAATTACAGTGTTTCCTTATGATGTAGGGGGTGATTCCTTGACCCATTTTAAGAATTAAAGTTCCCATAAACATGTGTCCGATTTTGCTCCCTTAGTTAGTTATAGCCCCCTATAAAACCCCTAAAAATTATTGTTTTGCTTTATTTTCGAAACTTACAATTTTCTTTAAAAATGTTAGGACCTTTTTGATGCTTTTAAATACCAGAAATATTTTAATATTCGTAAAATTTAAAAAAAAGTGTTTATAGTGGTAAATGGACACAAGCTTATATAAACTCTTTTATATGGGTTCAGTGGAATCAACCCCTGAATTTTTTTCATGACATTAGAAAACACCCTCTATAAAAAATTTAAAAGAACTCTGGTAAAATTAGATTAGGTATTAAAATTTTGTTACATCGTAACTTTGTATAATTTTAAAAATGAAATTTAAAATCATACATAGTATAGTAAAACTTTTGCATTTTAAATTGTCATTTAATTTTTCGATAATGTTAAAAATGTCAGGTTACTTGTTTGTACTGCATACCTACACCCAGTACATACAAGTAGTCTGACATTTTTTACATAATCGAAAAATTAAATGAGAATTTATTTTTCAATGTTTTTTTTTTGTAAAACATTTTTACATCATCTTTATGCACATTTGCAAAACTACATTAATTGTAAACGACTTAATAATTTAGCTTTAAATTAAAAATAACAAAAATTACTTTTTGTTTTGTAATTCAATATTTTCAAACTGTTTACCTTCAGTAGTAATTGTTTTTAGACAAATCAAAACATGGATATTACTTTTTTTTTACCTATAAAAAAAGCTACCTAAACCTCGTTCCAAAATTTAAATTAAAACCATCAACTAACACAAAAAAGTATCTCAAGAAACTATTTTGTTTGTGGTAATTTTTAGGAGCTCACCAACATACTAAAGATAGGGTACACCCTCGTAATCGCATCATTCCTGCTCATGATATGGATATCCTTAACCGAAGGACGATCCACCGATAATCCTGCAGGACCACAGTATCCACCTTGCTTCTTCAACTCTATGTGCACCTGCTCTAAATCTATGCCAGATCTGGGCATTGTGCAATGCCAACATGTGCATCTACCCACCATCCCATTGCAGATTAATGTCTCTAAAGTATTTAAGTTGCATCTGCATAATAATGGGTTAAGGACTATTGAGCCTTATTTCCTACAAAGCACTGGTAAGATTAAGAATGTCTTTTATGACAAAAAAATTATTAAAAATATTAGCCTAATTTTTTCACTACTACCTATAGAAGAGGCAATTGTTAACCGATTTTATACCAGAGAAATCACATTTCTCTACCTTGGTCAATAATAATTTCCATGTCTATGTACACTGTACAATAATGAAATGTCAAAACATATGTCATGGTTTTATCATAAATAGAACGGTACTTACAGCAGTTTTTGTGAGTTTTTCACGAAGATTTTTTTATTTTGGAAACATAACTAATTTAAAATACTTGAAAACATTTTATTGCATAAATATTTTAACGAAAAAAAAAAATTGTACAGTTGTAAACATGTCGCACTTTTTTCTGTAGCTGTGTCAGTCTCCTATCATTATCATTATATTTACAAATTTCTTATCAGTGACCATCATATTATTTAAACCATTTACGCCATCTACGTGCAAATTATAAGTTATTTTGGAAAAAACACCCATTTGAAGAACTTTTTATTGTTTTGATTGATGTAACGTCATTGTCATTTCCATGGAAATTTCAATTAATTTTTTGTAAAAATCATATACAGGGTTTTGATAAAAATTGGACAAATTTTTAAATTAACATTTTTCAAGAAAATGCTAGTAGTGAAAAAAATAGTATATAAACCAGTAGAAAAGGTCCTTATTCACTACGCGCAATTGTGTCCCTTGGCCGCTGCGCGGCTCGGGATACAATCTTTGCGCTAGGTCAATAATGACCGTCTTCTCTACCTTGGTTAATAATGTACTATTTTTCACTACTACCTATAGAAGAGACAATTTTTGACCGATTTTCTACCAGAGAAATCACATTTCTCTCCCTTGGTCAATAATAATTTCCATGTCTATGTACACTGTACAATAATGAAATGTCAAAACATATGTCATGGTTTTATCATAAATAAAACGGTACTTACAGCAGTTTTTGTGAGTTTTTTACGAAGATTTTTTTATTTTGGAAACATAACTACTTTAAAATACTTGAAAACATTTTATTGCACAAATATTTTAACGAAAACAAAAAATTGTACAGTTGTAAACATGTCGCACTTTTTTCTGTAGCTGTGTCAGTCTCCTATCATTATCATTATATTTACAAATTTCTTATCAGTGACCATCATATTATTTAAACCATTTACGCCATCTATGTGCAAATTATAAGTTATTTTGGAAAAAACACCCATTTGAAGAACTTTTTATTGTTTTGATTGATGTAACGTCATTGTCATTTCCATGGAAATTTCAATTAATTTTTTGTAAAAATCATATACAGGATTTTGATAAAAATTGGACAAATTTTTAAATTAACATTTTTCAAGAAAATGCTAGTAGTGAAAAAAATAGTATACAGGGTGTCCGCGATCAATGTGCTTTTTTTTTAATGGGAGATAGCTGGGAAAAATCCAAGACATTTGGTAAAAACAGTTTTTTGAAAAAGTGCCCCCCTTCGGAAATAACGGCCTTCAAACATGTAGACTAAAAACCCTTAATCGTAAATATTTACCAAACGATTTCACCAACCATCATGAAAGTTGTACTATCAATAAAGGTAATAAAAAGGGTCATTTTAAACCCATTTTGAAATTTGGGGCCCCCTTTAAAATGGGTTAAACACTAGTAGTGTAGATAAAAACTGCATGTAATTTCTTTACCTTTAAGAATTCTGTAATTTTATGTATTTTTTTAAATACCCCAATTTAAGTAACAACTTTTTTATCACTTGAAATTTTTGAGAAAGTGTACCTTTTACGAATAAACTACCAAAAACACCTTTGATGTACCCCATATTTTTGCATAAGACTAGACTTTCTTTTGAAATTTGTATGTCACTTACCACTGTCACTACATTGAAGTAAGTTTTTTGTCAAATCAACGCAAAATATGGGGTACATCAAAGGTGTTTTTGGTAGTTTATTCATAAACGGTACAGTTTCTCTGAAATTTCAAGTGGAAAAAATGTTTTTACTTAAATTGGGGTATTTAAAAAAATACATAAAATTACGGAATTCTTAAAGGTAAAGAAATTACATGCAGTTTTTATCTACACTACTAGTGTTTAACCCATTTTAAAGGTGGCCCCAAATTTTAAAATGGGTCTAAAATGACCCTTTTTATTACCTTTATTGATAGTACAACTTTCATGATGGTTGGTGAAATCGTTTGGTAAATATTTACGATTAAGGGTTTTTAGTCTACATGTTTGAAGGCCGTTATTTCCGAAGGGGGGCACTTTTTCAAAAAACTGTTTTTACCAAATGTCTTGGATTTTTCCCAGCTATCTCCCATTTAAAGAAAAGCACATTGATCGCGGACACCCTGTATAAACCAGTAGAAAAGGTCATTATTCACTACGCGCAATTGTGTCCCTTGGCCGCTGCGCGGCTCGGGACACAATCTTTGCACTAGGTCAATAATGACCGTCTTCTCTACCTTGGTTAATAATGTACTATTTTTTACAAGATTTTTTTCTAAGATGATCTTTTTTCTGTAGGTCTGTATAAAATAGCGATAGTGCACAATCCGTTATCGTTTATCCCAGATGAAGCATTTATGGGTCTGGAACGGTCCTTATGGGAGCTGGATCTTAGATATAATAAACTTACAACTATTCCAACACGAGCTCTCAAGTATCTTCAAAAGTTAAGGCATTTGGATTTGTCTGGTAAGAAATTGTATTTTTTTTGCTAATTTTACAATTTTGGTGAAAGCTGAAATTATTTGTTTGTAAAAAGTTGGAGCAAAATAATACATAGACAATATGGCAGTAGGAGAATTTGAAAATGTAACTAATATTTTAGAAAGTGGCGGGTTTAATGAAAATTTCCATTTACCATTTTTGTAAAAAAAAATCAAAAAAATTGGTAAACTTTTTTAAATTTTTCTTATACACGTTGAATAAATGGGTGATTCCTGGACCCATTCTAAGAAAAACAAGAAATGGGTTAGATCTTTGAGTGGGTTAGAAGTTACTCTTTGCAGATTTATTGGATTCAAGGGATGTTTTTTATATAATGTATGCACATTTTATTAGATACTCTTCGCAGTAATAAAATTTTAAAAAAAATAGAGTTTTATAACAAAAAAAAATTAAAAAAAGTTTTGCCGCTCTTGGGACTCGAACCCGAGCAGTCCGGCTGAGAGGCGTAAATCTACCCACTGAGCTACTGAGGCTATGTAAGTTAAGATCGATTATACGATTAAGAAAAGAAGTTTATATGAACATGTGTCCGAAAATCCTTCGTTTTTGAGATACAGCCCCCCCCAAAAACCCCCAAAAAATCAATTTTTTTGCTATAATTTCGAAAAGAATAATTTTTTCAAAAAATTTTGTAGAACCTATTTGATTTATTCAAATACTAGAAATATTTTCCCCTTTGTAAAATTTAAAAAAACGTATTAATAGTGGGGGCCCTTAGGGGGCTGTAAGAAAAAAAAAACTCAAAAATCGGGCATATGTTTATAGGAACTTTTTTTCTTAAAATGGGTTCAGGAATTACCCCCTGAATTTTTTCCTACTTATTTGGTAACACCCTGTATAAATTTGACAGTGTCCCAGTGTCTTGTGAAAATAAGTGTAACTTACAGCCCCCAAGATCCCATCTTTACTGTAATTACCCCACTTTTTGCAATCTTTTACAAATAAAGAAATATTTTTAGTATTTAGATGCATCAAAAAATTGGTCCGCGAATCATACCCTAATTTTTTTTACGACATTAGGAAACACCCTGTATTTTAGAAAGTGGTGGAGGTTTACTGCAAATGATCTCAGTTTTTCTTAATTTTGTAAAAAAAAATCCTGGATTATAAAAACGGTAAACTTTTTAACGTTAACAGTTAACGTTAAAAAGTTTACCGTTTTTATAATCCAGGATTACTAACTTATTTAAAAATGTTTAAAGAAATACAAATTTCAAAAAATGTGTTTGGAACGGGTAAGAAATTAAAAATATTTTTGGTCAATTTAAAAATAATTTAACAAACAGTTTTTAAGATACGTGTCCCCTTTACTCATCATAAAACACTCTATACAAAACCATTTTTAATATAATTCCTTCATTCCAGGCAATGACATAATCCACATAACTCCAGAAAGCTGGCGCGGCCTTAGCCACACTCTACAAACCCTCATCCTTAAAGACAACTCCATAAACACCCTCCCTTCCGACTCCTTCTCCGGTCTACCGGAAGTAGAGACCATAGACCTCAGTGGCAACAACCTGCAGCTCATAGATCCCTCTGTGTTCCGGGACGGCATGGCTAAGCTCGCCTACTTGATATTGGCTGATAACCAACTCAGTAGTATACCGTATCAGGCTGTGTCTACGTTGAAAGCACTGAAGGTGTTGGATTTAAGTAGAAACGTCGTGAATAAGATGCAGGTTGGAAATGAGGTGGGGGTGCAGTATAGTTTCCAGATTAGTTTAGATGAGTTGAGGCTGGATTGGAATCAGATAGAGGTGTTGGAGGCGATGGCGTTTCAGTATTTTGATTTTGTTAATAAGACTGTTTTGGATGGGAATCCTCTTACTGCTATTCAGGTAAACATATTTTTAACATGTTCTTTAATTAATGCGACCACTAAACGCTGATTTAGAGTTGAATTAACTTAACGACACTTTAAATTAACGTATCGCTAAGCTAATTAACACAAAATTAAATAAATAAGAAAGTCTAAAAGCTTGATTTATAGTTAAATTAACTTAACTTCACTTAGAATTAACGTATCGCGAATTAAATGTATTATACGAAAAATGAAATAGCATTTACACATCCAATTGACTTAACTTTACGTTTACTTATAGGTTATATTTCTTAATTTTGACAAATTTTAGCTAATTCAGGGTAAAGTCAGCATCTTCACTAGAGCCATCGATCGGCTATTAGACCAAATTTTTAAAATTAATATAATAATAATAATAATTACAAAGATAAACCTAGTAAACGGCATTAAAATAAATATTTTTACGGCTCAAATAAATTCATTTAAAAGTCGCTTAAGATCAGATTCTAGTCAATAAATTATATTATATTATTATTATTTTTTAGTATTTACTTAATTTTAATCTTAATTTTATACTACCCTTATAATAATTAATATGTTATTATGGTTTCCGTTAACTAGAAATAAATAAATAATCGAAGAATAGACACCAATGTCGGTAAATAATACGATTCTTAAATTTACCGATAGATGGCGTCTACTGTTCTAAATTAACGTGTTAATTTAAACTATAAGTACATTAATTTGGTCGCGTTAAAATAAGTAAAGTCAAGTTGCGTTAAGTTAATTTAATTTAACTATAAATCACACTTATATTAACGTCCTTTTACGATCACTTTTTGGTTATACTTGTTAACTTAAGTAATTTTGGGTAAAAAAGGCATCTGTAATCGTTTTTCACTAGAGCCATCTATCGCCTACTATGTAGACCAAATTATTAAAATTAGGAAAAAAAACTGTAAAATGAAAATAAAATCAGTAAAATAATGAGATTCTAAGATTTATCGATTGGTGGCGTTTACTGTTTTAAATTAGTGAATTAAAGGAATCTATAAATGCATTAATTTGGTCGCGTTAATTTTAGTAAAGTTAAGTGACGTTAAATTAATTTAACTATAAATCTTATTAATTGTAACGTGCGATTCACAAAATTTGACGTCAACTCGGGCTGTGGAACGTCAAAAATATGACAATCGACAATGTTTTAACAATGAAAAAAATTGAAATTTTACAAATGCATCGCAAGAGTCGAAGTCAAATTTTTTGGATCACACAGTATAATTTCTTTTGCTAACTGTTTTTTGTTTTGTTTTAAAGGATAATGCATTCAGACCTGCCAAAATTCGTGAGCTCTACCTTAGAAGTTGTGGACTAACATCAGTAAGTCCAGGTGCTTTTGAAAGTCTGGATAATATCCTGGAACTTCTGGATCTTTCTGGAAACAACATTTCTGAACTACCCGATGATATTTTTCTTCGTCTTAGTATTCTAAAGAGCTTATCCCTTGGTGATAACTCCATGAATAATTTAAACATTGTTGAGAAATTTTCTTCATTACAATTTACGTTGAATAAGTTGGATTTGAGTCGATATGGAATGACACCTGTTCGTATTCAAGATTTAAGAAGGTGAGTTTAATTTTTTTAAAGACAGAAAATTTTGATTTATTTTAAAATACATTTTTTTTGTTTGATTTTTTTAAAGGCTTAGAAATTTACGAGTGTTGTCACTATCAACTTTAAATCAAAATGTGTTGTCACCGGATGATTTTAAAGAATTTGGAGTTGATTTAGAAGAATTGCAGATAAACCATGCTGGTCTTAAAACTATAAAAAGTAATGCTTTTAAATATGTTCACGGATTGAAAACATTGGATTTGTCTGAGAATAGCATTACTTCTATTGAGAAGTTTGCTTTTACTGAGGTAGGCTTACACGTACTATCGTGGACATGGAATTTAAAACGATTAATTTTTGCATTGTAAACATGGTCAAAATAGTGGCTTAAACATCTCTAGTTTTATGCGAAGTGGACAATAACAAGATACTCTGATGCTTTACGAAAATTAGAGCCTTATTGTTATTCTAAAACAAAATTATTTAAAAAAGGAAATATCTTCTTACTATTTTTCTCACCGGCAGCACATTTTACATAATTTATTTTAATAAAATACATTTGAAGCATTTGTTGTCAAAATAACATTCGAAAACTGACATAAAAAAACCCATTCACTATAGAGTAAAATTCAAAAAATCTGGCTGATAAAAATTCGTTTTAAATTCCAGGTCCACGATAGTACTTTGGATTTAATGTTAAATAAAAAAAAATAGTGCAAATAAAAAAAATTACTTTAAAATAAAAAAAAATATTTTTTTTTTGCTTTTAGGTGGGCCACTCTCTATCAAAACTTATAATGAGTCATTCTTTTGCAATGTCTCACTCCAGTGTCCCAGCTGATGCTCTAAAAGAATTAACAAATTTGGAAATTTTGGATTTGAGCAACAACAAAATAAAGGATGTTCCTGAAACCAGCTTTCATTTTCTTAAGGATTTGAAAGTATTAGAATTACAGGATAATGTCGTGCAGACTTTACATAAAGGAACATTTCAGGTAACATTTTTAGATAAAATAAATTAATTAAAAATTAAAATTCGAGGTAAAATCGTAGGGAAAAAATATTTCGATAAAATGAAAATTAGTAATTATCTATAATAAGCCTAAGAAAAATATACCATAAAGCTTGATTTTTAGTTAAATTAACTCAACTTAACGTAAATTAATGCCACCAAATATTGCATTTATAGATTCTTTAATTGCATTAATTCAAAGCAGTAAACGCCACCTATCGGTAAATCTTAGAATCTCACTATTTTACTAATTTTATTTCCATTTTACAGTTTTCTTTTTAATTTTAAAAATTAAGCGTCGTTATGTTCATCTCTTGTTAAACTGACTTTTAGTTAAAGTTCCTGTTAAAGTAAATTTTAGCCAATCACGATAGCTTAAATCGACGTTAACAGGAACTTTAACTAAAAGTCAGTTAAACAAGAGATGAACATAATGGACCTAAGTCTAGTAGCCGATAGATGACTCTAGTGAAAAACGGTAACAGATGCCTACTTTACTCAAAATTAGTTAAATTAACAAATATATCCTATAAGTGTACGTTAAGTTACGTTAATTTGATCTGAAAACGAGTTAATTTAACTATAAATCAGTCTTTAGTTAGTTGGTTATAGAAATAATAATTTAATTTAAATGTGTGACAGGGGGACATTCACACAAAATTAGAAAAGATCTACCTATCATTCAACAACATAAAATCAATAAAACAACACACATTCGTGGATCTTCCATCACTGCATCATCTCCATCTGGACGATAACTTCATAGATGACATAGAAAGACGGGCTTTTATGAACCTAGAGGATCTTAAAGTCCTTAATCTCAAAGGCAACAAGCTCACCAAAGTAAACTATGAAGCATTCCAGAATCTGCCAGAGTTGGAACTATTGGACATGTCGTATAATAAGTTGGGGGGCTTTGATTTCTCTATGTTTGACCAAGTCGGTAGTTTATCTATGTTGACGGTCAATGTCAGCCATAATGAGTTGAAGAATTTGGTACAGACTTCAACTACTGATGAATTTGGTAAGTGAATGTTTGATTATAGATGAAATAACTTTTAAAATAATTTACTTGAATGAAAATACAGCACAAAATATAAATATTTGCAAATTGAAAACTCTTGTCTACATCTGTTATAGCAGTTATACGAACTACATTTTACGTGACGTCATAGCAAGATTATTATTCACTACCTTTTAGAAACCTTATACCTGCCTTACAGCTTCTTTTTTTTGGAATCTTCGCCGCTATTGGTTAAAAATGACATTAATGGTAAATAACTGTCAATTTTAACCAATAGCAGCCTGCAAAAGACGGCAAAAAAAAGCTGCGTGTAAGGCAGGGGTAAGCCAGAAATGTTCATAATAACAAATCTGTGGTAGGGAGGCAAAAGGGGATAAGTATAAAACTGTCATTTCTGTGTTGGGGAGGCAAAAGGGGATAAGTATAGAAATGTCATTTGTGCATGTCATTCTATAAATGGTTTTCTCACAAATATTAAACAATATTAATGCAGTAATATGAAGCTACATAAAAAAATAGATTCCACAGTACGTATATGGCTGATCCAATTTGTAAATATCTAAATGTTTCTATTAAAATTCGGTGTCCGAAAAACACATTTTTTTAAATGTCAAATATACTTATCCCCTTCTACCTCCCCAACACAGATTTGTACATGTTGCTATAAGAATGATTTTCTTGCAAAAAATATTAAACAATATTAATGCAATAGTAAGAAGCTAGCTGAAAAAATAGGTTTCAAAGTACCTATATGGCTGATCTAAATTGTAAATATCTAAATGTTTCTATTAAAATTCGTTGTCCGAAAAACACATTTTTTTAAATATCAAAAATACTTATCCCGTTTTGCCTCCCTACCTCAGAAATATTTAATATTATAAACATAATGTGGGACTAAAATAAAGTATGCCATGATGCGACATTTAAAAGACAAAATAACCTTTTTGCAGTGTTGCCAACCCTACGGATTTTACTAGGTCGCTGCGCATTTACGAATTTTGCAGTTAAATCTATTGAATTCTTAAAGTTTTTAAAAAACACAAAAAACACTACAAATTTTTAAATTTCGCGCCTAAAATGGTAAAAGCATTTAAATTTGGTGCCAAGAACAGTGAACATTTTTAAATTTGGCGCCAAAACTTTACTTAATTTTAAATATCCCGTCTAAAATATTTAAATTTCGCGCCAAAAACGAAAAAACTATTTAAGTTTTACTTTAAAAATTCAAATTTTGCGCCATATTTGTGAGTCTACGGAATTCTACAAATTTTTATTAATGGAAATTTTGTAGAGAAGGATTGGCAACGCTACCTTTTTGTCAGTAAAAAAAATGACGCTTCTCCTCGCGATTTTTTGTAATAAGAAATGTCAATGATGTGACTTTTTCTAGGTGGAGGTCTAATTCATGCAAATATCAAAGTGTTAGACCTGTCCCATAACAACATATCAAGTATTGCAAAGAAATTCTTTAAACCAGCCGAGCTATCCCTGACCCATCTTTATTTGGGACATAATGGTCTCATGAATGTCACCATGGAAGTATTCGGGAATATGCCAAACTTACAAGTATTGGATATCTCCACTAATATGCTGTATGAACTCGAATTTGATTGTTTTAGAAATACCAAAAGACTCCAGGTAAAAAAAAAAAAATTGATAATGATAATTACATAGATAAACACATATTTAAGAATTTATTTCACGCACCAAAATAATTTTTTTTATTAATATGAATTGAATTAAATAACTAGAATGGGTAGAAGTCGAAACGCGTAGAAGTTACTCTTCGCAAATAAGTAGCTCGAGTAGAATTCGGAATCGGTAGAAGTGTAGTTTTATATTTTGTAAATCAAAGCTAAATCAATTTTTTATATAATTGCTACACATTCTATGGAATACTCTTCGCGGGAAAATTATTACAGCATAATTAATAGTTTCTTATAAAAAAAAAATTATGTGAATAAAATCTGCGAAGAGTGCAAACTATTAACAGAAAACACGAAGAGTTTAGTTAACGAAGAGGATAAACGTCAGTTCTGACGTTTAAGATATTTGAGGTTATTTGTTCTAAAAGCTGGCTTTGTTTCTTTGTTTGAAATATTTTTGGCATGGCCTCCTTGACCGACGCGTGACGCGTTTTGGACTTAAAAAGTTTTTTGCTACTGAAATCATTTAGTTTTTGTTTTTTTAACCTTACTGGTTAACTTTACAAAAAATGAACCAACATTTTTAATAGAAAATTAAATTTTTATTAATTTTGTAAAAAATATTTTTTTTTGTAGATTGAATAATAACGGAGATAGGAGGTTTTTTGGTGCAGGGGAGTAATTGGGGGTCGGACAAAAAAACTAACGAATACTTTTTTGTAAAGAATTAAATTTTCTATGTTTTATGTCGAATAATTTTTTTTGTAAATTTAATAATAGTCGAGCTACAATTTTTTTTTCATTTGGGGGGCTTAAAAGGGGGTTTTGTTGTAATAAGATAAGATATATTTATTTCATCAAATAATTACATGAAGTGTCAAATTTAGGTAAGTATAAGGTATTTAAAAATTTAAAATATTTTACATTAATATAGGTACATGGTACATCACATTACAAACATAGATTATTTCAGGTACGTATATAATTTTTTAAAGCTTATTTAGTATTTCTGGTTGGTTTTCTTTCAGGTACTTGTATGGCTAAAGACAGGAATTCATCAAGGCTGTAAATGGGATCTAACAGCAGGATTTTTTTTACAACGTTTGTAAATTGTTTAAACGGTCTGGATTTAATTTCTTCAGGTAGGTGGTTATAAAATTTTAAGCCCCAGTAGTTTACTCCCTGTTGAGTTTGTTTAAGCGTGTGACGAGCAGCAAGCAGGTTATTTCGAAATCTTGTGTCTATATTGTGATTACATCCGTTTGTTTTAAATTGGGCCAAATTTTTGTGAATATATTTCAGACATTCTAAAACAAATAGTGCTGGTAGAGTCAGGATATTTTCATTTTTAAACAAAGGTCGACAACTATCCACATTTTTCTTTCCACACAAAGTTCGAATCGCCTTTTTCTGAAGTATGAACAAATCTTTAGCTGCAGACGATGACCCCCAGATCATAATGCCGTAATTAAGGTGGCTTTGGCAATTTGCAAAGTAGGTTGTTTTAGCTGTTTCATGCGTGCTTATTTTTTTCATTCTTCTTATACTATATATGGATTTGGAAACTTTGCGGGAAATGAAATCTATGTGTTCTTTCCAATTTAATTTTGGATCGAAAACAACTCCTAGAAATTTTAGTGTCGTTTCTTCTTGTGTGGATTTGAAGGAAAGGTGCTGATTTTTGTTTGAGTTAATTTTAAGTTTGTTGTTTGAAAACCATTCCTCGCATTTTTCTTTTACAAGTTCCTTTTCCTCCACTAACTCTTCCCTTGTCTTTGCTTTAAGAATAAACGTTGTATCGTCTGCATATAGCGATGTTTCCGTTAGGTTACTATCGATATTTAGGTCATTTACGAAGATTATAAAAAGTATAGGACCTAAAATTGATCCCTGAGGCACTCCAAACTCTACATGACTTTTTGTTGATAACTTTCCATCCAGGAAAACTTGTTGTGTTCTGTTATCTAAATATGACTTCAGCATTTCGAGGCCCGGTCCGCGGATTCCGTAATGTTCGCATTTTTCGATTAGTAGTTTCGGGCATATGGAGTCAAATGCTTTTGTCAGATCGCAGGACATTAGTTCCACCCAGTTTTTATTATCAATACCGTCGATGATTCCGTTCAAAATTCTTACGAGTGAGGTGTTAGTTGATCTGTTGGTTCGGTATCCATGTTGGTTATCATTTAACATTTTGTAGGTTTCGAAATAATCAACAATCCTGGTTTTCATGGCAGCTTCGAAAATTTTGGATACGGCTGGGAGTATCGATATGGGCCTGTAGTTGTTGGGGTCTTTGGAGTCGCCCTTTTTTAAAACAGGAATTACTTTTGCAATTTTTAGAAGATTAGGGAAGACACCTTCTAGAATACATTTATTGACTATAGCTGTTAATGGGGAAATTATTTCTGGAGCAATTTGCTTTATTATTGATGTTGTCATTTCGTATATATCCTTAGTTTCTTTAGTTTTCATTAATCTAATGATTTTCTGTATTTCTTCTTCTGTAACGGGTTTCCAAAAACATGATCTTGAACTACGCAGTACATTTTTCTTTAGTAGTTTTATGGCTGTTGTATTTTCCTGTGTAAGATCTTTGTTGATTTTTTTACCGATTTCAGAGAAGAAATTGTTTAGTTCGTTGCAATCGGGTATCACGGTCTTTGTCTCTTTTTTTTGGTTTTTGTTTGTTTCTTTATTTATTACTGACCATATAGCCTTAGTTTTATTTGAGGCCATTGTTACGGTGAGTGCGTTTTTATGTTTTTTTGTTTCTTCAATTGTATCCACATAGATTTTTTTAGCTAGCTTGTATGCCTGTAGCGATTCTTCATCTCTCCTAACTTTGTAGATGGTGTCTAGAGCATCTAGTTGATTTTTACATCCCGCGATTTCTTCAGTCATAAAGTTTGCCTTTGTTTTTCTATTTATGTTATTAATATTTTTTTCTTTTTCAGGACAGGCCTCATGGAAGGAGTTTATAAGAACTTCATGAAAAGTGTTATAAGCATTTTCAGCGCTTTGTTCTTCTAGAATACTCCAGTCAACATTGGTAAGTAGCTCCTTTAGGTCTTTGATGTTTTCAGCTTTAGTGAATCTAATTTTTATTTTATAATTATGGTTATAATTTGTTGTTTTAGATTTGAATTCTACGATTTGGGCATAGTGATCCGCTATATGAAGATTGACAGTCTGTTTCGTCTCTTCTTCGATGTGGAAGTTACTGAAGATATTGTCAATGCATGTGGCACTAGTCGCCCCTTCTCTGCTCACATCAAACATGTTTTGTTTTAGGTTATATGTTTTTAATAATAAAAAAAGTTGCCTCTTCTCCTTTGTGTTTTTATGGAAATCAATGTTAAAATCTCCTGCGATAATTGTTTCGTTTATTAATTGTCCGGCTTGTAAAAGTTCTAGTGCTTCGTCCAGTTGGGAAAGAAAAGTGTCAAAATTTCCATTTGGTGGTCTATAGAGTGATATGATGACCGTTTTTGATGTTTGTAGTTGGATGGCACACATTTCCACGTTTAGTTCCACTGATAGGCTGGTTATTTGCGGTAGTGTGGTGTATTCTACTGCGTTTTTTATTAATATAAGACTTCCACCATGTCTATGGGTTTTTCTTGCGTAATAGTTAGCAACGTTGTAGTTTATTATGTTTAGTTGGTCCATGTGGTTGTCGTTGTCGGTAACCCAATGCTCGGTAGCACAAAGTACATCAATGTCTAATTCGTTAAGAGCTATTGATAGCTTGTCGACTTTGTTGCCAATGCATTGCACGTTAAGATTTACTAATTTAATGGTGTTGTTTTTTAATTGTTTTTTGTTATTCTTTGTTTTGTCTCTATTGGTAATTTTGTCGTTATTTGGGTTTGAATTTGGTGCGTTTGTCGCAGCGCATATTATTGTTTCGTTTCTAAAAAATCACCCCCTTTCGGTGCTTTTTTACTGATGAAATTAAATCTGTCGAAGTGTACTCCTTTAAGCCAGAAATTTGGGGAGTAAACGGTGTCCTTTAGATCAAATTCTACAGCCACTTGAAAACACTTGTTGTCTGGACGTTCCAACTTGGTTTTGAAGGTTTTGACAAGAACATTTTCTGCTTTTGTGTTAGCCTTTCTGACAATGTGTTGTTTTATTATGTCTTCAGTAACGTTGTCTCTAATATGAGATAAAAACAGCCAAATCTTTTTGGGATCCGGTTCCTTTCCTGCAAACTGGTTGTTTCCATCATCGGCTTCTCCGGTACCTATTTCCTTGGTTTTTTGTTTCCATTTGCCAACCTTTGTCCATTTATCCTTATTTTTATTTTCGTTTTGTTCTCTTTGTTTTTCTTCTTCAACTTCACGTTCCTTTTTTTGTTCAACTTCACGTGTCTTTTTTTGTTCAACTTCACGTGCCTTTTTTTGTTCAACTTCACGTGCCTTTCTTTTTTCCGTTTCGGGTCCATTAGCAGTGCTAACTTCACGTTCCTTGCTGTGTGAATTTTGTCCGCTCGAGGATGCTACCAAATCTGCGTAGGAGTTTCTTGGCGCCTCTGTACCGGACATTCCCGAACATGTTGCCGAATGCAGCGCTATGAGTGCCTTTGGCAATTTGATCCCAGGCGGTGGAGTTTTTAGGTTAGAATCTTTGTTTACAAAATTTTTGGACGTTCCCTTTGTTTGTTGCGGTGTTTTATGTTGTTTTTGCATGAATTCGGCCTTTTTGCTTGTTAATTCAGTGTCGTGGCTTTTGGGTATTGTTCCAGTTTGTTGTTTTCTTGGAGTATAATTTGTTATGTTCATTAATTCCGTCAATATTTTTTGTTGTTTTTGTGCTTGTGAGTTCTGTTGGGCCATTTTTAAATGATCCAGCTCGGATAGGATTATTTCCATTTGTAAGTCGAAAGACTCTTTGGTAACAAAAATTAATTAGATTTTTGCCAAAAACAATAGGGTTCTTCCTCTTATAGAGGTAGATTTTTCCTGAAAATTTGATTTTGATATCGCTTTTGGTTTTTGAGGTAGCGTGACCACAAGAAACGTGACAGACAGACGAACGGACAAAAAATGAAAATCCTAAAAAGTCATGAAACGCACGAATCTGCAAAAATGTTTGCTCTACGACGAAAATTGACGATTTTAGGATTTTCTGATCGATTGCAATATACTCTTCGGACCTAGTCTTGCGAAGAGTATAATAAGAATTAATGTCGCATTCTAAAAACAACTATTTTTTTTTTAGTTTTTTGAAAAACTAAATAAATTGTGTTCCAGGTATTAAACGTGGCCCATAATCGCATAGCAGAGATCCCCAACGACCTTCTAAGATTCGTGAAAAACATCAAAATGGTGGACATGTCCCACAACAGGTTACGTGCTCTCCCTGATAACTTCTTCAGAGAGGAGGGCATTGAACGGCTAGATGTGTCACATAACCTCATAGGGAAGTTACCATTAAGCACGTTCTCAGTGTCAGCTGCCTTGACATTGCATGAGTTGGATGTTTCATGGAATAGTATCTCTTCGTTGTCACATGGAGGCGCTTTGGCCAGATTTAGGGTCAGTACACATTTAATTAAATGTTTTGGGGGCTTAATTATTGTTTTAAAGCAAGTTGGGCGCAGTTTTGTTATAGTATACTCACCTCGGTAACAAAACTTCACTTTACTATTTCACCTTTTATAAAGATATCTTGGTTTTGGAATATTTCTTTTGTTTATTAGTTTTTTCTAATGCTAAATTTAGAAATTCATTTAAAAAAAATATGGCAACTTATTGGTTTATTTGACATTGACAAATAATAAACGTCAATGTCAAAATTTAATTTTTGTAATAAAAAGATATAACTTAAATCGATGCGGCGTTTAAAAATTAATAAGAAATTGCTCTGTCTGTATCTAACCTAACCTAACGCTTTGTATGTACTATCGTGGACATGGAATTTAAAACGATCAATTTTTGCATTGTAAATATGGTCAAAATAGTGGCTTAAACATCTCAAGTTTTATGCGAGGTGACATTAACAAGAAACATTTCTCTGATGTTTTACGAAGATTATAACCTTATTGTTATACTAAAACAAAATTATTTAAATAAGGAAATATCTTCTTACTATTTTTCTCGCCGGAAGCATATTTTACATAATTTATTTTAATAAAATACATTTGACGCATTTGTTTTTTAAATAACATTTGATAACTTACATAAAAAACCAATTCACAATAGAGTAAAATTCAAGAAATCAAAGGTGGCTGATAGTAAATCGTTTTAAATTCCATGTCCACGATAGTATCTAACCTAACGTAACTCTATAAAGACAATTTGGTTTTAGAATATTTCTATTGTTTAATAGTTTTTATTAATGCAGAAAAGTCTCATTTAAAAAAAACTACGGTAACTTATTGGTTTTTTTACATTGACAAATAATAAACGTCAATGTCAAAAGTTAATTTTTTAAATGAAAAGTTCCTGAATTCAGCATTTTAGGACATTGCTCTGTAAATTTTGTTTTTTCAGAATCTAAATTGGTTGGATTTGTCATACAATCGTTTGGCACAAATAGACGCTGGCACCTTTAAGGATTTACCACGGTTGTCAAGTTTGGATCTGGGGAATAACTTGCAGTTGGCTCTGGAACCTAATGGTCTTAGTTTCCAAGGATTGGAATATACTTTACTGCATCTTAATCTTAATAATGTTTCTTTTTCACAGGTAAGAAACATTTCAGAAAAAAACAAGAAATGGGTTAGATCTTTGAGTGGGTTAGAAGTTACTCTTTGCAGATTTATTGGATTCAGGGGATGTTTTTTTATATAATGTATGCACATTTTATTAGATACTTTTCGCAGTAATAAAATTTAAAAGAAAAATAGAGTTTTATAGAAAAAAAAAATTAAAAAAAGTTTTGCCGCTCTCGGGACTCGAACCCGAGCAGTCCGGCTGAGAGGCGAAAATCTACCCACTGAGCTACGGAGGCTATGTAAATTAACATCGATTATACGCGAAAAAAATTTAGCTTCGTATTGTTTCATTTGTTTTATATTATTTAAAGGACTACTACGTTTTCTTTTGTTTTCAGTCTAAACGACGCCTAAAGTCCCATTCTGCGCACGTACATTTTTAGCTTTTATTAATTGCTTTTTCTCATTAAAGCGTAGAGTTATAAAAGAAATTTTGATGAATTTTGATAGGTTTTACCAATATTTAATTTAGTTTGAAATATTTTTTAAATTAATTTAATAATAACTTCGTTATAATTTTTTTTAACTTTGAAAATTGATTTTAACAGTTTTATGATTACCCGATTTTTTTTAAAAACAATAGGGTTTTTCCTTTTGTGAAAAATGATTTTTTCAGAAAATTTGAACATGATTGAAATTTGCGTTCTTGAGATATCTTGCGCACAAGAAAGTGTGACATACAGACGGACGGACGGATTTTTTGAAAGTAGTTCAAAATTTGATGAAACGCACGAATCTGCAAGAATTTTTGCTCTACGACAATAAATAACGATTTTAGGTTTGGTCTGATCGAATTTATAATACTCTTCGACTTTGTCTGCGAAGAGTATAATAAAAATAATCACATTCTTTTGGGTATTTCAAGAATAGAATGATTCAATCATTTGACACATTTATTTTATCTGTTTTGTCAGAATGACAAGAACGATTTTTGTATAATTAAAACAACTGTCATTCCTGTCAAACAGTTAAATCATTCAATTTTTAAAATACATAAAAGAACGCAACTAAAGTCTCTTTACATGTTTTAGGTGCCTACATTACCGACCCCCCACCTAATCTCACTGTCCCTGGCACATAACTACCTCCCCACAGTGCCCCCAGAGATAGCCACCAACCTCACATCTCTATGTTCCCTGAATCTCAACTACAATGACCTCACCTCTGTGCCTATTGTAACGCACTCTCTGCCCGAGCTCAGATATCTCACACTGGCTGCTAATCCTATCAAGATACTCAGCAATACGAGCCTACTTGGGGTCAAGGATCATCTCAAGGAGTTGGATTTGAGATATTTGGATTTATTGGAACTTGAGGTGAGTATACTATTCTCTTATAGGGGTTTTAGGAACATTTTATATCGGTAGGAAAAAATGAAATTAATGTCTTTTTGTGGAAATTATGCTATAATTAAAGTGTTATGAATTCTTAAAATGCCTTTCTTGTACAGGGTGAGTCAGTATGAATTCCCTCCCTACTTTTCTCAGTTATTAATATTTTTTAAAAATTTAAAAACTCGTTTAACTCAGCAGTTCCTAAAGTTTTAGAATTCAAAGTCAAAATTTTTGTAGGACCTATAGTATACAGGGGGTAAAAAATTATTTTTTTTTAATGGAACACCCTATATTTTTTTACTTTTTCTTTTAGAACTTCTTACCCTGAATTCAAAAATATATAACACGGTACCGCTAAAATTAAAAATGGCGGAGTTATTAGCTGTCAAAATTTATGTTTTTTATTCATTTTATCCAAGTTTTTTGTGAGTAACTTTGTAATAACACTGAAAAACCCGATTTTCATTCATTATTATGTTCTAAGCAAGAAAAATATAACCTAAATCAATTTAAAGTGATTTTATATTAAATTATTGATTTAAAATTAGGAAAAAATGACAAAAAGTAATGAATTTTGACAGCTAATAACTCCGCCATTTTTAATTTTAGCGTTAACATGTTTTATAATTTTGAATTCAGGGTAAAAAATTCTAAAAGAAAAAATAAAAAAATATAGGGTGTTCCATTTAAAAAAAAATATTTTTTTTTGTCCCCTGTATAATATAAGCTCTACAAAAATATTGACTTTGGATTCAAAAACTTTAGGATCTGCTGAATTTAAAAAGTTTTTAAATTTTTAAAAAATATTATTAATAACTGAAAAAAGTAGGGGGGGAATTCATAGAGACTCACCCTGTACGATGAAGAAAGCAAAAGTAAACAATTTTTTTTAGCCAAAATGTTATCGAAAATATTGAAAATTTATTTAGCGCATAATTTTTTTTGTTCATATGTCAATTTATTTTCTTCTTCTTTTTTTTTAAATTTTTTTTTTTGTAAATTACATGAATAATGATTCGATGGTTCGATATAAACTTTTTAAAAAGACTTTTATTTATTTAAAAGTACAAATTGAATGTAAAAATTCAAAGTTAAAATAAAATATATGTTATGAGTACAAATGTTGGAATTAGAATGAATACAACGCAAACAGAAACATAGGTACATGCATGACAATATTCGTATAAACAAGTGTTGGATTCTGCAGCATCAGCATTTAGTGCAGATATAATTCCTCCCGCCGAAGTTTCAACTCCGGAGTACGTCACAGCGAGGAAGTTGAATTTCTGAAGACGCAACTGGCTCGGAGACCTTGGGTGTAGGCATCTTCTTGTGGGAACATTTTCTATAGACGCAATAGATAACCAGCAGAATCAGCAAAATGTATAAAACTATTGTCCAAGCACTGGGAATGTATGGAGGTTTGATTTCGCTGAATTCCAAGTTGGGTTTGTTTTCTGAGATATCACTTTTCAGATCATGTAGCTCGTCCAAGTTTATTTGTTTAAACTGTAAATCTAGATTTTTGGTTAGAGTTACAGGTTGGTTTTTGATTTCGAAGTCGGGAAAGATGATCGACTGACTGGATTGAATGATTGATTTTTCATTGAAGATTTCTTCATTGGTACTATGAATGGTCATTTGACAATGGTCGGGTAGGGAAATCAGATACGCTCCATAAACATTTAGGATTTCTTCATTTTTCGTGCATTTTATGTGTATTGTATCGCTTGAAGGAAATACTGCGATTAGTTGTGAATCTTCCATTTGGTTGATTAAGGGCTTTGTTATTTTAACGTAGACTTGTTCGCAGTTAGATCCATTTTGAATATTTAACAACTGGACTTCGCAAGGATTAATTGAATCATCGATTTCTTGTGGATGGATTTTATTACAAATATAGTATTGTGGTATTATCTTCTTACAGCCGTCACGAATAAATGAATAGTACAATTCATTTTTTAAAAGATATTTTGAATTTGGAATTATTGTTTTAAATCGATTAAGAGAAGTGGGGATAGGAACTGAATAAAGGTGGTAATAATTTAATTTGTAAGGATATACAATAGGTAGTTGTATTAGATAGGTGATTTTATTATTCAACACATAACATTCAATATCCACCAAATTTTCGATAATCAATGTCGATTCCAAAGTTATTTCAAATGGTAATTGATCGACGTTTTTTAATCTTTTTTGTAATACAAGTAATTCCTTATAAAAATCAGCTGTTTTAATAATGCTTGGATGTAAAACATTTTGTTTACAAAAGGTTAGTGAATTTTCTACATCCTGCAAAATCGAATCGATAATATTATACATTCCAATAATCTGATGAAGGGTGTCCTTAATATACATCGAATTTTCTCGATAAACACTCTGTTCAACAATTTCAGCGATTTGTTTAATCCTTGTCTGCAATACCTGTTCATTATGCGATATTTCCAAAATAGTTCGATTAAATTTATCGATCATATTGATTGATAGTGAATTTTGTTTTATTATACTTGTGGCTAATTTATTCTGGTTATTTTGGAGCTCTTTAATTAAGCGATCATATCGATCTCCATCATATGAATCCAAATTACCTGATATTGATTTGAAAATTGATCCCAGGCCATTAATTAGACCTCGTCTACTTCTTTCCGGGTGTGGAACTATATTTTTTATTTGCGATTCTACCTTGTTTTGAGATAAAGACAAAAGCTTTAGGTAATTAGATACATCTTGGTAGTACTCTGTATTTTTACGAATATAATTGCGTAGTTTCTCAGAATGAGTATGTAACTTGTTGCATTCTTGAATAATTGAATTCAAATCATAAAAATGGATAAAATTATGAACATATTCTTGTACTCTTGCTATTCCTAGTTAAGTAGAAATTAATCCTAAATTATTTTCTAAGTTTTTTACCAGGATATTTTCTGTATGTCCCAGATAAAGAACTGCAGTTAATCTGAAAATAAAGAATTTATTCTTTATTTGTTTCAAAGTCATAAGTTTTTTTTAAGGGTCGTTTCAGGTTATCCATATGGATTTTTTCCTGAGTTTCGGTCGAAACCGTTTTAAATGTCTCATTTACCTCCGTTGTTTTTGTAGGTGGGTTAAATTTATTTGTGTGTTTTTGCCTAATATGTTTTTTAGTATAAACTTTTACATTAGGTTTAAACAGGTCCGGCTTATCGCGATTTTGATTTATTTTAGTAATAACCTTTTCTTTATTTTCCTGAATACATTGATTAATTTTTTCGTACATTATTTTGGTACGTTGTTTGTGGTCATTGATATAATCATTGATTAGAACTTGATCGATATTGATATTAAAAGCATTGTCGTTATTAATATGACCATTAATTATATCGATTGGTTTAAATTTTGTTGCCGAATGTATGGAATGGTTATAAGCCAAAATTGCATAAGTCATTTTCATTTCTATGGGTGTTTTTTGAAAACCTCTAGTATTTAAAAGCCTTATGTGTTCTATTATTGTACTATGAAGACGTTCGATCGGACTATTTGATTGTGCGTGATTTGGAGAAACAAAATGGACGTCTAGTTTATGTAAACTCAATAATTCTTTGATCACACTATTTTTGAATTCTTTTCCGTTATCGGAGACGATTTGGGTACATGTCCCATGATGTGAAAAGAAACAGATTAATCGATTAGCGATTTCAGTTGCTTCTAACGATTTTATTGGGTACGCCTGTGCGAATTTGGAAAATACATCAATGATCGTTAAGAATTTAGAATTTTCTAACGTAAAGGTGTCCATATGTAAAATTTCAAAAGGTTTAACCGGTGTTGGAGTAATATTCATTTGCATTTTAATAGGCTTTCTTTCGTACTTACTTTGTTGACATATTTCGCATTCGTTTATAAATGTTTGTATAGACCTTTTCATATCAGGCCAATAATATGTACCTTTTATACGGTTTTCAGTTTCTTCGATACCGCGATGGTTACTTTTACCAGTGTGGTATTGGGTAATTACTTCCAAAATGTCTTGTTTTTCGAGAACATCAATTAATTTAGTAGTACATTTTTTAAGCTTTAAAGATGGCCATTTAAAGTTTTTTCTAACTATTTCACAAAAAGGTTCATAAAGGGTATCGTCTTCAAAATATAAACTATAACTTACGTTCGGAGCTAAATATGTTTTAACAAAGTCAACTATTACTTTTTCTAATATATTATTTTTTGCTAATTGTAAATAAATTCGTTGCTTTTTCTCAAATAATTTAATTGTTCTTGGAGCTGCGGGTGAATGTAAAACAGACTCAACAAATATTTGATTTGAAGCATAATTTATGGGTGTGTCAACAATTGGTATACCTACAACCGGGTTTTGGTCCGCGTTTGTATGCATAGTAACGTCATCGTCGGGTATGTCTAAATCTTGGTCAATTCGAGATTCATCGTCACCTGGTTGAGCTTGTACTGACATATTGTCGTCATCAAGATTTTCTTGCTCACCCTGTGTCTCTAATTGTTTATTAAAGTCTTGTATATAATCGTATATATTTTGCGCTTCCTTTGTATGTAACTCGATACGAGATAACGCGTCGGCGTTTGTATTTAAGCGGCCCTTTTTATAAAATATACGATATTGATACTCTTCAAGACGGATTCTCCATCTTAATAGTTTAGAACTAGGATCTTTTAAGTTAAAAAGCCATTCGAGGGGTTTGTGATCCGTAATTATATTAAACTTCCTTCCAAAAAGATACGGACGGAAATATTTAACAGCCCAAACTATTCCTAACAGTTCTTTCTCGATAGTACTGTAGTTTTGCTCGGCCTCATTTAAGGTTCGTGAAGCATAAGCTACTGGCAAATCACTGCCAATAGGACCTTGTGACAATACAGCCCCCAAAGCTACATTACTAGCGTCTGTGGTCAAATTAAACTCTCTAGAAAAGTCAGGATATTGTAAAAGTGGTTCGTTACTTAATAAATTCTTACAAGTTTCGAAACAATTTTTGAATTCATCGTCATGGATAATTTGAGCACCCTTTTTTAGGCATTTCGTCATTGGTTTAGTTAATTTAGCGAAATTATTAATGAATTTTCGATAATAACCGAGAAGTCCAAGAAATCCTTTAATTTGTTTGGTTGTTTTTGGTATTGGATAATTTTTAATAGCTTTAATTTTGTCTGGATTTGGCTTAACACCATCCGGAGTTACAATATGGCCTAAATATGCAACTTCTTTTTTCAAAAATTCGGACTTATCGAGTTGTATCTTAAAATTTGCCTTTCTTAGGCGTTCGAAAACACATTTAAGATTAACAATATGTTCTTGCAAAGATGTAGAGAACACAATAATGTCATCGAGATAGGTCAAACATTTTTCATTTTGTATACCCCTTAATATATTATTCATAATTCTCTGAAATGTCGCTGGGGCATTTTTAAGGCCAAAAGGCATTCTAAGGAACTCAAAATGCCCTGTTTCTGTACTGAAACTAGTTTTGGGTATGTCACTTTCTTGCATCTCAATTTGATGGTAACCGGATGCTAAATCAAGACAAGTGAAATATTGACATTTTCCTAGCTTGTCTAAAAGGTCACTTATATTTGGAAGTGGATATTTATCGTCTATTGTTTTCTCGTTTAACTTACGATAATCTATTACAACGCGCCATTTTTGTTTGCCCGATAAATCGATTTTCTTAGGTACCACCCAAATAGGCGAACTCCACGGTGAGTCGCTTGGTCGAATAATACCTTGGTCAAGCATATTTTGAACTTGCTTCTCGACCTCTTGTTTATGCACAAACGGATAGCGATATGTTTTTGTGTAGATAGGTACTTCATCAGATGTTTTTATTTGATGTTTAACTAAGCTAGTAAATGTAAGCGGAGTACCTTCGTAATAGAATATGTCTGAATATTCTTGGCATAGATTTAAAATATTAGTTTTCTCTTCCAAATTTAAATGGTCAGTTCTTATTTTTGACAAGTCTAATTTGGGTTTATCATAATTATCAAAATCATCAAAATTGTTTAAATTAATATTTTGAATATTGGTCCTTTCAAAAGCTTCAACTGTTATCGGTTCCGAAAAATCTAAAGTTATGGGCTCTGTGGTATTATTTAAAATAGTTGTTAAGGCAACATTGTTTCTAGCAATGGATAGTGACTCTGGTATTTTACAATTATGTATTTTTTGATGGGGAATTATTACTTCACCATTAGCAATTGATGTTTTTATTTTTATAACTTGCTCGCATCTAGGAAATACTTTTATAAAATTCAGATCACTTTTTATACTGAGATACAATAACTTTATTTTAGTACAAGGAGTGACTAAAAGTCCGTTATTAAAGTCTAAGTTTGCCTGGAGTATTTTTAAATTATCTAGGCCAATCAAACCGTCAAAGGTGTTGTGGAATTTAAACAAATAAAACTTTAAGTTATTATTTGCGGATAATCTAAATATTTTTGAAGCTGGCATTAGGACACTGTATTTATGAGCAGATTTTTGAAAAACGGTTGAAACAATGAATGGGTCGTTAAAAATTGAATTCGGAAAATATTTAAAAGCGATATTAGGGTCAATAAAGGATTTTGTTGAACCTGTATCGATTAATATTTTTAAATTGTATTCTGGAAAGATAATGTAGGGTAATTCGCTTGAATCAGACAAATTAAATGAAATTAATTGCGGGGTCATGTCTGATTGGTTTCTGGTTGGTCCAATTGAAAATTTTGGTAATCTTCGACCTCATACATATCGTATCCTTCGAATTGAGGATCGATTTGCGGTTGATTATTTTCAACTTGATTTGGATCGAAAGAGTCGATTTCGGTGTTATCGACCTCATAATATTCGGGATTATTTTGTATATTGAAGAGTTCTTCAGAAACAAAGTTTGGTTGGTTTTGTGAAGCATAACCTTTTGGTCTTTGTTGCTGATTGAACGTTTGTTTAGTGGAAACGCTCATTGGCGTTGGTTTAGGTAAATTTTTATTTTGATACGGCCTGAACACATTACCTTGACTTGTAGAAGCCTGTGCCTGTGGCTGTTGTTGTTGATTATTAAAATAAAAAGGTCGTTGGGGTGCATATTGCATTCTTGGTTGGGGTACAAATTGCATCCTTTGAGGAGGTGCAAATTGCATTCTTTGTTGCGGTGCAAATTGCATCCTTTGTTGTGGTGCAAATGCAGGTTTATTAAAAGTGTTTTGGAAAAATGGTTGTTTGGCTAAATTTAATGCAACATTATTCGAGTTATTTTGATGTTTATTATGAGGAACAAAATTTTGTTTAGAACTATTCGCATTCTGATAGTAATAAGTATTTTCTTCCTGAATAATAAACTGTAAAGCTTCTGACAATGTTTGTGGTTTCATACATCTAATAGTGGAACCTAAAGGTTCTTTTAAACCAGCCAAAAAGGTTTTTAATGTTAGATTTGTGTATAATTTTCGTTTTAAAACTTTAGCGCTTTCGCCTTCGTGAATATCAACGTATGAACAAAGTAAATTTAGTATTTGCAGACAACGATCGTAAAAGTGTTGAGCTTTTTCGTTGTTAGATTGTTTAAGGAGAACTAGGTCTCGGTTGAGACAGGACTCGTCTCTTTGATCAGCGAAATTAAGGTATAAACATTCTTTTAAGTCATCCCAAGTAGTAATACCTGTTATGTTTGCAACTATTTTGGCGTTGCCCGTTAGCTTAGCTAAAATTGAACTCATCAAGTATGAGTTTTGAAAACAAGTTGGCCTATTTTTATCATAGAAATTATCGATAAGACTTTGACAGGTACCAAGCCATTGACTAAGTTCATTAGGATTACCGTCAAATTCGGTTAAACATTTAATATATTCAAATTTAAATACTTCTGTCGCCATTTCGTGGTTATTGACTGTTATGTTATTTTTTTGTAAATTATTTTGGGGTAAATTATTGGGTAAAGAATTGGAAATATTCTCCCGATCGATTTTTGTATCA
The DNA here is from genome assembly GCA_963920755.1 of Cartodere bifasciata. Taxonomy (NCBI): domain Eukaryota; kingdom Metazoa; phylum Arthropoda; class Insecta; order Coleoptera; family Latridiidae; genus Cartodere; species Cartodere bifasciata. The sequence continues at coordinate 47,652 of OY987194.1, read as the reverse complement.
AGAGATAATTTATCCAAAAGCGATTCTAATTCAAGTGACATGAAATTACAAATTGTACTCACATTAAACAAAAAATGGTGACTTTCATTGCTGTACACCACGTAGTAATAATAATAATCCTTGATCCTTTCTTCGTAAATCTTGTTGATGGGAAGCGATTCTTGTCTGCCCAGATTCACAATACAACACACACAGCACTTAGGTTCTTTGCGATAAAGTTCCCACTGATGGTTGCGATTTTCGAAAGTTCTATTAGCCGTAAATCGTAGAACGAAAAGTTTCTTGATCGATTCAAAAAGCCTCGGCTAATCCTACCGACTGCGCCAATAATGATTCGATGGTTCGATATAAACTTTTTAAAAAGACTTTTATTTATTTAAAAGTACAAATTGAATGTAAAAATTCAAAGTTAAAATAAAATATATGTTATGAGTACAAATGTTGGAATTAGAATGAATACAACGCAAACAGAAACATAGGTACATGCATGACAATATTCGTATAAACAAGTGTTGGATTCTGCAGCATCAGCATTTAGTGCAGATATAATTCATGTTTAAATTTTAATGCATTGTTGTAGAGTGGTGCTCTGTGCAAGATGCAATCTTTACGAACACTTAAACTGGACTTTTACCCAAATGTTAAGCAGTTTAACATTCCTAAAATACTTACGAACAACTGTGGAATCCAGGACTTAGAAATTAACGTAAGTAATTAAATAACTTAATCAGCTCAATTCTATATGCATTAAGGTTAAGATTAATACGTCAACATTGAAATATGACAGAGAAATGACAATTTTACATGATGTAAAGTGTCAGTTATCTGTCATGATTTTAATTTTGACTTGTCAATTTTTAACGATGTTACCTTAATTTATAAAAATATGTTCAACTTCACAAACTTTGTCTTAGTGAATTGTGTTATTTGTGTATACCTTCACGCGCTTATACAGGGTGTTACCAAATAACTAGGAAAAAATTCAGGGGGTAATTTCTGGACACATTTTAAGTAAAAAAGTTCATATAAACATGTGTCCGAAAATCCTTCTTTTCTGAGATACAGGGTGCCAAAGTTTCTAAAATAAAACTTTTTTTTTAAGATTACCATGAAACTAAACCAGATATTTATTTAAAACTTAGCATCGCGTAATTTTCTTACCATTAGGCATAAAGTGCGGAAGAAGAAAAATAAAAATTATAATTATAATTAGAAGGGGCCCATTTGGGGGTACCATGGGGGTTGTTTACCCCCAACTTTTTTGTTTGTTACTTTTTTGGTATTTTCATAAAATAATTAGAAGCCCTAAAATATGATCTTTAAAATTAATATCTTGTTTTTTTTCATAAAACTAACCGTTTTCGAGAAAAAAATTCATTGCCCAAAGGCAACAAAATTTCTTTTTTAAGTTTGGCTTTTTTATGTTAATGAAAATAAAACATAGTTAACAGTGAAGGGTTAATTAATTTCTTTTTTTTATTATTATTTTAAATAAATATCTGGTTTAGCTTTTTAGTAATCTTAAGATTAAAATTTTTGCTGAGAAACTTTGATACATTGTATCTCAGAAAAGAAGAATTTTCGGACACATGTTTATATGAACTTTTTTACTTAAAATGGATTCAGGAATTACCCCCTGAATTTTTTCCTAGTTATTTGGTAACACCCTGTATAAGCGCACACAGCGACAGTCGGCAGCGGGTAGCAGGGCAGCGAACATTTAAAAAAAAATCAATTAATCATTAATTAGACAAATTACCAAGGACCCAATTGTTTTGCTCTCCAAGAGAGTGACCCGGTTACAAATTCAATTAATTTCGTTTAAGGTGGATCGAGATACAAGTGAGAACCTGGACAAGGAATTATTCGGTACATTTCCAAGCAAACTACGTAACATCACACTCACAGGCAAAGGATTATCTAAACTAGGCTCACATGTCTTTGAAGGAGTAACCAGCCAACAACTAAACATCTGTATCCGCAACACGAGTATCACGACACTTAACTCAGATATCTTCCAAAACTTAAAACGAACTAAGAATGTAACACTGGAAATTGTTAATAATGATTTGTTGAAAAGTTTGCAGAATCCTTCAAGTGGGAATAAACCGCATTTGTTTAGGAAGACTTTTCTAACAGGGTTGTTTTTGGAAGGAAATAAATGGAACTGTGATTGCGATCTTGGGTAATACATTTATTTTGAAATTGAAATAAATTAATGTAAAAAATTTTTTTAGGAAAAATGCTTTTATTTAAATGCTCTAAAAAGAAATAAATAAATGTTTTCAATTAAATTAAACCCATTAATTTGTCACAATACATATACACTTTTTATGATATAAAAGTTTGTCGCGTGATTTTGCATTTTTGTAGATTTATGTTGTAAATAATATTTTTTATTTATTCGGAACCACAAATTAAAAATTGGTAGATGGTATAAATATTGTATTTTTTTTTGCAATAGTAAATTTCGCGTAAAGTTTTTATATCATAAAAAGTGTATATTGTGACAAATTAATGGGTTTAATTTAATCGAAAAAAATTTACTTTTTTCTTTTTAAACCCTTTAAATAAATAATTTATTCTTAAAAAAGTTTTTTTACAATAATTTATTTTATATTTCTTTATTTTTACTGAAGATATTGTAGACGCCATATTAATTTTATAGGACTAAAAAAATTACAATTTTGTATTGTCATCGGACTTTTGCATACCGTGTGTCCCGCAAAAAGCGCACCAACTCGTAACGTTCTACGTATACTTTCTACAGAATTGAAATCTTAGAAGTTGTCTAAGGAGACTTTTAGCCTCCTTTTACATGTATTTACAGAAATGTATGACTTTCGGTTTAAGCGGAAATGACATTTATTTTGTATTTTTAAATGGAACACCCTATATATTTTGACATTTTTGGGAACATTCTTTTAATAAAAATACAATCGTTTTTTAAAAAATGATGCATCACTGATATTAAAGATTCTATAGCTCTATGAAAATCACCAAATTTCATCATAATCGTGTATCTTAGTCATAGAGTCCTGAAGCATAGATTGCAGCGTTCTCTGTAGGACCAAATTAGCTCATTTTCAAAGTGCTATAGAATCGTTAATATTGGTGATACATTATTTTTTTATAAACGATTATATTTTTATTAAAAGAATGATCCTAAAAATGTAAAAATATATAGGGTGTTCCAATTAAAAATACAAAATTAATGTCATTTCCGCTTAAACCGGAAGTCATACATTTTTGTACATGCATGTAAAAGAAGGCTAAAAGTCTTCTTAGACAACTGCTAAAATTTTAGTTCTGTAGAAAGTATACGTGGAAAGTTATGAGCTCGTGCGCTTTTTGCGGGACACACGGTATACAAATTTTCAGAACAATTGTTAAATAAAAGTTTTTAAAAAAGTTGTAAACTTTAAAATCCTTAAATTTAATATTTGTTTTTTTTTGTTTTAGTTGGATAGAAGTATGGCACAGAAAGAAAAGACAATACATCTGTGAGATGTGTGAAGGGGTGCATGATGATCTCCGACATTCATATTGTGCCAATAAGAATAACCAAAGTCTTGTAGAAATACTTAAAACTGACATTGAATGCGGATGGAGCTCTGCGCCCAAACATTACAATCATTTATATACTATCTCTTTTATTATAACTCTGTTATTTACCGTTAACTATTCATATATTTTTAATTAATAAAAATTTAAAATGATTTAGTTATGACATATTGTTGGGTCATAACCTATTATTAAACTCTTCGCAAGACTAGGTCCGAAGAGTATATTGCAATCGATCAGAAAATCCTAAAATCGTCAATTTTCGTCGTAGAGCAAAAATTTTTGCAGATTCGTGCGTTTCATGACTTTTTAAGATTTTCATTTTTTGTCCGTCCGTCGGTATGTCGGTATGTCGGTCTGTGGGATGTCACGTTTCTTGTAAACACGCTATCTTAAGAACCAAACTTCCAATCCTATTCAGATTTTAAGGAAAAATCGATCCCTATAAGAGGAAGAACCCTATTGTTTTTGACAAAAATCTGAGTACTATAAAGCCCCCTTTTCGGTCCCCCAAATGAAAAAAAAATCGTAGCTCAACTATTATTGAATTTACAAAAAAAATTATTTGACATAGAATATAGACAATTTAATTCTTTACCAAAAAGTATTCGTTAGTTTTTTTGTCTGACCCCCCAATTACTCCCCACCACAAAAAAACCTCCTATCTCCGTTATTATTCAATCTACAAAAAAAATATTCCCTGCAAAATTAATGAAAATTTTATTTTCTATTAAAAATGTTGGTTTGTATTTTGTAAAGTTAACCAGTAAGGTTAAAAAAACAAAAATAAACGATTTCAGTAGCAAAAAACTTCCAAGTCCCAATTGCGTCACGAGTCGGTCAAGAAGGCCATGCAAAAAATATTTCAACCAACAAAACAAGCAGCTGTCAGAACAAACTAGAAATGGGTAGAAGTCGAAACGCGTAGAAATTACTCTTCACAGATAAGTAGCTCGAGTAGAATTCGGAATCGGTAGAAGTGTAATTTTGTAAATCAAAGCTTAGTCTATTTTTTATATAATTGCTACACATTCTATGGTATACTCTTCGCAAGAAAACTGTTATAGGATAATTAATAGTCTAATATAAAAAAAAATTATGTAAAGAAAATCTGCGAAGAGTGCAAACTATTAACAGAAAACACGAAGAATTTAGTTAACGAAGAGGATAAACGTCAGTTCTGACATTTAAAATATTTGAGGTTATTTGTTCTGACAAGCGGTTTTGTTTCTTTGTTTAAAATAGTTTTGGCATGGCCTTCTTGACCGACACGTAACGTGATTTGGACTTAGAAATTTTTTGCTATTGAAAAAGTTGTTTTTTTGTTTTTTTAACCTTACTGGCTAACTTTACAAAGAATGAACCAACATTTTTAATAGAAAATTAAATTTTCATTAATTTTGTAAAAAAGATTTTTTTTGTTAATTGAATAATAACGGAGATAGAAGGTTTTTTTGTGGTGGGGGGTAACAGGGGGGTCTGACAAAAAAACCAACGAATACTTTTTTATAGAGAATTAAATTTCCTATGTTTTATGTTGAATAATTTTTTTTGTAAATTTAATAATAATTGAGTTACGATTTTTTTTTCACTTGGGGGACCGAAAAGGGGGCTTTATAGTACTCAGATTTTTGTCAATAACAATAGGGTTCTTCCTCTTATAGGGATCGATTTTTCCTTAAAATCTGAATAGGATTGGAAGTTTGGTTCTTAAGATAGCGTGTTTACAAAAAACGTGACATCCCACAGACCGACATACCGACATACCGACATACCGACGGACGGACAAAAAATGAAAATCTTAAAAAGTCATGAAACGCACGAATCTGCAAAAATTTTTGCTCTACGACGAAAATTGACGATTTTAGGATTTTCTGATCGATTGCAATATACTCTTGTGAAGAGTATAATAATCTAACATAAGTATGTTAAACGTAAAAAGTGACGTTTATCCACTTCGTTAATGAAATTCTTCGTGTTTTCTGTTAATAGTTTGCACTCTTCGCAGATTTTTTTAAATAAAATTTGTTTACTTTCCACTTCTAATCAATCTTTTGTTTTGTAGAATCTATTAAAAAACAATGGTAGCCACTTTTTTATGGACTTGGGGCTACGCAACGTTGTCAAAGTTACAACCCGCTCAATAACGTTCACCCATCAAAAAGAAAAGCAAATTTACGAAAAAGTGAACTTGATAAATATTCACTCTAATGTTGACAAGTTTCCACCCTGTATGCAACACATTTACAATCATGTGGTACAAACCCACCACGTGAAACACTATGGCCGTCTTCAACTCTCTACATTCTTATATCACGCTAACTTTCCTCTGGACACTTCACTGGCATTTTGGAAAGAAGAGTTTTTAAAGCATCCTAAAATGAGCGAACAAGACTACATCCGCGAAAAGCACGACGATCAAGCATGTTTATGGGGTGGTGGGGAGACAAGAGGGCCGAAGACCTGATACTTGTAAAGACATTGAGGATTTATTCATTGGTCCTATGGATTGTCATGGATGTCCATTTTCATTTATGGAGAAAGATGATTTGGACAATCATTATTTAAAAGGCGTAACTCCAGCAGGTAAGAACGATTGTTACGATGTTAATCATTCTGAAATGTTATGTTTTACAGTTAAAAAAGAAATCTTTGAAGCAATAGATAGAACGCAATATACTCGAGCTTGTGGAATATTACTGGAAGAAAAAACTCAAAGTAAGAAACAATTACTCATAAGTCACCCTAATCAAGTTTTTGAAATTAATTTAAATAATCTGTAATGTTTTAAATTAAAAAAACTGCCAAAAGTTAAGTTAAAGTTTATTAAAGTTTATTAAAATAAAAAATAAATGTGTTGTTTTTTGATTTAAAATTAGACGGGCCACTTGCCTTGTGCCTGTGTGCCCCAGGACACGAAGAAATTTTTTATTTTTTTCATAATAGTGGTCAATTTTTTTATAATGTGAACGTCAATTGAAGAAAAATTAAAAAAAAATAAGAATCATTGGCGCTTTCTGTTATCAAGTGGCCGAACTGCACGAGTAAATTTTACGGCGGCGTTACAGAAACCTGCATTATATAAACCTGTAATATTGCATTACAGAAACCTGTAATGTTGCATTATAGAAACCTATAATTTTGCTTTACAGAAATCGGCAATTTTTTTTTAAATTTACTCGTGTGCCCTATGGTAACAGATGGTGTTTCTTGTTTAAATGTTTCTCTCCGTACGTTCCCGGTCAAGAAGTTATTTGTGGCCTCTTGGAAAAAAACTGATTTTTTGCAATTTCAAAAAAAAGTTGCGTTTGAAAGCCCATAACTTTAAAAGTAGAAGTGTTGCAAATGTTTAAGTGCCAGATTCGAATTCAGCAGCTTGTTTTACATAATCATACCAGTTTGCATTAATGGCAAAAGTTATTTGTGGCCGTGGCAATAAAAAAACTAGCCTCTTGGAAAAAAAAACTGATTTTTTGCAATTTCAAAAAAAAGTTGCGTTTGAAAGTCCATAACTTTAAAAGTAAAAGTGTTGCAAATGTTTAAGTGCCAGATTCGGATTCAGCAGCTTGTTTTACATAATCATACCAGTTTGCATTAATGGCAAAAGTTATTTGTGGCCGTGGCAATAAGAAAACTAGCCTCTTGGAAAAAAAAACTGATTTTTTGCAATTTCAAAAAAAAGTTGCGTTTGAAAGTCCATAACTTTAAAAGTAGAAGTGTTGCAAATGTTTAAGTGCCAGATTCGGATTCAGCAGCTTGTTTTACATAATCATACCAGTTTGCATTAATGGCAAAAGTTATTTGTGGCCGTGGCAATAAAAAAACTAGCCTCTTGGAAAAAAAACTGATTTTTTGCAATTTCAAAAAAAAGTTGCGTTTGAAAGCCCATAACTTTAAAAGTAGAAGTGTTGCAAATGTTTAAGTACCAGATTCGGATTCAGCAGCTTGTTTTACATAATCATACCAGTTTGCATTAATGGCAAAAGTTATTTGTGGCCGTGGCAATAAAAAAACTAGCCTCTTGGAAAAAAAACTGATTTTTTGCAATTTCAAAAAAAAGTTGCGTTTGAAAGCCCATAACTTTAAAAGTAGAAGTGTTGCAAATGTTTAAGTACCAGATTCGGATTCAGCAGCTTGTTTTACATAATCATACCAGTTTGCATTAATGGCAAAAGTTATTTGTGGCCGTGGCAATAAAAAAACTAGCCTCTTGGAAAAAAAAACTGATTTTTTGCAATTTCAAAAAAAAGTTGCGTTTGAAAGCCCATAACTTTAAAAGTAGAAGTGTTGCAAATGTTTAAGTGCCAGATTCGGATTCAGCAGCTTGTTTTACATAATCATACCAGTTTGCATTAATGGCAAAAGTTATTTGTGGCCGTGGCAATAAAAAAACTAGCCTCTTGGAAAAAAAACTGATTTTTTGCAATTTCAAAAAAAAGTTGCGTTTGAAAGCCCATAACTTTAAAAGTAGAAGTGTTGCAAATGTTTAAGTACCAGATTCGGATTCAACAGCTTGTTTTACATAATCATACCAGTTTGCATTAATGGCAAAAGTTATTTGTGGCCGTGGCAATAAAAAAACTAGCCTCTTGGAAAAAAAATCTGATTTTTTGCAATTTCAAAAAAAAGTTGCGTTTGAAAGCCCATAACATTAAAAGTAGAAGTGTTGCAAATGTTTAAGTGCCAGATTCGGATTCAGCAGCTTGTTTTACATAATCATACCAGTTTGCATTAATGGCAAAAGTTATTTGTGGCCGTGGCAATAAAAAAACTAGCCTCTTGGAAAAAAAACTGATTTTTTGCAATTTCAAAAAAAAGTTGCGTTTGAAAGCCCATAACTTTAAAAGTAGAAGTGTTGCAAATGTTTAAGTACCAGATTCGGATTCAACAGCTTGTTTTACATAATCATACCAGTTTGCATTAATGGCAAAAGTTATTTGTGGCCGTGGCAATAAAAAAACTAGCCTCTTGGAAAAAAAACTGATTTTTTGCAATTTCAAAAAAAAGTTGCGTTTGAAAGCCCATAACTTTAAAAGTAGAAGTGTTGCAAATGTTTAAGTACCAGATTCGGATTCAACAGCTTGTTTTACATAATCATACCAGTTTGCATTAATGGCAAAAGTTATTTGTGGCCGTGGCAATAAAAAAACTAGCCTCTTGGAAAAAAAATCTGATTTTTTGCAATTTCAAAAAAAAGTTGCGTTTGAAAGCCCATAACATTAAAAGTAGAAGTGTTGCAAATGTTTAAGTGCCAGATTCGGATTCAGCAGCTTGTTTTACATAATCATACCAGTTTGCATTAATGGCAAAAGTTATTTGTGGCCGTGGCAATAAAAAAACTAGCCTCTTGGAAAAAAAACTGATTTTTTGCAATTTCAAAAAAAAGTTGCGTTTGAAAGCCCATAACTTTAAAAGTAGAAGTGTTGCAAATGTTTAAGTGCCAGATTCGGATTCAGCAGCTTGTTTTACATAATCATACCAGTTTGCATTAATGGCAAAAGTTATTTGTGGCCGTGGCAATAAAAAAACTAGCCTCTTGGAAAAAAAACTGATTTTTTGCAATTTCAAAAAAAAGTTGCGTTTGAAAGCCCATAACTTTAAAAGTAGAAGTGTTGCAAATGTTTAAGTACCAGATTCGGATTCAACAGCTTGTTTTACATAATCATACCAGTTTGCATTAATGGCAAAAGTTATTTGTGGCCGTGGCAATAAAAAAACTAGCCTCTTGGAAAAAAAAACTGATTTTTTGCAATTTCAAAAAAAAGTTGCGTTTGAAAGCCCATAACTTTAAAAGTAGAAGTGTTGCAAATGTTTAAGTGCCAGATTCGGATTCAGCAGCTTGTTTTACATAATCATACCAGTTTGCATTAATGGCAAAAGTTATTTGTGGCCGTGGCAATAAAAAAACTAGCCTCTTGGAAAAAAAACTGATTTTTTGCAATTTCAAAAAAAAGTTGCGTTTGAAAGCCCATAACTTTAAAAGTAGAAGTGTTGCAAATGTTTAAGTACCAGATTCGGATTCAACAGCTTGTTTTACATAATCATACCAGTTTGCATTAATGGCAAAAGTTATTTGTGGCCGTGGCAATAAAAAAACTAGCCTCTTGGAAAAAAAACTGATTTTTTGCAATTTCAAAAAAAAGTTGCGTTTGAAAGCCCATAACTTTAAAAGTAGAAGTGTTGCAAATGTTTAAGTGCCAGATTCGGATTCAGCAGCTTGTTTTACATAATCATACCAGTTTGCATTAATGGCAAAAGTTATTTGTGGCCGTGGCAATAAAAAAACTAGCCTCTTGGAAAAAAAACTGATTTTTTGCAATTTCAAAAAAAAGTTGCGTTTGAAAGCCCATAACTTTAAAAGTAGAAGTGTTGCAAATGTTTAAGTGCCAGATTCGGATTCAGCAGCTTGTTTTACATAATCATACCAGTTTGCATTAATGGCAAAAGTTATTTGTGGCCGTGGCAATAAAAAAACTAGCCTCTTGGAAAAAAAAACTGATTTTTTGCAATTTCAAAAAAAAGTTGCGTTTGAAAGTCCATAACTTTAAAAGTAGAAGTGTTGCAAATGTTTAAGTACCAGATTCGTATTCAGCAGCTTGTTTTACATAATCATACCAGTTTGCATTAATGGCAAAAGTTATTTGTGGCCGTGGCAATAAAAAAACTAGCCTCTTGGAAAAAAAAACTGATTTTTTGCAATTTCAAAAAAAAGTTGCGTTTGAAAGCCCATAACTTTAAAAGTAGAAGTGTTGCAAATGTTTAAGTGCCAGATTCGGATTCAGCAGCTTGTTTTACATAATCATACCAGTTTGCATTAATGGCAAAAGTTATTTGTGGCCGTGGCAATAAAAAAAATAGCCTCTTGGAAAAAAAACTGATTTTTTGCAATTTCAAAAAAAAGTTGCGTTTGAAAGCCCATAACTTTAAAAGTAGAAGTGTTGCAAATGTTTAAGTGCCAGATTCGGATTCAGCAGCTTGTTTTACATAATCATACCAGTTTGCATTAATGGCAAAAGTTATTTGTGGCCGTGGCAATAAAAAAACTAGCCTCTTGGAAAAAAAACTGATTTTTTGCAATTTCAAAAAAAAGTTGCGTTTGAAAGCCCATAACTTTAAAAGTAGAAGTGTTGCAAATGTTTAAGTACCAGATTCGGATTCAACAGCTTGTTTTACATAATCATACCAGTTTGCATTAATGGCAAAAGTTATTTGTGGCCGTGGCAATAAAAAAACTAGCCTCTTGGAAAAAAAACTGATTTTTTGCAATTTCAAAAAAAAGTTGCGTTTGAAAGCCCATAACTTTAAAAGTAGAAGTGTTGCAAATGTTTAAGTGCCAGATTCGGATTCAGCAGCTTGTTTTACATAATCATACCAGTTTGCATTAATGGCAAAAGTTATTTGTGGCCGTGGCAATAAAAAAACTAGCCTCTTGGAAAAAAAACTGATTTTTTGCAATTTCAAAAAAAAGTTGCGTTTGAAAGCCCATAACTTTAAAAGTAGAAGTGTTGCAAATGTTTAAGTGCCAGATTCGGATTCAGCAGCTTGTTTTACATAATCATACCAGTTTGCATTAATGGCAAAAGTTATTTGTGGCCGTGGCAATAAAAAAACTAGCCTCTTGGAAAAAAAACTGATTTTTTGCAATTTCAAAAAAAAGTTGCGTTTGAAAGCCCATAACTTTAAAAGTAGAAGTGTTGCAAATGTTTAAGTACCAGATTCGGATTCAACAGCTTGTTTTACATAATCATACCAGTTTGCATTAATGGCAAAAGTTATTTGTGGCCGTGGCAATAAAAAAACTAGCCTCTTGGAAAAAAAAACTGATTTTTTGCAATTTCAAAAAAAAGTTGCGTTTGAAAGCCCATAACTTTAAAAGTAGAAGTGTTGCAAATGTTTAAGTGCCAGATTCGGATTCAGCAGCTTGTTTTACATAATCATACCAGTTTGCATTAATGGCAAAAGTTATTTGTGGCCGTGGCAATAAAAAAACTAGCCTCTTGGAAAAAAAAACTGATTTTTTGCAATTTCAAAAAAAAGTTGCGTTTGAAAGTCCATAACTTTAAAAGTAGAAGTGTTGCAAATGTTTAAGTAACAGATTCGGATTCAGCAGCTTGTTTTCCATAATCATACCAGTTTGCAATAATGGCAAAAGTTATTTGTGGCCGTGGCAATAAAAAAACTAGCCTCTTGGAAAAAAAAACTGATTTTTTGCAATTTCAAAAAAAAGTTGCGTTTGAAAGTCCATAACTTTAAAAGTAGAAGTGTTGCAAATGTTTAAGTAACAGATTCGGATTCAGCAGCTTGTTTTACATAATCATACCAGTTTGCAATAATGGCAAAAGTTATTTGTGGCCGTGGCAATAAAAAAACTAGCCTCTTGGAAAAAAAAACTGATTTTTTGCAATTTCAAAAAAAAGTTGCGTTTGAGAGTCCATAACTTTAAAAGTAGAAGTGTTGCAAATGTTTAAGTGCCAGATTCGGATTCAGCAGCTTGTTTTACATAATCATACCAGTTTGCATTAATGGCAAAAGTTATTTGTGGCCGTGGCAATAAAAAAACTAGCCTCTTGGAAAAAAAAACTGATTTTTTGCAATTTCAAAAAAAAGTTGCGTTTGAAAGTCCATAACTTTAAAAGTAGAAGTGTTGCAAATGTTTAAGTAACAGATTCGGATTCAGCAGCTTGTTTTCCATAATCATACCAGTTTGCAATAATGGCAAAAGTTATTTGTGGCCGTGGCAATAAAAAAACTAGCCTCTTGGAAAAAAAACTGATTTTTTGCAATTTCAAAAAAAAGTTGCGTTTGAAAGCCCATAACTTTAAAAGTAGAAGTGTTGCAAATGTTTAAGTGCCAGATTCGGATTCAGCAGCTTGTTTTACATAATCATACCAGTTTGCATTAATGGCAAAAGTTATTTGTGGCCGTGGCAATAAAAAAACTAGCCTCTTGGAAAAAAAACTGATTTTTTGCAATTTCAAAAAAAAGTTGCGTTTGAAAGCCCATAACTTTAAAAGTAGAAGTGTTGCAAATGTTTAAGTGCCAGATTCGGATTCAGCAGCTTGTTTTACATAATCATACCAGTTTGCATTAATGGCAAAAGTTATTTGTGGCCGTGGCAATAAAAAAACTAGCCTCTTGGAAAAAAAACTAATTTTTTGCAATTTCAAAAAAAAGTTGCGTTTGAAAGCCCATAACTTTAAAAGTAGAAGTGTTGCAAATGTTTAAGTGCCAGATTCGGATTTAGCAGCTTATTTTACATAATCATACCAGTTTGCATTAATGGCAAAAGTTATTTGTGGCCGTGGCAATAAAAAAACTAGCCTCTTGGAAAAAAAACTGATTTTTTGCAATTTCAAAAAAAAGTTGCGTTTGAAAGCCCATAACTTTAAAAGTAGAAGTGTTGCAAATGTTTAAGTACCAGATTCGGATTCAGCAGCTTGTTTTACATAATCATACCAGTTTGCATTAATGGCAAAAGTTATTTGTGGCCGTGGCAATAAAAAAACTAGCCTCTTGGAAAAAAAACTGATTTTTTGCAATTTCAAAAAAAAGTTGCGTTTGAAAGCCCATAACTTTAAAAGTAGAAGTGTTGCAAATGTTTAAGTGCCAGATTCGGATTCAGCAGCTTGTTTTACATAATCATACCAGTTTGCATTAATGGCAAAAGTTATTTGTGGCCGTGGCAATAAAAAAACTAGCCTCTTGGAAAAAAAACTGATTTTTTGCAATTTCAAAAAAAAGTTGCGTTTGAAAGCCCATAACTTTAAAAGTAGAAGTGTTGCAAATGTTTAAGTGCCAGATTCGGATTCAGCAGCTTGTTTTACATAATCATACCAGTTTGCATTAATGGCAAAAGTTATTTGTGGCCGTGGCAATAAAAAAACTAGCCTCTTGGAAAAAAAACTGATTTTTTGCAATTTCAAAAAAAAGTTGCGTTTGAAAGCCCATAACTTTAAAAGTAAAAGTGTTGCAAATGTTTAAGTGCCAGATTCGGATTTAGCAGCTTGTTTTACATAATCATACCAGTTTGCATTAATGGCAAAAGTTATTTGTGGCCGTGGCAATAAAAAAACTAGCCTCTTGGAAAAAAAACTGATTTTTTGCAATTTCAAAAAAAAGTTGCGTTTGAAAGCCCATAACTTTAAAAGTAGAAGTGTTGCAAATGTTTAAGTACCAGATTCGGATTCAGCAGCTTGTTTTACATAATCATACCAGTTTGCATTAATGGCAAAAGTTATTTGTGGCCGTGGCAATAAAAAAACTAGCCTCTTGGAAAAAAAAACTGATTTTTTGCAATTTCAAAAAAAAGTTGCGTTTGAAAGCCCATAACATTAAAAGTAGAAGTGTTGCAAATGTTTAAGTGCCAGATTCGGATTCAGCAGCTTGTTTTACATAATCATACCAGTTTGCATTAATGGCAAAAGTTATTTGTGGCCGTGGCAATAAAAAAACTAGCCTCTTGGAAAAAAAACTGATTTTTTGCAATTTCAAAAAAAAGTTGCGTTTGAAAGCCCATAACTTTAAAAGTAGAAGTGTTGCAAATGTTTAAGTGCCAGATTCGGATTCAGCAGCTTGTTTTACATAATCATACCAGTTTGCATTAATGGCAAAAGTTATTTGTGGCCGTGGCAATAAAAAAACTAGCCTCTTGGAAAAAAAAACTGATTTTTTGCAATTTCAAAAAAAAGTTGCGTTTGAAAGTCCATAACTTTAAAAGTAGAAGTGTTGCAAATGTTTAAGTAACAGATTCGGATTCAGCAGCTTGTTTTCCATAATCATACCAGTTTGCAATAATGGCAAAAGTTATTTGTGGCCGTGGCAATAAAAAAACTAGCCTCTTGGAAAAAAAAACTGATTTTTTGCAATTTCAAAAAAAAGTTGCGTTTGAGAGTCCATAACTTTAAAAGTAGAAGTGTTGCAAATGTTTAAGTGCCAGATTCGGATTCAGCAGCTTGTTTTACATAATCATACCAGTTTGCATTAATGGCAAAAGTTATTTGTGGCCGTGGCAATAAAAAAACTAGCCTCTTGGAAAAAAAAACTGATTTTTTGCAATTTCAAAAAAAAGTTGCGTTTGAAAGTCCATAACTTTAAAAGTAGAAGTGTTGCAAATGTTTAAGTAACAGATTCGGATTCAGCAGCTTGTTTTCCATAATCATACCAGTTTGCAATAATGGCAAAAGTTATTTGTGGCCGTGGCAATAAAAAAACTAGCCTCTTGGAAAAAAAACTGATTTTTTGCAATTTCAAAAAAAAGTTGCGTTTGAAAGCCCATAACTTTAAAAGTAGAAGTGTTGCAAATGTTTAAGTGCCAGATTCGGATTCAGCAGCTTGTTTTACATAATCATACCAGTTTGCATTAATGGCAAAAGTTATTTGTGGCCGTGGCAATAAAAAAACTAGCCTCTTGGAAAAAAAACTGATTTTTTGCAATTTCAAAAAAAAGTTGCGTTTGAAAGCCCATAACTTTAAAAGTAGAAGTGTTGCAAATGTTTAAGTGCCAGATTCGGATTCAGCAGCTTGTTTTACATAATCATACCAGTTTGCATTAATGGCAAAAGTTATTTGTGGCCGTGGCAATAAAAAAACTAGCCTCTTGGAAAAAAAAACTGATTTTTTGCAATTTCAAAAAAAAGTTGCGTTTGAAAGCCCATAACTTTAAAAGTAGAAGTGTTGCAAATGTTTAAGTGCCAGATTCGGATTCAGCAGCTTGTTTTACATAATCATACCAGTTTGCATTAATGGCAAAAGTTATTTGTGGCCGTGGCAATAAAAAAACTAGCCTCTTGGAAAAAAAACTGATTTTTTGCAATTTCAAAAAAAAGTTGCGTTTGAAAGCCCATAACTTTAAAAGTAGAAGTGTTGCAAATGTTTAAGTGCCAGATTCGGATTCAGCAGCTTGTTTTACATAATCATACCAGTTTGCATTAATGGCAAAAGTTATTTGTGGCCGTGGCAATAAAAAAACTAGCCTCTTGGAAAAAAAACTAATTTTTTGCAATTTCAAAAAAAAGTTGCGTTTGAAAGCCCATAACTTTAAAAGTAGAAGTGTTGCAAATGTTTAAGTGCCAGATTCGGATTTAGCAGCTTGTTTTACATAATCATACCAGTTTGCATTAATGGCAAAAGTTATTTGTGGCCGTGGCAATAAAAAAACTAGCCTCTTGGAAAAAAAACTGATTTTTTGCAATTTCAAAAAAAAGTTGCGTTTGAAAGCCCATAACTTTAAAAGTAGAAGTGTTGCAAATGTTTAAGTACCAGATTCGGATTCAGCAGCTTGTTTTACATAATCATACCAGTTTGCATTAATGGCAAAAGTTATTTGTGGCCGTGGCAATAAAAAAACTAGCCTCTTGGAAAAAAAACTGATTTTTTGCAATTTCAAAAAAAAGTTGCGTTTGAAAGCCCATAACTTTAAAAGTAGAAGTGTTGCAAATGTTTAAGTGCCAGATTCGGATTCAGCAGCTTGTTTTACATAATCATACCAGTTTGCATTAATGGCAAAAGTTATTTGTGGCCGTGGCAATAAAAAAACTAGCCTCTTGGAAAAAAAACTGATTTTTTGCAATTTCAAAAAAAAGTTGCGTTTGAAAGCCCATAACTTTAAAAGTAGAAGTGTTGCAAATGTTTAAGTGCCAGATTCGGATTCAGCAGCTTGTTTTACATAATCATACCAGTTTGCATTAATGGCAAAAGTTATTTGTGGCCGTGGCAATAAAAAAACTAGCCTCTTGGAAAAAAAACTGATTTTTTGCAATTTCAAAAAAAAGTTGCGTTTGAAAGCCCATAACTTTAAAAGTAAAAGTGTTGCAAATGTTTAAGTGCCAGATTCGGATTTAGCAGCTTGTTTTACATAATCATACCAGTTTGCATTAATGGCAAAAGTTATTTGTGGCCGTGGCAATAAAAAAACTAGCCTCTTGGAAAAAAAACTGATTTTTTGCAATTTCAAAAAAAAGTTGCGTTTGAAAGCCCATAACTTTAAAAGTAGAAGTGTTGCAAATGTTTAAGTACCAGATTCGGATTCAGCAGCTTGTTTTACATAATCATACCAGTTTGCATTAATGGCAAAAGTTATTTGTGGCCGTGGCAATAAAAAAACTAGCCTCTTGGAAAAAAAAACTGATTTTTTGCAATTTCAAAAAAAAGTTGCGTTTGAAAGCCCATAACATTAAAAGTAGAAGTGTTGCAAATGTTTAAGTGCCAGATTCGGATTCAGCAGCTTGTTTTACATAATCATACCAGTTTGCATTAATGGCAAAAGTTATTTGTGGCCGTGGCAATAAAAAAACTAGCCTCTTGGAAAAAAAACTGATTTTTTGCAATTTCAAAAAAAAGTTGCGTTTGAAAGCCCATAACTTTAAAAGTAGAAGTGTTGCAAATGTTTAAGTGCCAGATTCGGATTCAGCAGCTTGTTTTACATAATCATACCAGTTTGCATTAATGGCAAAAGTTATTTGTGGCCGTGGCAATAAAAAAACTAGCCTCTTGGAAAAAAAACTGATTTTTTGCAATTTCAAAAAAAAGTTGCGTTTGAAAGCCCATAACTTTAAAAGTAGAAGTGTTGCAAATGTTTAAGTGCCAGATTCGGATTCAGCAGCTTGTTTTACATAATCATACCAGTTTGCATTAATGGCAAAAGTTATTTGTGGCCGTGGCAATAAGAAAACTAGCCTCTTGGAAAAAAAAACTGATTTTTTGCAATTTCAAAAAAAAGTTGCGTTTGAAAGTGCATAACTTTAAAAGTAGAAGTGTTGCAAATGTTTAAGTGCCAGATTCGAATTCAACAGCTTGTTTTACATAATCATACCAGTTTGCATTAATGGCAAAAGTTATTTGTGGCCGTGGCAATAAAAAAACTAGCCTCTTGGAAAAAAAAACTGATTTTTTGCAATTTCAAAAAAAAGTTGCGTTTGAAAGCCCATAACTTTAAAAGTAAAAGTGTTGCAAATGTTTAAGTGCCAGATTCGGATTTAGCAGCTTGTTTTACATAATCATACCAGTTTGCATTAATGGCAAAAGTTATTTGTGGCCGTGGCAATAAAAAAACTAGCCTCTTGGAAAAAAAACTGATTTTTTGCAATTTCAAAAAAAAGTTGCGTTTGAAAGCCCATAACTTTAAAAGTAGAAGTGTTGCAAATGTTTAAGTACCAGATTCGGATTCAGCAGCTTGTTTTACATAATCATACCAGTTTGCATTAATGGCAAAAGTTATTTGTGGCCGTGGCAATAAAAAAACTAGCCTCTTGGAAAAAAAAACTGATTTTTTGCAATTTCAAAAAAAAGTTGCGTTTGAAAGCCCATAACATTAAAAGTAGAAGTGTTGCAAATGTTTAAGTGCCAGATTCGGATTCAGCAGCTTGTTTTACATAATCATACCAGTTTGCATTAATGGCAAAAGTTATTTGTGGCCGTGGCAATAAAAAAACTAGCCTCTTGGAAAAAAAACTGATTTTTTGCAATTTCAAAAAAAAGTTGCGTTTGAAAGCCCATCACTTTAAAAGTAGAAGTGTTGCAAATGTTTAAGTGTCAGATTCGGATTCAGCAGCTTGTTTTACATAATCATACCAGTTTGCATTAATGGCAAAAGTTATTTGTGGCCGTGGCAATAAAAAAACTAGCCTCTTGGAAAAAAAACTGATTTTTTGCAATTTCAAAAAAAAGTTGCGTTTGAAAGCCCATCACTTTAAAAGTAGAAGTGTTGCAAATGTTTAAGTGTCAGATTCGGATTCAGCAGCTTGTTTTACATAATCATACCAGTTTGCATTAATGGCAAAAGTTATTTGTGGCCGTGGCAATAAAAAAACTAGCCTCTTGGAAAAAAAACTGATTTTTTGCAATTTCAAAAAAAAGTTGCGTTTGAAAGCCCATAACTTTAAAAGTAGAAGTGTTGCAAATGTTTAAGTGCCAGATTCGGATTCAGCAGCTTGTTTTACATAATCATACCAGTTTGCATTAATGGCAAAAGTTATTTGTGGCCGTGGCAATAAGAAAACTAGCCTCTTGGAAAAAAAAACTGATTTTTTGCAATTTCAAAAAAAAGTTGCGTTTGAAAGTGCATAACTTTAAAAGTAGAAGTGTTGCAAATGTTTAAGTGCCAGATTCGAATTCAACAGCTTGTTTTACATAATCATACCAGTTTGCATTAATGGCAAAAGTTATTTGTGGCCGTGGCAAAAAGAAAACTAGCCTCTTGGAAAAAAAAAACTGATTTTTTGCAATTTCAAAAAAAAGTTGCGTTTGAAAGTCCATAACTTTAAAAGTAGAAGTGTTGCAAATGTTTAAGTAACAGATTCGGATTCAGCAGCTTGTTTTACATAATCATACCAGTTTGCATTAATGGCAAAAGTTATTTGTGGCCGTGGCAATAAAAAAACTAGCCTCTTGGAAAAAAAAACTGATTTTTTGCAATTTCAAAAAAAAGTTGCGTTTGAAAGTCCATAACTTTAAAAGTAGAAGTGTTGCAAATGTTTAAGTAACAGATTCGGATTCAACAGCTTGTTTTACATAATCATACCAGTTTGCATTAATGGCAAAAGTTATTTGTGGCCGTGGCAATAAGAAAACTAGCCTCTTGGAAAAAAAAACTGATTTTTTGCAATTTCAAAAAAAAGTTGCGTTTGAAAGTCCATAACTTTAAAAGTAGAAGTGTTGCAAATGTTTAAGTGCCAGATTCGGATTCAACAGCTTGTTTTACATAATCATACCAGTTTGCATTAATGGCAAAAGTTATTTGTGGCCGTGGCAATAAAAAAACTAGCCTCTTGGAAAAAAAAACTGATTTTTTGCAATTTCAAAAAAAAGTTGCGTTTGAAAGTCCATAACTTTAAAAGTAGAAGTGTTGCAAATGTTTAAGTAATAGATTCGGATTCAGCAGCTTGTTTTCCATAATCATACCAGTTTGCATTAATGGCAAAAGTTATTTGTGGCCGTGGCAATAAAAAAACTAGCCTCTTGGAAAAAAAAACTGATTTTTTGCAATTTCAAAAAAAAGTTGCGTTTGAAAGTCCATAACTTTAAAAGTAGAAGTGTTGCAAATGTTTAAGTGCCAGATTCGGATTCAGCAGCTTGTTTTACATAATCATACCAGTTTGCATTAATGGCAAAAGTTATTTGTGGCCGTGGCAATAAAAAAACTAGCCTCTTGGAAAAAAAAACTGATTTTTTGCAATTTCAAAAAAAAGTTGCGTTTGAAAGTCCATAACTTTAAAAGTAGAAGTGTTGCAAATGTTTAAGTACCAGATTCGTATTCAGCAGCTTGTTTTACATAATCATACCAGTTTGCATTAATGGCAAAAGTTATTTGTGGCCGTGGCAATAAAAAAACTAGCCTCTTGGAAAAAAAAACTGATTTTTTGCAATTTCAAAAAAAAGTTGCGTTTGAAAGCCCATAACTTTAAAAGTAGAAGTGTTGCAAATGTTTAAGTGCCAGATTCGGATTAAGCAGCTTGTTTTACATAATCATACCAGTTTGCATTAATGGCAAAAGTTATTTGTGGCCGTGGCAATAAAAAAACTAGCCTCTTGGAAAAAAAACTGATTTTTTGCAATTTCAAAAAAAAGTTGCGTTTGAAAGTCCATAACTTTAAAAGTAGAAGTGTTGCAAATGTTTAAGTACCAGATTCGTATTCAGCAGCTTGTTTTACATAATCATACCAGTTTGCATTAATGGCAAAAGTTATTTGTGGCCGTGGCAATAAAAAAACTAGCCTCTTGGAAAAAAAACTGATTTTTTGCAATTTCAAAAAAAAGTTGCGTTTGAAAGCCCATAACTTTTAAAGTAGAAGTGTTGCAAATGTTTAAGTGCCAGATTCGGATTCAACAGCTTGTTTTACATAATCATACCAGTTTGCATTAATGGCAAAAGTTATTTGTGGCCGTGGCAATAAAAAAACTAGCCTCTTGGAAAAAAAACTGATTTTTTGCAATTTCAAAAAAAAGTTGCGTTTGAAAGCCCATAACTTTAAAAGTAGAAGTGTTGCAAATGTTTAAGTGCCAGATTCGGATTCAACAGCTTGTTTTACATAATCATACCAGTTTGCATTAATGGCAAAAGTTATTTGTGGCCGTGGCAATAAAAAAACTAGCCTCTTGGAAAAAAAAACTGATTTTTTGCAATTTCAAAAAAAAGTTGCGTTTGAAAGCCCATAACTTTAAAAGTAGAAGTGTTGCAAATGTTTAAGTGCCAGATTCGGATTAAGCAGCTTGTTTTACATAATCATACCAGTTTGCATTAATGGCAAAAGTTATTTGTGGCCGTGGCAATAAAAAAACTAGCCTCTTGGAAAAAAAACTGATTTTTTGCAATTTCAAAAAAAAGTTGCGTTTGAAAGTCCATAACTTTAAAAGTAGAAGTGTTGCAAATGTTTAAGTACCAGATTCGTATTCAGCAGCTTGTTTTACATAATCATACCAGTTTGCATTAATGGCAAAAGTTATTTGTGGCCGTGGCAATAAAAAAACTAGCCTCTTGGAAAAAAAACTGATTTTTTGCAATTTCAAAAAAAAGTTGCGTTTGAAAGCCCATAACTTTAAAAGTAGAAGTGTTGCAAATGTTTAAGTGCCAGATTCGGATTCAACAGCTTGTTTTACATAATCATACCAGTTTGCATTAATGGCAAAAGTTATTTGTGGCCGTGGCAATAAAAAAACTAACCTCTTGGAAAAAAAACTGATTTTTTGCAATTTCAAAAAAAAGTTGCGTTTGAAAGCCCATAACTTTAAAAGTAGAAGTGTTGCAAATGTTTAAGTGCCAGATTCGGATTCAACAGCTTGTTTTACATAATCATACCAGTTTGCATTAATGGCAAAAGTTATTTGTGGCCGTGGCAATAAAAAAACTAGCCTCTTGGAAAAAAAACTGATTTTTTGCAATTTCAAAAAAAAGTTGCGTTTGAAAGCCCATAACTTTAAAAGTAGAAGTGTTGCAAAAGTTTAAGTACCAGATTCGGATTCAACAGCTTGTTTTACATAATCATACCAGTTTGCATTAATGGCAAAAGTTATTTGTGGCCGTGGCAATAAAAAAACTAGCCTCTTGGAAAAAAAAACTGATTTTTTGCAATTTCAAAAAAAAGTTGCGTTTGAAAGCCCATAACTTTAAAAGTAGAAGTGTTGCAAATGTTTAAGTGCCAGATTCGGATTCAGCAGCTTGTTTTACATAATCATACCAGTTTGCATTAATGGCAAAAGTTATTTGTGGCCGTGGCAATAAAAAAACTAGCCTCTTGGAAAAAAAAACTGATTTTTTGCAATTTCAAAAAAAAGTTGCGTTTGAAAGCCCATAACTTTAAAAGTAGAAGTGTTGCAAATGTTTAAGTACCAGATTCGGATTAAACAGCTTGTTTTACATAATCATACCAGTTTGCATTAATGGCAAAAGTTATTTGTGGCCGTGGCAATAAAAAAACTAGCCTCTTGGAAAAAAAAACTGATTTTTTGCAATTTCAAAAAAAAGTTGCGTTTGAAAGCCCATAACTTTAAAAGTAGAAGTGTTGCAAATGTTTAAGTGCCAGATTCGGATTCAGCAGCTTGTTTTACATAATCATACCAGTTTGCATTAATGGCAAAAGTTATTTGTGGCCGTGGCAATAAAAAAACTAGCCTCTTGGAAAAAAAACTGATTTTTTGCAATTTCAAAAAAAAGTTGCGTTTGAAAGCCCATAACTTTAAAAGTAGAAGTGTTGCAAATGTTTAAGTACCAGATTCGGATTCAACAGCTTGTTTTACATAATCATACTAGTTTGCATTAATGGCAAAAGTTATTTGTGGCCGTGGCAATAAAAAAACTAGCCTCTTGGAAAAAAAACTGATTTTTTGCAATTTCAAAAAAAAGTTGCGTTTGAAAGCCCATAACTTTAAAAGTAAAAGTGTTGCAAATGTTTAAGTGCCAGATTCGGATTCAGCAGCTTGTTTTACATAATCATACCAGTTTGCATTAATGGCAAAAGTTATTTGTGGCCGTGGCAATAAAAAAACTAGCCTCTTGGAAAAAAAACTGATTTTTTGCAATTTCAAAAAAAAGTTGCGTTTGAAAGCCCATAACTTTAAAAGTAGAAGTGTTGCAAATGTTTAAGTGCCAGATTCGGATTCAGCAGCTTGTTTTACATAATCATACCAGTTTGCATTAATGGCAAAAGTTATTTGTGGCCGTGGCAATAAAAAAACTAGCCTCTTGGAAAAAAAACTGATTTTTTGCAATTTCAAAAAAAAGTTGCGTTTGAAAGCCCATAACTTTAAAAGTAGAAGTGTTGCAAATGTTTAAGTACCAGATTCGGATTCAACAGCTTGTTTTACATAATCATACCAGTTTGCATTAATGGCAAAAGTTATTTGTGGCCGTGGCAATAAAAAAACTAGCCTCTTGGAAAAAAAAACTGATTTTTTGCAATTTCAAAAAAAAGTTGCGTTTGAAAGCCCATAACTTTAAAAGTAGAAGTGTTGCAAATGTTTAAGTGCCAGATTCGGATTCAGCAGCTTGTTTTACATAATCATACCAGTTTGCATTAATGGCAAAAGTTATTTGTGGCCGTGGCAATAAAAAAACTAGCCTCTTGGAAAAAAAACTGATTTTTTGCAATTTCAAAAAAAAGTTGCGTTTGAAAGCCCATAACTTTAAAAGTAGAAGTGTTACAAATGTTTAAGTACCAGATTCGGATTCAACAGCTTGTTTTACATAATCATACCAGTTTGCATTAATGGCAAAAGTTATTTGTGGCCGTGGCAATAAAAAAACTAGCCTCTTGGAAAAAAAACTGATTTTTTGCAATTTCAAAAAAAAGTTGCGTTTGAAAGCCCATAACTTTAAAAGTAGAAGTGTTGCAAATGTTTAAGTACCAGATTCGGATTCAACAGCTTGTTTTACATAATCATACCAGTTTGCATTAATGGCAAAAGTTATTTGTGGCCGTGGCAATAAAAAAACTAGCCTCTTGGAAAAAAAACTGATTTTTTGCAATTTCAAAAAAAAGTTGCGTTTGAAAGCCCATAACTTTAAAAGTAGAAGTGTTGCAAATGTTTAAGTGCCAGATTCGGATTCAGCAGCTTGTTTTACATAATCATACCAGTTTGCATTAATGGCAAAAGTTATTTGTGGCCGTGGCAATAAAAAAACTAACCTCTTGGAAAAAAAACTGATTTTTTGCAATTTCAAAAAAAAGTTGCGTTTGAAAGCCCATAACTTTAAAAGTAGAAGTGTTGCAAATGTTTAAGTGCCAGATTCGGATTCAACAGCTTGTTTTACATAATCATACCAGTTTGCATTAATGGCAAAAGTTATTTGTGGCCGTGGCAATAAAAAAACTAGCCTCTTGGAAAAAAAACTGATTTTTTGCAATTTCAAAAAAAAGTTGCGTTTGAAAGCCCATAACTTTAAAAGTAGAAGTGTTGCAAAAGTTTAAGTACCAGATTCGGATTCAACAGCTTGTTTTACATAATCATACCAGTTTGCATTAATGGCAAAAGTTATTTGTGGCCGTGGCAATAAAAAAACTAGCCTCTTGGAAAAAAAAACTGATTTTTTGCAATTTCAAAAAAAAGTTGCGTTTGAAAGCCCATAACTTTAAAAGTAGAAGTGTTGCAAATGTTTAAGTGCCAGATTCGGATTCAGCAGCTTGTTTTACATAATCATACCAGTTTGCATTAATGGCAAAAGTTATTTGTGGCCGTGGCAATAAAAAAACTAGCCTCTTGGAAAAAAAAACTGATTTTTTGCAATTTCAAAAAAAAGTTGCGTTTGAAAGCCCATAACTTTAAAAGTAGAAGTGTTGCAAATGTTTAAGTACCAGATTCGGATTAAACAGCTTGTTTTACATAATCATACCAGTTTGCATTAATGGCAAAAGTTATTTGTGGCCGTGGCAATAAAAAAACTAGCCTCTTGGAAAAAAAAACTGATTTTTTGCAATTTCAAAAAAAAGTTGCGTTTGAAAGCCCATAACTTTAAAAGTAGAAGTGTTGCAAATGTTTAAGTGCCAGATTCGGATTCAGCAGCTTGTTTTACATAATCATACCAGTTTGCATTAATGGCAAAAGTTATTTGTGGCCGTGGCAATAAAAAAACTAGCCTCTTGGAAAAAAAACTGATTTTTTGCAATTTCAAAAAAAAGTTGCGTTTGAAAGCCCATAACTTTAAAAGTAGAAGTGTTGCAAATGTTTAAGTACCAGATTCGGATTCAACAGCTTGTTTTACATAATCATACTAGTTTGCATTAATGGCAAAAGTTATTTGTGGCCGTGGCAATAAAAAAACTAGCCTCTTGGAAAAAAAACTGATTTTTTGCAATTTCAAAAAAAAGTTGCGTTTGAAAGCCCATAACTTTAAAAGTAAAAGTGTTGCAAATGTTTAAGTGCCAGATTCGGATTCAGCAGCTTGTTTTACATAATCATACCAGTTTGCATTAATGGCAAAAGTTATTTGTGGCCGTGGCAATAAAAAAACTAGCCTCTTGGAAAAAAAACTGATTTTTTGCAATTTCAAAAAAAAGTTGCGTTTGAAAGCCCATAACTTTAAAAGTAGAAGTGTTGCAAATGTTTAAGTGCCAGATTCGGATTCAGCAGCTTGTTTTACATAATCATACCAGTTTGCATTAATGGCAAAAGTTATTTGTGGCCGTGGCAATAAAAAAACTAGCCTCTTGGAAAAAAAACTGATTTTTTGCAATTTCAAAAAAAAGTTGCGTTTGAAAGCCCATAACTTTAAAAGTAGAAGTGTTGCAAATGTTTAAGTACCAGATTCGGATTCAACAGCTTGTTTTACATAATCATACCAGTTTGCATTAATGGCAAAAGTTATTTGTGGCCGTGGCAATAAAAAAACTAGCCTCTTGGAAAAAAAAACTGATTTTTTGCAATTTCAAAAAAAAGTTGCGTTTGAAAGCCCATAACTTTAAAAGTAGAAGTGTTGCAAATGTTTAAGTGCCAGATTCGGATTCAGCAGCTTGTTTTACATAATCATACCAGTTTGCATTAATGGCAAAAGTTATTTGTGGCCGTGGCAATAAAAAAACTAGCCTCTTGGAAAAAAAACTGATTTTTTGCAATTTCAAAAAAAAGTTGCGTTTGAAAGCCCATAACTTTAAAAGTAGAAGTGTTACAAATGTTTAAGTACCAGATTCGGATTCAACAGCTTGTTTTACATAATCATACCAGTTTGCATTAATGGCAAAAGTTATTTGTGGCCGTGGCAATAAAAAAACTAGCCTCTTGGAAAAAAAACTGATTTTTTGCAATTTCAAAAAAAAGTTGCGTTTGAAAGCCCATAACTTTAAAAGTAGAAGTGTTGCAAATGTTTAAGTACCAGATTCGGATTCAACAGCTTGTTTTACATAATCATACCAGTTTGCATTAATGGCAAAAGTTATTTGTGGCCGTGGCAATAAAAAAACTAGCCTCTTGGAAAAAAAACTGATTTTTTGCAATTTCAAAAAAAAGTTGCGTTTGAAAGCCCATAACTTTAAAAGTAGAAGTGTTGCAAATGTTTAAGTGCCAGATTCGGATTCAGCAGCTTGTTTTACATAATCATACCAGTTTGCATTAATGGCAAAAGTTATTTGTGGCCGTGGCAATAAAAAAACTAGCCTCTTGGAAAAAAAACTGATTTTTTGCAATTTCAAAAAAAAGTTGCGTTTGAAAGCCCATAACTTTAAAAGTAGAAGTGTTGCAAATGTTTAAGTGCCAGATTCGGATTCAGCAGCTTGTTTTACATAATCATACCAGTTTGCATTAATGGCAAAAGTTATTTGTGGCCGTGGCAATAAAAAAACTAGCCTCTTGGAAAAAAAAACTGATTTTTTGCAATTTCAAAAAAAAGTTGCGTTTGAAAGCCCATAACTTTAAAAGTAGAAGTGTTGCAAATGTTTAAGTGCCAGATTCGGATTCAGCAGCTTGTTTTACATAATCATACCAGTTTGCATTAATGGCAAAAGTTATTTGTGGCCGTGGCAATAAAAAAACTAGCCTCTTGGAAAAAAAAACTGATTTTTTGCAATTTCAAAAAAAAGTTGCGTTTGAAAGTCCATAACTTTAAAAGTAGAAGTGTTGCAAATGTTTAAGTGCCAGATTCGGATTCAGCAGCTTGTTTTACATAATCATACCAGTTTGCATTAATGGCAAAAGTTATTTGTGGCCGTGGCAATAAAAAAACTAGCCTCTTGGAAAAAAAAAAAGATTTTTTGCAATTTCAAAAAAAAGTTGCGTTTGAAAGTCCATAACTTTAAAAGTAGAAGTGTTGCAAATGTTTAAGTAACAGATTCGGATTCAGCAGCTTGTTTTACATAATCATACCAGTTTGCATTAATGGCAAAAGTTATTTGTGGCCGTGGCAATAAAAAAACTAGCCTCTTGGAAAAAAAAATGATTTTTTGCAATTTCAAAAAAAAGTTGCGTTTGAAAGTCCATAACTTTAAAAGTAGAAGTGTTGCAAATGTTTAAGTAACAGATTCGGATTCAACAGCTTGTTTTACATAATCATACCAGTTTGCATTAATGGCAAAAGTTATTTGTGGCCGTGGCAATAAGAAAACTAGCCTCTTGGAAAAAAAAATGATTTTTTGCAATTTCAAAAAAAAGTTGCGTTTGAAAGTCCATAACTTTAAAAGTAGAAGTGTTGCAAATGTTTTAGTGCCAGATTCGGATTCAACAGCTTGTTTTACATAATCATACCAGTTTGCATTAATGGCAAAAGTTATTTGTGGCCCTGGCAATAAAAAAACTAGCCTCTTGGAAAAAAAAACTGATTTTTTGCAATTTCAAAAAAAAGTTGCGTTTGAAAGTCCATAACTTTAAAAGTAGAAGTGCTGCAAATGTTTAAGTGCCAGATTCGGATTCAGCAGCTTGTTTTACATAATCATACCAGTTTGCAATAATGGCAAAAGTTATTTGTGGCCGTGGCAATAAAAAAACTAGCCTCTGGGAAAAAAAACTGATTTTTTGTAATTTCAAAAAAAAGTTGCGTTTGAAAGCCCATAACTTTAAAAGTAGAAATGTTGCAAATGTTTAAGTGCCAGATTCGGATTCAGCAGCCTGCTTTACATAATCGTACCAGTTTGCATTAATGGCAAAAGTTATTTGTGGCCGTGGCAATAAAAAAACTAGCCTCTTGGAAAAAAAAACTGATTTTTTGCAATTTCAAAAAAAAGTTGCGTTTGAAAGTCCATAACTTTAAAAGTAGAAGTGTTGCAAATGTTTAAGTACCAGATTCGTATTCAGCAGCTTGTTTTACATAATCATACCAGTTTGCATTAATGGCAAAAGTTATTTGTGGCCATGGCAATAAAAAAACTAGCCTCTTGGAAAAAAAAACTGATTTTTTGCAATTTCAAAAAAAAGTTGCGTTTGAAAGCCCATAACTTTAAAAGTAGAAGTGTTGCAAATGTTTAAGTGCCAGATTCGGATTTAGCAGCTTGTTTTACATAATCATACCAGTTTGCATTAATGGCAAAAGTTATTTGTGGCCGTGGCAATAAAAAAACTAGCCTCTTGGAAAAAAAAACTGATTTTTTGCAATTTCAAAAAAAAGTTGCGTTTGAAAGTCCATAACTTTAAAAGTAGAAGTGTTGCAAATGTTTAAGTGCCAGATTCGGATTCAGCAGCTTCTTTTACATAATCATACCAGTTTGCATTAATGGCAAAAGTTATTTGTGGCCGTGGCAATAAAAAAACTAGCCTCTTGGAAAAAAAACTGATTTTTTGCAATTTCAAAAAAAAGTTGCGTTTGAAAGCCCATAACTTTAAAAGTAGAAGTGTTGCAAATGTTTAAGTGCCAGATTCGGATTCAACAGCTTGTTTTACATAATCATACCAGTTTGCATTAATGGCAAAAGTTATTTGTGGCCGTGGCAATAAGAAAACTAGCCTCTTGGAAAAAAAAACTGATTTTTTGCAATTTCAAAAAAAAGTTGCGTTTGAAAGTCCATAACTTTAAAAGTAGAAGTGTTGCAAATGTTTAAGTGCCAGATTCGGATTCAACAGCTTGTTTTACATAATCATACCAGTTTGCATTAATGGCAAAAGTTATTTGTGGCCGTGGCAATAAAAAAACTAGCCTCTTGGAAAAAAAAACTGATTTTTTGCAATTTCAAAAAAAAGTTGCGTTTGAAAGTCCATAACTTTAAAAGTAGAAGTGTTGCAAATGTTTAAGTAATAGATTCGGATTCAGCAGCTTGTTTTCCATAATCATACCAGTTTGCATTAATGGCAAAAGTTATTTGTGGCCGTGGCAATAAAAAAACTAGCCTCTTGGAAAAAAAAACTGATTTTTTGCAATTTCAAAAAAAAGTTGCGTTTGAAAGTCCATAACTTTAAAAGTAGAAGTGTTGCAAATGTTTAAGTGCCAGATTCGGATTCAGCAGCTTGTTTTACATAATCATACCAGTTTGCATTAATGGCAAAAGTTATTTGTGGCCGTGGCAATAAAAAAACTAGCCTCTTGGAAAAAAAAACTGATTTTTTGCAATTTCAAAAAAAAGTTGCGTTTGAAAGTCCATAACTTTAAAAGTAGAAGTGTTGCAAATGTTTAAGTACCAGATTCGTATTCAGCAGCTTGTTTTACATAATCATACCAGTTTGCATTAATGGCAAAAGTTATTTGTGGCCGTGGCAATAAAAAAACTAGCCTCTTGGAAAAAAAAACTGATTTTTTGCAATTTCAAAAAAAAGTTGCGTTTGAAAGCCCATAACTTTAAAAGTAGAAGTGTTGCAAATGTTTAAGTGCCAGATTCGGATTAAGCAGCTTGTTTTACATAATCATACCAGTTTGCATTAATGGCAAAAGTTATTTGTGGCCGTGGCAATAAAAAAACTAGCCTCTTGGAAAAAAAACTGATTTTTTGCAATTTCAAAAAAAAGTTGCGTTTGAAAGTCCATAACTTTAAAAGTAGAAGTGTTGCAAATGTTTAAGTACCAGATTCGTATTCAGCAGCTTGTTTTACATAATCATACCAGTTTGCATTAATGGCAAAAGTTATTTGTGGCCGTGGCAATAAAAAAACTAGCCTCTTGGAAAAAAAACTGATTTTTTGCAATTTCAAAAAAAAGTTGCGTTTGAAAGCCCATAACTTTTAAAGTAGAAGTGTTGCAAATGTTTAAGTGCCAGATTCGGATTCAACAGCTTGTTTTACATAATCATACCAGTTTGCATTAATGGCAAAAGTTATTTGTGGCCGTGGCAATAAAAAAACTAGCCTCTTGGAAAAAAAACTGATTTTTTGCAATTTCAAAAAAAAGTTGCGTTTGAAAGCCCATAACTTTAAAAGTAGAAGTGTTGCAAATGTTTAAGTGCCAGATTCGGATTCAACAGCTTGTTTTACATAATCATACCAGTTTGCATTAATGGCAAAAGTTATTTGTGGCCGTGGCAATAAAAAAACTAGCCTCTTGGAAAAAAAAACTGATTTTTTGCAATTTCAAAAAAAAGTTGCGTTTGAAAGCCCATAACTTTAAAAGTAGAAGTGTTGCAAATGTTTAAGTGCCAGATTCGGATTAAGCAGCTTGTTTTACATAATCATACCAGTTTGCATTAATGGCAAAAGTTATTTGTGGCCGTGGCAATAAAAAAACTAGCCTCTTGGAAAAAAAACTGATTTTTTGCAATTTCAAAAAAAAGTTGCGTTTGAAAGTCCATAACTTTAAAAGTAGAAGTGTTGCAAATGTTTAAGTACCAGATTCGTATTCAGCAGCTTGTTTTACATAATCATACCAGTTTGCATTAATGGCAAAAGTTATTTGTGGCCGTGGCAATAAAAAAACTAGCCTCTTGGAAAAAAAACTGATTTTTTGCAATTTCAAAAAAAAGTTGCGTTTGAAAGCCCATAACTTTTAAAGTAGAAGTGTTGCAAATGTTTAAGTGCCAGATTCGGATTCAACAGCTTGTTTTACATAATCATACCAGTTTGCATTAATGGCAAAAGTTATTTGTGGCCGTGGCAATAAAAAAACTAGCCTCTTGGAAAAAAAACTGATTTTTTGCAATTTCAAAAAAAAGTTGCGTTTGAAAGCCCATAACTTTAAAAGTAGAAGTGTTGCAAATGTTTAAGTGCCAGATTCGGATTCAACAGCTTGTTTTACATAATCATACCAGTTTGCATTAATGGCAAAAGTTATTTGTGGCCGTGGCAATAAAAAAACTAACCTCTTGGAAAAAAAACTGATTTTTTGCAATTTCAAAAAAAAGTTGCGTTTGAAAGCCCATAACTTTAAAAGTAGAAGTGTTGCAAATGTTTAAGTGCCAGATTCGGATTCAACAGCTTGTTTTACATAATCATACCAGTTTGCATTAATGGCAAAAGTTATTTGTGGCCGTGGCAATAAAAAAACTAGCCTCTTGGAAAAAAAACTGATTTTTTGCAATTTCAAAAAAAAGTTGCGTTTGAAAGCCCATAACTTTAAAAGTAGAAGTGTTGCAAAAGTTTAAGTACCAGATTCGGATTCAACAGCTTGTTTTACATAATCATACCAGTTTGCATTAATGGCAAAAGTTAGTTGTGGCCGTGGCAATAAAAAAACTAGCCTCTTGGAAAAAAAAACTGATTTTTTGCAATTTCAAAAAAAAGTTGCGTTTGAAAGCCCATAACTTTAAAAGTAGAAGTGTTGCAAATGTTTAAGTGCCAGATTCGGATTCAGCAGCTTGTTTTACATAATCATACCAGTTTGCATTAATGGCAAAAGTTATTTGTGGCCGTGGCAATAAAAAAACTAGCCTCTTGGAAAAAAAAACTGATTTTTTGCAATTTCAAAAAAAAGTTGCGTTTGAAAGCCCATAACTTTAAAAGTAGAAGTGTTGCAAATGTTTAAGTACCAGATTCGGATTAAACAGCTTGTTTTACATAATCATACCAGTTTGCATTAATGGCAAAAGTTATTTGTGGCCGTGGCAATAAAAAAACTAGCCTCTTGGAAAAAAAAACTGATTTTTTGCAATTTCAAAAAAAAGTTGCGTTTGAAAGCCCATAACTTTAAAAGTAGAAGTGTTGCAAATGTTTAAGTGCCAGATTCGGATTCAGCAGCTTGTTTTACATAATCATACCAGTTTGCATTAATGGCAAAAGTTATTTGTGGCCGTGGCAATAAAAAAACTAGCCTCTTGGAAAAAAAACTGATTTTTTGCAATTTCAAAAAAAAGTTGCGTTTGAAAGCCCATAACTTTAAAAGTAGAAGTGTTGCAAATGTTTAAGTACCAGATTCGGATTCAACAGCTTGTTTTACATAATCATACTAGTTTGCATTAATGGCAAAAGTTATTTGTGGCCGTGGCAATAAAAAAACTAGCCTCTTGGAAAAAAAACTGATTTTTTGCAATTTCAAAAAAAAGTTGCGTTTGAAAGCCCATAACTTTAAAAGTAAAAGTGTTGCAAATGTTTAAGTGCCAGATTCGGATTCAGCAGCTTGTTTTACATAATCATACCAGTTTGCATTAATGGCAAAAGTTATTTGTGGCCGTGGCAATAAAAAAACTAGCCTCTTGGAAAAAAAACTGATTTTTTGCAATTTCAAAAAAAAGTTGCGTTTGAAAGCCCATAACTTTAAAAGTAGAAGTGTTGCAAATGTTTAAGTGCCAGATTCGGATTCAGCAGCTTGTTTTACATAATCATACCAGTTTGCATTAATGGCAAAAGTTATTTGTGGCCGTGGCAATAAAAAAACTAGCCTCTTGGAAAAAAAAACTGATTTTTTGCAATTTCAAAAAAAAGTTGCGTTTGAAAGTCCATAACTTTAAAAGTAGAAGTGTTGCAAATGTTTAAGTAACAGATTCGGATTCAGCAGCTTGTTTTCCATAATCATACCAGTTTGCAATAATGGCAAAAGTTATTTGTGGCCGTGGCAATAAAAAAACTAGCCTCTTGGAAAAAAAAACTGATTTTTTGCAATTTCAAAAAAAAGTTGCGTTTGAAAGTCCATAACTTTAAAAGTAGAAGTGTTGCAAATGTTTAAGTAACAGATTCGGATTCAGCAGCTTGTTTTACATAATCATACCAGTTTGCAATAATGGCAAAAGTTATTTGTGGCCGTGGCAATAAAAAAACTAGCCTCTTGGAAAAAAAAACTGATTTTTTGCAATTTCAAAAAAAAGTTGCGTTTGAGAGTCCATAACTTTAAAAGTAGAAGTGTTGCAAATGTTTAAGTGCCAGATTCGGATTCAGCAGCTTGTTTTACATAATCATACCAGTTTGCATTAATGGCAAAAGTTATTTGTGGCCGTGGCAATAAAAAAACTAGCCTCTTGGAAAAAAAAACTGATTTTTTGCAATTTCAAAAAAAAGTTGCGTTTGAAAGTCCATAACTTTAAAAGTAGAAGTGTTGCAAATGTTTAAGTAACAGATTCGGATTCAGCAGCTTGTTTTCCATAATCATACCAGTTTGCAATAATGGCAAAAGTTATTTGTGGCCGTGGCAATAAAAAAACTAGCCTCTTGGAAAAAAAACTGATTTTTTGCAATTTCAAAAAAAAGTTGCGTTTGAAAGCCCATAACTTTAAAAGTAGAAGTGTTGCAAATGTTTAAGTGCCAGATTCGGATTCAGCAGCTTGTTTTACATAATCATACCAGTTTGCATTAATGGCAAAAGTTATTTGTGGCCGTGGCAATAAAAAAACTAGCCTCTTGGAAAAAAAACTGATTTTTTGCAATTTCAAAAAAAAGTTGCGTTTGAAAGCCCATAACTTTAAAAGTAGAAGTGTTGCAAATGTTTAAGTGCCAGATTCGGATTCAGCAGCTTGTTTTACATAATCATACCAGTTTGCATTAATGGCAAAAGTTATTTGTGGCCGTGGCAATAAAAAAACTAGCCTCTTGGAAAAAAAACTGATTTTTTGCAATTTCAAAAAAAAGTTGCGTTTGAAAGCCCATAACTTTAAAAGTAGAAGTGTTGCAAATGTTTAAGTACCAGATTCGGATTCAACAGCTTGTTTTACATAATCATACCAGTTTGCATTAATGGCAAAAGTTATTTGTGGCCGTGGCAATAAAAAAACTAGCCTCTTGGAAAAAAAAACTGATTTTTTGCAATTTCAAAAAAAAGTTGCGTTTGAAAGCCCATAACTTTAAAAGTAGAAGTGTTGCAAATGTTTAAGTGCCAGATTCGGATTCAGCAGCTTGTTTTACATAATCATACCAGTTTGCATTAATGGCAAAAGTTATTTGTGGCCGTGGCAATAAAAAAACTAGCCTCTTGGAAAAAAAACTGATTTTTTGCAATTTCAAAAAAAAGTTGCGTTTGAAAGCCCATAACTTTAAAAGTAGAAGTGTTACAAATGTTTAAGTACCAGATTCGGATTCAACAGCTTGTTTTACATAATCATACCAGTTTGCATTAATGGCAAAAGTTATTTGTGGCCGTGGCAATAAAAAAACTAGCCTCTTGGAAAAAAAACTGATTTTTTGCAATTTCAAAAAAAAGTTGCGTTTGAAAGCCCATAACTTTAAAAGTAGAAGTGTTGCAAATGTTTAAGTACCAGATTCGGATTCAACAGCTTGTTTTACATAATCATACCAGTTTGCATTAATGGCAAAAGTTATTTGTGGCCGTGGCAATAAAAAAACTAGCCTCTTGGAAAAAAAACTGATTTTTTGCAATTTCAAAAAAAAGTTGCGTTTGAAAGCCCATAACTTTAAAAGTAGAAGTGTTGCAAATGTTTAAGTGCCAGATTCGGATTCAGCAGCTTGTTTTACATAATCATACCAGTTTGCATTAATGGCAAAAGTTATTTGTGGCCGTGGCAATAAAAAAACTAGCCTCTTGGAAAAAAAACTGATTTTTTGCAATTTCAAAAAAAAGTTGCGTTTGAAAGCCCATAACTTTAAAAGTAGAAGTGTTGCAAATGTTTAAGTGCCAGATTCGGATTCAGCAGCTTGTTTTACATAATCATACCAGTTTGCATTAATGGCAAAAGTTATTTGTGGCCGTGGCAATAAAAAAACTAGCCTCTTGGAAAAAAAAACTGATTTTTTGCAATTTCAAAAAAAAGTTGCGTTTGAAAGCCCATAACTTTAAAAGTAGAAGTGTTGCAAATGTTTAAGTGCCAGATTCGGATTCAGCAGCTTGTTTTACATAATCATACCAGTTTGCATTAATGGCAAAAGTTATTTGTGGCCGTGGCAATAAAAAAACTAGCCTCTTGGAAAAAAAAACTGATTTTTTGCAATTTCAAAAAAAAGTTGCGTTTGAAAGTCCATAACTTTAAAAGTAGAAGTGTTGCAAATGTTTAAGTGCCAGATTCGGATTCAGCAGCTTGTTTTACATAATCATACCAGTTTGCATTAATGGCAAAAGTTATTTGTGGCCGTGGCAATAAAAAAACTAGCCTCTTGGAAAAAAAAAAAGATTTTTTGCAATTTCAAAAAAAAGTTGCGTTTGAAAGTCCATAACTTTAAAAGTAGAAGTGTTGCAAATGTTTAAGTAACAGATTCGGATTCAGCAGCTTGTTTTACATAATCATACCAGTTTGCATTAATGGCAAAAGTTATTTGTGGCCGTGGCAATAAAAAAACTAGCCTCTTGGAAAAAAAAATGATTTTTTGCAATTTCAAAAAAAAGTTGCGTTTGAAAGTCCATAACTTTAAAAGTAGAAGTGTTGCAAATGTTTAAGTAACAGATTCGGATTCAACAGCTTGTTTTACATAATCATACCAGTTTGCATTAATGGCAAAAGTTATTTGTGGCCGTGGCAATAAGAAAACTAGCCTCTTGGAAAAAAAAATGATTTTTTGCAATTTCAAAAAAAAGTTGCGTTTGAAAGTCCATAACTTTAAAAGTAGAAGTGTTGCAAATGTTTTAGTGCCAGATTCGGATTCAACAGCTTGTTTTACATAATCATACCAGTTTGCATTAATGGCAAAAGTTATTTGTGGCCCTGGCAATAAAAAAACTAGCCTCTTGGAAAAAAAAACTGATTTTTTGCAATTTCAAAAAAAAGTTGCGTTTGAAAGTCCATAACTTTAAAAGTAGAAGTGCTGCAAATGTTTAAGTGCCAGATTCGGATTCAGCAGCTTGTTTTACATAATCATACCAGTTTGCAATAATGGCAAAAGTTATTTGTGGCCGTGGCAATAAAAAAACTAGCCTCTTGGAAAAAAAACTGATTTTTTGCAATTTCAAAAAAAAGTTGCGTTTGAAAGCCCATAACTTTAAAAGTAGAAGTGTTGCAAATGTTTAAGTGCCAGATTCGGATTCAGCAGCTTGTTTTACATAATCATACCAGTTTGCATTAATGGCAAAAGTTATTTGTGGCCGTGGCAATAAAAAAACTAGCCTCTTGGAAAAAAAACTGATTTTTTGCAATTTCAAAAAAAAGTTGCGTTTGAAAGCCCATAACTTTAAAAGTAGAAGTGTTGCAAATGTTTAAGTACCAGATTCGGATTCAACAGCTTGTTTTACATGATCATACCAGTTTGCATTAATGGCAAAAGTTATTTGTGGCCGTGGCAATAAAAAAACTAGCCTCTTGGAAAAAAAAACTGATTTTTTGCAATTTCAAAAAAAAGTTGCGTTTGAAAGCCCATAACTTTAAAAGTAGAAGAGTTGCAAATGTTTAAGTGCCAGATTCGGATTCAGCAGCTTGTTTTACATAATCATACCAGTTTGCATTAATGGCAAAAGTTATTTGTGGCCGTGGCAATAAAAAAACTAGCCTCTTGGAAAAAAAACTGATTTTTTGCAATTTCAAAAAAAAGTTGCGTTTGAAAGCCCATAACTTTAAAAGTAGAAGTGTTGCAAATGTTTAAGTACCAGATTCGGATTCAACAGCTTGTTTTACATAATCATACCAGTTTGCATTAATGGCAAAAGTTATTTGTGGCCGTGGCAATAAAAAAACTAGCCTCTTGGAAAAAAAACTGATTTTTTGCAATTTCAAAAAAAAGTTGCGTTTGAAAGCCCATAACTTTAAAAGTAGAAGTGTTGCAAATGTTTAAGTGCCAGATTCGGATTCAGCAGCTTGTTTTACATAATCATACCAGTTTGCATTAATGGCAAAAGTTATTTGTGGCCGTGGCAATAAAAAAACTAGCCTCTTGGAAAAAAAACTGATTTTTTGCAATTTCAAAAAAAAGTTGCGTTTGAAAGCCCATAACTTTAAAAGTAGAAGTGTTGCAAATGTTTAAGTGCCAGATTCGGATTCAGCAGCTTGTTTTACATAATCATACCAGTTTGCATTAATGGCAAAAGTTATTTGTGGCCGTGGCAATAAAAAAACTAGCCTCTTGGAAAAAAAACTGATTTTTTGCAATTTCAAAAAAAAGTTGCGTTTGAAAGCCCATAACATTAAAAGTAGAAGTGTTGCAAATGTTTATAAGCCAGATTCGGATTCAGCAGCTTGTTTTACATAATCATACCAGTTTGCATTAATGGCAAAAGTTATTTGTGGCCGTGGCAATAAAAAAACTAGCCTCTTGGAAAAAAAACTGATTTTTTGCAATTTCAAAAAAAAGTTGCGTTTGAAAGTCCATAACTTTAAAAGTAGAAGTGTTGCAAATGTTTAAGTGCCAGATTCGGATTCAGCAGCTTGTTTTACATAATCATACCAGTTTGCATTAATGGCAAAAGTTATTTGTGGCCGTGGCAATAAAAAAACTAGCCTCTTGGAAAAAAAAACTGATTTTTTGCAATTTCAAAAAAAAGTTGCGTTTGAAAGCCCATAACTTTAAAAGTAGAAGTGTTGCAAATGTTTAAGTGCCAGATTCGGATTCAGCAGCTTGTTTTACATAATCATACCAGTTTGCATTAATGGCAAAAGTTATTTGTGGCCGTGGCAATAAAAAAACTAGCCTCTTGGAAAAAAAACTGATTTTTTGCAATTTCAAAAAAAAGTTGCGTTTGAAA
Source organism: Cartodere bifasciata (assembly GCA_963920755.1). Classification (NCBI taxonomy): domain Eukaryota; kingdom Metazoa; phylum Arthropoda; class Insecta; order Coleoptera; family Latridiidae; genus Cartodere; species Cartodere bifasciata. The sequence continues at coordinate 10,278 of OY987194.1, read as the reverse complement.
GCCCATAACTTTAAAAGTAGAAGTGTTGCAAATGTTTAAGTACCAGATTCGGATTCAACAGCTTGTTTTACATGATCATACCAGTTTGCATTAATGGCAAAAGTTATTTGTGGCCGTGGCAATAAAAAAACTAGCCTCTTGGAAAAAAAAACTGATTTTTTGCAATTTCAAAAAAAAGTTGCGTTTGAAAGCCCATAACTTTAAAAGTAGAAGAGTTGCAAATGTTTAAGTGCCAGATTCGGATTCAGCAGCTTGTTTTACATAATCATACCAGTTTGCATTAATGGCAAAAGTTATTTGTGGCCGTGGCAATAAAAAAACTAGCCTCTTGGAAAAAAAACTGATTTTTTGCAATTTCAAAAAAAAGTTGCGTTTGAAAGCCCATAACTTTAAAAGTAGAAGTGTTGCAAATGTTTAAGTACCAGATTCGGATTCAACAGCTTGTTTTACATAATCATACCAGTTTGCATTAATGGCAAAAGTTATTTGTGGCCGTGGCAATAAAAAAACTAGCCTCTTGGAAAAAAAACTGATTTTTTGCAATTTCAAAAAAAAGTTGCGTTTGAAAGCCCATAACTTTAAAAGTAGAAGTGTTGCAAATGTTTAAGTGCCAGATTCGGATTCAGCAGCTTGTTTTACATAATCATACCAGTTTGCATTAATGGCAAAAGTTATTTGTGGCCGTGGCAATAAAAAAACTAGCCTCTTGGAAAAAAAACTGATTTTTTGCAATTTCAAAAAAAAGTTGCGTTTGAAAGCCCATAACTTTAAAAGTAGAAGTGTTGCAAATGTTTAAGTGCCAGATTCGGATTCAGCAGCTTGTTTTACATAATCATACCAGTTTGCATTAATGGCAAAAGTTATTTGTGGCCGTGGCAATAAAAAAACTAGCCTCTTGGAAAAAAAACTGATTTTTTGCAATTTCAAAAAAAAGTTGCGTTTGAAAGCCCATAACATTAAAAGTAGAAGTGTTGCAAATGTTTATAAGCCAGATTCGGATTCAGCAGCTTGTTTTACATAATCATACCAGTTTGCATTAATGGCAAAAGTTATTTGTGGCCGTGGCAATAAAAAAACTAGCCTCTTGGAAAAAAAACTGATTTTTTGCAATTTCAAAAAAAAGTTGCGTTTGAAAGTCCATAACTTTAAAAGTAGAAGTGTTGCAAATGTTTAAGTGCCAGATTCGGATTCAGCAGCTTGTTTTACATAATCATACCAGTTTGCATTAATGGCAAAAGTTATTTGTGGCCGTGGCAATAAAAAAACTAGCCTCTTGGAAAAAAAAACTGATTTTTTGCAATTTCAAAAAAAAGTTGCGTTTGAAAGCCCATAACTTTAAAAGTAGAAGTGTTGCAAATGTTTAAGTGCCAGATTCGGATTCAGCAGCTTGTTTTACATAATCATACCAGTTTGCATTAATGGCAAAAGTTATTTGTGGCCGTGGCAATAAAAAAACTAGCCTCTTGGAAAAAAAACTGATTTTTTGCAATTTCAAAAAAAAGTTGCGTTTGAAAGCCCATAACTTTAAAAGTAGAAGTGTTGCAAATGTTTAAGTGCCAGATTCGGATTCAGCAGCTTGTTTTACATAATCATACCAGTTTGCATTAATGGCAAAAGTTATTTGTGGCCGTGGCAATAAAAAAACTAGCCTCTTGGAAAAAAAACTGATTTTTTGCAATTTCAAAAAAAAGTTGCGTTTGAAAGCCCATAACATTAAAAGTAGAAGTGTTGCAAATGTTTATAAGCCAGATTCGGATTCAGCAGCTTGTTTTACATAATCATACCAGTTTGCATTAATGGCAAAAGTTATTTGTGGCCGTGGCAATAAAAAAACTAGCCTCTTGGAAAAAAAACTGATTTTTTGCAATTTCAAAAAAAAGTTGCGTTTGAAAGTCCATAACTTTAAAAGTAGAAGTGTTGCAAATGTTTAAGTGCCAGATTCGGATTCAGCAGCTTGTTTTACATAATCATACCAGTTTGCATTAATGGCAAAACTTATTTGTGGCCGTGGCAATAAAAAAACTAGCCTCTTGGAAAAAAAAACTGATTTTTTGCAATTTCAAAAAAAAGTTGCGTTTGAAAGCCCATAACTTTAAAAGTACAAGTGTTGCAAATGTTTAAGTGCCAGATTCGGATTCAGCAGCTTGTTTTACATAATCATACAAGTTTGCATTATTGGCAAAAGTTATTTGTGGCCGTGGCAATAAAAAAACTAGCCTCTTGGAAAAAAAAACTGATTTTTTGCAATTTCAAAAAAAAGTTGCGTTTGAAAGCCCATAACTTTAAAAGTAAAAGTGTTGCAAATGTTTAAGTACCAGATTCGGATTCAACAGCTTGTTTTACATAATCATACCAGTTTGCATTAATGGCAAAAGTTATTTGTGGCCGTGGCAATAAAAAAACTAGCCTCTTGGAAAAAAAACTGATTTTTTGCAATTTCAAAAAAAAGTTGCGTTTGAAAGCCCATAACTTTAAAAGTAGAAGTGTTGCAAATGTTTAAGTACCAGATTCGGATTCAACAGCTTGTTTTACATAATCATACAAGTTTGCATTAATGGCAAAAGTTATTTGTGGCCGTGGCAATAAAAAAACTAGCCTCTTGGAAAAAAAACTGATTTTTTGCAATTTCAAAAAAAAGTTGCGTTTGAAAGCCCATAACTTTAAAAGTAGAAGTGTTGCAAATGTTTAAGTGCCAGATTCGGATTCAGCAGCTTGTTTTACATAATCATACCAGTTTGCATTAATGGCAAAAGTTATTTGTGGCCGTGGCAATAAAAAAACTAGCCTCTTGGAAAAAAAACTGATTTTTTGCAATTTCAAAAAAAAGTTGCGTTTGAAAGCCCATAACTTTAAAAGTAGAAGTGTTGCAAATGTTTAAGTACCAGATTCGGATTCAACAGCTTGTTTTACATAATCATACCAGTTTGCATTAATGGCAAAAGTTATTTGTGGCCGTGGCAATAAAAAAACTAGCCTCTTGGAAAAAAAACTGATTTTTTGCAATTTCAAAAAAAAGTTGCGTTTGAAAGCCCATAACTTTAAAAGTAGAAGTGTTGCAAATGTTTAAGTGCCAGATTCGGATTCAGCAGCTTGTTTTACATAATCATACCAGTTTGCATTAATGGCAAAAGTTATTTGTGGCCGTGGCAATAAAAAAACTAGCCTCTTGGAAAAAAAACTGATTTTTTGCAATTTCAAAAAAAAGTTGCGTTTGAAAGCCCATAACTTTAAAAGTAGAAGTGTTGCAAATGTTTAAGTGCCAGATTCGGATTCAGCAGCTTGTTTTACATAATCATACCAGTTTGCATTAATGGCAAAAGTTATTTGTGGCCGTGGCAATAAAAAAACTAGCCTCTTGGAAAAAAAACTGATTTTTTGCAATTTCAAAAAAAAGTTGCGTTTGAAAGTCCCTAACTTTAAAAGTAAAAGTGTTGCAAATGTTTAAGTGCCAGATTCGGATTTAGCAGCTTGTTTTACATAATCATACCAGTTTGCATTAATAGCAAAAGTTATTTGTGGCCGTGGCAATAAAAAAACTAGCCTCTTGGAAAAAAAAACTGATTTTTAGCAATTTCAAAAAAAAGTTGCGTTTGAAAGCCCATAACTTTAAAAGTAGAAGTGTTGCAAATGTTTCAGTACCAGATTCGAATTCAGCAGCTTGTTTTACATAATCATACCAGTTTGCATTAATGGCAAAAGTTATTTGTGGCCGTGGCAATAAAAAAACTAGCCTCTTGGAAAAAAAAACTGATTTTTTGCAATTTCAAAAAAAAGTTGCGTTTGAAAGCCCATAACTTTAAAAGTAGAAGTGTTGCAAATGTTTAAGTGCCAGATTCGGATTCAGCAGCTTGTTTTACATAATCATACCAGTTTGCATTAATGGCAAAAGTTATTTGTGGCCGTGGCAATAAGAAAACTAGCCTCTTGGAAAAAAAAACTGATTTTTTGCAATTTCAAAAAAAAGTTGCGTTTGAAAGCCCATAACTTTAAAAGTACAAGTGTTGCAAATGTTTAAGTGCCAGATTCGGATTCAGCAGCTTGTTTTACATAATCATACAAGTTTGCATTAATGGCAAAAGTTATTTGTGGCCGTGGCAATAAAAAAACTAGCCTCTTGGAAAAAAAAACTGATTTTTTGCAATTTCAAAAAAAAGTTGCGTTTGAAAGCCCATAACTTTAAAAGTAAAAGTGTTGCAAATGTTTAAGTACCAGATTCGGATTCAACAGCTTGTTTTACATAATCATACCAGTTTGCATTAATGGCAAAAGTTATTTGTGGCCGTGGCAATAAAAAAACTAGCCTCTTGGAAAAAAAACTGATTTTTTGCAATTTCAAAAAAAAGTTGCGTTTGAAAGCCCATAACTTTAAAAGTAGAAGTGTTGCAAATGTTTAAATACCAGATTCGGATTCAACAGCTTGTTTTACATAATCATACAAGTTTGCATTAATGGCAAAAGTTATTTGTGGCCGTGGCAATAAAAAAACTAGCCTCTTGGAAAAAAAACTGATTTTTTGCAATTTCAAAAAAAAGTTGCGTTTGAAAGCCCATAACTTTAAAAGTAGAAGTGTTGCAAATGTTTAAGTGCCAGATTCGGATTCAGCAGCTTGTTTTACATAATCATACCAGTTTGCATTAATGGCAAAAGTTATTTGTGGCCGTGGCAATAAAAAAACTAGCCTCTTGGAAAAAAAACTGATTTTTTGCAATTTCAAAAAAAAGTTGCGTTTGAAAGCCCATAACTTTAAAAGTAGAAGTGTTGCAAATGTTTAAGTGCCAGATTCGGATTCAGCAGCTTGTTTTACATAATCATACCAGTTTGCATTAATGGCAAAAGTTATTTGTGGCCGTGGCAATAAAAAAACTAGCCTCTTGGAAAAAAAACTGATTTTTTGCAATTTCAAAAAAAAGTTGCGTTTGAAAGCCCATAACTTTAAAAGTAGAAGTGTTGCAAATGTTTAAGTGCCAGATTCGGATTCAGCAGCTTGTTTTACATAATCATACCAGTTTGCATTAATGGCAAAAGTTATTTGTGGCCGTGGCAATAAAAAAACTAGCCTCTTGGAAAAAAAACTGATTTTTTGCAATTTCAAAAAAAAGTTGCGTTTGAAAGCCCATAACTTTAAAAGTAGAAGTGTTGCAAATGTTTAAGTGCCAGATTCGGATTCAGCAGCTTGTTTTACATAATCATACCAGTTTGCATTAATGGCAAAAGTTATTTGTGGCCGTGGCAATAAAAAAACTAGCCTCTTGGAAAAAAAACTGATTTTTTGTAATTTCAAAAAAAAGTTGCGTTTGAAAGCCCATAACTTTAAAAGTAGAAGTGTTGCAAATGTTTAAGTGCCAGATTCGGATTCAGCAGCTTGTTTTACATAAGTATACCAGTTTGCATTAATGGCAAAAGTTATTTGTGGCCGTGGCAACAAAAAAAACTAGCCTCTTGGAAAAAAAACTGATTTTTTGCAATTTCAAAAAAAAGTTGCGTTTGAAAGCCCATAACTTTAAAAGTAGAAGTGTTGCAAATGTTTAAGTGCCAGATTCGGATTCAACAGCTTGTTTTACATAATCATACCAGTTTGCATTAATGGCAAAAGTTATTTGTGGCCGTGGCAATAAAAAAACTAGCCTCTTGGAAAAAAAAACTGATTTTTTGCAATTTCAAAAAAAAGTTGCGTTTGAAAGCCCATAACTTTAAAAGTAGAAGTGTTGCAAATGTTTAAGTGCCAGATTCGGATTCAGCAGCTTGTTTTACATAATCATACCAGTTTGCATTAATGGCAAAAGTTATTTGTGGCCGTGGCAATAAGAAAACTAGCCTCTTGGAAAAAAAAACTGATTTTTTGCAATTTCAAAAAAAAGTTGCGTTTGAAAGTCCATAACATTAAAAGTAGAAGTGTTGCAAATGTTTAAGTACCAGATTCGGATTCAACAGCTTGTTTTACATAATCATACCAGTTTGCATTAATGGCAAAAGTTATTTGTGGCCGTGGCAATAAAAAAACTAGCCTCTTGGAAAAAAAAACTGATTTTTTGCAATTTCAAAAAAAAGTTGCGTTTGAAAGTCCATAACTTTAAAAGTAGAAGTGTTGCAAATGTTTAAGTACCAGATTCGGATTCAGCAGCTTGTTTTACATAATCATACCAGTTTGCATTAATGGCAAAAGTTATTTGTGGCCGTGGCAATAAGAAAACTAGCCTCTTGGAAAAAAAAACTGATTTTTTGCAATTTCAAAAAAAAGTTGCGTTTGAAAGTCCATAACTTTAAAAGTAGAAGTGTTGCAAATGTTTAAGTACCAGATTCGGATTCATCAGCTTGTTTTACATAATCATACCAGTTTGCATTAATGGCAAAAGTTATTTGTGGCCGTGGCAATAAAAAAACTAGCCTCTTGGAAAAAAAAACTGATTTTTTGCAATTTCAAAAAAAAGTTGCGTTTGAAAGCCCATAACTTTAAAAGTAAAAGTGTTGCAAATGTTTAAGTGCCAGATTCGGATTCAGCAGCTTGTTTTACATAATCATACCAGTTTGCATTAATGGCAAAAGTTATTTGTGGCCGTGGCAATAAAAAAACTAGCCTCTTGGAAAAAAAAACTGATTTTTTGCAATTTCAAAAAAAAGTTGCGTTTGAAAATCCATAACTTTAAAAGTAGAAGTGTTGCAAATGTTTAAGTAACGGATTCGGATTCAGCAGCTTGTTTTACATAATCATACCAGTTTGCATTAATGGCAAAAGTTATTTGTGGCCGTGGCAATAAGAAAACTAGCCTCTTGGAAAAAAAAACTGATTTTTTGCAATTTCAAAAAAAAGTTGCGTTTGAAAGTGCATAACTTTAAAAGTAGAAGTGTTGCAAATGTTTAAGTGCCAGATTCGGATTCAGCAGCTTGTTTTACATAATCATACCAGTTTGCATTAATGGCAAAAGTTATTTGTGGCCGTGGCAATAAGAAAACTAGCCTCTTGGAAAAAAAAAACTGATTTTTTGCAATTTCAAAAAAAAGTTGCGTTTGAAAGTCCATAACTTTAAAAGTAGAAGTGTTGCAAATGTTTAAGTGCCAGATTCGGATTCAGCAGCTTGTTTTACATAATCATACCAGTTTGCATTAATGGCAAAAGTTATTTGTGGCCGTGGCAATAAAAAAACTAGCCTCTTGGAAAAAAAAACTGATTTTTTGCAATTTCAAAAAAAAGTTGCGTTTGAAAGTCCATAACTTTAAAAGTAGAAGTGTTGCAAATGTTTAAGTAACAGATTCGGATTCAACAGCTTGTTTTACATAATCATACCAGTTTGCATTAATGGCAAAAGTTATTTGTGGCCGTGGCAATAAAAAAACTAGCCTCTTGGAAAAAAAAAACTGATTTTTTGCAATTTCAAAAAAAAGTTGCGTTTGAAAGTCCATAACTTTAAAAGTAGAAGTGTTGCAAATGTTTAAGTGCCAGATTCGGATTCAGCAGCTTGTTTTACATAATCATACCAGTTTGCATTAATGGCAAAAGTTATTTGTGGCCGTGGCAATAAAAAAACTAGCCTCTTGGAAAAAAAAACTGATTTTTTGCAATTTCAAAAAAAAGTTGCGTTTGAAAGTCCATAACTTTAAAAGTAGAAGTGTTGCAAATGTTTAAGTAACAGATTCGGATTCAACAGCTTGTTTTACATAATCATACCAGTTTGCATTAATGGCAAAAGTTATTTGTGGCCGTGGCAATAAAAAAACTAGCCTCTTGGAAAAAAAAACTGATTTTTTGCAATTTCAAAAAAAAGTTGCGTTTGAAAGCCCATAACTTTAAAAGTAGAAGTGTTGCAAATGTTTAAGTGCCAGATTCGGATTCAGCAGCTTGTTTTACATAATCATACCAGTTTGCATTAATGGCAAAAGTTATTTGTGGCCGTGGCAATAAGAAAACTAGCCTCTTGGAAAAAAAAACTGATTTTTTGCAATTTCAAAAAAAAGTTGCGTTTGAAAGTCCATAACTTTAAAAGTAGAAGTGTTGCAAATGTTTAAGTACCAGATTCGGATTCAGCAGCTTGTTTTACATAATCATACCAGTTTGCATTAATGGCAAAAGTTATTTGTGGCCGTGGCAATAAAAAAACTAGCCTCTTGGAAAAAAAAACTGATTTTTTGCAATTTCAAAAAAAAGTTGCGTTTGAAAGTCCATAACTTTAAAAGTAGAAGTGTTGCAAATGTTTAAGTACCAGATTCAGATTCAACAGCTTGTTTTACATAATCATACCAGTTTGCATTAATGGCAAAAGTTATTTGTGGCCGTGGCAATAAGAAAACTAGCCTCTTGGAAAAAAAAACTGATTTTTTGCAATTTCAAAAAAAAGTTGCGTTTGAAAGTCCATAACCTTAAAAGTAGAAGTGTTGCAAATGTTTAAGTGCCAGATTCGGATTCAGCAGCTTGTTTTACATAATCATACCAGTTTGCATTAATGGCAAAAGTTATTTGTGGCCGTGGCAATAAAAAAACTAGCCTCTTGGAAAAAAAAACTGATTTTTTGCAATTTCAAAAAAAAGTTGCGTTTGAAAGCTCATAACTTTAAAAGTAGAAGTGTTGCAAATGTTTAAGTACCAGATTCGGATTCAACAGCTTGTTTTACATAATCATACCAGTTTGCATTAATGGCAAAAGTTATTTGTGGCCGTGGCAATAAAAAAACTAGCCTCTTGGAAAAAAAACTGATTTTTTGTAATTTCAAAAAAAAGTTGCGTTTGAAAGCCCATAACTTTAAAAGTAGAAATGTTGCAAATGTTTAAGTGCCAGATTCGGATTCAGCAGCCTGCTTTACATAATCGTACCAGTTTGCATTAATGGCAAAAGTTATTTGTGGCCGCGGCAACAAAAAAAGTAGCCTCTTGGAAAAAAAAACTGATTTTATGCAATTTCAAAAAAAAGTTGCGTTTGAAAGAACATAACTTTAGATTCGGATTCAGCCGCTTGTTTTACATAATATTTGTTAAATTTCTAGCATTTTGTAATGTCATCATAGATAAATTGGTATCGACGCCATTTTTGTAAATATTTTGACGAAACTTGGCATTTTGCTTATTTAGGCATTGCTTAAGCATTATTTTAAAGAAAGTTTGGTGTAGAAATATTTACAAATGGCGGAGGTAAGAGCTGTTAAAGTTTGACCATGTCAAATTTCAAATATTTTGTAATGTCATCGTAAATAATTGGTTACCGACGCCATTTTTGTAAATAATTTAACCAAATTTGGCAAATTGCTTTTTTAGGCATTGCTTACTCTTTTAAAAAATGTTTAGTGAAAAAATATTTACAAATGGCGACGTTACGACTTGTCAAAGTTGGACATCTTTGTTAAATTTCGAGCTAACCTAACTTAATGTAACAGGGAATGGGAGAACAGGCAGGTGAGGTAGAAACAGGGAGCAGGAGTAAAGGTAGGATACACAGGTCTGGAGAGGGAGTATCATGAGTGTTGTTAGCGTAGGATCTGCGGGGTAAGTATTGGATCAGAGGGGTGTTAGCGTAGGATCAGCGTCATGTTAGCGTAGAAGCCATAGGGGTTAGTGCAGGATCAATGGGGGTTAGCGCAGGAGCGGGGGGGGTTATCCTAGAAGCCGTCGGGTTAGTCCAGAAGCCGCGGGAGTCAGCCTAGAAGCCGTGGGAGTTAGCGTAGGAGCTGTGGGGTTACCCTAGAAGCCGCGGCGGTTAGCCTAGGAGCTGTCGGGTTAGCCTAGAAGCCGCGGCGGTTAGTCTAGGAGCTGTAGGGTTAGCCTAGAAGCCGCGGCGGTTAGCCTAGGAGCCGTCGGGTTAGCCGAAAAGCCGCGGCGGTTAGTCTAGGAGCTGTCGGGTTAGCCTAGAAGCCGCGGTGGTTAGCCTAGGAGCTGTCGGGTTAGCCGAGAAGCCGCGGCGGTTAGTCTAGGTGCTGTCGGGTTAGCCGAGAAGCCGCGGCGGTTAGTCTAGGAGCTGTCGGGTTAGCCTAGAAGCCGCGGTGGTTAGCCTAGGAGCTGTCGGGTTAGCCGAGAAGCCGCGGCGGTTAGTCTAGGTGCTGTCGGGTTAGCCGAGAAGCCGCGGCGGTTAGTCTAGGTGCTGTCGGGTTAGGTTAGGTTAGGTTAGGTTAGGTTAGGTTAGGTTAGGTTAGGTTAGGTTAGGTTAGGTTAGGTTAGGTTAGGTTAGGTTAGGTTAGGTTAGGTTAGGTTAGGTTAGGTTAGGTTAGGTTAGGTTAGGTTAGGTTAGGTTAGGTTAGGTTAGGTTAGGTTAGGTTAGGTTAGGTTAGGTTAGGTTAGGTTAGGTTAGGTTAGGTTAGG